>CM071937.1:56915352-57515352 GCA_016081115.2 Rehmannia glutinosa | reverse complement strand
GGGGTATTTGTCAATTATGCGAGCGAAGGTGTCGTCCACCTATCCTCTGTCCGATTGGGAAAGGAGCTCGAAGGAGCTCCGTCAATGAACCATGGTGATATCTTTCTATTCTTGCTTTCGACTTTTAATTCTATTTTTAAGAGCTTTTATTGATTTTAGCTTTGGTTTTATTTTGTGGTGTTCGGGTCTTATAAGCCCGTTTTTAGTCCTCCCGGGTCGAGGAAGTGTGAGCGGGTTTTGGAATATTTTTTATTTTTTATTTTTCCCATTTTTGCTTTTTGCGGCTTGAATGGGAAAATGGCTTCCTTATCGTTTGTATTGCTCGGCTCTATGGTGTATTTTATCTTTTTAGAAAACGGGTTGTAA
This sequence comes from Rehmannia glutinosa, assembly GCA_016081115.2. Taxonomy (NCBI): domain Eukaryota; kingdom Viridiplantae; phylum Streptophyta; class Magnoliopsida; order Lamiales; family Orobanchaceae; genus Rehmannia; species Rehmannia glutinosa. The sequence goes on along the minus strand of CM071937.1, from coordinate 57,514,986 downwards.
ATTCATATCCCATAGGCTACATTTTGTCAGATTTATTTGTTAGACTATTGTAAAATGACTAACTCGGCCAAAGGTTGCAGGTTGGGTTGTAAGTGTAAGGTTTAGAAGGGGGTTGAATAAGCTTTCGATTTAGTTTTATTTTGATTACTGCAAATTGTGGGTTCTTTGGGAAAATTTAGTCTCTTGACTCAGTTTTGATGGACTTGTGATTAAGTCTAAATTAACTTCAAGCGTGGTTTGTTTTATTGGAAGACTTAACACCCGTTTCCGTGATTTAGTGTTGGTTTTGGAATATTTTTAGTTTTTGATTTAAACAATTAAGCTTTTTCCCTAAAATTTTTAGAGGTTCGAAGATGGGGCTCTTTGTGGGAGGAATTTATTGATCAATATTGGTTTATTTTGTGACTTGATCCTTTGGGGTCAAATTGAGACGCCTTGTCGTTTGGCTTCTTACTCGGCTTCTTGCTGCCTTGCTACTACTGACTCACTTTTTCAAGCTCTTTGGATTTGATCGAGCCCTCAAAAGCTTACAATCCTTCGGGTGTATCTTTCCGGTGTTTTCCTCTTCAAGGCGATTGAATATCTTTTTCACGGGTGAGTGTTGGATTGATGTTCTTCGTAGTGTAGGCTTGAGGATTGAGAATTTTATTTTTTTTTTTGCCCTTTTTTGTTTTAGTTCTTAGTTCCTTTCTCATCTTTTTCTCAAAAATAAACTCCTCGCCTTTTATATTGATCTTTCAAAAATTTTTGGAAAGGCTTATTTTTAAAGTCAGCGATCGAGCTTGGTCGATAATTTTTTATGAATTGTTCTCCGCTTTTGAGTTCACGGCAGTGCTTCCCATTGGTTTTCTTTTGCTTTGGGACTGAGCACTTCGAGAAAGGTAGTATGGAGATATTACTTGTTTAAGTTATTTTATCTTTTATTTTTTGTTTGCAAAATGGCTTCCAATCATGGATGACGTTTGTTTTTCGGCTCTCTTGAGTGTATTTTTGCATCAAGTTAGAAAGCGGGTTTAAATTTGTTAGTTCTACATTTTGTAAGTTTATTTGTTGATCGGCCTATTTATTACAATGCATTTTACAAAAGAATGGGGTGACTCCTATTCTAAGTTTTACATGGCATTCATCAAAATCTAAACAATAAATTTCCTAATGGGTCGATATCTAATGAAATAATTTAGAATTCACTAATGTTACGAGTTAGCTTTGATTTCTTGTTACAAGATAGCCCTTTTTCTCTTTATTCAAGTGGTAAGAGTTTTAGAATCTTTTGGTCTCATGGAGCTCTATGAGCGATATTAGTACTCTTTTTTTTTTTTTTTTGTTCTATTTTTTAAGAAGTAATTTATTGTAATAGAAATAAAAGTAGTTACAATCATGAGTCCATAGTGTTTGCAAATATAATCAGAATTTGAGTTTAGTGAAAAAGTAGTAAAAGTGTTTATTTTTATTCGTAAAAGTCAATTCCAACCACATACTCAAGCTTAGCCTTTGTACTAAAATGGTGGAGTCCATGCACAAAATTCATGTCAATCCATCTATTTCAAAATTTTACTCCAAAAAGAAATATTTTTAATATTATTTACTCCATTTACAATAACAATTTTATTTCATCAAATGTTTATTAATAGGCTATTGTAGTTCCCGACCAAATTGTAGTTTATGAATAGTATTAATGTACATAAATATTAACGTGTTATTTAATATAGCGAACTGCATTAGTATTAATGTACATAAAATAATGTTATTTTAAAAAGTATGTTGTGACTTCATATTAATGTAATGCAACAGTCCCTTTTAGCACAATCTATTTCAATTGTTTTGTTTTCTAATCATCATAACTTATTATTGGAGATAAATTTTTGTTCCAAAATATTAATGTACATAGATAGTATTACTAAATAATTATGTTGAATATATACAGTTATGATTCGAATAAAATTTTATTATTGAAATTTAAAATGTAACGAGATGTATTAAATAAATCAAAACCATTTAAAAAATAGTGTTAACATAATGAACAGCCAATCCTGCACCAAATAACACGGAGTATAGCAGCCATTGGCCCATTGCACTACCAATTTAACCCCATTTTGGGGATGCTCTAACTAAATCAGTGGTAAGCAAACGTCATCCATGATAATTGATGTTACCAATCATCATATTAAACAGAAATGTAGACTAAAAGCTATAACTCAAATGCTTGATTAGTAAAGTAGCAGAGAAAAACAGCCTAAGAAGAAGAAAAACACAGTTTGAGCAAAGAAACTATCAGAAAGCCATCCTCTTAGCAAAAGAACATTGAATTGACAACCTTATGATGCAGCCCGGGAAGCGGATGCACTGAAACTTCACCAGAGGACGTCATTAGGCTGCTGTGGCTCGGTGATCGCTCCGACATTTCATCAAACTTGATGAACTGAGACATCTGAGCAGCAGCCAGATGTGCATAACAAATCGGACAACTGCACAACATAAATAACAATAAGGATTTAAGGAGACGATAAAAAAATAAGTCAAAAAACGCGCACAAACAATGAACAAAAACTGCACACGTGAAGGAAAAAGTGTGTCATCAAACAGAGAGCACTAACAGAATCTCTGAAGAAATACGAAAACGTTCTAAAGTTATGAGAGGGGGCAACATATACAGTGTGGTTTACATAACAATTATAAGATATGTTTTTAACAACAGATTTTTAGCTTTCTGCTAATGTTATCCTTTCACAGATAATATAATAAGACATGCTGGTTGGTCATTGGTGACTTAATTTAATTCTACTGCTCATTTTCCAGGTCAACTATAATATTAATGGACAACCCTGAGGGGGTTTTACCAAAAAAAAAAAAAAAGAAAAAGTTAAGGGATGAAGACAAAATGCTTAAAATGCAAATGCTCAGATATTTGTGTGCAAAGGAAGAGCATCTTCAAGAATCAAGAATAAAAGTCAATTAAAAGGTGCTTATGCTTTTTATATAACAATTTGTGGAGGAACGATAACCAAAAGATTAAAAAGTAGAATAAAGGGTGATCGTATATTTATTCGTTACCTATGGAGATGGCTGTAGTACTTCTCTGATACCTGTAAAAACACCAAGGAATCTTCTTCAGTTACTAAGTGGCAGATTGAAGTTCAACAAAAATGAAACTGTAACATGAGTGAGCTATAAGGTCGACGTGCAACTTAGAATAATATGAAGCTAACTATGTTCTTACACATAAGATAAAGAGTGCACAAGTTCTTGCAATTCATCAGCAGAGAAGCCCGATCTCATCAAACAGAACATGATAGTGCGTTGGTCGTGTTGTTCCCTGTTTACACCATTCGTACCAGACTCAATTATAAGTTGGTATTGGAAACGCTCAACCATGTTTATACAACAATACAAGAAAAAGGATCAAAAAACTCACAATCATGCCCGCATGAGCACACATGTAGAAATCATTAGTTCTTGGATGGCAAATTCCATTGTCAATCACAGTCCCTAAATATTAACCAGTTAAGAGATGGTTAGTTAAGTCAAAATTAGTCTCAAGGCATTAATTAGAAGATGGTGAGAGATAAACCTGGTGGAACATTATCGGGGGAGTTTGCTTGGAAAAATTTCGTATGATGGTTCTTTTGTGCCACCACGACCATGAACTTGGGAGACCAGTGTTCGTCCAGAAACTTGCAAGCCTGAATAAGAACAAAATCATTATTTAGATTACAAGAAGCAAAACAAAAGGTGAGTAGGAGCTACAACAAAATGTTTCGTTTAAGAAAGACCTCGATAATTTGCTCCAGCTCAATATTTAAAACTTGATTGAACTGAGACTCGCTCACCCCATCCCTATAAAAAAGTACAAATGCCAGAATTTCAGCAGAAAATAACAAGGACCGAGATTAATTAAATTCGAACAAGGACATAAAACAAAAATAGGAGATAGATGCTGATTAGTAATTTAGTATCAAATAGTATACCTAAAAATAATTATATGATCTGGTTTCCTGCTCCCAGAACTGTTGTAGAAGTCCCTCAATGCCTCCTGCAAAATTAACCCAAACATTATGAGTTAAACATTATTACAACAATCCACCAAAACAATTTTTACAGTTTCAAAGTTTGCACACATGAAACCTGAAAATGCCTGTGTCGTGAGTAGCTGACACTTTCTTAAATAGAGAGTCTATCATTTCAAGCTTTGGCGACTGAGTACGACGGCTGCGCGGTACCGAGAAATCAAAGGCCATTGCCTTGAACTAACCACCTAAAATTTCCAACAACGCAAAAAAATCAGCATTACTCATATAACTATGCAAGTAAAGTTAATCAGAAATGACTCTGTACCATTATATAAAAACCATACGCAGCAACAGAAGGAGCGTCTGGCGACCGGAGAACCATGAGACACGTCCATTCCGGCGATAAGGGTGGGGACTTTAGAAACCAGGGGTATTGAAGGAGAATGCTCAATAGTTAAAAGCGAATTAATGCCACCGAGCTGTTAGGCGATAAGAAATTATGAGCATAAACAATAGTAATAAAATTTGCACTGCACTAATTTTGCACATGTAAGAAAACAACTTTCCTTGGCATTGATCTTAAGGAGCACATTTGTCAGGTACTGATCGTTGATGCGCGAGGGTGCAATGCACTGAGTAACTATCCCGAAATCAGAAAGATTCTTCCTCTTCCATGGGCCTTAAAGTAATTAAGAAAGAAAGAAAATAAGTCTGAATGTGTTTTTAGCCAAATAATATATATATATATATATATATATGAAACAATAATTTTGTCAAAACATAACCATAAACATCAGTTTTCCTCTCTGACAGAATGCAGAGGATAAACTGAGGCGTCCCAGGTACTCTTGACTTGACAATTTCGAACATCTTCTCGACCCGAATAGGAGCAGGGTTGTTCCTAAACTCTGGTTTTTCTTGAAACACATCAAAGGGTTGATTGATCATCTATAGGAAATAATAGTCAGGTTAGGCGAAAACGTTAACTGTAGAACTTTTTTCTCTGAGTTTCTAAGTGCAATAATTAAAAAGATGCTGATACTCACCACTCCTTTCATTTGCCCACATCTTATCATGTCACTGCACAATTTTCGTGTATCACACCGAGCAGAGAAATTCACGACAATCCAGCGTTCGAGCTTTATTGGCTCGACAAATCTCTGCACGAGAAAAAACTTGTGAGTCAGAGCTTACTACCAACAGAATTTGATAAAACATTACAGTAGAAGTATCGTATTACCTTGTTGTTAAAGTTCCATCTGCCATTGCGTGGGAAAAAGTCCTCATCGTTACCAACTCTCAACTGTGATAGAATAAATGGGGATTAGTACGAAAAATACTGAAACATTCTTGCACACAAAACGCACAAAATCGGATAATTTGCAATCGAAATGTTTACGGTGAATACCTTGGGTGCTGGCAAAACACGGCCTTGAATTCGTGTGAACTCAGTGCTTATTGAAATCCCTGAGGATTTAAGAAGAGGGTCAGCAGCATAGTTGCTGCTACTGAGTGCCTGCATTGCGGCTCGACAATTATTAGGAGTACTAAACATCAAACAACAGAAAGAAAAAAAAAATCAATTAGAAAAAATTTCACTAAAGCCTCACTTGCTGTAAGGCATTCATCCTCTCCTGGGGCTTTTGTCGGGATTTTTCAACGAGTGAAGCTCTTTGAAGATTGGACAAGGCTTTGGTATAACGTTGTAAAGAAACCAACGTGCATAGCTATAAAAGGAAAAGAATCCGGGATGAATGTGATGTAACCAAAAATGTCTTTTTAAGTTTAAGTCTTAGTTTAGAAAGTAGCAACCTCAATGGGAATATAAGTGGGACGCTTTGGTTTCCCAGCATTGATACATGGATATTCCCCAGAGTACTTGAGTCGGATATTACGATGATTAACAAAATAATCATACACAGTTACGTGCAGTTCCTCACTCGTTCCTTCTCGTTTCTCTTTCAATGAGAAGCTACAACAACAACAACAACAAAATTAGAGAACAAATGTTACATTAATGATTAGAAATCCAAATGCTTAATAGTATAACATCAAAAGACAGCTCACGTTTGTTCCTTGCATCTTAAATCACTCAAGCCACAAATTTTGTATTCCCTATTAGTATTAGTAGCCTTGATCCTCAGATTCTTCAGCATTCGCCGCCTGTTTTTCGATAAGTAAGAAGTTTGCACTTAGACAACATTAATTGTATAAGCCATTGCCAAGAATGAGAAACAAATGCTTACCTTAATCCAATCAATACAGTCAGGATTATCAACTTTTTGATTCATAAGAAGAAAGTCAATCACTGGTCTGGCTTAACAATCATTGTAGTGGAAACATCTGTGCAAGTCAAAGTAAAATGATGCATTGAGCTTTTCAATAATAGAAGTTCATAAGAATAAAATGATTCAAAAAAAAAAAAAAATTTACCCATATTCAACGAAAGACCTCCCTGAGTGGCCCTGAAACTCGAATGAAAACCACGGCAACCAACCACACCACCTCCCAAGTCGACAAAGTTTCGTGGTTCGTTATGGAAAAATGATTGCCGCACAAGAAGGCAGCCCCTACAGCACGAAAAATAAAAATGTAAGTGAAACAGAACGGTCCAACAAAAGAAAAACAAATCAAAGATAGTTACTCTTGAGCAGCGTGCTGTCTCAACATTATATCCAGCACTCTGACGGCTTCTTGAAAGTGCTCAGAATCTTGCCCACGGAGCGCATTTGCTATGGCTTGCATCGGAATTTTGCAGCATAATTAATCGCCACTTTGTACGTTTTGGAATGAGGCTGTCTCTTTGATCTTTTCCGATCAGCGTCTGGGCTACCATCAGGGCTTCCAGTCCAAACACTCCTGTACATTGCACGAGGTCACATTAGTACTAGAATCTGAAAATTTGAAGCAGAAAATCGAACAGGGATTATATACCTATGCGATGACTCGTCCGCCAAAACCACAGTGAAGTCAAGTTTGTTCTGGGGCAGGGAGCCAACAGTGAACAAGCTTTTCTCACCATCATATGCAAATCGTTTACCAGCAAGCTCGGCATTATATGTTTGATAGACTTGATCTAGTATCTTTCTTCCAACACCTTTTGCATCTACAGGGCTATCATCTTCATATTTGATAGATACCTACACCAAAAAGGCAAATCAAGAATTGATTACATTCATTCAAGAATCGCCACAAGCATAACAAGGGATAAAGATATATATACACTGTAGTGGTAAAAGTGGCCATCATTCTTGGAAACAGCAACTTTGAAATGGTTTGTCAAGAGGAGATACTTTGCCCTTTTGAACCAAATCCACGCCTAGCCATGGGAAGACGTTGACTTGACTTGCACTTGCTTTCTCGGGTACAAATTTTGGTGGTAACACTGGCGGAGGAGGTGGAAGTAACATTTCTGATTTGCTCTCTTTCTTTGGATGATCCATTTTTGCTAGCTGAGATACAAATAATAGTGTTATTAGCTGAATATATATATACAAGCTAAAAGATGCAATCAGACAAGGCTAAAATCAAGAAAATCCATCCAGGTGAATTGGACCAACAGTTAGATACCAAGAGAAATTCAGATACATGCACACAATAGTCATTAAACAAACTTGGCAGACAAAAAATGAAAAATATTAAAGCCCTCAAATAAATCTTAATAGTGATAACTGTGAACAGTATTAACATACACACATGCACAGCAATTCTCATTTATCACCATATAAAGATATAGTTTCACTACACACAAGCCTTGTCCAATTTTAAGCCAAAAGCAAGAAAATCAGACTACTAGCAATCCTCTCCTACAAAAAGGTAAAAATAATTAAAATAAAAAAAAATCGTGGACTATATAGGAAATGGGCAAATGGTTAAACTAACTAAAAAAAAGGGAAAAGAACAGAAAAAAACCAAATATCTATCACTCGAAGATATCCTAAAGGTCTAATATAGCAAGGGTTTAATTATTTCCCACCGTAAAAGTGAAAAACAAAACAAAAAAAAAGGTAAAAATAAAATAGGAAAATAGACGCACAAATATCTAAAAGACACTAGTCTCTTAAGTAACGACTCGAATAGAGCAGCCTTTTTTCTGTCGTCAAATTAATCTAGCTGCCTCATTACCATATACAATAAAACGAAAATATCTGACTACTATAAGCACTATTCAGAAAAAACTACTTGTTCTGAATAGGTTCAGAACCAAAGTTAAAACATTAGAAGGAGCAATAAAACAGCTGTTTATTCAAATCCTATGAGCTAAAAAAAAACATTCAGTCAAAGAATAGTGAAAAGGGAAAAAAATATACATAACAAAAACGGGGAAAAAAAAAAAAGTTGACGTTAACATCATCTGCATGATACAGTCTTACCAAGAAAGGACCGAGTCCTGTCACATGAACCCATCACAAGAATAAGAAAACTAAATAAAACTGAAATCAGAGCCAAAATAAAAGAAAACCATGAAAACAAAAACCAAGGAAACGAAACCAAAAGGCTACAAAAACATCTGAAACAAATATGGGCAACAACCAAATATCTTCCCCACCCACCAACGAATGAAAAAAAAAAAAAAAAAAAAAGAACAGCCCTATCTTTCTCATGTTTTCACCAGCAAGGAAAAGCAGACGAGAAGGTTCAAAAAACTAAACAAAAGACAAAAAAAAAAAAAAAAAAAACAAAGGAAACCAGAAACATACCGTCGTACTACTCTTATTGTTCAACAAAAAAGGATGAAAAATACCAAAAAGAACAAAAAAACTCACTGAAAACTTACGTCGAGACGAAGGAGAAGCCGTGAACCAAGAGTTTGAGTGTGTGTTGTGTGTGGTTTTTCTTTTTTTTTTTTTTGTGTGCAACAGTTGGTTTTTTATAAGACTCCTACGGCCTAGGTATGAGAGAGAAGCAAGCTACTACGATGTCATATTACACCGACTTTTTGTTTCTTCTGTCTCAATGTCTCTTCAAATTCTCTCTTTTAATTAGAATATATATAGCAAATTATCTGCCGTTGCCCTTTTTACCTTATTTAGCTTCAATAGCTTATACCTTGAGGATAAAATTGTCAATTTAGTTTAAATTAGGTTTAGCTGTCATAGCCCAATACGCAATTTTTGAAAAAACAAAATACAAATAATTAATTTAGAAGAAGGGTTATTAAGAATAATTTTAATTCGATACAAATTACCCGAATACTTTAAAAGTTTGCTAACGAGTAACGAGGAATGTTATTATTGAGGACAATTTAATCAGATATAGATCATCACTCTAATACGAGTAATAATATCAGTTAATACCAGCAAAAATAATTAAATGCAATATTATACGAGTCGAGTATATTAATAATGTAATCTAATTATAAGATGTGTAAAATAATTAATTAGTATGAAGAATTGTTTATTAGGAATATAATTTTTAATTTGATACAAATTATTGAATACTTTAAAATATTTGGTAACGTTGAATGTTTTTATTGATAACGGATTATTTGAATATAGTAATATACTAATATGACGGTCAATAGGCGCCCCAAGACAAGCTGGTGGAGGGCAAGAATAGGGGTGTCAATTTTCTTGTGTTTCGTATTCACGGTCGTGTTACGACCACATGTATTATAGGTCGACCACGAACTCGAACACGACCGTTCAATTATTTGTGTCAAGATATACGACCACGAACATGACTCATTTATGACGGATAACCCGACCACGACCACGAAAAACCTATATAATCTAAAGTTGACACGAAAAAAAAAAAATGGAGAAAAAAAGTAAAATTACAAATAAAAGTACATTAAATATTCAAAAAAATATTAAATTCGTGTTAAGTTTGTTCCGGATTATCGTGTCGTGTCAGAAATTGACGCCTCTAGCCAAGAGTAAAAAACAAAAGATGACATTTGTGTATATATACAAGATAATAAAGTTTATATATATTGCATTTGTATCAAAAGAATATATTAATATTCATTAGTAAATTTTACAAAATACATCATTAAATCCTTAACTTGTTTAGAGTCTCTTTTTCATATCACGAAAACTATCTACAATTTAATTTATCTTTTTTTTTATAATTTTCTTTTGAATATATATTAGTAAATAATAATGAGAAACCCATCTTTTGATGAATAGAAAATATAATTTTAAGATGATAATAAGATAAAATAAGACCTACAAAATCTCAATTTAACTTACTAAAATTCATGGAATAAATTTTATCCAACAAAATTATGAAGGGGCCAAAATATTAAATATTAAAAATATAGGTACTAAAAAAATAGTTTTCTTTCTTTTTGGCATTTCATTAAATATTGTATGCAAAAGAGTCAGGTATATTAATAATGTACTCTAGTTATAGATGTGTGTATGACGAGTCCAATTAAATACATACAATGTCCTATAATTATAATTACGAGGAGATAAATGCTGGTTTTTGGACAGTTTATGGTAATTTATAAAAATTGTTACACAAAAACTGTGAATAAAAGTCAACTTAGAAGCGAAAACGACATTGGAGAATTTAAAAAAAAAAAAGGTACAAGGTTGATATCAGCCATAAGAGGGTCGATTTCGAATCAAGAAATTGAAAATTGAAGGATGAAAAGAGAGTCGATTTCTCTAGAGTGTCGTTTATGCCTTAATTTTTTAAGTTAATTTTTTCCGCAATTTTTGTGTAATAGTATTCTTTTAAAATCAACATAAATTGTCAAAAAAGCCAATAAATGTTAGTTGTGTGGATAATATCCCACATCAAAAGTAGAACGATTATAGGTTTATAAGTATAGACTATTAATATGAGATTTTGGGTGAGCTCAAAAACAAAATTATGCAAGAATATTAGGCTCAAAGGGAACAATATCATACCAATGTGGAGATAGACATTGGCTGCTAACAAAAATAAAATTTTATCAGTCATGGGCTAAACGTAAGATGGTCATGAGTTTATAAGTGTTGACAATATTTTATTGGTATAATGCTTTTTCTTTAATTCTTAGTGAAGCTTAAAAACATAACGATAAAAAAGCTCTATTCCAAAAGTGAACAATATCATACTTTATTATTGTGCCTAGCTGGTGAGATGATCATGAGTTTATAAGTGTTTGACATTATTTCCATTGCCTTTACATTTATAGGCATTTTTTTAAAGCCTTTTTATGAAGACTTAGCACAAAAAGTAAACAAATCAACCATGCCTATAACAATTAAAAAGCTATCCAAAAGTGAGTCAACCTCAATAAACTTTTTATGAAGATTTGGTGTTTTATCCATAAAACTTAGATGTATGAGCGATATTCAACAAGATGGGACATGAATCTTAGATTTAGAAAGCGATGTCATGCCTCGTCTAAAAGTGTGATGATCATGGATTTTTATCGGTGTGGACAATAATATGAAACCTTTTTGGTGAAGCCAAAAACAAGGTGTAGATCCCAAGTGGACCGAATAAATATATGATACTAATGTAAAGATAGTTATTTATGTAAACTCTAACAACAAAAATATATGAACACACACAAACACACACATACATATATACAAGGGTTGCATATAATGAAACCGGTGGCTATAGTGAGGAGACTGTATGGGTGATTTGAGCTATTCCCATATAATAATCGAGGTTGTGATTAAATTGATTAAATTTACATTAAATATATAGTGTAATCACCAAAGAGTAGCAATGTAAAAATACATTTAATTATAATCTAAATAAAAAAGAAAACGATTTACAAACATGGACGGGGAATCAAACACACAATTTGTTATCTTTCTCATTCCCTACAAAGACGTCACAAATCATACAATCACCGAATTTTTCTTTTTACACGCCATTAACGAGTTACGCAAATTTTACGAGAAAAAAAAATTGTGAAGAAGAAGAAGATGACTTCTGTTCATAGGGAAGCAACATAAATACTTCCACAAGAAACTCTCATGGACAACATAGAAGAACTTGACAACTATGAAGAACTCGAAACTGGTATATTCAACCCAGGCTCTATATATTGTAATCTGTATTTTTTGCGTTGGAGATGGTGGATAAATACTTTGCGAATTTAAGAAATATGAATTGTGGTTGGACGAGTTGTGTTTCTCGGACACATGGTCATTGCACGAGGAATTGAGGTTGACCCTGATAAAGTCGAAGCAGTAAGTGGTTGGAGTGCGCCTAGGAATGCGAGTAAAGTCCATAGTTTTCCAGGTCCAGAAGGTTCATCAAAGGGTTCTCGAAGATAGCCATACCTATGACACGATTAACTAGGAAATGAGAGAAGTTTGAATGAACTCAAAAGTGTGAAGAATGTTTCCAAGAGTTGAAAAGGAGACCAACATCTACTCCAGTATTGACAATTATTGATTCTACGAGGAGGATTTGTCATCTTTAGTGATACATCGAAGCAAAGTTTCCACCATTTTATTCAGGATTTGGTGGAGAAGGGTTTGATTGCATTGATCATGTTTCCACTAAAATTAGATAACTGGTATTCTCACTAAATCGTTGGATTTTGAGAGATTTTCCAGTCTTCAGAAATCTCTTGGTCTTTGGTCAAAAGAAAGTGTTATGCGAGGTGTGATGACACTTGTCGCAACACCTATTCTTTTTGTTTGTTTCTTTTTCTTTCTATTTTTAGGTTTTTAGGAATGTTGCATAATATCTTCGGGGTTTTCAAATTGGGTGTGCTATCTGTGAAACCTTTTCAGTTGAATTCGAGTTTTTTTTGTGGCCAAAAATTGGATTGAATATATATACTATAAGTACTTGCACATTTTCTTATGTGTGTCAATTTAGGTTGGAGTTCGGGTTCGCGAGGTTCGCGTGTCGAAATAGTCGACCCGGACCGACCTATTTAATTATTCGTGTCGAGAATCTTGAACCGGACTCGACACCTTATTTCACGAGGTAACCGGACTGACCCGCTTAACCCGTCTAATAAAATTATTTTAATATACATTTAATAGTTTTAACTGAATAAATTTATTTTTTCAAAGTCAATCACTATCATACACTATTCGATCAATAAACAATATTACAATTCACAACATATAAAAAGAAATAACATACTTGCATAAATAACATAACATACTAATCATATTTTGAGGACAATATTAAAAAAGACATGCATAATAATAACAAATACATAATTAAGGAGGTTTTATCATTTGAGTTTTAAAGATATATCTTTTTGTTGTTTTTTCTTACAATTAGTTATTTACTTAATTTTTTTAAATTCACAAATGGGTTAGACGGGTTAAATAGGTTATAGTAGGTTGACCGGACAGGCACTGTTTAATTGGCGGAGTTAGTCGGGTCCGACCTAATTTTGACCTGGACCACGGGAAGGCGTGGACCCATATCCATTAACCCATGTTAGGTTAGGTGTCGGGGGTTCTAAATTGACACCCCTACATTTTCTTACCTTAGCTTTATACATACTTTAGCTCCTGTTTTGAATTTTGTTACAAAGTAGTTGAGGGGTCTTTCATCTCTTGTATGCGCATGTCCCGTGTACGAAAATTGTTACCTTGATCAAATATGAGCTTGGCTCATGATTATAGTCATTAAAGTAGTTGAGGAATCCTTCACAATTTTGTGATAATGTTCCATGTAAAACAATGCCTTGTTAATTAAGAGCCTTCATGTACTTGCTTATTTAAAAAAAGGAGAAAACAAAATGTTTATTTATATTTGTTGAGATTGGTTAGATTTGTGCAAGAAAAAATCAAAAAAAGATCTGAGTATGTCCATGAAAAATGTTATTGATGGCGAGAAGTGTTTAGCGGATGTGGCCAACACTCTCTGTGAACACCTTGTGGTATTTTTTAAGCTTTTGTGTGCTTGTCTGTATTTTTTTATTATTTTATTTAGTTTTTTGCTTTTTTAAGCATAATCAGGATGTGATTCAGTGAATATGTCTCTATAACTGATTTTCAGCGGTTACTTGTGGCAGTTATTCTTTTTCTCTCCATTATCCTAAATTTTAGGGGCTTAATGTAAGTGGGTTGAATTGAGAGGGAGTTTAATATCTGGAACTTGAGATAAATAATTGCACTTAGTGGGTAGTTATTTTTGGTCATTATATTGCTTATAAATACTGTGATTTATTTCAAATATTTGTAACATCACGTTTTTTAGATTTTCGATCCTTCTTACTTCCTTCCAGGTTGAGATACATCATGGATGATGAGAACATTGCCAACATTTTGGCCCAATTAAAAGAAAGCCCACAACCTCCTTCCTCTTCATCAAACCCAACTCAAACACCCTCTTCAACTTCTAAAACACGCTCACCTACCAAACTAAACCCAATTCCTTCTTCTCTTTTTCACTTCCAGCTTTCTTAAACTCAGTTTAAACACATCATTTTATTAATTTAAATTAAATGGCTTGATATAAGTATAACTTTTAAATATATAAAAAAACGATCCCTCGGATATTCATAGAAAGGAGTGAATGGGCGAGAGAAAATCAAGTTGGCCGGTGGGCCGGAATGAACATTCTTGGTGTCTCATCAAGTGTGATGTCCACCGCTAAACCCCGAGATATGGCGCGACCTAAAGAAATTGGGAGAAAAACCCTAATCCGCACCGAATGGGGAGAAAAACCTGTCCTTGCTTTCGGCGGCGATTGTCCCAATAATTACTGAAGATGATGTTCTTGGCATTCAACTCCCAAGGCACGAGGAAAACCCTTTGGATGTCGATAATCCGCCTGACTTGGAGAGCATCAAGAAGACGTTTGGTCCTCTTGGACCACCCATCACGAAAAAATCCAGACGTCTTCAAGGTAAGCCCACTGTAACTGAGTTTGCTCATCCCAAAAAGAAAACCAAAGTTCCAAGATCAATTGGGTCCTCTTCTTCGAAATCCTCAAAAATTCCTACCCATGTTGATTCCAATGTTGAAAAGGAGGTCCTCGTGATGACCCTATGCACGAGAAAAATGTTGGGGAAGGAGACAACCGATTGGCGAGGCGAGAGAGGCATGAAATTGGTGGTGAGTGGTCGGGATGAGGTTCTTTGCGAGAAATGGCGGAAGGTGTTTCCAGGTGATGCCAACGAGGCAACACCGAAGAACATGAGACATTTTTGAAACACTCATGGAGTTTTGAGAACAACAATGATGATAGTAGTCATGCCTCGATTCTTGATGCGAGTATGGAGGAGAAGATGATGATGGTGAGGATGAGAGCCTGAGATGATGAGAGACAGAGACTGATGTTGGGGAGGAAGATCGATATGCATGTGCGATATCCAAAATGAGAAGAAAGAGACTCTTGGCAGAGGTGTGTCTCAAGGTGTTGCCACACCTCACCTCTCTGACCCGAGAAATTGAAGAAGAAGTCGACCCGAGAAATGGGTGAGGAATTTGCCACAGGCTCAGGCAAGCGATTACGATCTAGAGATAAGTGACCCTTATTATTCTGTGAATTTCTTTGTTCAAGCTAGTGAAATTTGGGAGTATGTCATCAACAAGGATTTTATTTACGAAAAACCTCTTAATCTTGATGACTTCTCAAAATACAACCTTGTCAATTTTTTGGAAGAAAGGCATTTTCTAAAAATACAACCAAAGGTACTCTGAATTTCAAATATTTTGAAAAAGTACAAATACTCTACAAAGTTTGGAAAAATTTAAGAGGAAAATCTACAACTTCACTTACAATCATTAATAGCCACATTGGTTTATCTAATGATGAGGGTGATCTGGTCTTTGAAAATGAAACTGAAGTTGTAAAAAAGAGCTTACAGGAGCGTTTTAAAAGATTGGCCAAAAGCTCGAGTTAAGTTTTATTCTTCAAACTTAACATCAAAATGCGTTATTTTAGACAAAGTGGCTATAGCAAATTGGATTCCTACTACCAACAATTCCACGATTACAAAAGCCCAAAGGCATTTTATTTTTAAAATTGTTTAGAGGGTTCAAAATAAACTTTGGTGAGCATGTTTTCCCCTAATTTCCAACTTCTTTGATTCCCATAAAAAAGAGCTCGAGACCTTCCCAGTTTGATATTTTCTTCCCTCATCTTCTCCATTCTTGAAGCCCAAGGCATCGGCCTAAAAGAGAAAGAATCCTTAACTCCCTAACCTCTCCTTATTCCCATAAAATCCGATCTTCTTGAGGAACACACATTCGAGACCTTCCCATAGGTCATGAGGTGGGAGGTGATGTCACACCCTCTTTGGAACACCCCCTCCTTCACCACAAGTTTATTCAAGTTCCTCTCCACTTACTTAAACTTCTATTGCAAAATGTCACTACTCAAATAGAGATTTTTACTAGTATTCATGATGAAATGAGTAAATTGATTTTTGCACAAAAAGGGGAGAAAGTGGCACAAAACAAGTGCGGTTGGAACATGAGGCGAAGTTGTGGTGTCCTGAAGAACACATAGGGGAAGAGGAGGAAGTTGGACATTCAGATGTGAAAGTGATAAGAGAAGATTTTGTAGAGAATCTCTTTGCGGGCTGCGGTAGACAAGTTCTTTGGTGATCAGAATTCTGTTTGAAGGTATTGATGAAGGTATTGCCCATCTTGTTGTTGTATCTCAATTTATTTATAGGAGATGATTGATCAAGCAACACTCCTCAGAAAAGCCGGTGATTAGTCCTGCTTTAGCGGTCGAGGATTGTTTTGGCGAGGATATTTGTTCAAAATTTTGTTTGGGATGATTGTAATCGAACGAGTTTTAGTTCGTTTCAAAACAAAATTTATTCCTTGGTTTTTGCTTTGTTAGGATCTTGGTATCGATTTAGGGGAGCTCATTTGTGTACAATTTTTTCCTCCTATTTTCATATAAACCAAAGATCATTATGCTCCTTGAAACATTTAAATTTGTTGCTTTCGAAAATAAAGTAATCATTTAGGAGTATGATGATGATATTTAGGGGAGTAGTTCTAATCTCGGTCTTGAAAGCATTTAAATTTTTTTTTCTTTTTGTGCTTTTTTACTTGTTTGGTTTTCTTGTTTCTTTTTGAATCGTATATTTTGGACATTTGTTTGTCTTGAGTTTTTGTGCGAGGTTTTGTCGAGAAAGTGGCGAGAAAGGAGGAGATTGTTAGAGTTGACTTATTTGGTCAAAACTCTAATAATTTAATATTGTTTAAGCTTTATTATTTTGCCTATTTGGAACAATATGTACAAAATATTTTGCAAGCTTATTAGTTGGATTTGAGATATATCGATCAGTTTGGGAAGTTGAGAAGAAGTAGGGATTGAGTCTACTTTGTAGGAACACTATTCCTTCAACCTCCCCACTAACCCATTTACTTGGGAGTTGTTTGCATGATCTTTTTGGCGGGGATTTGGCTGATCTATAAATAGGAAAAGTCTTTGCGGGTTTTTATGATGGATTCTAGAGCTAGAAATCGGAGTTTTACAAAAAGAGTCTTATTTTATACAAGAAGTGAGAAAAATGCCTAGTGTGTTTGGTGGTGTCAGTATCACCTTTTGCAATACCTTTAGAGAGTTTGCTTCTTGTAGTTTGTTTGAGAGACATATTGTAATCTAAGTTAGATTCAAGTTGTTCTCTCAATTTTATAGTAGAAGGTTGAGTTGAAGATCAAATCTGATAGGAAAGTCTTTGTCTTGTTCTTTATTTCTTGTAATCAACATTCTACTTCTTAGTTTTTGCCTTATTGGCGCCGCACAAGTATTTTTATACTTGTACAAATTTTGCATATCCTGTGTTCGTTCTTATTATTATGCTTTGTTTATTTTTGGTATTGATAAAATAAACAAACAATTTGAAAAACACTGTTTTCGTTGTGTGACACCTCAAGTGTTGCCAACGCTCTGCACAACACTCACTGCAAACTTAAAAGAATTCACCCCTTGAATTCTAACAACCAAAAAAAATAAAAATCGTTGTTTTTAAACTTGAAACCAAGCAGTTTTAATTGCTAGTTCCACCACGGTTCACATACTGATTCTAGCAGATGGTTCCATGATGTTTGAGACCAAAGAACCGGAACTGAAACCGCCTACATGGTTCCGGTTCCGATTTTGGAACCGTTGACTGGTAAACGGTTCCGGTTACGATTTGGAACTCGATTTCGGTTCCATTTGCCACCCTAACTGTGTTTGTCAATTCAGAGGAGTTTTGAGAGGTTGGACATTAATTAAGCATTGAATGTCTTACGAATCAAACTTAAATATTGTTCAAATGGACATATATGTTATTTATGTCAAAGTTAAATCATGAAAGATTTGCTAGTGATCAGGAATGGTTTGATAAAGAATAATTTTTCATCCAATACAGATTATGAAAATATATATTTGAGAAACTATTATTAGTGATGAATGACTTTATTAATAGTAATTTAATCCAGCGAAGAATATTAAAACGAATCTAAAGTACGGTAAATGCTATTAAAACAAATTGTTGGCACGCTTATATAATTAGTAATTGTAATTTAATTCTAAACTTGTTTACTATATTATAGTTATTGATACTTTAAATCTAATCTAAAATGGGCACAGACAGAGAAATTGATGTGATACTATGTGAATTCCCAAATGAGCACGTATATGGATATGATACACCAACAACTGTGCAGAGTGTACGGAATCAATAATGGGATTGGTGCGGGCGGCAGCCAATGAGAGAGAGGGTACAGCAGATACTATTGTGTCAGGATTCTGCACAAAATGTCGCTGTTGCAGTTAATTATGTTTTTGGTTGCTGTTTGCCATTTCTTTTTTTTTTTTTTTTTTTTTGATAAGCTCGAACACGAACGCACGCGCACTATCTTTGGCGAGGACAATGTTCCATTCGCTCATTCTGCCGCCAAGATAAACGCGGGATGTGCGCATTGGCGAGTGTTACGGCGAAGTGGCGCTGCGTACAACGAGATCCTCCCAAGTAAAGAAGAACAATTATGTTCGACCCCCTAATCCACTAATAACGATCTCTCCCCGAATCGAACCCACACGGAGATCTTTATTCATGATGAGTTAAAACCAAATTTTATGTAGGGAGCAAATTTTGATGGAGCGAGAAATATAAACCCACACGCATTTGCCATTTCTTGCTTGCCCTCCAAGAGAAACCCCTCTCTCTCTCTCTCTCTCTCTCTCTCTCTCTCTCTCTCTCTGCAGAATTTGATTTTCGAAAATGAAGTTTACCAAACTGGATAATTAGTAATTACTTCATTTCTTTGATAGCTAGGTAATTTGATTTTATGAAATTTGGGGTTTCATAAAATGGGTAAGATTCACTTTATCCCATTGTGCTATTAATTTTGCATCTAATACCTTCTTTACTATTGCTTTCAAAAAAACAAAAAAACAAAAAAATACCTTCTTTACTATTAAAATTTTCACATACCCCTAAAAGAATAAAGTTATGTTGTAGGTCCTAAATTTTGAGAGGCACGGACAGGAAAAAAAGAGAGGGCCTTACGTTTATATAAAAAAATTATATATATAATATATATAATAACAAACTTATTTGAAAATCTGTTTTCCTTTTTGCACTTGCTAAAAACGAAATTAGATATTTTAATGGAAAACAAAAAGAAAATAGACATATATGTCCAGTATCTTTGTAATTATATCAACAAATTTTGTTTATCTTACATTTAAATTTAGGTATATCTAATTAGTATTAAATACTATACATATGAATTTGAAATAATTTATTATTTGAAACAAAAAGAAAAAATAGTTTGTTGACCTATATTGTTATAATTTATCATTGATTTTGTTCATTTTAATTATGGTATGCGTTAACAATCTAATTTTTATATAATGTATTAGTATTAAATATTGTATTAAATAAATTCTAAGAGATCTAAACAAAAATATGAAAATGAATCTGCATTAATGGCTCGATCTTCGTAATTGTACTATACAATTTTATCTCTTTTATTTTCAAACTATAAATTTGATAAGATTTTATCCATAATAAATGATGAAAAAAAAGTATATAATATTATTTCAAATTTGGAAAAAATATGTACGGAGTATGTTGATATATAAAGTATATTAATGAGTTATTATATCCGGAAATTATATATTTTGATTATCTTTTGTAATATCTGTATATCTATAACGAGTCAGTATGTCTTAACGTGTCAAATATTTATGTTATATTCAAATATATATATATATATATATAAAAATAATCTGAGAAATAATCTTACGCGTCCACTTTCAATAACTTATTCATTATTGATAATGAAACTTTTTTGTGGCATTGATCACCATCATTACAGACTATTCAATATGGGTTGATATTAATACAAGTATCTAATTATTAGAAGTGTTAAAATGGGCTCGGTCCGAGGGGTAGGGCTGTAATTTTGAGGCCCACAAAGATTGCACCTATGTGGCCCGAATATCTGTCTGACTCAGTCACTTCATGCGTATTTTTCATGGGTTGAGTCTCAAAAATAGTTGCTCAATGGAATTTCGTCAGTGTCGGCCCAAATTTTCTTCTTGGCCCGACGGACAAGATCTGTCGATACATTTGTGATTCTCATTTATTATTAGAATAGCAGTGTGCACACGGCCTCATCTAGTTAAAGTAACAAAATCAATGTTACAAATGTAATTTTATTGATTTAACATAAAATATAATATATGCATTAACAAAAATATCATAATCCAACATTAATATTTTGGTCTTATTAAAATAAATTACGAAAAAGATAGATCAATTTAAATTACCAGAGAAAAGACCAAAAAAAAAAAGCTACTAATAAGCTATCTAAGAAAAATTGATCTTCTTGCATTTTTAAAATTCATCATTTTGTTTTTCGAGGTTTTGCTAAAAGTTTTTTTTTTTTTTTTTTTTTTTGGCAAATATTAATAACACGATGAAGGCTTAAAGGTGGGCGGCTCTTTCAATTTCTCAATTCTATTTTTAGTTTTGCAAAAACAAAAAAGAAATTAGTTAGACACAAAATAAGAAATTAGTTAGACACAAAAACTTAGTTAGATAGAAGGGCCCCAAAAAGAAATAGTTAGAAACGCCAAAAAAAAAATAACTTGATCTTTGCTTTTGTGTTGAATTAAATTCAAGACCTTGAAGTACAAAAAAATTGTATAACGACCTCTCACCGAGTGATTCTCTTATCAATTATTTCAACCTTTGTTTATATATCCAATATATACATATGGCATAAAGAAACTTGGGGGCCCTTCTTGGGAAGGAGATCTGTGCGGCGGCACCACTGCGCGCCCTTGGTACTTATGTTCCATGTACATGAGTGACCCTTATTTAAATAAAATTTTAAATTCGAGTTTACACCATATATCATATACCATAAAGATTTTATCCCTCTGTAACTAAGTATCAATTATTTGATCACAAAATTTACTCAACATTTATTATATTAAATAAATTAATATTAATTAAATTTAAAATAAATATATTGGAAAATATAATTGTTAATATTATAAAGGAGACGATTAATTTTTTAAGAAAAATATCAAGTAAAATTTTATTACTATTATTTTAAACATATAGTTTTAATAAGTAGTAAATTTAGAGTTGAATTTTTAGATATTATTTAACTTTGTGAATATTTCTATTAATATGACACTCACACGTGTAACTCAAATATATCAACCGATTAAATTACGGTATAGTTATATACTAGAACAACACCCGTGTGTTACACGAGATTTGTCTAAAAGACAAAATTTTAATATCTCAAATTTGTTTGTGATAGCTAGAAGAGACCGAAACCACTAATTTCAAAAAAATAAATTAGACACTATAGTTTAATTCACGGCTCTCTGATTTTACTAATAATAAAATGTGTCTAATCAACTTTTTTGCTCTCTAGTTTAATTCACATCACTTTGCTTATTTTACTTCTCACATAATATACCACTCTGAATGATTTATGCAATGAATGAGTAAGTAATATATGTGTGTGATATAATAATATCTGAGAAAACCTCTAAAATTACCTTTAGCAATATTGAAATATAAGAAAGTCACAATTACACAGACTTCCCTCCGAGATTAATATTCATATACAATTTGTCGTACAAACTTAATATCGTCCAAATCTAATTCAAAATAAGATTTTTTTTTAAAAAAAAAAAGAGCGAATCAAAATCGATAAAGAAAAGTTCATTACCTGGACATCAAAAAAAATGAGTACCATACTTTTCTTCTCGTCAGGCTTGAACTGAGAATGAATATACCATAATCGCTCACATCGTATCTTTATCTTCCATGTTTCTTCTCACAGTTGATATCAGATATAGTGTTCATCTTGGTAGTCATTTTCCGCAATATGAAGTCAGTGGGTATTATCATGCAAAATAATAGAGAAATATACACGAAGAAGCCACAATACATATTGCATAGATATAAACCTAATTGGTTTGTGGTGTTACTTTAAAAAAATAATGAAAAAAAAATATTTGGAAAACATATAAAACATTAAAATACAAAATATGGGCATTGTATGGATTCTCTCCACCTTCCTTTTCGCATAAGATATGAATTTAATCATGGATTAGATTGAATTGTTTGCATGTCCATTTGACAACGGTTCAACCCCATGTCTCTCGTTCCACCTCATTGTTCCTTTTCGTACCCCAAAAAACTTGCCAGTGTATACATACATATATAAATATCTTAAATATCTTTTTTTGAAACTCGTATATAAAATATATCTTTGATTGGATTAAGTACTAATTTTGCTGATTAATTTGCATGCGGTCAAAATAATTCAAGTATTTGGTTGTCTTTTATGGTCTTTTAGAAAGAAAATCAACTTATAATTAGAAGCTAAAAAAATGAATTTATCCAAATTGATAGTAAATTAATTTATCCAAATATACCGAAAATCAATTGAGTCAATAGTTATATACGGAAAGTTAATTAATAAGTTATATAGAAAATCAATTGAGTCAATAGTTATATACGGAAATTTAATTAATACGTTGATCAATTGATAGTTTATAGCTATATGCGGAAAATCAATTTATCCAAATTGATAGTAAAATCAATTTATAATTGGAAGAATAAGGTGGTGGCACGTTTTGCCACGTGACTAAATACGCAGGTGACACATGGATTTGGAAGACTAAGGTGTTGACACGTGTGTAAACTTGCAAAGGTGATGACATGTGGCAGCTTGTTTTTTCTTTAGTACATAGGATTGATTATGTGAAAGGAAAATCAATGTTGAAAAATAAAAAAAATAAAAATCTTGTAAAATATTAAAGATTATATATTTAAAAACTCTAGATAGTGTGAAGCTTGGAAAGATAATAGAGAAAAAAATCTTAATATTTCAAGTCTAACTCGATACGACATATATTTGCCATATTAAATTGGATCAATATAATTTGGGTCTTAATATTAGAAATGAGCCCAAATATGAATATGGACTCTAATAAGGCTATAATTGATAATATTTTATGAAATAATAGATGATAAATACACCAAATATATCTAAGTGGATAAAAAGATGATGCTTATCCACAAGACGAGGTAGAAATCTTATCTTAATTACTACTCTTCTTATAAAGATGGCTTTCCATGAAAATGAATTATTTTACTTATCTCTTCACATGCATTATTCAATTATTATCTTTAGATAGATTTCTGACTTTAGCGTCGGAGAGGGTACGCGGGAAAAACCCTCCGGCCCCCTTCTCACTATTATTTTGTAGGCGTAAAGGCAGAATGAACATCGAAGATTGGATTTTCGCGGTGAGGTAAATTTCTTGCCCCAACTGTTGGGAAATTATTTTGTAGATTTTGATGAATGCCATGTAAAACTTAGATTAGAATGTTGACACCCCATTTTTCTTGTAATTCTCATTGTAATAGATAAAATTTGAATAAGGTGAGTCAAGTCGACTATGCACGGGAATACAAGAAGTCAATGAAGAAGTGAAGTGAAGACTCATTGAATGAGCAGTGAGTATGGCCAAGACAGAAGACCAAGGACTCGACTGAAGATGTAACAACTGAGGGACATCTGTGTGAAGAGTCAGTTAAGTCAACTTGAGGAGCCATGCCACAAGTTAAAGTGACAGATGAGTCTTTCAATGATTGGAGCGAGACTCAAGTCACCTGGGGAAAAGCGGCAAACAAAGAGGAGTTAGCGAAAATAAGTCGTTGCATAGAAGTCAAGAACTTTACCTAAATAAGTAATACTTCTATGCTGCCATGTCTTAAAGTGCTCAGTCCCAGAAGCGTGCAAAAGGAATAAACCAATGGGAAGCACTGCACCTCGTGTCGAACACGAAAAAGTCGGACATTCATTTAATACGAGGAAAGGTCTACATCTCAAGACCAAGACCAAGAAAAGACAAGCCAACGAACACAAGTGACTTTTGAAAATCGGCCTATCACTTCAGGCGATTTTTAAAAGTTCACTATAAAAGGCTGAGGAATTTCATTGAGAAAAGGTTACCTTGCACACCTGAGAAATCAAGCATTATTCAAACTGTAACCTGCAAAAATATTCTCAAAATATTCAAGCCAAATCCTCAAGCCTAAATCTCGAAGGAAATCGATCCAACACCAAGCTGTGAAGGAAAGACAACTTCAAACTGTTGGAGAGGAAACTTTTGAAGAATAAAAAAGGGTCTACTTTCCAAGGAGGATTGTAGGAAGGTTCAAGGTAGAACCAATCTCAAGTTATTGGAGGGCTTCGTGATCAAATCCATGAAGCTTGAGAAAGTGAGCTGAAGTAGCAAGGCAGCTGCCCTGTGAAGAAGTTGAGTCGGACGAGAAGCCAACTGTGTGACCAAGCCATCTCTAGACTGAGTCCAAGGAGCAAGTCAGCTGCGTGATCAAGACTTGTCTCAGGCGATAACCACTTTGTAAACCGATCATTACTTAGTGGATTCCTCCGGGAGTTAGAGAAGAGAGGAGTATAAGAATTACCCCATCTTGAACCTCTATAAAATTTACTTGTGTCATTTACATTTCAACAATATTTACATTCTTGCACACATATTTTATATCTGTTGATAATTTACTATCCAACTGATAAATAACTAAGTGCTAAAATCAAGTGTTAAAACGAAGTTAAATCAAATTCAAGGGTGTTAAGTCTTCCACTGAAAAACTTATCACATCCAAGTTAAGGTTTAGACTAAACAGTTGAGTTATTCTATCATGACTCTATGAGTCCATTGAGTGGCTAACTCTATTTGATTAACTAACTTAAATGTCCCTCAAGGACTTAGTATTAACTCTGTAATAATTTAGAAGGACTAAAATCGAAAAGTTGGTAAGGTTTATTCAAACCCCCCTTCTAAACCTTACTTACACCCCTTGGGACCTACAAGTGGTATCTGAGCGGTTGGTTCATTGAGCCTTCCGCACTGGTTACTGAACTAGATCTCTAATCTTTCAAAGAAATTTTTAACACTTGTTCTTTCAAAACTCTTTTTATTGCAAAGTTATTATCATGGACGCAAATCGACACGCATTCCTATGTTCACTATTGAGGAATTTGATGATTTGGAAAATTCATATGAAGACTCATTTATCTCGCTTTACATGATGAAATGTGGATTGTAATAGAGGATGGGCACCGCAAATATTGAAAGTGAACACAACGTAAGGAGAGCGGTACAGAAGAAGAAGAAGAAAAGTCATTGTTGAGGCAAGACCAGCCATGGTTGAGAAACCAAGGATCGAGTGAACAAACGAAGCAGAAAAAGATACAACTTGGACAATGTAGCCAAGGACATACTTTACAAAACCTTGGACAAAGCAATGTTCAACAAAGTCAAATCTTGCCAAACTGCAAAACAAATCTGGGATAAATTAACTTTAATTTGTGAAGGATCTGAACAAATTAAATAAAACAAATTGTCTATTGCTGTACTAAAATTTGAAAATTTTAAAATGCTTGCAGGTGAAACCTTGGATCAGCTGGATGCTAGATTCATTGAAATCACAAATGAGCTATCAACACTTGGGAAAGAATATACACAAAAGGAAATGTGTATGAAGATTCTGAGAAGCCTCCCAGCTGAATGGGAAATGAAAGTCATGGCCCTAAGACATTCAATGAACCTCACAACAACATCAAATTATGAGTTATTCTCAGACCTCAAAGCCTATGAGTTTGAGCTGAGAAGAAAAGATCAAGAGGAGACAGCTGTACCCAAAATAGCTGCACTTATAGTCAATGATGGAAAGAAAGCTGAAGTCAAGGAAGTTATAGACCAGGAGGAAATAACCCTGATGGTTAAAAGATTCAACAAGTTCTTTAATAAGAACTACAAGAAAAACAAGGGTGAAACCTCAAGGAGACATTGGCTCCTCCAAGTCAAGGAAGATAGGCCACCCAAGAGAGTGAGCATCAAAAGTTGAATATCGTGAGAGTGATAATTCAAGGATCGAAAGAAATGACCAAGAGAGCGAGAACTGTGTTGGGCTGCAGACAACCAGGACACTTCGCTATTATTTGTCCATATCCATGAGTCAATAAATATAGGAATGAAGAAGAAAGAAAAGTCTTGAGAAAAAAGACAGGAAAAGAAAAAGGCTATGTTAGTTTGAGCTCACGAGACAAGCTAAGTCTAAAGAAGCCTTGACTCGAGAGTAGTGAAGCTGACTACTCAAGTGATTCTGAAGAAGAAGCAATGATCTGTCTAATGGCTATAGAACAAGAACAACCAGACCAAGAAGATGAGGTACACTCTAACTCATCTCACTCAGATTCCAGTGATAGTGAGTGTGACACACACACTTCATCACCCACTGATCTTTATGATTCATTAGGCAAAATGATGAAAGACTTTGAACACATTAAATCCTCACACACACTATTAAATGAGGAAAACAGCCAGCTCAAAAGCCAAAACTCACAGCTGACTAAGGAGCTGAGTACTCTAAGTCACATAGCTGATAAGAACAAAGAGCTGAAGGATGAAAATACCAAACTAATAGTAGAGATAGTTGCTATAGAAAAGAGGGAAAATGATCTCAAAAATGTGATTGCATCATTTACAAAGGCATCTAAATCATTGGATGACCTTATTATGAGTCAAAAAGAGTGTGGAGATAAGACAGGCATAGGATTCAATTCCGTTGTGCACAGTCAAGCTCCTAGAGTGATTTTGGAAAAAGGATCTTCAAGTAATGAAGCATCTCAAAAATCCAAGATACCAAATACTACACCCACATTCACTCCAAAGCACAATCATAAACAAACTGGCCTTGGATATAAAGGAAAAGGAAAACAGCCAGTTGAGTATGCTGAGAGGACAGCTGAGAAGAAATCCAGCAGAGTTCCTCAGCAAACTCCAAATAGGAAGTACTCTGTGAAGAATAAACAGAGCTACCAAAACCCCCAAAAGTTTTATCAAAGAAACACGTATAATGGGAATGGTAGAAATTACTCGAGTCAAGCTGATTAGAATAATGTGACATATCAGCAAAGACCAATGGAATACAAGCCTAAATGGCAACGACCTAGAACTCAGCAAAGGTCATTCCAAAGGCAAACGTGCTATCATCAGCACACATATGCACCCAGGCACTACACTCAGAAATATCACAACTACCCAAGGAAGGCAATTGCTAAAACACATACACAGGCATACAGACAAAAGAGACAGTTGTATGAACCTAAAGCCCCCAAGCAATTTGCCAAAGTGAGTTATGATTGTGGCACAGATAGATGGTAACCTCTTAGAGTCAAGTCATTTGGCTATAGGTTGGTTGGATCATCTTATAGCACTAACCCCTCAGGACCCATACAAGCATGGGTACCTAAAAACTAATTTCCTTGATTGCAGGTTCAAGGAACAACTGAGTGCCAAGGAACCTGGTACATGGATAGTGGCTGTTCCAGACATATGACTGGAAACAAGAAAAATCTGTCAAAATTCAAGGAGATTAGAGGTGCAAAAGTCATATTTGGAGGAAATGAAGCTCCAGGGGAAATAAAAGGCACTGATGTTGCTTATGTTGAGGGACTCAACTTTAATTTGCTCAACATAAGTCAACTTTGTGATAAAGGCTACAATGTTTGATTCAATATGGGAGTGTGCCAAATTAAAGATACTGAATCAAATGAAATAGTGCTGCAAGGATCCAGACAGAAGAACATGTATGTGGTAGATCGGTCTCTTGCCACACCAAGCACCTTTTTGTTAGCAAAGAGCACAACCGAATCAAGTTGCCGTGGCATAAGAAGTTGAGTCATCGAACTTCAAGACAATCAACAAGCTAGCAAGGAGTCACCTTGTGGAAGGATTGCCAGACTCAGTGTACAAGAAGGAAAGTGTATGTGATGCATGCCAGATGGGAAAACAGATCAAATCTTCATTCAAAGAGAAGCCTAGTCCTTCTTCAATAAGGATATTACATCTGTTGCATATGGATTTATTTGGTCCTGTTGAACCAACCAACATAAGTGGAAAGAAATACACTTTAGTGGTGGTGGATGATTATTCAAGATATACATGGACAATCTTTATGTGCAAAAAAAGAAAGAAACCTGCTTGTAAAACTACCTCGGTGATGAAAAGAGTTCAAAATGAAAGAGCCAAACCATTATAAAGATAAGGTCGATAGAGAAACCGAGTTTGTCAATGGGATAATAACTCGATCTTGTGTTGAAAATGGTATTGCTCATGAGTTATCGGCGAGCAAGAACTCCCAATGAGAATGGAGTATTTGAAAGAAGGAACAAAACTCTCAAGGAAGTTGCAAGGACCATGTTAGTTGGCCGGATTGCTAAAAGATTTTGGGCTGAAGCCATCAACACTGCATGCTAGACTCAGAATAGATGCATGATTAATAGACAGCTGACAAAGACTCCCTATGAAATCTAGACAGGGAGAAAGCCAAATGTTGGGTACTTCAAAATATTTGGATGTAAATGCTTCATTCATAACAATGGTAAGGATAATCTGAAGGCTTTTGATGCTAAAGCTGATAAAGGCATCTTTTTGGGATACTCAGCTGAGAGCAAAGCCTATAGAGTATTGAACAAGAGGACTATGGTCACAGAAGAGTCTATTCATGTGGTTTTTGATGAACCCAATATGAATGGAGAAGACATTGAAGAGTTAGCTGATAAGCTGAATCAGCCAACTATGCAGAAGAGTCCTTATATTGAAGCTGAAGCAAGAGTAATCAACCAAGATGAAGGTGAGATAGTTGAATCTCAAAGATAGCTGGAAATCTGCAGCTGAATAATGATGAGAG
Organism: Rehmannia glutinosa; assembly: GCA_016081115.2. Lineage (NCBI taxonomy): Eukaryota > Viridiplantae > Streptophyta > Magnoliopsida > Lamiales > Orobanchaceae > Rehmannia > Rehmannia glutinosa. The sequence continues at coordinate 57,485,823 of CM071937.1, read as the reverse complement.
AGCTGCTCAAGTCAACACATCTGCAAGACGACTAAGCCCAACTGACTTGCTTCAACCTGATGCGAGATGGCTGAGAGTCATTGGAGATGTAAGATATGGTGTAAGAACCAGATCCAGAGCTCGGCAAGAAGCAATGTTCACTTGTTTTATTTCCCAAATAGAGCCAAAAGATGTGTCCCAAGCATTGGATGACACACATTGGATTCAAGCCATGCAAGAAGAGCTGAATCAGTTTGAAAGGAACAAGGTATGGGAATTGGTACAAAGACCAACCCATCAGAATGTTATTGGCACAAAATGGGTTTTCAGAAACAAGATGAATGAAGAAGGTTCCGTGGTAAGGAATAAAGCAAGGTTGGTAGCCAAAGGGTATTGCCAAGAAGAGGGAATAGATTTTGATGAAACATTTGCTCCTGTTGCAAGATCAGAAGCAATAAGGATGTTTCTTGCCTATGCTGCACACAAGAACTTTATTGTATATCAAATGGATGTGAAAAGTGCATTTTTAAATGGATTGTTGGAAGAAGAAGTCTATGTTGAGCAACCTCCAGGCTTTGAGCAGAAGACTCTTGGAGATAAGGTGTACAAGCTCAAGAAAGCTCTTTATGGACTGAAGGAAGCACCAAGAGCATGGTATGATACATTGTCTCAATTTCTAACTGATAATGGATTTACCAAAGGCAAAGTGGACAGAACACTCTTCAGAATTCAAGATGGAGAGAGTATACTGCTTGTTCAAATATATGTGGATGATATCATTTTTGGATCCACAAACAAAGAGTTGTGTGATAAGTTCTCAAACCTCATGCAAGGTAAATTTGAAATGAGCATGATGGGAGAGCTAACCTTCTTCCTAGGACTTCAAGTTAAGCAGCTGAAGGATGGAACCTTCATAAGTCAAACTAAGTACACCAGAGATTTGATGAAGAAATTTGGTATGGAAGAGAAGTTTTCTGTAAAAATACCAATGAATACATCAGTCAAGATGGACATGGATGCAGATGGTAAACATGTAGATCAAACAAGATACAAAGCACTCATTGGGTCATTGCTCTATTTAACAGCCAGCAGACCAGACATCACATTTGCAGTAGGTGTATGTGCAAGATTTCAATCTGCACTAAAGGAGAGTCACATGACTGTAGCTAAGAGAATCCTAAGATATTTGAAGGGATGCCATGAAGTTGGTTTATGGTATCCAAAGGAAGGTGGAATTCAAGCTTATTTGTTACTCAGACTCAAACTATGCTGGATGTAGAGTTGACATGGAGAGTACTTCAGGCACATGTCAAATGCTTGGAAACAGATTGGTTTCCTAGTTTAGCAAGAAACAAAACTCAATAGCCACATCCACAGCTGAAGCAGAGTACATAGCTGCGGGCAGCTGTTGTGCCCAAGTCTTATGGATGAGACAACAACTGAGAGATTATGAAATTGAAGAAAAAGAAATTCCAATTATGTGTGACAACACAAGTGCTATTGCAATTACTCAGAATCCCGTGTTGCTTTCAAGAACAAAGCACATTGATGTCAGATATGTTGAAAAGAAAGATATCGTTTTGGAATACATCTCAACTGATAAACAGTTAGCTGACATTTTCACCAAGCCCTTACGTGAATCAAGATTTGAAGAGCTTAAGCATGAGCTAGGATTAATTGAGCTAAGTTAATACTCAATCAGAAGAGATGGAAGATAAAAGTGAGAAATGAACAAGATTTTCACATCAGCCAAGTGAATCAGCCATATCGGAAAGTCAGCTGTATCGAGTTAGCTGTCAGCTGAGTCGCTTAATGAAAGGAGAGAAGCTGAGTTAAGTCACGTTTGACATAAGTTGAGTCATTTAATAGCTAAGTGACAAAAACACAGTCGTTTTTAATGAGCGGGAATGTTTTTAAGAATGACGTCAGTGCAATAATGACGGGTACAGTAAAAAGCTGCACAGTAAGCATATGATTGGGTATAAATGCTGCCGCATTTAATGCGAGGAATTAAATGCGGTTCGACATGCTAAATCTGAGCCGTTGATCTTGATCAAATTTCAAAAATCAAAAACACGTCCTTTCATAACCCTTATATACTCATTTCTCAGTTTTCTCTCTCTCACACTAAAAACTGTTCATCTTCAAAGCAAGAGAAAAGCAAGTTCATCTCTCTCGCAAACCCTACTAGTCCTCAAGTAAATTTATCAAGTTTCATTTGGTAAAACTCTCAACAAATGGCACCAGAGTTCGATTTTCTCAAGTTATCAAAGCAAATCCACTCCGGATCGACTGTGGACTTTGAGGGGATGGTAAAGCAGGGTTCCGATGAAACCCTTGTAAAGAAAATAGCTGACATGATTGAAAAGTCAGGACTCAAGCCTTTTCTCACGATGGAGTATTCAAAGACCTACGCTGAAGAAGTGGTACAGTTTTATGTCAACGCTGAGGTTCAGGACGAAGGGATTAAGTCTTCCGTCCACCGCAAGGACATCATGATAACTGCTAAGGACCTTGCAGAGCACTATTTATTGCCATGCGAGGGCATGCCGGAAAATATCTGGAAGCGTCGTCAACTCTGCATGGAAAGAAGTAGCCAAACCGGAGTGTCTTTGCGAAAGTTATCTACAGTGAAAGAAGAAGTCATTGAAGGACGACTATCACAAGTTGACGAACATCGTTGCAAAATGTGTAGATATGAAGTTTGGCAGTTTTAATCAACTGTCAAAGACAAAGCTGATCATCATGGCTGCGATCATGGAAGGAAAGAAAGTCAACTGGGATGAGTTCGTGTACACAGACTCTGCCAGAACATCGGGAACAAATCGTACAAGGAAGATGGATCCTTTGGAGGATCACTCGGCTATGGCCTAGTCATTGGCCATCTGATGGAAGTGAAGGGCATTCCCCTTCAACATGGAAAACCTTTCCATGTGAACAAAAAGATGTTCATGGCTAATCTTTCAGGAGCCCAGAAAAGAGCCCATGCGAAGAGGGCTGATACTAGTGAGGGGAAATCAGCTGAACCCGAGAACACAACTGTCTCCTCCCCTCCGAAGAAGAGCGCCCTATAGTTTGCTAAGAAGAAAGCGCCCCTACAACAAAGAAAAATAGACGCTCCCCCCTGCAGTGAGTCACCGCCCGAGCGGCCGTGTCTCCCCCCCACGCAGCCGAGGCGGAGAAGGAAATCAAATACCTTCTCGGTAGTCCGAAAGAAGAGGGCGCAAGCCAAGAAAGGCAGCTCCTCCATCCAAGAAAGATGCTCTGGCCCTGCCGCCAAGGAACCTGAAAAAGAGGAATCCGAATCAGAAATTCCTCTGGTGAGGACAAAGAGAAGGAAGAGAATCTCCAAGCTTTTGAGCTTGAGAAGACAAATTGAATCTGCAATTGGTGGAAAAAAGTTTCCGAGAGGCCGACACTTTGAAGAAGTGCGTCTCGAAGTTGTTGATGAAACAGCCAAGTCTGCTGAAGGTGATCAGCAGAGGCTTACCAAAGAAGCAGCTGAGACAACAGAATCTCCTGTTGAAAAGATTGTCTCTTCACCTGCCACAGATGCTGCTGAAGGCGAAGAGCATCAAAGTCTGTTACCTTCTATCCCTGAAAAGAAAGGACAGGAAGAGGATGAAGATGATGATGTGATTGTGGTTTCTCCCGTGTATCCAGACATTCAGCGCCGTCTACGAGAATGGAGGGCATGGAAACTGAGTCACTCAAGGGTACAGTTTGAACACCCTGAGTTCATTGAGGAAGAAGAGGAGCTGTTAAAGTTCCTTGAGGTTGACACTGTACTCCAGGCTCTGGATGAGGATAACTGCATGAATATCCTCCACATCTGCAAGGAGAAAGAAAAGGCCAGAGCAGCTGAGGAAGCAGAAGAGCATGAGAAAGCCGATATATGTACCCACCTGGAACTACGGAACATACGCATCCTCATTTAGATGTGTTGTCGATAATCGATGAAGACTTGGATCCCATGGTCGCAAAAAAGTCCGATATACATCAAGCTCTAGGGAATCGCTAATGCATGAGCGGAATTGATGGAAGGACAGGAGAGTCTTCAAAATCTCTCTTGGAGATAGACCCGTTGGGAGTGGTGCAACATATTGCCATAGATTATTCTTTGCGACCACGTCCCAAAGACACTCGAGAAAGATGGGTCCAAGGGACTTGGCAATGAAACTGGGAACTTGGGCACCCAAGTTGAGCCAACCCCTACTGAAGGTGTTTCACCACCTTTCCCCATGGCTGAGCACTCAACGGAAGCAGCCGAGAGTCTGGAGAAGAGTGACCCCACCATCAGTCACTCAGCTGGTGTACTAGTTGAGAGGGAAACTCACTCCACTGTAGCAAGGTCAGAGGATGCTGCAGATGACTCCACATTGCAGAAAGGAGGCGAAGTGGAAAGGAAAGAGAACCATAGTGATCGACATCGAAGCTCGAGATAGTTGAGTTGTCCCGGTGAAGTGCCAAGCGCTGCTGCCGAGGACGTCGCCGGTTGGTGCGATCGAGGCAAAGTTGTTGGAAATGCCCTGGGAGTTAACACTCTGGACACTTGTAGGTCCCAAGGGGTGTGAGTAACGTTTAGAAGGGGGGTTGAATAAACCTTACTAACTTTTCAATTTTAGTCCTTTTAAAATAATAAAGAGTTAATTTCACAGCTATGTCCTTGAGGGACATCTAAGTTAGTTAACCAGCAGAGTTAGCCACTCAACAGACTCGATTGAGCTGTTGATAGAATAACTTAGCTGCCTAGTCTAATACTTAACTTGGCTGTGATGAGATTTTCAGCGGAAGACTTAACACTCTTAAATTTGATTAAGCTTTGTTTTAACACTTGGTTTTAGCACTTTGTTAATTATTAGTTGGATAGCAAGTTATCAGCAGATATAAAATGATGTGCAGAAATAAAATGCTGAAATGTAAATGACACAATAATTTTTATAGAGGTTCGAAGATGGGGTAATTCATCTACTCCTCTCTTCTCCAACTCCTGGAGGAATCCACTAAGTATTGATCAGAGTACAAAGTGGTTAACAGTCCAGATACAAGTCTTGATCACACAGCTGACTTGCTCCTTTGGGACTTAGTCTGGAGATGCCTCGATCACACAGTTGGCTTCTCGTCCAACTCAGCTACTTCACAAGGCGACTGCCTTGCTACTTTCAGCTCACTTGCTCAAGCTTCTTGGATTTGATCACGAAGCCCTCCAATAACTTGAGACTGGTTCGACCTTGAACCTTCCTACAATCCTTCTTGGAAAGTAGACCCCTTTTGATTCTTCAAAAGTTTCCTCTTCAACAGTTTGAAGTTGTCTTTCCTTCACAGGTTAGTGTTGGATCGATTTCCTTCGAGATTTAGGCCTGAGGATTTTTCTTGAATAACTTGAGAATATATTGCAGGTTACCGTTTGAATAATTGCTTGAATGTTCGTTGTTCAGGCATGCAAGGTAATCAAGGTAACCTTTTCTCAAAGTGATTCCTCAGCTTTTTATAGTGAACTTTCAAAAATCTGCCCGTTGAAGAGATAGGCTGATTTTCAAAAGTCACTTGTGTTCGTTAGCTTATCTTGTTGCAGTCCTTGATGTTGACATTTCCTCGTATTAAATGAATGTTCAGCTTTTCAGAGTCTGACACGAGGTGCAGTGCTTCCCATTGGTTTATTCCTTTTGCACGCTTCTGGGACTGAACACTTTAAGACATGGCAGCATGGAAGTATTACTTATTTAAGTAAACTTCTTGACTTCTATGCAACGGATTCTTTTCAGTTGTCTTGACTTGACTGCAGTTCTTTAACTTCCCCAGGTGACTTCGAGTTAGCTTCCAATCAATGGATGACTCATCTGTCACTTCAACTTGACACTTGGCTTCTTGAGTTGACTTGACTGACACTTCACACGTTGTATCGGTGATACTTCTTCAATCGAGTTCTTGACTTCTCCTCCTTGCCATACTCAAATTTGTTTCACAACGGAGTCTTCATTTGATCTTGATTGACTTCTTGTAAGCATAGTGACTTGACTCAACTTATACAACCCTATCTATTACAATACAAATTACAAGGAAAATGGGGTGCCAACTTTCTAGTCTAAGTTTTACATGGCATTCATCAAAATCTAAACAATAAATTTCCCACAGCACTAAAAGTGCAATCCAAGGGGTTGAGACTCCTTCGGATGCCACTGTTTAAGACCTAAGACAGCTGCGTCTGTCGAAGGGATTGTAGAAGACCTCATTGCAGATTGAAACCGCTGGAGGTATTGAAGGCCCAAGGGAGGTTGAGACGTCCGGGTAAAACAAGAAGATAAGAGCATCCCTCCCGTCATCATTCTTTGAATCACGAAAAAGGAGATTAGTGCTCTTCATGATTCCTAGGACAACCCTGATATATCCTTTATGGGATCTGAAGACGAAGCTGAGTCCACTCCTGTTGCTCATCAAAAGGACTCAGCTGAGGATGTTTTTCCACAGACGAGTCAGGCAACTTTTAAAGCTGCTCGTCAAAAGTTCAACTTTGATGATGAACCAAGCCCCCAGGCTTCATCATTCTCCGATGACGCTGATGATACAGCCAAGGACAAGGAAATTCATTTAGCAGAATCTACTGAGGCCGACGAAGCTGTTAAGACAGCTGAGGCTCAGTCAGCTGGCCAATCCACTCATCAAGGCCCAACTGAGACCAAGTCATCTGCGCAGGCTCCCAAAGCTACGCGCAGGATCGACTCAACCCGGATCATCAAAGGCACGTACAACTGTACAATCGATCCCATATGTGCGAGATGATACATTTGAGGAAACATTCCATTTCTCAATTGAGTTGCCCGACCTTGAAGAAGAGACAGCTCAAGAGCAGCGACGTTTCAACATCCGAGCAGATCCAATAATTCCCACCGACTCTATTGTTCCAGCAGACTTTGATTTTGATGCTGCATGGCCGCCAGCTGAATCCGAAGTGACAACTGAGATCCGTGAAGTCTTCAAGAAAATATGTGGAGAGATTGAGAAGATCGAACGACACTAGGCCTCACTAGATATGCGTCTGGACAATAGAGATGCCACCCTCACAGCAGACTTACGAGTGATTGTGGTACTGATTAGGGAATGGTGTCAGCAGCAGAGTACAATGTGATACGAACAAGTTCGATATTCCAAGGCATTGTACAACAAGATGCTAGTTTGGAGTGCTGACAATGCTGATATGAAGCAGAGGATGCAGGCCAATATTGACAGAATGCATGCCTCTCACACAACTGACATGGAGCTGCTGCGTGAATTTCATCGAAAAGAAATTCTGGATGTGGAGGAGAACATGAATACGAAGTTAAGCCTTCTCATGGCTGAAATGAAACTGGTGGCAGCTGAATCGAAAGCCACTCGCTCAGAATTTCGCACAGCACATGCCGCAACAGACTCCAAGCAAAACTTAGTTCTCAGCCGACTGGATTTCATGCTCGATGGGATGTTTCGGGGTTTCTCTCCTTTGATGCGATGCCAAAAAGGGGGAAGAGGAATACCTGAGGAAGTTGAAGGAAGAGACATCTGTTGAGAAGAAGAAGAAGGAGAAGGAGCAAATAGCTGTTGAGAAGAAGGAGGAGAAGGGAAAAGCTGTTGAGGGGGAAAGGTCAAAGTATGTGACCTTAATGCTTGCCGAAACCCCTCAGTAAGGTCATGTCACAGCATCGATAATCAGCAAACTTCCAGTGACTCTGCCGCTCCAACACTCTGCCTATGCCTATGTCCGAAGAGAAAAATTATGGAAGCGAGGATGAAGGAGGTTGAAAGAAAGCGGATGCCCGTATTCTAGAATCTCGAAAACTTACGGTGGCATTCCGGCAGGAAAAGACACAGATGCCATTCCAGATGACGGAGACGAGCCAAGATCCGTTGAAGAGTTTAGAACGCTCGAATCCGAAGGTTACTTCAAGAACATGTCTATAGCCCTAGCCTGGGACTTGTACTGGGAGAAGGGTCTGAAGTTGTGCGAAGAAGCTGATAGGCAGACTACTAAAGAACCATTCATTTGGTAAGAAGAAGACTCAAAGTATAATATACGCCCGAGAGGAGGAGGAAGAAGTGGTGGAGGAAGAGGTTTTCAACCTAGACCTCTACCCAAAAACATTGAGTATGTAGATCCAGGCAAGAAGGGAAGGATCTACTGGGCTGGGTACGATGAAGTTGCAAATCAGGAAGTGGCTAGGAAAAATGCTAAATACGTGAAAAGAATCGAAGAGGAAAATAAAAGACAAGATCAAGCTGTGTGGGAAGAAAGGCAAGAAAGGAAGCGAAGAGACGATCTTTGCAAAGAGAGCATATGAAAAGAAGAAAGCAAGCGGTGAAGATGAAAAGAAAAGAAAGAGAGTGATGATGACAGAGAGTCAAGAAAAAAGAAGAAGAAGCGGCAAAGGCGATGAAGTGTTCTTTGCTAACCCCTTCGTGTATTTTACTTTTGTAAATACATATGTGTGTAAGTCATCTGTACATTCAATAAAGTATTGCTGTATTTTCTCTCTATTGTTGTATCTTAGCATAGATGCTTGAAGTTTGCTTGGATATGATTATGCTCTGATACACCTTGTAAACAGCTGTGTAAAGGACAAGAATGCTATGATCAATAAAATGATTGATTCTACGCATACATTCTTTCTTCTTGCATTATCGTATGTATCGTGTTGTTTACATTTTGTTTAATGTTTTTAAGTTTTGGCATCATCAAAAAGGAGGAAATTGTTGGGAAATTATTTTGTAGATTTTGATGAATGCCATGTAAAACTTAGAGTAGAATGTTGGCACCCCATTTTTCTTGTAATTCTCATTGTAATAGATAGGGCTGAATGAGCTGAGTCAAGTCGGCTATGCCACGAGAATACAAGAAGTCAATCAAGAAGTGAAGTGAAGACTCATTGTGAGGAACAAGTGAGTATGGCCAAGACGAGAAGACCAAAGACTCGACTGAAGATGTAACAGCTGAGGGACAGCTGTGTCAAGAGTTAGTTAAGTCAACTTGAGGAGCCATGCCACAAGTTGAAGTGATAGATGAGTCTTTCAATGATTGGAGTAGACTCAAGTCACCTGGGGAAAAGGCAGCTGCAAAGAGGAGTTAACTGAAAAGAATCCGTTACGTAAGTCAAGAACTTTACTTAAATAAGTAATACTTCCATGCTTCCATGTCTTAAAGTGCTCGATCCCGAAGCGTGCAAAAGGAATAAACCAATGGGAAAATCGCACTTCGTGTCGAACACGAAAAAGCTGGACATTCATTTAATACGAGGAAAGGTCTACATCTCAAGACTGAAGACCAAGAAAAGACAAGCCAACGAACACAAGTGACTTTTAAAAATCAGCCTATCTCTTCAACGAGCAAATTTTTAAAAGTTCACTATAAAAGGCTGAGGAATTTCATTGAGAAAAGGTTACCTTGCACACCTGAGAAATCAAGCATTATTCAAACTCTAACCTGCAAAAATATTCTCAAAATATTCAAGCAAAATCCTCAAGCCTAAATCTCGAAGGAAATCGATTCAACACCAAGCTGTGAAGGAAAGACAAATTCAAACTGTTGAAGAGGAAACTTTTGAAGAATCAAAAGGGGTCTACTTTCCAAGGAAGATTGTAGGAAGGTTCAAGGTCGAACCAATCTCAAGTTATTGGAGGGCTTCGTGATCAAATCCAAGAAGCTTGAGAAAGTGATTTGAAGTAGCAAAACGCCTGTGAAGAAGTTCGAGTCGGACGAAGAAGCTTGACTTGTGTGACCAAGGCATCTCTAGATCGAGTCCAAGGAGCAAGTCACGGTGCGTGATCAAGACTTTTCTCTGACCGATAACCACTTTGTAAACTGATCATTACTTAGTGGATTCCTCCAGGAGTTGGAGAAGAGAGGAGTAGAAGAATTACCCCATCTTCGAACCTCTATAAAATTTACTTGTGTCATTTACATTTCAGGATATTTACATTCTTGCACACATATATTATATCTGCTGAACATTTGCTATCCAACTGATAAATAACTAAGTGCTAAAATCAAGTGTTAAAACGAAGTTAAATCAAATTCAAGGGTGTTAAGTCTTCCACTGAAAAACTTATCACAGCCAAGTTAAGGTTTAGACTAAACAGCTGAGTTATTCTATCAACAGCTCTATCGAGTCTGTTGAGTGGCTAACTCTGCTGATTAACTAACTTAGCTGTCCCTAAAGGACTTAGCTGTGTATTAACTCTGTAATAATTTCAAAAGAACTAAAATCGAAGAGTTGGTAAGATTTATTCAACCCCCTTCTAAACCTTACTTACACCCCTTGGGACCTACACCAACAATTGACACCGTCTTTGGGAAAAAGAAATTCGAGTTAAGGCGTGAGATAAAAGGAAAACTGGTGGAGCGATGAAAATTTTATACGATAAGATCCGAGCTTGGTATTTGATCAAGCACATAGTGTGCATTTCTATTTTGGTGATTAGGGCAAATTTAGTTTGATGTTCAATCCCATCCGCATGGAGTTCAAAATTCATCCCCTGGTGCTTGGGGGACACGAGGGGAGACATTCATTGAGGATGCAATCTGAAAATAAATTAGAGGAAATGAACCAGAAGCAACACCAAACAAGAGCCCATCTAAAAATTAGCATCAAAAAGCCGAAAAACTGAATACGGAAATGTCCAGAATGTGGGCTGTGACTGGGCGCAGATTTGGGAGTGAGACTTGAATTAGTAGCATGAACAAGAAAACATCAGAAACATCCGTTGCAAAAGCACAAGGATTAAAGTTTCTCTAACCCGTGGTTCTCTCGAACTCGCGCATAGTTGAATAGTGGAGGCACTAAAATGAAGATGAGTTTTCTACCCTTATTTTTACACAATTATTTGCATTATGATTTCTTAACTATGGTACCATGGATGAGTTATTATATTTTTGGCTTCGATTGTGTGACTTTGTATCTGAACCAAAAGATGGGTTGTTAATTTATGCATCGAACTGAATTCCTTATCAAATGCTTTTTGATGGAGAGTTTAAGATTCAGAAAAAATTGAATATTCCAACAGTAGGAGCCTGCTGGCATTTTGCTTGAATGTATGGGAGAAAAGCAAACAAGTTGCTTAAAGAATTTCCTATTAGTGTACCTAGGTAACTTAGCGACCTCAGTGTAAATTATATTTCTCTATTTATGATAGAATTGGATCCTAATTCATCCTGCTCGGCTTATTAGTTTTGTTCGTATTGGTGGTCTGGATTCTAGTGTACATGGTATTAAGTGGGTTCGCACTATTTGCTATCCTAAGCAGATTTTGAGAGGGCGTAATTGTAAGATTAAAAGACTAATATATCAAATATTGGTAGATGACGAAAACTAATGTATCTGGATCAAAGAGGAATTTGTACACTTATGTGTTCAAGACTTCAAGTATAATAAGACTGAGTAAATGACTTGATGAGTTATGGAGTAGCTCAATTTCTTTTTAAAGTTTTTTCTGATTTGAGTCCTGTAAAAATTAACTCCAAAATGTATGATTTGAGAAATGTGGAATAAGTATTGGAATTCAGTTAAGGCCTTTATAACATGCTTTTATATGACCCTGTTTATTGTCGAGACTATGAAAGACTTAAAGTGATAATGGTTATATACTTATAGTGAGAATGATATCATTTATTTGCACATGGGTTTCGTGCTCCAATTTGATATAATTATTGGCTTGTCATTCGTAGCTATATTGACAAATATCATGATCTTGCTAGAGTCTTATGAATGCAATATTCCTGTTATTTTATGGTTCCAAATGCAAACAATTGGCCTATCCAGTTTAGTTAATTAATTTAGATTTTATGTGTACACATAATTACATGTTTGCTCAAATGCTCTGAAATGGGGATCGCAGAAGAGGAAACTATAAACTGAAGAGTTGTGCACCACTAAAGGATGCAACAAGTGCATTTTGCAAGTGTGGATGCTTACATCGGCTTCATGCGATTGATCAGACAACAATAAGACAAACTGACCGCATCCATGCAGCATATGCTCCAAACATAAGATGATATGCAAGAACTTGCATGTTTTTATTGACCTTTTGGACAAAGAATTGTTTTGAGACCAAATTACCATACTATCGCCCAGGTATGACTTAAATTGATACCCCCTCTTTAAGATTGGTTTATACCAAATGTAATTTGCAATCTGGTTTTCTTTATTGCATAACTGAATAATTTTGAATCCATTATTAATATGATATAGATGGTGATTTAGTTAAGATTTGACTCTCAAGTCTATGGTGAGTTGCTCATTCAGGCTGTCTGAATTGTTGTTGTGATCGATTATTTTGATGTTAATCCATTTGCTCTATATTGTTATGACACAAATTTAGGTAAATGGGGAAAATAAAAAAATGGCTATGCACTTTGACTTGCTCATATTTACTAAATTCTTTTCATCCGAGGCCTTTAAAGGGGGAGGAAATATGAGGTGTTCATATGCACACTTATCATTGAGCCACTACCTTGCATGACAGCAGCAGAGCATTATTTCCTGATTCTGATATGTTAATGGCCCTTGTAAATTGTTTGAGTCGGCAAACAATAACTATATTATAAGTTTGCCTGAATTTGGAGAAGTTGTTCAACAAGCTCATTCCCAATTATTCCCTAATGTAATATGATCTGATTAGAGAATAGTACTTGACAAAGCAAAAGTGTGAATTATCGTTTCCATGATATAATTCAGTCCTCCGTTAAATGGCGAGTCACTGGAATCAGAGGATAAGATATGCCTCGTTTTCTCATTCATTGACATGCATGTAAGGACTATAAGTTAATATTGTTATTGTCTGTACTCTCTGTTAAGTAAATCATTTTTGGGACTTTTATCTATATAAATTATAATTGAGCATTGCAAATGTAATGATGGGATGGGCTTCATAGCTTAGAGCATAATTCAGATGTTTGGCTGGTGGTCACACTTCGGTCTGACGAGTACAAATGGAATACGACTAATCAGTTGCAATATCATATTACATGGTTGTTCTCTTGTGGATGCTAGCCTTGTTCAAAATATACTTTTTTCAGATAACTTTGTTTGGATGAGATTGAACCACGCCTTGGTATTCTCGGCATTGTCTCTGATTTATTTTGCAGCCTTATTGGATCATTTCAGGAGATATCTGAACCATTGCCTTCAGTTTGAAGTTTTTGAATCTATTATGAGCAGATATTATTTGTGAGCATATTGAAGATGAAGTGGATTTCTTGATGAACTCGTTAATCGAGTTTGATTTCTTGACACATTCATGATTGAAGCAAATGTTACTTATTAACTCGATTATGATTTGGATATATTGAGTATATTATGAGAATGTACTATTTATGAGCTTATGGAGATGAATTCAATTTCTTTAAAAATTTATAAATATGGTCGACATTATAATTCTATGGATCACGGATGGATTTCTTGAAGACCTCATTGATCATGAGCATATATCATCTTTTAGCACCAGATGGATTTCTTTAAAAGCGTATTGATTACATTACATTGTTTGTTAGCTTGGTTATGGCTTGGATTTCTTAAGTCTCATTTATGAGCTTGTTGGATTTATTTATACATTTATAATCATGATAGAGATTATATATAAGCTTATTGAACATTTCTCGGACCTCTTTACAAGCGTATGATCATATATCACATGTGCACCTATGAATTTCTTGAAGAACTCGTGTGGTTTGAACAACTTCGAAGCTGGGCCAGACGCGCCATTTCCTGATTTGAACAACTTCCGAGCTAGGCTAGATGAACTTATTTACGGGCGATGGAACTGTCCCCAACTCATCTGGTTTGAACGTCTTCGAAGCTGGGCCAGACGAGCCATTTCTTGGTTTGAACAACTTCCGAGTTGGGCCAAATAAACTTATTTACGGGCAATGGAACTGTCCTGAACTCGTCTGGTTTGAACGGCTTCGAAGCTGGGCCAGACGAGCCATTTCCTGGTTACAGCTCCTGAGTTGGGCCAGATGAACTTATTTACGAGCGATGGAACCTGTCCCGAACAAATGCCTGGTTTGAACGGCCAAGCCGGGCGGACAAGCCATTTCTTGGTTTGAACAGCTTCCGAGCTTGGCCAGATGAACTTTGATGCGCGGCCACCCTGACGAGAAATACTCGGCTCGAGTTGACCTTCAAACATTGATGGGTGGATGCCCTTGATTCCTTATACGAGCAACTACCCTTAACGGAAGTGCTCAGCTCGGGCCAACCTTCAAACATGATGGGCGGATGCCCTTTACGAATTTGGTGACAGATGATTGCTTATTAACTAACCCTTTGATGTTAGGAACTTCAATTGAGATAAGTCATGATTTAACAAAGATAAGAATGACTTTACTCTTACAGTTCATGACATGATGAACTACAAGAGTGGGGGGACTAATTGATACGACATATATTTGCCATATTAAATTGGATCAATATAATTTGGGTCTTAATATTAGAAATGGGCCCAAATATGAATATGCACTCTATTAAGGCCATAATTGGTAATATTTTATGAAATAATAGATGATAAATAGACCAAATATATCTAACTGGATAAAAAGATGATGCTTATCCACAAGACGAGGTAGAAATCTTATCTTAATTACTACCCTTCTTATAAAGATGGCTTTCCATGAAAAGGAAGTACTCTATTCTCCTATCTTTTACTTATCTCTTCACATGAATTATTCAATTATTATCTTTGGATAGATTTATGACTTGAGCGTCGGAGAGGGTACGCCGAAAAAACCCTTCGGCCCCCTTCTCACTGTTGTTTTGTATGCGTTAAGGTCGAATGAACATCGGAGATTGGATTTTCTCTGTGAGGTAAATTTCTCACCCCAACACTAACTAATTTTTAAATATTTAAATTAAATAATTAGTATTAGATACAATTAGGGATAACAATGGGGCAGATCAAAACCTGACCCCACATTAAATCCTCCCTATTTGGGGTAGGTCTCGACCCAGTGAAATGGGTCCTGGGCGAGTTACGGTCCAACTTTCGAAAAATCGTTGGGTCCTGAGTGGGTTACGGGCCAGCTTTTGAAAAACCAGCGGGTCCAGAGCGGGTAACGGGTCTAGTTGGACCCACCCCGGACCCGCACCATATATGTATATTATTATAATTTATTTTTATTTTTATTTAGCTCATGGGCTAGATTACTCATTCATTTACATCTTAATTTTAGTAGAGAATGTCACGCCCCACATGGGACGCGATGATGATCCACAACTTAAATACAAATAACCAAACAGTCTAGACGAATATCATCAAGAACCCAATGAAACGGAGTCAAAATAGCAAAGCAAAAATAAAATAACAAGCACAACTTACGATCCACAATCCATAATCCAAATTACATCCTCGAAAATCAACCAACGATAACAACTTAAAAGTCAAAGGGTCTATACGCCCTTGATTTACAAACCGGAATGAAAAGAAATACAAGAGTCCAACAACAACACAAGAAAAGAGTCCAACAACAACAAGAAGCGATTAATCCAACAAGAGGAGTACAAGGCTCAATCCGTGGTCGGTTCAAAGATCTTCGACGAAGTCTTCATCTAAGGTTAGAAAATAGGTGGGGATGAGACAGAAATCAAGTGGATGGGGTGATTGTGTGCAAGTGTGGCGATATATAGTTAATGTGAGAAAGCTTGATTATATGAAAAACGCGTGAGTATGATGCATGAATTCACACACGATTCCACAAGCGTCGTGATAAATATATTTAAGTAATATACTTATACAATTCAAGAAAACGATTCATGGTCACACAGCACTATGTGATTGATCAAGACAGTAGGATTTGCGTGCGGAAATGTAACGCCAATCCCATGCAAGCGAGATAATGGTTGCGCACGGATTTGTAGCGCCAACCAATGCAAAACAAGTAGCGGTTGCGTGCATTGAATTTGTAGTGCCAACCAAACGGGTCCGATAACTTCGAATCGTGTGGATCGACATCGATTCCTTCGTTCTTCCTTGTAACTCCCAGGCGGGATGGTCCAAGACCGGTCACCTTATCGCTCCATAGGCAAAGACAAAATCCCACGAGTGGAGCTTGCAAGGCTCGGATCTGTCATAATCATGATTATACCTCAAGTACTACGACCCGCTTCCCTTGGATACTCCGCCCCTCAGTTGCGGGATTAGGACGATGGGGCCGGAAGAGTGGAATAGCAGCCGAGCTGCCCGGTTCCATCCCCGCGACGTATCCATTCCGACTGTGAGCTCGACACACCAAGTTGACTCAGCAAGAAAGTAAAATACAAGCAGCAATCAACAGGCGTGCAAATGAGTATTATTGATTCAGGGAAGCAGTTCAGGAAAACATTTGAAAAGCGCGAGTGGCAATTATGGCGTTGGTGGAGTATTTGGATGAAGATGATTATCGGAAGGATAAGCAATCTTCGATATCTTGAAAGATTAGGTGGAACATAAGTCCCGTTATAGATTGAAAATCGCAAGGCGAGGAAGTCGCTCCGCGATCGGGTATTAATCGGTCAAATTGATCCGATAAGTCAAGGGTTTTTGGGAAAGTAATTATACTTTAATTAAATCTCCAAGCCAGAGGGTCCAGGGCTATTTTAGTAAAAGAGAAAATAATTTGAGTTAGGTCCTTTATAAAAGAAGAATTGTAATTTAGCCCCGTTTTGTAAAAACCAACACTCTTGGGGTTAAAAATTGAATAAATAAATATCCCGACCTTGAAAAATTATGAGGTTAGTTCCTAAATTCTCTAAATTTTTCAGAGATTCAGGTTTTTAAAGTTCTGAGGTCAAGTTTTTATAAAATTCTCACATTGGTCCCAAATTTGTAAAAATTGTCAATTCGGACCTTAAGTTTAAAATAATCGGAACTCACAAACCGAAAGGGATTTTAATGTGATTCCAGTTGGAAAATGTCACTAAGGTTAGTAGGATATTGGGACAAAATCAGTTTTTAAAAGAAATAAGTGTAGGTCCTTTAAACTTTGAAAATCTCATTTTTGTCCCATTTTGAAATAATTGCCTTTAAGGCTTTTAGGGGTCCAATTGTTATGAAATTTGAACCTTGGGTCCAAAATATAATTAAGTTATAGTTAAGTTAGTATTTCCAGGTGCATGGGCTGCATAAGTCCTGGAAATTTCATTTGGGTCCTCAAGTTTAGTCTTTTACACTTTAGTCCCTCAATTTTAGAAAAATTACTTTCCAAGCCCTAAACACTTGAATTTTTGGAATACATTTAAAATATGTCATTTCCAGTACCTTAAGAGTGAAAATTTCAAATTTTAAAATTAAGGTCTGGTACAGTTTCAAAATTTGCAAAGTAGCCCTTAAACTTTTAAAATTTTACAATCTAGTCCTTGGGCTTTTAAAGATTGATTTTATTTATCTTAAAACTCTTAAAACTTTATTAAAATGTCCAAAAGTCATTTTTGAACCTGAGTGCAGTCCCAAAATTCGAAATTTACATAGGGGTCCTTTAACTTTTATTTTCTTGCAATTTAGTCCACCAACTTTCCATTTTTGCATTTTTAAGTCCAAAATTGAAATTTAATCAATTATGCTCGACTTTTCCAGGTTATAAGTCATCCAAAACATGGATTTCAAAGATCATACACATGCATGTCCAATACATACAAGAATTCATCAAATAGAACATTAAAGTGTACATGCATGCATCTAAAATTCAATAAATAGCAATTTTGAGCAACTCTTGAGAATTTTCATGATTTGATACATAAAATTGACATGCAATACATAGATTATATATCTCAAGGGCTCATGATCAAAATTCTACATGCATTTTAATAAAAACACCTAGAAGTTGGAAAGTATTTTTCCACCCACCTTAAAACTGGAAATTGTGAAATAAAAGGATAAATTTCACAATTTTTGGATGAGGCTTCTTAGGTCAGCCCCTAAGTCAAGAAATATCAAAAATTTGAAGTTAGGAAAATGAGAGAAAAATTAAGGAGAAAAAGAAGGAAATAAAGAAATGAGAAGGACTACACTTTACCTTGGGTAGTAGGTGTTTGGAGACTAGTTGAAGCTTAAAAATTTGTAAATTTTGGTTCAACTCCAAAATCACCTAAGGTCAGCCCCTATTTATCAAAAATGAAAAAGGGGTGTTAAAATTTGAAAAAAAAAATAGGAAGAAGAAGAAAGAAGGGCTCTAGTGTCCAATTCTTACCTTGTAGTCCAATTTCTCTACTAATTATTCTTCAAGTCTTCTAATTTCACCACCATGCATGCATGTCTTCAAGTGGTCTTCTAAGTACCTCAAAATCCAAAATTCAAGCTTATATTAAAAAGAGAAGGTGATGAGTAGTAAGATTTTAAGTTGAATTGAGGAGTGAAATTTCTTACCTTGAGATAGGGGGTGTTCGAATTTTTGGTGTTTAAGTGGTAAGATTGTTTGTTTTGGTTTAGATGTTTGAAGAAAGAAAGTATGTTTGATGTTAGGAAGAAGATGTTCTTGAAGATATGAAGATGAGTTTGAAGATGTGAAGGACTTGTGTTTGAATATTTGAAGATGTGAAGAAGGGGTACTTGAAGATATGAAGAACTTATGTTTGAAGATTTGAATATGTGAAGAGTTGGTGTTTGAAGGTTTAAAGATGTGAATGATTTTGTGTTTGAAGATTTGAAGATGTGAATGAATTTTAGAGAGAGGTTAGAGAGAAGGAGGAGAATTAGCTTGAGAATTAGAATGTGTTTGATAAAATGAACAAAATTTGTTCATTTTTTTCCAATATGGCCGTCCACATTAGGGGGGGAGAGAGGGATTTTTTGATAAATTTTGTGTCTTGCAAATTGTCTCTTGCATGGAGACAATTAGACTAGTCAAAGTATGGGCAAGGTATGGAAAGAGAAGGAATGTTGGGAAGACTCCAACATGTTGGGAAAAATAGTATTAAAGAATTAATGTATGAGATGATGTGTATAATGTTTGAATTAATGGTATAATTATAACAAGATGACTAATATAAGGTGTAAGTGTACAAGAGTTGCATGATATTTCTACTCCAAAATCATCACCATGGCCGTCCATTATAAGGGTATTATGGTAATTCTATTTTTTTTGTCCCAAATTTGATGATAATAGATGAATAATATCAATCTCCAAAATAATTAGTGATTTCCTTGACCACTTATAAGTCTCATGATCACTTAATCTAAATCAAAATCTTAATTCTATAAGGTAAAAGTCTCTAAAATAAATAGTCTCTTAAAATTCTAAGGTGACTAATAAATACAAAAATAGTAATAATGATCAATCAAGTGATCATAAATGCAAAATAGAATTAATGATGATCATGATCACAAGTAATTAAATAAAATAAAATAAAATACAAAATATATATAGTATTAAAAATTACCCGTCAAAATGACATGGTAAAATAGTCGATCAAATGTATAAACAACAATAAGAATCAATTATATATTCGGAAAAGTTGGGGCTTCACAGAGAATGAAGAGCACTAGTTTGTTCAGAGCAGTACACATTACAATGATGTTATGATTAATTAATTGAATTTTGAGGTTTAATTTATGAATTTAAAAAATTACACTAACTGACACATGGGTCTTTTTGTGAATATTAAATCCATGATTCGAGTAAACAATCATTATACAAGACTTGACAAGGTTTTTTTGAACCAAAATCTAAAAGCTGATTAATTAATTTTAACTTATGAAAAATATAGTTATTAAAATTTTTATTTAGTGGGTCCCCAGTCCAATTTTCACTTGGCGGGAAGGGGGGCTAGTTTTGCCAAATCTGTCCCAAACTCATCTCGTTGCTACCCTAAATACCGTTTGACAACCAAGCTCCAAAAAGGAATTGAACCGAATGTTGAAATATTTTGAAACATGAGTTCTAAATTAAGGTACATTTTTTGTCTTAGAGCATTAGGCCTTGTATGGTTATGTTTGAAGGGCCAATTTCCAGTTTCTAGTATTTAAAAATAATTTTTGACACTTTATTGATTTTCATGTGAAAAATTGGGTTTATGTTTGGATGAGTGAATAAAATTAGACTTTGTGTAGGTTTGAAAATGAGAATATGTTTGGTTAAATTATTTTAAAATAGTTATATATATAATAATTTAAAAAGTTGATAGTGGTTGGTCCACTTTCAATATTTTTAATAAATATATAATATTATATTAGTAAGATTGTAAGTGGCGGGTCCCATTAGATAAATAAAATTCAAAAAATAGTAATTCCCATTAGGTAAATAAAATTCAAAAAATAGTAATATCTTAAGCAGATAAAGTTGGTATTGGTGGGTCACTGTCACGCCTCATAACGGAAGCTGCGACACGAAATTACAAAACTTATATCGGTTTACCAAGCCGGCCTAATAATCATTCAACATACATCTGTCGTAACGATAAAATCCCAATTAGGCATAAATAAGGGAATAACTAAGTCAGAGTATGGTTGCAACGGAATCCAAAAGAAATATCATACAACATCATAATCGTACCTCAGGGTCCTACGCCCTGCTATTACATCAAATAAGTTCAAAGTCTAAACCATTACAATTTAACATCCATCATTTTATCAAATCCACATTTCAATAGTGAAATTAGACTATGTCTTGGAAGTCGTCGCCACCAACGTCCTGATACAATTCTTCATCTTCTGGTTGGTAATAGAGGTGGGGTGAGACAAAAATTCTCAGTGGGTGGGTACCGATGTCCGAGAGTGGCTCACATTTATGCACGAAAAGTAGTTTCATGGAAATCAATGCATGAGAGTGCAAGTGACTTTATCTCGTTATTGATATTATGATTTCCATTAACCATTTTGTTAGATTGGTCAGGATCAGTTAAGCATTATTATTGTCTTATTAAATTTACTTCCAATTTTATTTCGATAAGGCCGTAGCCAATATCTCACTTCACTTGGATAGGGTCGTAGCCAGTATCACACTTTAATTTGGATAAGGTCGTAGCCAGTATCCCACTTCACTTGGATAGGGCCGCAGCCAGTATTCCACTTAATTTGGATAAGGCTGTAGCCAGTATCCCACTTCACTTGGATAGGGCCGTAGCCGATATCCCACTTAATTTGGATAATATCGTAGCCAATATCCCACTTCACTTGGATAGGGCCATAGCCGGTATCCCACTTAATCTGGATAAGGCCGCCAGTATCCCACTTCACTTGGATAGGGCCGTAGTTGGTATCACACTTTAAATTTTCGCTTTACTTTTCACTTTCATTCTTCATTTTCAATTCCACTTAACATTTCACTTCACATTTCACTTCCAATTTTACTTCAAATTTCACTTTACATTTCACTTTAAATTTCACTTCGCTTCAAATTTCACTTCAAGTTTCACTTCAAATTACACTTCACATTTCACTTTAAATTCCACTTCACTTCAAACTTCACTTCACTTTTAATTCCACTTTACGTTTCACTTAAAATTTCACTTCAAAATTTCACTTTCAATTACGCTTTAAACTCATACAAGTTTGCTCGTTCGAAAGAATTGATAAAATCAGTTAGCAAGTCTGGGGTGATCTTGGTCACACAATATCCATCATTTATTTTAAAAACTCGCGTTCTAGTTATCGGGTGGATAATCTAGCCGGTTTTTAATATTTGGTTCGATGCATTATGTTCAAGCTTGATATTTTTGTTAGATAAGTATGAAAATATACCTTAAATTTTTTATAAGGTAACAGAGTTAGAAAATATCAATTTCAAGGTCCTTAGCAAATTTTAAAATAAAAATCATTTTTACTAAGAAGAATATTTTCTTACCGGGTTCTAAAATTCGATAAGTTTCAATTCCGGACTCAGAAAAAAAAGTAAGGTCAGTTTCAAAATTTTACTAAATTTCCAGAGGATTATATGTTTCAGAGACTCGGGACAGATTTATAAAATTTGCACATTTGCCCTCTAGTTTTAAAAAATTGCGGTTTTTGGCTTGATATTTTAAAATTAGGTAACTCTTAAACCGGGAAGGATTTTGAGGTGATTCTAATTTTCAAATACTTCTTAGGACAGTAATAAGTTGTGATTAAAATAATTTTAAAAAATTCGCAAGTTAGGTACCTTATTTTTGAAAATTATAATTTTGGCCCAAAAGTGATTTTTTTGTCATTAAAGGTTCGTTTCAAGTCGGATGGTTATGCAATTTTAACTAAAGGTTCAAAATATAATAATAAATAAGTCAGTAAATTTTGAGGAACCATGACTGCCCAAGTTTTGAAAATTACAGTTTAGGTCCTTTAAGTTTCACAATTTTACATTTTGATATCAAACTTATTCCTTATTTATTTTCTTGCCCGGAAGGGGTCCCAATCTTTCAAGTAACTTCATATATGAAATTTACAGAGTCTTGGGTCCAATATTTCAAATTTTCAGAGGAGGCTTTCACAATTTTTATATTTACTTGGCCCCATATTTCACAATAATTGCAAAAATAACCCAAGCTTCGATTTTCTTTGTATAAGTTACAAGTCCAAAATTAAAATAATATATAAAAATTTATATAAAACATTTAAAATTATATTTGAACATGCATAGCTTCATAAATCATAAAAATATAATGATGAGCATTTTATCAACAATTTATGCAAGAAAGAATATCATACTCATCTTTTTATTTTCTCAAAATCTCATTAAAACATGAATCTCATAAATACTTATTATAATTCATAAAATATCATATTATCACATGAGCAGGGGCGTAGCCAGCTCGACTGGTTACCCCTAGCCCAAATTTGTTTTCCCCCTTTCCCCCTAGCTCAATTATTTTTTCCCCTTAAAAAAACACATATAATTTTTTTTTCCACAGAAAAAATGGGACAAAAAAAAATTTGGGGTGTGCCGGGGGCCGGGGTGGCCCCCTAGCTACGCCCCTGCACATGAGCATGCATTTTTATGCACTAGTAGAAAGAATGATGCATTTTTGTAGAAACATTTTTCACCCACCTCGTAGTAGTTTTCGGGTTATGGCTAAAAGGGAAAGTCTTCTTAATATCTAATCCAAGCTCTTGGTCTTAATATTCCAAGTTCAGTTCCTAAATATCATTATATCAATATTTTGGTGTTAAAATCGAGGTTTCAAGTCCAAGAAAAATTTCATAAAACAAATGGATTAATTCTTACCTTAATATCCTCAAGTAGTCTCCAAAAAAATGAATTTCTTTCTTCAAGCTTATAACCTCAAACTTGAACTCTATAGGTCAGCCCCTAAGCTCCAAAAATTCAAATTGTTGAGTCAAAATTAATTTTTTAAGTTGTCAAAAGGAAAAATACTAAAAATCATAATTTCTTACCTTAATTTCTTATTTTCTAGAGTGACTTGGGATATCCTCTTCAAGCTTAGAATCAAGTCTTGGTCTTTCTTAATTCTTCAAGAGATAATCCTCTAGGAGTACCCCAACAAGAAGGTTTCATCAAGTTAGAAAATTGAGGTATATATTTGAAGTTTCAAGAAGATAAAATGAAGATGAAAGAATTTTTTTTCTCACCTTTGGCTTGGAAGTTTCGGACCTTTAGAGAATATTGGACGGGAGTTTTGTGAGTTCTTGTTCAAGAATGAAAATAAAGAGAGGTTGGGAAGTTTGAATAGATGGAAGTAAAATTAGATTCCCCTTAATACCCTATTGGCCGAAAGTTGAGAGGATTGGGTGATTGTTTTTGTGTTTTGGTGTTCAATTATTGAATTAAAGTTTGTTGGGAGATAAAAAAAATAAGTTAATTCCCCCTACAAATGCTATGGCCGAAAGTAAGGGAGTGTAGGAGGATTATTTTTTGATTTGGTATTTATTCATTGTAATAGGATTATTTGGGTGTAACTAAAGGTTGTGGGATAGAAAAAGAAGGGGGATTGATTTCCCTTTGGCCGAAACATCATTTAGGAGGATTGTATTTATTATTATTTTTTGGTTTTTTTCTTTGTTATCTTGTAATGGGAGACAATGGTTGGGTCAAGATGATGTGCTATAAAAGAAAATAGGAGAACATGTGGTGTTTGGTGTAGGATGAATAGAGAATGGGGAAAGTGAGGGGAGTTGGACAATTATGTTGAATAGAATAAATAAACTGGAAAAATTAAATGTAAAATATTGAAATAGAATTTTTAGCAAGTTGGCTTGCATTCCCTCACTTGTCCGTCAACTTCAAGAAATTGTCCTCAATTTCTTTTCCAAATAGGTAATAAGGGTGCTAAATATCAATTCCAATAAAAACCACTTGTCCATCCCATAATCACTTATCAATTCCATAATCACTTATTCTACCTCAAGCTCCTTCTATAAGCTATATATATATATATATATCAATAATGAAATTAGTCTTCTAAGTTATAAGGATGTCTAATAATTCCCAAGTGTAGTATCATCACTTATCGTCTAAGGTACTAAACAAAATTAGAACCAATTATACGAGTCAAATATATCCATCAAGCAATTAATTAAATTATAAAATTATTTTGTGATATATAAATGAATTTCAAATTTAATAAAATATTTAAATAAATAATTTTTTTTTGCTACAAGAAAATAGTTAGTTATTAAGAAATAAATCCATCCGATTAATGTATCCATTCAAAGTTGAAAAAGACAATATTCAAAAATGAAAATAGATGTTATTAATGAAACCGTAAAATAAAAATGATTCTGAGTATAAATGGTGTATCTACTAGATAAATCAAGTAGTAAGTAATTCAATAAAATCAAGAATGCGATACTTTGCCATTTTAATGCAAAAGTTGGAGTTTTATAAAATAAATCTAAGGTACTATTCTTTAGAAAATATAATTTTTACTAAATGAGCTTTCAAGACATAAGACATTGTCTTTGTAAATATATTAAATTAGTAGTAAATAGTTCTCAAAGATCATTAGAATGGTGATTGATAAATGATGTAGGATAGCGTGTAGAATTCATAATCGAAATTATAGATTTGAGGCTATTTTATGTGTAAAATAGAAAGTGAAAATGATGATTTCCAATGGAAAAATTTACAAACAAACATCATTTTATTTTTATGAATAGTTGAAAAATAGAAATAGACACTTGAAAAAAATAACTATACAAGACCTTAGGTTGTGATTACTTGTCCGCTCATTTCCAAAACAAATCGCCCTAAGAAGCCTTTTTGATATTGAAGTGAGATTGACTATGGAATTTGTTTTCAAAGTTAAGCTCATTTCACTATTTCCCTTTTCATATTCTCTCCAGAACTGAACTGTATTACCCTGGGGAAATTTGATAAATTGCTCCTCACTCTGGGGGTATTTATAAAAAATGTCCCCAAAGTATTAAAATTTGGTTTATGCCCTACACCCCCAACTGCCTACCTCACTGCCCAACAAATTTTTTGATGATGCTGCTTTTTAGGGCAGATCATTCCAAAGCTAAGGTTTTTTATAAAGTTCTTCTTCCCAAGGGGGAAGTCTTCAAGTCTTCTTCCTCGGGAACTGAAAATCCTTCGATTGGAAACTTATCTACACACAAGCAAATGTTAAGAGGTCCCTGGAGGTTGCCCAGGGAGGCCCCTCCGAAGCTCAAGTCAGCACAGTGACCGAGATAGAATAAACAATAATCGAATACTGAATTAAATGTATAGTACTAAATATGAGTCAGATAACTTACAAATGAAAAAGAGAGATTTTTTTATACCTGAGTAGTGGGCCTCGTGGGCCGCGTAGGAAATATCAGCCTATGGTGCAGTCCCGGACTCCTTTCGGCCGAGTTATTCAATTAATAGCCCATTGAGCAATTAATATTAAATTAATATATTAATCGAATTATATATCTAATTATTAAATGTCATTTTTGCCCCCAACATAAGCCCCACGGCTCCGGTGCCGCGGAGGTATGAAGTACTGCTGGAGCTAAATCGGTATCGTGTCTTGCTTGTATTGTTCTAAGATTCCTTGGAAATTTAGGAGGATCTCTCCATTCTGGGGTCTTAGCCGGAGAGGGTTTAACTTTCCGATAACATCGAGAGGATCCCCGTGAGGACACTCATTCGCTCCGGGGTCTTAGCCGGAGAGGGTTTATTTTATTTTATGAGGAGCCCCCTTTTGGAGGAGCTCAACTTTAACCACCTCTTCCAATTCCCTTGTTTTGCAAACTGCTTGGGGGCTGGGATGCCACCAGCCGTTCGATCTTTAGTTCTGTCATTTTATTTCCATATTTATCCATGGACTTCGATGTTCCCTTTCTAGCTCCGGAGTTATGTTATGATGGTGAGAGGGAAGTAGAGCTTGAGTCGGACTCAAGTCCGAGTGATGATTCTTCCGAGGAGGAGTCCGAGGGAGATAGTCCTGAAAAGGTCCGTTGGCCTAGGTATCAGCATAGTCCTCCTCTCGAGTGTCGGACAGGTGTCCCAGGAGAGTTGGTTAGCAGAGTTTCATCTCTTTGTCTTCGTAGGTTGAGGGAGCGGCTAGAGCTTTCTTCAATGTTCCGTATGTTGGCTCACTGGTTGTATCTTGATCTTTAAGAAGAGTGGTTCCCGGAAAGGGAAAAGGTTCCCAGAGTGCGGAAGCCCATGGCTGGAGTTTTTGCATATGACGAGTCCCCGAGGG
The DNA here is from genome assembly GCA_016081115.2 of Rehmannia glutinosa. Lineage (NCBI taxonomy): Eukaryota > Viridiplantae > Streptophyta > Magnoliopsida > Lamiales > Orobanchaceae > Rehmannia > Rehmannia glutinosa. The sequence continues at coordinate 57,459,286 of CM071937.1, read as the reverse complement.
ACTTAGTCTTTTTGAAGGCCACATATTCTTTGATAGTAAGTGGTCCATGAGAGTTGAGATCTTGTAGGATCTTCTTGATGGAGCCTACGGGACGGATAACGCGATGGAGAGAAGACCGGTGGGGCAGATGCTGAGGAGGAGGATGGAGCCCCCATGTCCGAGTAGTGATAGTTTATTTCGGCCAAAATGGCCCTTGTTTAGCCCACTTGTTTAGGGGTTGCTCTTATGTGCTTGGATTTTTTTGCTTTCTCTTTTTTGCTTGAGATGTTTCTTTGCCCTGTGGGGCCAGATGATACTCCGTTGTCTTTATGCTACATTGGTATTCTTCTTTATGCATATTTGCTTTCTTTATCATTCTCTACTTGTAATATTTGCATGTGACTTCTTATTGTGGAAGACTTGTTTTTGTATAGAGATGGATTCTTCCTTTGGAAGGAAGCTTTAATTCCTCTGGAATGGCCGAGACACATGTGTTTGGTGATACTCCATTGTTTTTATGATACATTGGTATTCTTCTTTATGCATATTTGCTTTCTTTATCATGATCTACTTGTAATATTTGCATGTGATTTCTTGTTGTCGAAGACTTGTGCGTATTTTGTATAGAGACAGATCCGTCCCTTGAAGGAAGCTTTAATTCCTCCAGAATGGTCGGAGACACATGTGTTTGGTCGTTCTACGGCCCAGCGAGGGCGTCCTTCCGGAGCCCGAGGGGTGCCCTTCCGTAGCTCGGTGGGGGCGCCTTCCGAGCTCAAAGAGGGTGCCGCCCGGAGCCTGGAGGGGAGCCCCGGGAGCTTTGGGGGTGTATTAAGTAAATAGATTGTTTTAGAAAAAAAAGAGTGGAGGTATATTTAAGAAGTGAGTATATTTAGAGAATAAATGAGTTGGAATTTAAAACATATAAATTAGTAGTGTTTAAATATAGAGCCACCTTTGAGGATATTCTAGCTAGTTGGAACTTAGGTGTGTTGCATTTCCGGCTTTGAAAACGTGTGGATGGATAGTATATAGTACCACACTATGATTTAGGTGAATGACGTCCATATATTCTTTAGGGAAGAAGAAGATGAAGTTTTTCAAAAGAAAACTACACAAGATAGCTAGCCCGTGAAGGAGCTAAAAGTTGGTAGGAGTAAAAGAAAATGACGTGAATGTTTCCAGAAGAACAATTTAGATCTTGTATTTCATTTAATTTTTCATCTTTTAATATAAAGGTATAAATACATGTCACGTGTATACCACGAGCTTGTAACTCAAGTGGTATCGTTCACCCTTTGTAAGGGTATTGACCAGGGTTCGGACCCTGTATCTTTCAGATTCTTTGGAATTCATCCCCTCCCCTCCAACCACTACTCCCAACTTATTAAAAAAAATAAATGTCACGTGTATATGATGACATCATGTTTGTACTAGGGGTGTGCATGTCCAGTCCGGTCCGGAGATTTAGAAATCTTTAATCGTCTCAAGTTCGGAGATTTCAAAATTAAATCTTCAGAACCGAACCATAAAACAATCTCCATCCCGAACCGTCCTAAAAATTCGGTATGGTTCGGGACGGAGATTCGGTTCTAATGGGATGGTACAGAATGGTTTGGGATGGTTCGGAGAAACGGGGATTCAAATATTTCACAAATAAAATAAAACACACAAAAAAAGTGAAAAGAGAAAATAGTGTAAAAATCAATAAACGGTTATACTTTCAATCTTTTTTTAGTGCAATTTCAAAAATACATACTAAAACTATTAGTACTATACGAGTTTAACTTTTTGATATTTTATATTTAACTTATACATAAAATTTCTTTAATTCATATTTTAAGTGCAAATTTTTTAATATTATAATTATAAATCTTTATTTCATGATATAGAGTATACTACATATCAGTTTAATATCAATTTAACTTTTAAATCATTTTTATCTAATTTATAGTTAAAAGTATTGATTTTTCTTTTTAGATTTTAACATAATATGTTTCAGATATTATGTTATTCATAATAGTAGTAAAAGTATAGAATCTCAACGGATGACAAATTTAGTAGCCTCTATTACACAATAATATTCTATAATCTTGGCACATTACCATGGGCTCTTGACTTAAGAAAAATATAATTGACTAATACCTTTGATAAACTAATATGAAACAAAAATCTATAGTCTCAATGTCTCAATTTCTTGGTTAGACGATTACTCTAGTGTATGTGCAATGTACTAATCATTTATCTAATTTTAATTCAATTAATTTTCTTGATTAGAGGATGAGTCTAGTTATTATCCTTAATAAGTAAAATATCATCAAATTTAAATATTTTCTACAAATCAAATATGATTTTATAATATCATTTATTGGTTCATTTAAATGAATTAATATGACGTAACTATTAGTGAATTAAAATATATATATATATATATATTCAATTATTCATTTGATATATTGATAAAATATGCCAAATTTTTAATTTGATAAGTTTTAGTATTATATAGTATTGAATTTCAAAGGAATGTTTAGTCAATTCAATATCAAAATATAAATAAAATAAAAATATTATATATGTGTATATAAAAATTTGTTATAAAATCTCTGAGTGTAGTGCATGGGTGCATATGTGTGCTGATAATAGCTTTTTTGCCTTGGGAATGACCTTTTGATGAGAATTCATCTACGAAGGATCCGGGAAACACCAAATGCAAGCTATCTCGAGTTCTTGAAGACTATATAATTGAGTTTTTGAGTTCTTGTATTTGTTCATCATAGATTAGGTGTTTATTTTCGTTGTTTTGAGTCGTTTTGATGTTTTGGAGGCCAAATAAATCTTTAAGGCCGCATCTTAAGTCGATATTTCGAGTTTGAGACGAGTAGGGGTCAATATCGGCTTGACGCATGGGTAGCCCGTGGATATACACACGGCCCGTGCACCTTGGTGAATGAAATTATGGTTTTTGACTTGACGCACGGGTAGCCCGTGCCTATACGCACGGCCCGGGCGTCTGTGCGGGTCAGCACTGGCAGAGTTTAGTATTTGGGCCATTACGTTCTCTAAAAATTGGTATTGGGCTGATTCAAGTTGCTATGGAAAGCTAAGAGAAAGGGCTACAACTATTATGAAGACTCGAGGAACAGATTCAAATATCTCGGACACGTATTTTCTCCCACACGTGAATCTTGACTACGATTGAGTTTCCTTTTGGGTTTGGACTTCTTTTCCTTTCTAGTTTGTCTAGGGTTTGTTTTGAGTCGCCTATATAAGATAAACACTTGTTTATTTTTCATAACAACTTTGATATTGAATATTGATTAGAGATTTTTCTCTCCAACCCTTTGGGTTTTTGAAGAGCTTCAAGATTGTTCATCTTGTTGCGATTACCGACTTATCAAGCGAACTTACACATTCGTTTGTGGCGTCTACGCATACCGAGCTTCTTGCTTTGCTAAGCAACGGGTCATGGTTTCCACCAATCTTAACCGAACTAGTGAAGATCTTGGGTTAACAACATATTATTGTTGAGTCGTATGCACAGTTGTTCAAGGGTTAAATATATCCTTGTTTTCTTTTATTTTCCAGATTTTCCTTGTTATTCATAAACCCTAGTTCTTCAAGGGTTACAAAAAAAAAACCCGAAATTTGAACCAAAAGAAAAAGAGGGAGGCGTTGATGACATAAATTGTTGTTTCATTCGTTAGACTTGTTGAGTTGTGGTTTGTGTTGATTGCAATTATTATACATCATGTCCGAAGAAAACCGACAACCGTTAGATTTAGGTAATAAGTTGCATATGGAGGCAATTGCAAGCCTCTTGAAGAAAGTGATGATTGAGATGTATGGGAAGCCGGGTGAAGATAGTAGTACCCGAAAACTAGAGACCATGGTGCGAAGGCAGAGGCGTGTAGATCCGGTTGAGTTAGATGATGAATTTAATGAGTATATTGAGGGAGATCGGAATTATAGCCCGGGTAGAGGAAGACAAGCGGTTAGAGGAGATATAATACGTGAAGATAGTAATCTGAGTACTATTAAGATGAATATTCAGTCTTTTCAGGGGAAGAGTGATCCAGATGTGTACCTAGAATGGGAGCGTAAGATGGAGAATATATTCGATTGTCATAATTATTCGGAGTTGAAAAAGGTAAAATTGGCAGCGACAAAATTATGTGATTATGCTATTATTTGGTGGGATCAATTGATGATAACTAGGATAAGGATGGGAGAAGGTGCCATATCTACTTGGGATGAGATGAAGCAATTGATGCAACGATGTTTTGTGCCTAACCACTACAATCGAAGTGTTTTTAAGCGATTACACAGAGGTTAACACAAGGGTCTCGTAATGTTGAAGATTATCACAAAGAGATGGAGATATTGAAGGCGAGGGCTAATATAGAGGAGGATCATGAGGTGACGATGGAGAAATTTATCACGGGATTGAATACTCATATAGCAGATGTTGTCGACTTACATCATTGTGTCGATCTTGAGGAGATGGTGCACATGGCGGTGAAAGTTGAGCAAGCTCACTCAAGAGGAGGGGTTTCAACCGACAGGCCTCGAGTTCTAACTCCAATGCATGGAAAGCAAACACCAGCAAAAAGGAGGAGCGAGTTCGAAACCATTGGAGCAAAAGGGGAGGGTGACCGAGCCTAAACCCGTAGGTAAATTCGAACCCCTCTCTTGCCCCGAGCGAGGATACTAAATGCTTTAAGTGTCATGGTTTTGGGCATATTGCTAGTCAATGTCAAAATAAAAGGGTGTTGGTGTTGCGTGATAATGGGGAATTGGAGTCGAAAAGTGAGGTTAAGCCGAGTTGGAGGATGTTCTTGAAGTTGTCAAGCCGAAAAAGGGGGATTTGTTATCATTGGATTCATATGATGTGTTGGGTATCGAGCCAACAAGTGAATCAGTGATTCATTAGAAAATTTGGTGGGTGTGCAAAATAAAAATTATGAAGTCGAAGACAGTGAGAGATTGAGTGAGAAAACAATTGAGAGTCCGGCCAATGGTAGAAGTGAGGTTTGAGTGATGGCCAAGAAAAAGGTGACTAATAATTTTGAGTGGGCCGAAAACATGAGGGTAATGGTCATTGAGGTAAAATTCGAGGGAAAATCTATATTTATGGAAAAAGAGAAGAGAGATACTAGGAATAAGTTTTCATGTTCTAACACTTTTATCTTTCTTTTGCCTAGTATTATTATTTCTTGGTTACAGGATTATGGGAAAACAGATGAACGTGCATGCCATTTAACATTTGATCCGGGTGGATTGATGTGATCGTTCAACCTTTGGGGTCCAACGTTTGGATTCGAGGACGAATCCCTTTCAAGAGGAGGGGAATGATGAGAATCCATCTACGAAGGATCCGGGCAACACCAAATGCAGGCTATCTCGAGTTTTTGAAGACTATGTAATTGAGTTTTGAGTTCTAGTATTTGTTTATCATAGATTAGGTGTTTATTTTCGTTGTTTTGAGTCATGTTGATGTTTTGGAGGCCAAATAAATCTTTAAGGTCGCGTCTTAAGTTGATATTTCGAGTTTAGGATGAGCAGGGGTCAATTTTGGCTTGACGCATGGGTAGCCCATGCATATACACACGACCCGTGCACCTTGGTGAACGAAAATATGATTGTGATTGTGCTTTGGAGTGAATGTGGGTGCGGCATTTGGTGTTTTGGGTTTTTGGGTTCCTTCATTGCTTGAAGATCCCTTTTCCAAAATCACTCTTGGAGTTTGACTATGCACAAAGGAATTAAATCCTATGTCTGTCTTGTCTCCACAATCCTTTTGACTCATAATAAGTTCATCCAATGATTTGGATGGTTTTGTAAATGAGGCAATCACATTTTTAAGATCTTTTTCCCTCTTTTCTGTAGCAACTAACTCTGCTATGATCTTGACATTTTCAGCCTTCAGCTTAGTGTTCTCATCAGCTATTTGACTTAGAGTATTCATCTCTTTCGTCAGCTGTGAGTTTTGGCTTTTAAGCTGGCTGTTTTCCTCATTTAAGAGTGTGTGAGAGGTTTTAATTTGCTCAAAATCTTTCATCATTTGCCTAATGAATCATAAAGATCTATGGGTGATGAAGTGAGTGTATCACAGTCACTATCACCTGAATCAGAATGAGATGAGTTAGAATGTACCCCCATCTTCTTGATCTTGTTGATCTTGTTTTTTGGCCATGAGGCAAATCAAAGCCTCTTCCTCTGTATCACTAGAGTAGTCAGCTTCACTACTATCTGTGTCTGATGCTTCTTTGCACTTGGCTGGCTCAGCTGTCTCAGCAGCCAACATGGCTTTCTTGTTTTCTTGTCTTCTTTCTCTAAAGATTCTTCTTTCTTCCTCATTTCTATACTTGTTGACTAGCGGCTAGGAACAGTCAACAACAAAATGTCCTGGTTGTCTGCAATTCCAACACAGGTTTTCAGCTCTCTGATCAACTCTATCGATCCTTTGATTATCAGCTTTCTGATAATCAGCTCTCTTGGGCAGCCTGTCTTCCCTTACTTTGGAGGGTGCTTAATGTCTTTTAGCGGCTAGGAACAGTCAAGAACTTGTTGAATCTCTTTACCATGAGAGCAATCTCCTCCTGGTCAATGGTTTCCTTTGGCTCAGCTCTTTTCCCTTCACTGGCCAATAATGCAGCAGTCTTTGGTACAACTGTTTCCTCTTACTCTTTCCTTCTCAGCTGAAACTCATAAGCTTTCAGGTTTGAGAATAGCTCATGATTGGATGTGTTTGAGAGGTCCATTGAATGTCTCAAGGCCATGACCTTCATTTCCCATTCAGCTGGGAGGGCTCTTAAAATCTTCAGACACATCTCCTTCTGAGTGTATTCTTTCCCAAGAGCTGAAAGCTCATTTGTTATCTCTGTAAATCTGGCATCCAACTGATCCAGAGTTTCACCTGCAAGCATTTTAAAATTTTCAAATTTTGAACAACAACAGTTAATTTATTTTTCTTAATCTGTTCTGATCCTTCACAAATTAGGGTTAACTTTTCCCGATTTCTTTGGTCGATTTGCAAGACTTGACTTTGTTCAACATCGCCTTGTCCAACATCTTGTAGAGTATATCCTGGCCACATTGTCAGTTATATCTCTTTCGATCTTCAATCTTTGGTCTAGCCTCAAAAACTTCTCCTTCACTGTAGGTGTCTTGCTCTTTCTTGCAGTGTTGTTGACTTTGTATATTTGCAATGGCCCATCCTCTATCACAAGCCACATTTCATCATGCAATGCGGATAGATGAGCATGCATACGAATTTTCCCGTCATCAAACTCTTCCACAGTAAACATTGGAATACGAGTTAGATTTGCTTCCATGATAATAACTTTGCTTAAAAGATGAAAGACTTTGAAAAACACAAGTGTTAAAACCTTTGAAAAATATTGAGATCTAGTTCAGTAACCAGTGCGGAAAGTTCAATGAACCAACCGCTCTGATACCACTTGCAGGTCCCGAGGGGTGTAGTGTAAGATTTAGAGGGGGGTTGAACAAACCTTACCAAATTTTCGATTTTAGTCCTTTTAAGATTGTTCAACAGAGTTACTCAAATCATCTGTGTCCTTGAGGGACATCTAAGTTGACTATATTCAGTTAAGTTACCCACTCAACAGACTCGATAGAGCTGTTGATAGTATAACTTGGCTGCTTAAGCCAAATTCTTAACTTAGTTGATTTGGTTTTTAATAGCGAAAGACTTAACACCCTTTGATTAATTTAAAGCTTGTTTTTAACACTTGTTTTAGCACTTTGTTAATTATTAATTCGATAAGCGATTTAACTAACAAAAGTAGATATAAAGTAAATGCGGGAATGTAAGTCTTTAAAAGTAAATTGACACAAGTAATTTTTGTAGTGGTTCGAAGATGGGGGTAATTCTTCTAATACACTCTTCTCCAACTCCTGGAGGAATCCACTGTGTAACAGATCAAGTTACAAAGCAGTGAACAGTCTAGAGATAACCTTGATAACACAACTGGCTTCTACTGCGACTCAACTTCTTCACAAGGTAGCCGCGCACTCTTGACTCACTTTCAAGTCCTTGGATTTGTTCACACAACCCTCCAACAAACTTGAAGCTTGGTTCGACCTTGAACCTTTCTACAATCCTTCAACTTGGAAAGCAGACCCCTTTTGGATCTTCAAATTATTTCCTCTTCAACTGGTTGAAGTTGTCTCTCATTCACAGCTTGTGTTGGATCGAGTTTCTTTGAGTTTTAAGCTTGAGGAATATCTTGAAATGCTTTGAGAATATTGCAGGTTAATTGCTTGAATATTGCTTGTTCGTGCAAGGTTCAGGTAACCCTTTCTCAAATGCTTCCTCAGCCTTTTATAGTGCACATTTGAAATTTGCTTGTTGATGAGATAGGCTAGTTTCAAATGTCACGTTTTGTTCATTGGCTTGTCTTTTCTTGGTCTGCAGCACTTGTGATGTTGACCCTTCCTCGTATTAAATGGCATCGCAACCTTGCAGGTTCTAACACAAGTTGCAGTGCTTCCCATTGGCTTATTCCTTTTGCATATTTATGGGCCAAACACTTTAAGACCTGACAGCTTGAACGTATTACTATATCGATTAATATTCTTAACTTCATTCCAATGGATCAATGTCAGTCGTCTTGACTTGACTCCTGCCTTTATCCCAGGTGACTTGAGTCAGTTCCAATCATCAGATTGACTCAACTATCACTTCAACTGTTAGACTTGGCTCTTTGAGTTGACTTGTCTGACACTTCACACAGTTGTTCCACAGCTGATTCTCCTTCAGTCGAGTCCTTGACTTCCTTCTAGGTCATACTCAGCTGACACACAACAGTCTTCTTTCCAGTCTGCAGTTGACTTCTTGTATTCTTGACTTAGTTGGCTTCACTCAACTCTTCCAGTCCTATCTATTACAATACAAAATTATAAGGAAAATGGGGTGCCAACTTCCTAGTCTAAGTTTTACATGGTATCATCAAAATCTAACAGATAAATTTCCTAAAAATTTCCCCTTTTTTGATGATGCCAAAACTTAAAACAAACACAATTAGTAAGCAACAAATACAAGCAGTGCAGTAACAAAGAATGTATGCTTTTGAATAATCATTTTATTGATCATAGCATTCTTGTCCTTTTGAATATATGTTGTTTACAACAAGTAACAAAGCTATACATAATTACATCTTTTCAACGTGTATCTAAGCTAAGTTACAAAGAAGAATGAAAATTAAAAGGAAATTCTTCAGAGCAATTACAAGAAAATTTACAGCTATTTATTTACAAAAGAGTAAAATACATGAATGGGTACGCAACACACTTCAACGCCTTTGATGTTTCCTTCTTCTCTCTTCATCAACAGCTCTCTTCCTATCTTCATCAGCTCTTCTCCTTTTTCTTTCTTCTTCTTCTTCTTCTTCTTCTTCTTCTTCTCGTAGGCACTCTTAGCATCAAGGTCATCCCTTCACTTCCTCTCTTCCCATTCATGATTTACCCTTTCATTATATTCCTCTTGCCTCTTCTTAGCTTCAGCAACCTTGCGCACAACTTCCATATTAGCAAGGTGATCGAATCCATCCCAATATATGATCCCTTTCTTCTATGGATCAACATACGTAATGTCCTTTGGTTTTGGACGCGGTTGACTGCTTCTCCCACTGCCACCATGACTACCCCTTGTTGACTCAGCTTCCCTTCCTTGGGGAGTATATTGTACCGGAGCCTTTGACTTTCGGTGAGTGATTTCTTTGGAACTTGGCTGCCAGCCCGTCTTGCCTGACTCAATTCCTTTCTCCCAGCACAGATCCCATGCTTGAGGTAGAGTCATATCTTTAAAGTAGCCTTATGCTTCTAGAGTCTAGAATTCCTCTAGAGATGCGGGCTCGAGATCCAAAGATCGGGCATGGCGAATTCTCTTCGGGGTTTTATTGCGGCAAAGATGATCCTTTATGGGCCGGAGGACCACCATACTATTTTCTCGATATCTTGAACACGCATTGATTGCTTCTCGCCTACCTTCTCGAATTCAGACTTCAATGGTTGTTCTTGCTTCTTTCTGACCATCTCGACTTTACGCTCCAACGGTGACCCTTTGTAGCTTATCGAGAATAGAGGCGAGGTGACATCACTTCTTTGTGGGGTTTCAATATACATGAGTTTCAACGGAAGGTTTTTGAACTTCCTTCCCCCAATTTTGTGTCACCTTTCTTCGCCTCTTTTTGTTATTCCGCTTCTCCTTCTTTTTGGCATCATCACCAAATGGAAGGGTTAGCCCGAGGAACAGATTCGCTCGGAAGGAAATCCAGTCGGTTGATAGTAGAATTTTGCTTGATATTTGCTCTGGAGTGGGCTATTTGGAATTCTGACCAAGTAGCCTGAGACTCAGATGTCACCAACTTCATCTCCGCCATTAGAAGACTAAACTTCTGGTTCATGTTGTCCTCTGGCGTGCAATCTCGCTCTAGTGGTGATGCTTGAGCAACTCCATGTCCGACTTGTGCACGTTTTCCATGACTATATACTCTTTCATCCTCTCTTTGAAATTTCAAAGTATCCGCACTCCATACCTATATTTTAGCAAATAAAGCCTTGAAGTAACGGACTGCCGAGCGCATGGCGTTTGATGTGCGACCCATTCCGAATCCAAGCACAACTTCTCTAAAATCGGCGGTGAGGTTGCATCGAGATTGTCCAATCTAAGATCCGGGGATGCGTGGTGGCATTCCATCTTCTCAATCTCTTCACAGATTTTCTTGAAGACTTCATGGAACTCAGCTATCGAAGTCGACTCAGCTTCTGGCCACACTGCATCAAAATTAAAGCCCATTGACACAATCGAATCTGTAGGAATGATAGGCTCTTCCTCCATGTTAGGCGTAGACTCATTAGTGAATGGAAAGATATCTTCAAAAACGTCATCTCTTACAAAAGGTATCCCTAAAGCTCCACGATGGGAGGCTTTTTCTTGTTGCATTGCACCGACTCTCGTACTCATTGCGGGTGCATCATCGCGGATATCGCAGCTGTGTGAGCCTGCGAGGGAGCTGTTGGAGTTATTCTGCTTAATTTGTGATAGCTCAGAATCGACTTTTTGTTTATTTCGGCGGCGTTATAGGAATTGCTCAGCTTTCGGCTAACCGAGCCTCATTGTCTTAACGCTTCTTCTTCGGTCTCGATGAGTTTTCCTTTTTGAGTTACCATGTCCTCGGCTATCTATCTCATCGGCGTCATTGGAGTTTGATGTGGCACGAGGTGATGGCTCATCATCAAAATTGAATCGCATGGGAGCTCTCTAATCACTGACATTGTTCCGAGATTTGAGAACATCCCCAGCCTTGTCCATCGTTGAATCTTCATAGTGTGTGGACTCGGCTTCAGCCTGGATCCCAGAAATGATGTGTCAATGTGTTCTAAGGAATCATGAAGGGCACTGATCTCCTCTTCTGCAGTAGCTCCTTCGATTTGAGGAATGTTCTGTTGCTTCGGTACCTTACCAGGAAAGTCTCAACCTCCCTTAGGTCTTCATTGCCCCAGCAGTCTCAACCGTTGTGGGGCCTTCTACAATCCCTTTGATAGCCTCAACTGTCTTGGGGTCTTCGACATTGGCATCCTTCAGAGTCTCAACTCCTCGAATTGCACTTTCATGGCCTAGAGTCTCAACTCTCGGGGCCTCACCATCCTTTTCATTAGCTGCATCAACAACTTCATTGGCCTGCACATCAGAGGAAATCTCAGCTGAGACAGATTCAACTGTCCGAGTGTCGTTAATTTCACTCTATTTCTCAGTTGTGTTCTCTCATTCACCTCCAAACTTCAATGAGTTGTTTCCCACAACAAACTCCAACCCTGTTGTGGTGAAGAGAGTTTTCCCCTCAGCTGGCGCACCCGTTGAGTGAACGACAATGGGGTTACTCAGCTCCTGAGACACGACTCTAGTTTCCTTTGAGTAGTCAGCCGTTGGGGCAGGTGTCTCAACACCTTCTTCAGGGTTAGGCTTGGCTTGGGTGCCCACATTCCCAGCTTCATCGCCATTTCCCTTAGAGCCATCTTCAGACTGCACGGGGGACGTGGTCACTGAAATAACAAAAGCAATTTCCTGCACCACTCCCAATGGATCAGTCCGAGGAGAGACTTTGGAGGACTCTCCTAGACCTTCTTGAAGGTTCTACTCGTGCATGGCTCACGATTCTCTAGTGGCCTACTTTAACTCGGCCTTCTCGACTGCAACAGCTGGATCCATCTCCTCATCACTACTGTCAGTGGACTCCACGAGATGTTCATGGGTCCCTGTGTGCAAACATATCTTGGATTTCTCCAAGGCTTTAGCTCGCTCCTCGGCTTCCTCCTTCTCATCCCCCTTAATGGCCCGAAGAGTATCTATGCAAAATTCCTCATTTAGGGCTTCTTGGATGGATATATTTCCAAGGAAGATAAGAAGCTCCTCTTCTTCATCAATAAACTCTGGGCGACTGAATTGCTGCCTGGAGTAATCCAGCTTCTAATTCCTCTAGTTTCTTAACCTTGTTTGGATATCTGGATAGACTGGAGAGTTCATAATAAGATCATCATCATCTTTCTCTCTGGCCTCTAGAATGGTGGTTAATGGAGCTTGCTCCTCCTCAGATTCAGCTGCATCAGTCTGAGGGGGTGAGACAACCTTTTCTTCAACGGTCTTGGCTGTCTCAGCTCCTTCTGTCTCTGCAGTAGTCTCCCACACAGCTGGGTCTTCAAAACTCTGTTGATCAGCATCAACAGTCTTCTCGGGCTCATTCACTTTCTCCTGAGACTACTCCTCTTGAGCATCAACAGTCTCAACGATCTCCTCCGGCTGAGTACCGGACTCGGCTATCTTCTATAGTTCTGACTTCTTGGACAACCGTATTTTCTTTATGGCAACCAGTGGAATCTCTGGTTCAACTTCTTTAGGCTCTTCAAGGGTGAAGTCATATGTTTCAATAGAATCTTTCTTTGACGTAACTGCCTTCCTTGACTTGGCAGTGCGCTTCTTCTTCACTAATGGTGAGGAAGGTAGAGGTTCCTCCTCAGTCTCGGCTACAGGAGCAGGGGCATCGGTTGCTCGGGAAAGTGCTTTGGGTTTGGCTGCATGGGCAGGTGCTTTCTTTGTCTTGGCTGCTGGGGCAGGGGCAGGCTTGGATGTCGCAGATCTCTGCTTGGAAATCGGCTTCGGGGAGAGAGCTGGGGAGGTCTCAGTTGTGTCTTGGTGGGTCGGACCGCCCCTTACTTGTATCCGCCTTCCTCGCATGGGCTTTCTTTGCGTGCCAGAGAGGTTAGCTTTGAACATCATCTTGTTTTTGCATGGAAATGTTTTCCATGGCGCGATGCAATCCCCTTGACCCCCATCAAGTGGCCAATGACAAGGCCATATCCCAGCGAGCATCCAAAAGTCCCATCCTCCTTATAGGACTTGTTGATCACGTTCTGGCATACTCGGCTGAAGACGAACTCAGCCCAGTTCACCTTCTTATCTTGCATTGTTGCAGCCATCACAATTAGTTTAGTCCGAGACAGCTGATTGAAGCTCCCGAATTTCATATCCACACATTTGGACACAATGTCCATCAGCTTGTGGTAGTCTTCCTTCAGAAAATCTTTCTTAGCTGTATACTCAGCTTTAGCAACATACTCCGGCTTTGCAACTTCCTTCCAAGCTGCAGCCAAGTTGACATCCTTCTCAGTGATGTCCTTCAAACCTTCAGATGGTAAGCGATTGCTCAACAAGGTCCTTTGCGAGTTATCTTAATGGCCTTGCCGTGGCGGATGAGCGAATATCATCGCGTCATGGACCTCGGCGTTCACATAGAACATTGCTACTTCTTCCAAATAGGTATGGGTGAAGTGCATCGAGAGAAAGTCCTTCGAGGACCAGGACTTTTTGATAATTTGCTATCTTCTTCACCAGGGCCTCATCAACGCCCGCTTGATCATCCCTTTTTAAATCCACGAATGCTCCCGAGTGGATTTTCTCCAAAAGCTTGACAAAATCATGAGAACCACCATTTTCAGATTGATGGTCTCTCGGCCATCTCACATCAGGTTGAGTAAGTCTGCATTGGATTCAACCGTCTCATAGCTAAGTTGTCTTAAACACTTCTTCATCTTCATTCGATTGTAGACCTTCCGGTGTGTTTGAGATTGACTATCTCATCATCATCGAGTTGAGTGCTCTCACATCGAGTTGGGTGATTTAGCTTATCAGCTAACTCATCAATGTCTTCTCCTTCATTTTAGGTTCATCAAAATTCACATGGATAGACTCTTATGTGACCATAGTCCTCTTGTTCAGCACTCTATAGGCTTTACTCTTAGCTGAGTATCCCAAAAAGATACCTTCATTAGCTTTAGCATCAAAAGCCTTCAAATTATCCTTGCCATTGTTATGGATGAAGCATTTACATCCAAATATTTTAAAATATCCAACATTTGGCTTCCTCCTTCTCCAAATCTCATAGGGAGTTTTGGTCAATTTCCTATTAATCATGCATCTATTTTGAGTATAACATGCTGTATTTATAGCTTCAGCCCAAAATCTCTTAGGTAATCCAACTTCACTAACATAGTCCTTGCACTTCATTGAGAGTTCTTTCCTTCTTTGCCACTCCATTCTCATTTGTGGAGTCCTCTTTGCCGATAACTCATCAGCAATACCATTTTCAACACAATACTGAGTTATAATCTCATTGACAAACTCAGTTCCCCTGTCAGATATTATCTTTATAATGGTTTGGTTCTTCTCATTTTGAACTCTTCTCATCAGCTGAGGTAACTTCTGCAGTGTTTTCTTCTTTTTACACATGAAAATTGTCCATGTATATCTTGAAGATTATCCACCACCACTAAGATGTATTTCTTTCCACTGATGCTAGCTGGTTCAACTGGACCAAATAAATCCATATGAAACAGATGCAATATCATTGTTGAAGAAGGACTTGGCTTATCCTTAAATGATGATTTGATCTGCTTTCCCATCTGGCATGCATCACATATACTATCTTTCTTATACTGTTTCGAGTCCGCAATGCTTCTACAAGATGACTCTTTGCAAGCTTGTTGATTATCTTGAAATTCAGATGACTCAGCTTCTTATGCCACAACCAACTTGATTCGGCTGTACTCCTTGCTAGCAGATATGTGCTTGGTGTTGCAGTAGACCAATCTACCACATACATATTCTTTTGCCTTGTTCCTTGCAGCACAATTTCATTTGATTCAGCCTCTTTGATCTGGCATACTCCCATGTTGAATCATATATTATAGCCTTTGTCATAGAGTTGGTTGGTGCTTAACAGGTTGAAGTTGAGACCTTCAACATAAGCAACATCTGTGATCTCCAATCCATTTTTCTTGATGGATCTTGTGCCTTTGATCTCCCCTGGAGCTTCATTTCCTCCAAATATAACTTTAGCACCTCTAATCTCCTTGAATCTTGACAAATTTCTCTTGTTTCCTGTCATATGTCTGAAACAACCACTATTCATGTACCAGGTTCCTTGGCACTCAGTTGTTCCTTGAATCTGCAATCAAGGAAATCAGTTTTTAGGTACCCATACATGTCTGGATCCTAGGGGGTTAGTGCTATAAGATGTTCCAACCAACCTATAGCCAGATGATCTGACTCTAAGAGGTTGCCATCTATTAGTACCATAATCATAATTATTGTAAATTCGGTTCTAGTTTTGGATATTTGGTTTGATTTGGTTCGGTTCGGTACGGTTCTCGGTACGGATATTTGAAAAATCTCCAGAACCGTACCATGTATTTTCGGGACGATTTGGTTTGGAGAAAGTAAAAAAGTCAATGGATATTTTCGCTTTGGATGTAGATGGAGCCGTTCTCTACCTAGATCATGTTAACGAACGTACGCAACCTTACGTTCGGATATTTTTCGGTTCGGATATCAGTTAAGGTTCGGTGATCTCGAAGTCCCGTGCACACCCCTAGTTTATACATATGACATTGACACAATTCAGATGAGTATATTATAAAACATCAAATTAGAATAGAGGATCTTAATTGCCGGAAGAAGGGGTTTTATGGTAACTATTTGAGATATATAAATTATGTTTTATTTTAGAACATCTCATTGGAAATATCTCATTTTTAACATTTTATTGTCGACGAGAAATAATTATCAATCTTGTATTCTCAATTCTCACATCTATACATTTAATTTTCAACTCTATATTAAATTAATGAGTCTCACTATGTACAACCAGGGCCGGATCTAGAATTTTTAATAAGGGAATAACAAAATAATATAATTATAAATTACATCAAAATTAATTATTGGGGCACACTTTATTTATTTTTGACCTAATTAAATATATAATTTAAAAAATAACAAATATTGAAGAAAAAAATATACATAAAAATAATTAGTGTGACATATTTTGTGTTTTATTACCTAACTCTACATAATTTTAACATTAATAATATAATAAATTAAAATTTTATGGGGGCACGTGCCCCCATATATGGAAACATCAGACCCATCTATGCGTAAATCACCACATTCTTAACTTTAATACTATATTACGTAAATGAGCTCCGCTACTACCACCTACATCCATATAAATTATCATTTCTAAATTAAAATTTTAAAATGGATCCCGCCACTATCACTTTCATCAAATTATATATTAATATTTCTGAACGAAATCACTCAAGTGAGTCTAGCCACTTACATATCATATATATAAATTATAATCTAATCACATTTTTCAATAAAAAGATAAAAAAATGCTAGAGCAAACATATTCCCCAAATTTTCACCCTTATAAATTTTTCATCAAATTTTCTATGATCAAACATATTTTCATTTTGCACAATTCCCCAAAAAATTTAAAAATTACCTCAATTGAATGTAAAACCATTTTTCCCATTTTAATGTGTTTATAGTTGATGGATGTTAAATAGTGATGATGGAAGTTTAGGAAGCTCAAATAAATTGAGACTGAGTTTTTAAACTAACTTAATTTTTTTTTTTGAGTATATATCTTGGAAGGGGAGGGAGTGGTGGGAATCGAATTCTAAACCCCTTTGGGCATGAGAGCATTCAATACTAGACTACTATCCGATTCTCGTTAAACTAACTTAATTTCATATATCGTATTCGCATAATTGATAGTAATTAATTAGTGGGTTGTTTTTCTATCTAAGTGTAGCCTCGTGTACATAGAATATTTTGTACCTAAAGTAGGTTAAAATTCTTGTGACTATTTTATATTTCCGCTACTTATTTGAACTTGATGTTGCAACATGATCAACATTATTAATCAAATTGATGTTACAACACTTTACATAATACTAAGTTGAACTTAACTAAAACTAGAGAACACATTATATCGGTTTCTATTAATTACATGTCACCGAACTCACAAACCTCGTGTATTTCAATTCAATGAGTCGTAAGGGTGGCTATGGTTTCGGAAATGGAACGGAACCATTGCCTCACGGTTCCGGTTCCAAAATCGAAACAATTAGTTCGATCCAAAGTGGAACCAATTCTTCCACGGTTCGATTTTGGGTTAATCGGAACTAGTTTTTTGGATAACTTTTTGAATTTTTCGAAAAAATATTTTATCTATTTCAGCTAAAAAAAAAAAAGAAAAAGACTTGGACTTAATATTAGTAATAATATTAAACTGCATACATGTCCTATTAGGATATAAATGATTCAAAGTCCACATAGTTTGCTTACGATATTTGGTTTAAAATATGTCTCATCTTGTTACGAATATAAAAAATTATAATAAACATTTATCATTTTCTCCAACATAGTTTTACCTAGGAAAAAAAAGTTGATTTTAACCTTCAAAATAACAATTTTAATCGCAAGTTCCACGATTTTTGACACCAAGGAACCGTAATCGGAATTGGCCTACATGGTTCCAGTTTTAATTTTAAAACTAGGTTTCGGTCAATGGTTCCAATTCCTGTTCCGGTTCCATTTGCCACCCCTAATGAGTTGTGAGACGTTAGACATTAATTAAGCATTAATTGATTGTAACATAAATTTTTATTATCTACAAATAAACAAACAAGAAAAAACGTACAAATTGAATTTATAGAAATCAAAAAAAATCAAAATGGTTACAATCTCTAAAAAAATCCTCTGATTCTTTTCTTCAAAAATATAATATTTGAAATTCGAGACTTTGAAGATGAACTCTTCAGCTTGATCTTCTTTAAACTTGAACTTGAATTTGAATAACATTAATCCGATGGCCCGAAAGCTTAATCCCGAATAAAACGTGATATATTTGACGATATTTGACTTGAATATGTGAATTTCTTGGTGAAATTGACTTTTTGATCTTCCTCCAAGATGCACTCGATATTTGATAATGTTAGCTCGAGGGCTTGACAATTTATTCCCAAATCAAATGCTTATAACTTAAGCGGACTACGCGATGAATGCTTGAATTTCACCTTGAACACCATGGATCTCCTTGGATTGATTTTCTTGACTTGAGAAAATTTCCTCCACCGCCTTTCTTGTTTAGATTTCTTCTCTCGAATTGTACGTTTTTTCTTGTTTGTTTATTCAAAAACAGTAAAAATTCGTGTTACAAATTTTTGGCATGCCTAGTGGGACAATCTCTACCTCTCATCTCTTCTTTTCAAACCAAGTTCAAATATCAACGAAGATGGTTAACCATTCCAAGTCCACAAATGTTGATAATTCAATGCCAAACTATGAAGTCACTACTCCAAAGTACACGCATAAGGGGGCAGGACAAATTGGCGAGTCATCAAAACCACAAAGTTACTTCTTCAACAAATGTTGAGGCATGGAAAAAGGTGTTTGGACATTGCCAATTAAATTTTCACTCAAGCCGGAGGCAAATCAAAACTCGAGCCGCAAAGAAAGAGTTGCTAGATCCAATATGTATGCATGAACCTTGTACAAACTCAAGCTTTGAAACTACAAAGAAGAATCATGGTGGCCAAACTACTTCGCTTAAAGAGTAACTTGCAAATTAGACGAAGGTCATTGAAGGACTTACAAAAGTGAAATAAAAAGCAAGACTCTCAAATCATGAAGTGACAAATAAAGTGGATAACATTGATTCAAGTCACATGATGGGCAAATATGTTGAAGCTTAAGATGGGGTTCAAACATCCACGAAGCAACAACCAAACGAAAAAGGAGACTACGGCAATGGAGTTGCAAATCTCGCCTGCGATGGGCTGATTCTAGTTGACCAACTCAAGGAGTTCATCATGGAGACTATCAAAGATAAGATTGATGGATGTTCCAAATCGCTTTGACTTACGCCAAGCCATACACATCGAGAATCGATAATTTGAAAATCTTTGATTGGCTATCAACCTCCAAAATTCCAACAATTTGATGACAAAGGCAATCCAAGGCAACATGTAGCTCACTTTATCGAGACATGCAACGACGCCGGAACTTATGGAGATCACCTAGCAAAGCAATTTGTTCGTTCCTTGAAGGGAAGTGCATTTGATTGGTACACCGACTTGGAGAAAAATTCAATTGATAGTTGAGGAGGAAATTTGGAACAAGAGTTCCTCAACCGCTTCTATAGCACACGAATCGTTAGTATGACTCAACTCACAAATTTATCCCATATTCAAATGATTCTTTGCTTGATACGCGCTTGTATAAACTATCAATATATCTTAAATTCAAATGATCACTCCGTGATATGAGTATACACTATCAATATGTCTCAAATCCAAATAAGGACTCCTTGATAGGAGTATAAACTATCAATATATGTCAAATCCAAATCAAGACTCATAGATATATATGAATATAAACTATCAATATATCCAAAATTCAAATGATTACTACTTGATACGAGTATAGACTATCAATATGTCTCAAATTCAAATGATTACTCGTTGATACGAGTATAAACTATTAATATGTCTCAAATTCAAATGATTACTCCTTGTTACAAGTATAAACTAATAATATGTATCAATCCAAATAAAGAATCCTTGATACGAGTATAAACGATCAACATGTGTCAAAACTACATGAAGACTCCTTGATATGAGTATAAAATATCAAAAGGGTTACAATCTCTAAAACATCCTTTGATTCTTTTCTTCAAAAATATAACATTTGGAATTCGAGACTTTGACGATGAACTCTTCAACTTGATCTTCTCCAAATTTGAACTTGAATTTGAATAACATTAATTCAGAGCTTGAAAGTTTAATCCCGAATCAAACATGATATATTTTGATATTTGACTTGAATATGCGAACTTCTTGGTGAAATTGACTTTTTGATCTTCCTCCAAGATGAACTTGATATTTGATAACGTTAACTCGAGGGCTTGATAGCTTATTTCTGAATCAAAACGCTATGACTAAAGCAAACTACGCGATGAACGCCTTGAACACCATGAATCTCTTTGAATTTGATATTCTTGACTTGAAAGAATTTTCTCCACCGCCTTTCTTGCTTGGATTTCTTCTCTTTGAATAGTGATTTGATTCCTTGAGATGACCCGTATTTATACTTTTAGGAGAGGGGTTCTTGGATCTCATATGGTGAAAGCTTTGATTTGATTGGTCCTTCAAGATTTTATATTATTTCTTTAATCACAAAATGTGATAATTATCAAAAGAAACAATAATTTATCAAGATAAATCTTGATGTATGAGAATTTGACATTTGACAATCTTTAATTGGCCAACAAAATATATATTAAAATATCAACAAATTAACTATTCAATTTAGGAATTAAATTTAATTAAATTCCCAAAAATAGAAAATATAAAATTTATATTTAATATAGAATTTCACATGTGTCATCATTTGATTTGTGCAAATTTAATGTATCTACAATCTTATAGATCCGCTTAAACTAATTTTACTTTTACAACACGATTGGTAAGCATGAATGGAATTAGGTAGGAATAGAATGAATTTAGGAATGAAATAACGATAGGAAAAGAATGATATTATAATACTATTCCTATGCTTGGTATGCATAAAGAATATGGAAATGAATGAACTATCAATTTTCTTACTTGATTTAAATATCTTGATTGGTAACTACAAATGAATAATAGTAATGGAGGAGAATAATTTAAAAAAATCAAATTACTCTTAAATAGGATTTCTTAGATAAAATTATATTAAATATATTATGCACAAATAGATCTAAGATTATTTTATTGTGTATTAAATAATATATATTTATATTTACAATTTCAAAGTCATTTTATATAATATATTTTTAATAATAAAATCAAAAAATATTTTATATCAAGTTTTTGACTTAACTACTAAATATTGATTTTCCTCAACCAAAAAAAAAAAATTACTATTGAATATTGATGGATATATTGAGTCTCAACATCAAAGCATTGTTGAGTGAACACTATAGTAGATAGAGTTTGTCTAATTATTGTTAAGAGTGTGAGTTAGTTTAGCAGAGTAGTTAGTTAGTTAAAACCTAACTATCATTCTACTTCTTCTTGTATTCTGTGTATATACCTGTTTATCATCCTAATGGAATTCAATTTAGATTTCTATCAAATATGTTTCTTATTTTACATATT
Source organism: Rehmannia glutinosa (assembly GCA_016081115.2). Taxonomy (NCBI): domain Eukaryota; kingdom Viridiplantae; phylum Streptophyta; class Magnoliopsida; order Lamiales; family Orobanchaceae; genus Rehmannia; species Rehmannia glutinosa. The sequence goes on along the minus strand of CM071937.1, from coordinate 57,437,746 downwards.
AATATGGTATCTAGAGCCAGCCTTTTTCGGTGAGGGTTACTTTTCTGGCGAGGTGTCTCTGGTGTTCGCAATGGCATTAGCTACATTTTCTTCTTAACTTTTTCTACCCTCTCCAAATACTCTTACCCTTCGTCTCAACCACAATGAGCTCGAGTTAATCTCCACGGTGTGAGCTCGTAGATTCGAAACTTTTCTCACAAGCGAGGTTACGGTTCCACCTCAATTTCTTGATGATGATTCTCGTTTTCTGAATCCTGTTTTTTGATTTAGCTTGGCAAGGATCAATTCCTTTTCAGCTGAATGTTGTCTTCTATCACTGAGTCCATGCTTGGACATTCGTGTACTACTGCTTCAGATATGTGGAGTGTTCTTGAGCGATTGTTTCACTCACAATCTAAGGCTCAATTATTGAATCTGGGATTTCAACTTCAAACAACAAAAAAAGGGGGACTTACCTATTGATGATTATGTGTTGAAGATGCAAACCTTAGCTGACAACAGAATTGTTGTTGTACAATCTTTGGTGATGATGAGCAAATTTTTCTATATTCTTGGTTGTCTTGGGCCAGAATATGAATCTGTGATTGTCAATTTAACCACTCGAGTTGATGACTAAAGTTCAGTTTATTATTCAGATTCATGAAATGCGTGTTAAGAAACACTATATGTATTCTCCTTATGAATCTAGTAATCCGTCTGCTCACTATGTGTCTAGTCGAATTTCCCATCTGAATCCTGATAGAGGTAACTTTCGTGGTGGTTTTAATGGTCGTGGACGATTCTGAAGAGGCAACAAGCCTACCTGCTAGCTGTATGGCATGCCTAATCATTTGACCAATAAATGTTTTAATTGTTTGAACATCATTTTTGTTGGTTTGGATGCCAGTCCTACTCCTCAAACATTTACTGTCTCTAATGAGTCACCATTTCAGTCTATCTCTCATGACATTAATGCTTCTCCATCTTCATACAATACTTATCCTAGTGTTAACTCTATTGTGTCAAATGTCACCAATGGTGGTGCAGGTACAAATTGGTTCATGGGACGGTGGAGCAACCAATCATGTCACCTCTCAACTCCGAGGAAGTTGGATATCTATTAGGATTATAAAGCGCAGAGACAAATAAGTAGTTGGTAATGGTCCACATCTCTCCATTTCTCACAATGGTCATGTTTTCCTTTTTCTTTTTATCTAATTCCTCTCAATGTAAACTTGCCTTAAATAATATTATGTGTGTTATGGATATAACAAAAACCTTACTAGGCATTTCTCATTTACAATGGACAATTAGGTGTTTATTGAATTTCATGATCTTTTCTCGTCTCGTCCGGGACAAGAGTACCAACAAGGTGTTGTTGAAAAGCCTACTTACGGAAGGGCTTTATCAACCGAACCTTTCACACATGCATTCATGCTTTAACCTCGAAATTTTTGTTTGCTCCTTGTCATCTGTTTCTAGTTGTAATAAGGTTGTTGTGTCAAGCGTAATATTGTTTCTAAGAGTGATGTTACTCTATGTCATAATAGATTGGGGCATCCTTGCTCCTTGTAATGAAAAATGTCAATGTTCATTTTTGAGAAAATTGTGTTGATTTTTGCGATGCTTGCAAATTGGGTAAAATCGATAGCATGCACTTTCCTCCTCCCACACTAAAACCATGCTGCTCTTTTTTCACCTTGTTCATTGAGATGTCGGGGTCCATCCTCCACCTTATCAGTTGAAGTTTGTTGATTTTATGTTTACTTTATTGATGGCTTTACTCGTTACTTGGTTGTATCCTATTTCTTCCTAGTCAGAAGTTGACTCAACCTTTGTTCACTTTTAATACTCTTGTTGAGAGACAATTCAAAACCAAAATCCAATCTTTTCAATCAGACTGGGGGTGGGGATGTACATGTCCTTGTCATATGTCTTTTCTTCTCTTGGCATTATTTTTTGGCCATGCCCATAAACCTACCGTCATAATGGTAAAGCTAAAAGAAAGCATCAACATGTGACTGAAATAGGACTCACCCTCCAAGCTTAAGCTCTATCCCCTTACATGGTGGGATGCCTTTTCCACAACTGCATATAACATTAATAAACTTCCTACTGCAGTTCTTGGCTATGCCTCTCCTTTTGGAAAACTCTACGGCTTCCCTCCAGATTATTCATTTCTTAGAGTGTTTGGTTGTGCTTATTTCCTATTTCCCAGGCCTTACAACACTAATAAACTTCAGTTTAGGTCAAGTAAGTATACATTCTTAGATTATAATACATCTCACATAGGTTACAGATGTTTAAGTGCCTTCGGCAGAATGTTCATTGCTAGAACTGTCCAATTCAATGAGTAGGAGTTTCTATTTCTCAGTCTATTTTTCCCACTCCTAATTCTTGTTCCACTACTCATATCTCTTCATCCATATGTATCTTACCATTTTCCTCTTGCCCTTCCACCTCCGTGTCAGTAGCTTCTTCTCCTTGTTCAGACTCTCCCCTCAGTCTATCCTCGTCTTTACCTGATTCTCATCTCAGCCTTCATCTTTCCATCCCGTTTCTCCCACTCATTCTATGATCACAAGATCCAAGAATTGAATTTCACAAACCAAAGCTTTATAACTCCTCTTTCATCTCATTCTGAACCAACTGCCGTGTCTCGTGCCCCTGTCAATCCTAATTGGAAAAGGTAATAGAGAATGAATATGCAGCCTTAATTAAAACAATACATGGCATCTTTTGCCTTATTTTGATGATATGAATCTTGTCCAACATAAGTGGGGTTTTAAGACAAAATTTAAGGTTGATGGTTCTATGGATAAATACAAAGCCAAGCTTGTTGCAAAGAGGTTTCAACAAATGGTCGGAATGGTCTACTTTGACACATTTAGTCATGTGGTAAAGTTTGTCACTATTAAAGTCATTTTTGCATTAGCCATTTCTAGGGGCTGCAAAATTCATCAAGTAGATATTAATAATGATTTTCTTAATGGGGATTCACATCACAGTGTTTATATGACTCAACCTGCTGGCTTTGAAGATTCTCAGCACCCTAACTATGACAATCTCATGAGATTTGGTATGATAAATTAAAAGGTTTCTTGATTTCTCAGAGTTCTCTATTTCTAGCTCAGATTCCTATCTTTTCTTTCAAAAGAAAATGTACAACATCCTTTTGGTCCGTGTGTATGTGGATGCCATACTTATCACTAGTGATGATTCTATCTTGATTACTCAGCTGGTTACTAATTAAATCATCATTTCTCTCTCAAGAATTTAGGTGAGCTTGGTTATTTTCTTGGAGTTGAAGTTCACAAGTCCTCTGATGGTTGTTTATGCTAAATCACCCAAATACATAACTAATTTGCTTGATAAAACTTCTAGGAGGATTGTAAACCAAGTCCCACCCCCTTCGCTCCAATTTAAAACTCGGGATACATGACACTCAATTGTTTGCCGCTCCATCTATTTACGAAGCAATATGGATCTCTTATAATATCGTACACTCACCAGGCCAAACATTTGTTTTTTCGTTAATAAACCGAGTCAAGATTTCTTGCATTCACCCACAGTTAATCAATGGACAACTTGTAAAAGGATTCTCAAGTACCTAAAGGGCACCCTTCATCTTAGTTTATTGTTTAAACTAGATTCTAGAATGAACTTGAAGGACTATGTAGATGTTGATTGAGCTAGCTTTCTTGATGATAGAAAATCCATTTTTGGATATATTGTATTTTTCTAGTGGACAACCTTGTTGCTTAGAGTGCTAAGAAAGAGTCGTTGTGGCTCAAAGGAGCATTGAAAGTGAGTACAGAAGCTTGGTTGTTGCAACTACAAAATTGGTTTGGGTTAAGTTTTTGTTCACTGAGCTTGGGATTTATGTTCCTTCTCTATTGGTCTTATAGTGTGATAAAATGGGGGAAACCTCCTTAGCCTCTAATCCTATTTTACATGCCCAACTTAAACACATAGAGATCGATGTCCATAATGGATAGTAGGCATGTGAAGATCAAGTAGCTGACATTCTTAACAAACCTTTGTCAGCTCCAAGATTTTAGTTGTTGTGTAGGAAGCTTTCTTTGGCTCACCTTGGTTTGGATTTAGGAGGACATGTTGGATATATTGAGTCTCCACGTCAATAACGTTGAGTTAACTCTATAGTAGATAGAGTTTGCCTAATTATTATTTAGAGTTGCTAGTTAGTTTAGCAGAGTAGTTAGTTAGTTAAAACCTAACTACCATGCCCCTCCTTTTTGAATTATGTATAAATATTTGCTCATCATCATCATGGAATTCAGTTTAGATTTCTCTCAAATATGCTAGTGTATTTAATATTCTAATAAATATTGATAGATGTTGACTACAATCTATTAAAATATTAAATATAATTTATAATTAATTTATGAATAGTTAAATTTTAAATAAATATTTATTTATAAAATTAATTTTCAAAAATCTAGATTATATCTAATATTCTTAGTTGTTTTAGAAGCATAGTTTCATTAAAAATAAAATTAGAGTCATTCTTGATGATTGAAACCCATGATGGAGAGAAGGAATGATCATTCCTTACTTTTGGGAATAGGAATTCCAATGGGAATGAATATTCCCATTACTAAACTATACCAAGCATACGAATGGGATTAGATTAAGGAATGTCTATTTCATTCTCACCCTATTCTTAAATACCAATCATGCCATTAGGGAATACAAATCATGAAAAAAATTTCTAGTAGGAAATGTTTCATAAAGAATAATTTTCATCCAACAGATTATCAAAGTACTTTAAAAACTATTATTAGTTATTAATAATAATTTTAATGTGATGCATATTGAAAATAAATCAATCGGATTTCATGTTATCAAAATCTTGTCATGATGAGATTGGAATAGGATTATAAAATACATTTAATTTCAGTTGTGGAATTCTTTATGTAAAAACTTTAGGGTTTTTTAATAGAATATTATATATTTGTAGATTTTATTACACAATTGTGTTAGATTGGGGAGATTTAAAAAAAAATGGATCGCGAAGGATTCACGACTCAGCTTGAGTCGTGAATCAAATTAACGACTAAGAGTATTTTAATTTCTTTTAAATAAATTCGAATTCCAGTCCTGATCTCAATCCACGACTGGAGAATAAATCCAAGAAAAAAAGCAAAAAAAAATGGTGGGCTGTCAATCAATCACGATTATTAATAATGGATAAAAAATATCTACCCATTTTTAGGCTAATTTAACACAATATTGTGTTTGCCACAGAAATTGGATTTTTGGAGTAAATTGGGAAGTATTGTTAGTAGGCACCAATAGGAAAGGCGCCTACACAAAGTGTTTTTGTTTTTTAAAAAGTGTTAGATGAAAATCCAAATTTTTGTCGCAAACACAATATTATGTTAAATTAGCCTAAAAATGAGTAGGTATTTTTTATCCATTAATAATCGTGATTAATTTACAAAGAACACCGAAATTTGTTTTGGATTTATTCTTGAGTCGTGGATTGAGATCACGACTAGAACTCGTTTATTTTTAAAAAATAAAAAACTCGAGTCGTAAATTGGATTAAGGACTCAAGTCGTGAATCCAATTCACGATCCACTTTAGTTTTTTAATCTCCCCCAATCTATCACAATTGTGTAATAAAATCTGCAATATATAATATTCTGTTAAAAAACCCAAAACTTTAGGTAAATAATAAGGTTTGAGATTTTGTCAAGTACATCACCAACAAGGCAACAAAGCACATTGTAGTTGTGGGTAATCAACTGGAATTAGTGTTGTAGCCGATCCCGGCAGGCCGACAAGCAAACGCTATTTGTTGTAGAATGTGGTTGTTGCAGTACTATTTTTCGTTGATCTTATGCATTGCTTGCTCCCAAAGAAACAACTTTTTTTGTAGTTTTGCGCATAAACACTATCTCTCTCTCTCTATGCATAATTTGCATAAATTCAAACATAATAAGAAATAAGAAGAAATTACGAATTGCGTAATTTTGGAAAGCTAGGGCCTTGTATTTGGTTTATTTTGTGTGTATATATATATATATATATATATATAGAGAGAGAGAGGGACGGTTATATGAGACCACCTCATAGGGTGAGTCCATGGGGACCAATCCTAGCCTTCTATCTAATTTTTCCAAAGGCAACGATTTAATAGGCTTAATTGCAGATTATAAGCTAATTAATTAAACACATGGTAAATTAGTCATCGTCCAAAACAACCCAAGATAAACGAATTCAGCTGATTCTAAAAAGATCACGCAATCCTTGCCAAATCTCATAGCAAAATCAACGTGAGAAATCCTTCATTCTTCTTCAACGCACTACTGTGAGAAATCCTTCCTCATTCCTCCTTGCCAAAAATAGTTTCATCTTCTCTACCCAACGCACTTTTGTGGAAAAAAAATTACAGACAATTCACCATAGTTGCTAGAACTCGATTACAGTTTGAAGGTTGCTTATGAAGTGTAATATTTTGCTTGTTAGATGTGTTGTGGTGCTTTTATATACCACTAAATGCAACAAACCCGTACTACACATAAACAACAAATATACACCACATATGTAACACAGATACATTAACTACATAAGCTAGTCATAAGCAACAAACCTATACAACATAACCAACGAATATACACTACGTATGCAACACAGATATGTTAACTACATAAGCAAGTCATAAGCAACAAACACATATTATATAAGCAACGAATATACACTACATATGCAACACAAATGCATTAACTACATAAGCAAGTAATAAGCAACAACCCTATACTACATAAGCAACAAATATACACTACATATGCAACATAGATACATTAACTTAGCACATAGAAAATATTTTGCATAAGCAACACCGACATATTAGACAAGCAACAAACCTATACTACATGTGCAACACAAAGTTCAAATAAGTAAATTATTACTTACCATGCACACACCTACACAAAAAATACCATCTTAATATTAAATATGCAAGAATTGCATACTACACAAGCAATATATTTATACTAATCATGCAACTTAAATGTGTACGAACAATATGATTAAATTACACATGCAATATGGTTATACTACATATGCAATATGATTATATTACATAAGCAGTTAACAACAGAATACACTGGAGAAAAAAATGTGAATATAGGTTACTCAAAAACTGAAGGCACACGTAGAGTGAAAGAGGGAAGAAAATTGAACGTGATTGAAATCTCTCCAAATCTCAATAACTGATTTTATATTATAAACTGACCACCCTACTCTTCTTAGTTGCTGAAACAAAAAAAATAAATATAAAACCATCCTAAAAATCTGGATCGTCCAAAAATATTAATCTATGACTATGATTGGTCCCCATTGACTCACCCCAAATGGGAGGACTTATTGGATATATATCTTATATACATATATATGTATATATATACACACACAAAGAGAGAAAGAGAGAGAGAGAGAGAGAGAGAGAGAGAGAGAGAGAGAGAGAGAGAATTTAGTTCAAATGGGACATCCATCCTTATATGAGACAATGGGGCTTTATTATATGACCATTAGATTGGTTTTTAGGATTGATCCAAATTTAATCCTTTATTTGAGGCAACTAGTTAATGCAGTGTTTTTAGTGGGTTAAAGATTTAAATTGTCATATTTTCAGATAATTAACTAAGGGTAAAGTTGTCATTATATATTAGTGTGAAAGGTAAGTTATGATTTACCATATTTTCAATTTCTCCCGATTACGGGGTATTATTTCTATTAAAAATATACTTCTTTTTTGTGTTCTGATTTTCACACTGTTTGGGACAAGAGTTGGACGATTTCATATGTATATTTATGTTACGGAGATTGCATACATATACCATAATTGGTGTATATATAGTTGTATATGGATTTTAGAAGATGGTGTCTGGATTCAAAGTTTTAGTCTAACACAATCCCAATGCATTTTTAGCGCAATTTAAGTGTATAGATTGTTTCACATAATATATTTTTTTGTTTTATGTTACATAGTCTTCTGTTTTTGTTTTATGTAAGTGGTTTAAATTTTTTGTATGTTTACAATATGAATATTGCATACATAGATCATAATTGGTGTATATTTATAGTTGTGTGTTGATTTAATTAGTTTGTGTCTGGATTCTATGAGTTACTCTAACACAATTTCACGTTATTTTCTTAGTGTAATTAAAGTGTATTGATTGTTTCCATTTACTGTATTTTTTGTTTTGTTTACTTGGTTTCCAGTTTTGTCTTATACAATAGTTTGAGTTCTTATGTATATTTACAATAAGAAGACTTCATAAGTAGATAATAATTGGTGTATGTATAATTGGTGTATGTATAATTGTGTGTAATTTAAATGCTGGAAAATAGAGGGAGGGGTAAATTAGTAATCCTACAAAATTACCCAATATTCATGGGATTTTGTTCACATTATGATCACACAATCTCTCCAAATCTCACATCAAATTCAACGTGAACAATCTCATTCTCCTTCTTCCTCGAACAAATCTCAGTCTCCTTCTTCTTCAAACAAACCTCAGTCACCTTCTTCGTCGAACAAATCTCGATCACCTTTCTTGCTTGTATAGAACACAGGCAATCCTTCCAAATCTCATAGCAAATCAACGTGAACAATCATCTATCTTCTTCTCCAACGCACTCTTTGTGAGAAATCATTCATCCTTCTTCTTCAACGCACTATTGTGTGAAAAAAGTTGCAGACAATTCGCCATAGTTGCTAGAGCTCGACTTCAGTTCGAAATTTGCTTATGAAGATGTAATTTGTTGCTTCTGTAGATGTGTCATGGTGCTTTTATATACCATTAACTACATAAGCAAGTCATAAGCAACAAACCTATACTACATAAGCAACAATCCTATACTATATAAGCAACAAATATACACTGCGTATGCACCACGAATACATTAACTACATAAGCAACAAGCCTATACTACATAAGCAACGAATATACACTACGTATGCACCATGGATACATTAACTACATAAGCAAGTCATAAACAACAAACTCATACTACAAAAGCAACAATATATTACATAAGCAACGAATATACACTACGTATGCACCACGAATACATTAACTACATAAGCAAGTCATATGGGACAAACCCATACTACATAAGCGATAAGCCTATACTACATAAGCAACGAATATACACTACACATGCATCACATATACATTAACTACACAAGCAAATCATAAGCAACAACCCTATACTACATAAGCAAAGAGAAATTTTTTGAAATTGAAACGCTGGAGAGAGAGTGTGCGTGAAGAGTGGGTGAAATCGCGTGAAAGAGGGAATGAAATCTCAATAATCGATTCTATAATGCAAAAAAATAAACATTAAAACCCCTAAAAACTGGACCACCCAAAATTATTAATCTATGGTTAGAATGTGTCCTCATGGACTCACCCCACGTAGGAGGACCTATTTGATCCATATCCTATATATATATATATATATATATATATATATATATATATATATATACGAGGATTGGTTGAAATGAGACCAAGCCTTTGGGTGAGACCGCGAGGGACATATCGTGGCCATTGGATTGAAAGTAGTAATGGTCCAGATTTTCCTTCCTTTTTTGGGTAAACCGCATCATTAAGGGAGTTTTAAGGAAAATTATGTATTTTCAATTTTAATGCATGGGTTAAGAGTGTAATTTTATTATTAATGTTTTGGTAACAAAAATCCTACCATATCTATCTCCGCGACTTTTAGGTTAGTTATTTTCCAAACTCGTTTACATACCTGGTGCTTGTTCGCAAAACACAATATGTATATTATAATGTAATACACTTTGAATATACTAAATATGCAAATTTAGAACACTATTCATGCAAAACATAAATATGTAGTATGCGAGGTATAAATTATAAGGTACAATGCATAATGCATTACAATATTTACTTATTTTGTTCTAAGTATACACGAGTAAACAAACCTATATAGAAATTGTATTATTCTAAATAAGCACATTATTAGAATTTTTATTACTCAAAGTGAATGTTAATGTAATACACTTTGTACATACTAAATATGCAAATATGGGCATATACATGCTTAACATAAATATGTAGTATGCATGGTATAAATTATAAGGACCAATGCGTAATGTATTTTAATATTTACTTGTTTTGTTCTAAGTATACACATTAACAAATCTATATATATGCAATGTTTCTATTCTAAATAAGCACATTATTTGAATTTTTATTACTCAAAGTGAATGTTAATGTAATACACTTTGTCGGTGGTGGATCCACTTGAAAAAAAAATTAAAAATAATATTAATAATACTTTTGTACCCCTAATCTTTACATAAAATGATATTTTTAACAATTAAAATTCAAAAAGGTCAAAATATCTTACCTACTTTTGACACAATCTCCCACATTTTCTTCCCCACAAACACTTTGTTCCCAAAAAACAATTGTACCCAACTCACCTACCAAGCCTATTCTCCTTGTCGTAAAAAACGCTGCAGGTTTTTTCTCCCAAATCCAATTAGTTTAATTAATATTTATCTCTTTTAATTAGTTTAATTAATGTTTATCATTTAAATAAAATATAAACAAAACCCAAATAGCTTAATGATATGCGGACTTGCAAAGTAGGAATGAAAATTTTAACAAGATGATTGAGTTTATTCATTATTGTGTTAGTGAATGAATGGAAAAAAAAACGATTATTTAATCCAATAAAAGATTTGTTTTGATGTTGTGAAAAATATTATGTTTTATCATTTTGGCTTAATTGTTGGGTGATTTGTTATTGGGTTTAATATCAGTTATTTTTTAATGAAATATAAATTAGGGTTTGTTGATTATGATTATAATTGTGGATTTATCATAGAATTGAAGTTATATTATTGTACATAGTGGTATTCTTGTTGTTTACTATTAATTGAATTAGGAAATGACGAATGATACACCTAAGTCAAACTCAAAGAAAACTAAGACAATGGTAAAACAACCCGATCTTCGACATTTTTCTGTTCAAGAAAGTGAAATCTCAAGGAACTTCTTGTTCTTCACAAAGAGATAGTGTCGCTCCCTCCATTGATAGTGAGTCCCCTTCATCTCTACCATTTAATTCTCTCCAAGAGGATGAAGAATTGTTGTATGATGTTGAATTTCTTCCTCATGATCCTGGGAAAAGAATAAATATAATTGATTATACTCCAAAACAATGAAATGCGGTGAGGAGTGCATATATTCTTAAAAAAACCTTGTCACCAAAAACTCATGACTTTCCTCAAAGAGACATTGGAGGTATGCGTCGATTTAGTGTCTTGTGGTTCAAAAACTATGATTGGCTTCAATATTGTATTGAGAAAGATGCGGCAATTTGTTTTGTTTGTTACTTGTTTAAGAATGACATTGAATCTAGCACGGGAGGAGATTCATTTGTTAATGAAGGATTTAAGTCATGGAATAAACCAATTCGGTTTGAGAAGCATGTTGGTGGAGTTAGAAGTTCTCATAATCTTCTTTGATGAGAAATATATAAATTTAAGAGACTAAAAAAAGTCTATTATACATATTTTTGATAATGCAAATGATGTGATTGAAGTGAGTATGAAACTCACTTGAAAGCTTCACTTTCTTGTTTGAGGTTTCTTTGCGCCAAGGGTTGGCATGTCGTGGACTAAGTATGCCATTGTAGTTCCCGATATGGATGCTCATTATATTCCACAAGGAAGATCAAAGCGTTTTGTTCAACAAGCGACAAACCTTCATCATTTTCGGGTTGATTTTTTTAGGAGTGATTGATTTACAACTTCAAGAACTAAATAATCGATTTGATGAGGTTAATATGGAATTGCTTACATGCATGGCTTGCTTAAGTCCTAAAGATGGCTTCTCTTCTTTTGACAAGACAAAAGTACTTAAACTTTCCACATTTTATCAAATTTGATGACTCTTGAATGTCAACTTGATATATTCATTGAAGATATGCAAAGAGATGACAAGTTTCGAAATTTGCATGATCTTGGTTCCCTTTTGAAGATGCTTGTTGAAACAAAAAAACATGTGACTTATCCGATAATTTATTTGCTTATCAAGTTGATGTTGATTCTCCCAGTCGCCACTGCAAGTGTAGAAAGTGTGTTTTTCGGAATAACTTGTGTCAAAAATAGGTTGCGGAATAGCATGGGTGATCAATTACTAAATAATTGTTTGGTCACTTTTGTTGAGAAGGATATATTTCTACAAGTTTCAGATGATCGTATTGTAGACCACTTTTAGAAAATGAAGACGCGTCGAACCCAATTGCAATTATAATTTATATTTTTAATGGTATGTATTTCCTATTTTATTTCAATATTTTGGGATGTACAACTTAAATACTAAACACCGTTTATGCGCACGCGATTTTTAAATATTTATCGTACCCCATTTTTGAATTTCTGGATCCGCCACTGCACTTTGTACATACTAAATATGCAAATATGGAACACTATACATGCAGAACATAAATATGTAGTATGCAGGATATAAATTATAAGGACCAATGTCTAATATATTTTAATATTTTACTTGTTTGTTCGAATTATACACATTAATAAGGCTATATATGCAATATCCCTATTCTAAATAAGCACATTATTAATGCAAGTTTTTTCTTACTCAAATTGAATATTATGCAAATAGTTAGATTTCAACATGCATTTGCCTTCCATTGATTTTGTGTATATACGATGAATATTATGTTGTGTACTCTAAAATTAAAATAATTGTTGATATCTGAGAACAATTTATGCTACAAAATTATTCTAACTATGAAGTATATATTCTAAATATACAATATATATTCTAAATATGCAAAAAAAGTGTGATGATTCCGCCTAACGTCTTGTTTGCTAGATTGTTTTTGATATGCATGCTATTCAATTTGTGATGTTTTTGCTGGTAGAAATGAAGATTTCAATGGATGTCGATGGGTTCTCTAGTTCTGCAGGTTTCTGGCGTGAGGGAGGGAGAAGGAGGTGGTGAATGCATGATTTTAGGATATATGATCAAAAAACAGATTTCATCTCTTACAATTAACATTAATTAGCTGACAGTTTTGTTTGGTCTAATTATGCGATACCAATTATACCCCTGAGCGTTTTTTTTCCTTAGTTTTTAATGCTACAAAAATTGCTAGATCTTGACCTTTCATTTTTTTTGGATAGTGTAGATGTGTCCTTACGGTCTCGCCTAAAGCTATGGTCTCACAGGACCTCCTCCCTTATATATATATATATATATATATATATATATATATATATATATAGGGAGGGGATCCTGTGAGACCACCCTCCTAGGTTAGTCCATAATACTAAATCTACACCATCCAAATAGTAAATCAATGGCCAAGATATATTACAATATATACAACATTTCATAAGTAAGTATACAACAGAAGGGATAAAATAGGAATCCAGAAAATTAAATATAGTAACTGCTTCCTAAAAATTAGGGACGTGATTTTGTATTGATAACGTCCCCATAATCAAGCGATTCACCTTTCCTTTCTCTCCCTTCCCATTCGAACCTGCAAATTATTCAAATATGGCAACAAAATCGTACAACAATTAATGAAAAGTATACAATTACACTAAACTAACTATACATTAAAACATTACTAAGTATACATAAATAATTAACTAAGTATACAATTACACTAAACTACCTGTACATTAAAACTTTACTAAGTATACAGAAATATTTAACTAAGTATACAATTACATTGAACTAACTATACATTAAAATAATACTAAGTATACAAAAATATTTAACTAAGTATACAATTACACTGAATTACTTATATAACTAAGTATACAATTCCATTGAACTAAGTATACAAATCCACATAACTAAGTATACAAATTCACTAAACTACTTACTAAACTACTTATATAACTAAGAATACGATTCCACTGAACCAAGTATACAAATCTCTTGAACTAAATATACAATAAAACATGACTAAGTATACAAGTCCTTTGAACTAAGTATACAATAAAAACGTTCACAAATATGGCGGAAAGAAGTATCAATTTTGAAAAAAATGCTTGAAGTTGATGATTTTCATCCCTAAAAATCGGGTAACTAAAAGGTAGGATTATGTTTCCTTAAAAATAGCTAATAATAGTCAATTAACATAATTAATTAAATATAAAAGTACAATTATACCCTTATATGCCTAAATTAACTAAAATGATCTACACCACCAAAATTTTAAATCAATAGTACATAAGTGTTCTTATGGACTAATTTGAATTAGGTATAATTGATTCAAATAAACCAATCTCTTTAGATTAGTCCATTTATGGATGATTTAATATTTTGGATTGTAGATCATTTTAGTTAATTTATATGTATAATTGTACTTTTATATTTAATTAGTTATGTTAATTGGATGGTTATTAACTATTTTTAAAGAAACATAATCCTACATTTTTCGATTATCCGATTTTTAGGAGGAAAATCATCAACTTCAAGCATTTTTTTCAAAATTGATACTTCTTTTTTCCATATATTTGTGAACAAATGCTTTTATTGTATACTTAGTTCGATGGACTTGTATACTTAGTCATGTTTTATTGTATATTTAGTTCGAGAGATTTGTATACTTGGTTCAGTGGAATCGTATTCTTAGGTATATAAGTTAGTTTAGTGAATTTGTATACTTAGTTCTGTGGATTTGTATACTTAGTTTAATGGAATTGTATACTTAGTTATATAAGTAATTCAGTGTATTTGTATACTTAGTTAAATGTTTCTGTATACTTGGTATTATTTTAATGTATAGTTAGTTCAATGTAATTGTATACTTAGTTAAATATTTCTATATATTTAGTAAAGTTTTAATGTACAGGTAGTTTAGTGTAATTGTATATTTAGTTAATTATTTATGTATACTTAGTAATGTTTTAGTGTATAGTTAGTTTAGTGTAATTGTATACTTTTCATTAATTGTTGCACGATTTTGTTGCCATATTTGAATAATTTGCAGGTTCGAATGGGAAGGGAGAGAAAGGAAAGGCGAATCGCTTGATTATGAGGATGTGATCAATACAAAATCACATCCCTAATTCTTAGGAAGCGATTTACATTATATTTAATTCCGGATTCCTATTTTATCCCTTTTGTTGTATACCTATTTATGAAATGTTGTATATATTGTAATATATCTTGACCATTGATTTACTATTTGGATGGTATAGATTTAGTCCTACGGACTAACCTGGGAGTGGTCTCATAGGATCCCCTCCTATATATATATATATATATATATATATATATATATATATAAAATTACATGTAAATAGCAAGCCCACTTAGATAGTGTTGTTGGAAAAGTTGTAATATATAGTTAGATGAAACTAATAATGGTGGGTTCACTTTAAAATTTTAATTTGAAAATGATTATCTATGTAGATGTGAGTGATTGTAGTGGGTCTCTCTTATGTAAATAAAGTTAAAATTGATTATGCGGTGGTCGTAGTGGATCTCAATGATGTAATATATAGGGTTGAAGCTTGAGCTTATTATGTGTGAAAATTGAATATATAGAGTTGAGAATTATTTTAGATGAAAATGAGAAGTTGATCCAATGAGGTTGTGTAAAATATACATAATTTACATATCTCAAAAAGTGAAAATTGGAAAAAAAAATCTTGTAAAACGAAAACCATACAACCCGTAATGTATTGAAATTTGTGGGTTAAGAAAAATAAAAGAGTAATTGACAAACCTACCCAACTTTTTGGAAGAAAAGACACCGTTTACGCTCCCAAATATTTTTGACATTTTATGCTCTTACTTTAATTTGGATATTTTTATGTTTTTTTCGATTTTTTAATCATGTATTACATTCTATGTTATTTTTGTTGTTTCGTTTTTATTTCTATGTTGTTTATTTTATTTCTTGGTTGTTTTTGTTTTGTTTCGATGTTTCGATGCAATATTTACCTATTTTTTACGCTCTTTTTTGTTCATGTGTTGTTTTATATATTGTTTATATTATTTTTGGATTTTTTCTATGATATTTTTATAATGTTTTTATGATATTTCTTTGTTATTTCTATGTTGTGTTCAATGTTTTAATGGAGCTTCTACCTACTTTAAGCTCTTTTTTTTTTCTTGTGTTGATTTCAATATTGTTTTCTCTTTTTTTTGGGTTGTTTATATATATAGTTTTCAATATTGTTATCTAGTTTTGTAGTTGTTTTCATGTTGTTTTCGATGCATTAGATTAAAAACTCAAATACATTTTTCTATTCATGAGTTGTTTCTATATTATTTTCAATGTTTATTTTAATATGTGTTGTTTATGTGTATATTTCTTGATTGTTTATAAGATTTTCAAGTATAAAATGATTATTTAATGGGTAGAAATTGTATTTTTCTGAAAGTTTATTAGATGAAACATGTTCGAAATAACTTTAAAACAATGTCAAAAAAGTCCGTAGAAATTGGAGGGTGCATAAAAAAGTCCGAAAAATATGTGGCAGCGTACAAATGTCCCGAAAAAAGTCGGAGAGCGGAGAGTGTAAATGGTCATTTTTTCCAATATATTGGGCAATTTTATCCTTAGCCCAAAATAAAATGAGTTACTTGTGTGAGATACATGGACAAAGGTCAATGGAGTGATGCATGGAGAAAATGTGGCATAGAGACCTCGAAGGGCCCGTTTGGTTGATGGATCAAACAAGGTAAGACACTTGGATCAGCTTTGGAGAAGCATTTGTTCACTTGACTCAAGCCAATGACCGATTAATTGTCTATTAAATAGTCACTAAAAATTATTGATAAATTATTAGCCTATGACTCCTGAAATAATCTAATCCAAATATTTGACCCATTGTCAATTAAATGCGAAATTAAATTTCCCGCCCATGTATTTCTGACATTTTTTTTCCTGCTTTGTATTTTATTTGTATTTGCAATTTGGACATTACCAAGCTTATTGATGGTGCTCAATGGAGGGGATCACTCCAACTTAAAATTTCTAAATAAATGTCCAACTTCCGGAATTGGTAGTTATTGAGATGAAAACTTACCTGCGACAAACAACAAATGTTAGAGGGGTCCTGGGGTTGTCCCAAAGAAGCCCATCCACGCTCAAGGCAGTCCAAATTTGAGAGAACATTCAGAGCAAAGGACCATGATTGAGAGTAATGGATTGTGAATATTTACAATAATGAGGGACTTTTTTACATGGGTTGATTGGCCGCATGGGCCTTTTAGGATAAAATGGGCCGCTTGGTCGTAGTAGACCTCGTGGATCGTAAATAATGGAGAGCGCCCCATGAGCTGCTCAATAATGGTTTGCCTCATGGGCCAATAAAAAGTATTTGAGCCCAATAATAAATATTTATGACTGAATAATTAAATAATGACATAATTTGTTAAAAGAAATATAATTACGATTTTACCCCACACTTATCTATCCTGAAATTCAAATGAAAAACTTTATCTACTCAAAAAATCAAATTATTTAGTCCAACATGAACATATTTTTCAAAAAATTAAATCAATTTTACCAATCCCAACCATCGAAGTGCAAACCGCTAGAGGCATGTGGGCATGTCAAAATCAACGTCAGTAAAAAAAAAAAAATCAACGTCAGTATGCAGAGTTGCATGCTAATGTCTCGTGTTGTTAAAGTTAAACAGTCAGTTTTCTCTGTCCGTCTTTATTTGGCTAAAGCCTTATGTGGCATTTGGGTTAAAACAATATTTCTATTAGCCCAATTCCTGTTGGGCCGAAATTTGAGCCTGACCTAAACAGTTAAACCTGCTAATTTTGGGTCATTGATATTTTTGCCCCCCTTTTCTGGAAAAAAGACAGGTTTTTACGCTTTCCCAATAATTTTTGGACAAATTATGCTCCTGCCATTTTTTTGGACAAATTTACGCTCATGCCAAAATCTTCGGACTTTTTTACGTTATTGTTTCTTTGTTGTTTCAAACATGTTTCTTCTAATCAAATTTCAGTGAAAAAATAAATTTTGCCCCCGTTAAATAATCCATTTTATACTCAAAATCTTATAAAAAACAAGAAATATACACATAAAACAACACACATTAAAACCAAATAAATTGAAAATAATATAGAAACAACATGAGTAATAAAACACAATTCAATTTTTGATCCAATGCATGAAAACATAAAAAAACATAGAAACAACCAAGAAACAAACCAGAAACAACATAGAAAACACCATATGAGCAAAAAGAGTTTAAAAATAGGTAAGAATTGTATTTAAACATCGATAACTACGTGAAAACAACAAAGAAACATAAGAACAACATTAAAAACGGTTTGGAAAGAAAACAACGTAAAAACAACGTAAAAATTATTAAAAACACCACATGAATAAAAAGAGCTCAAAAGTAGGTAAAACTGTATCTACACATTGCAAACTACATGGAAACAACAAAAAAATTTATTCGAACAACATTAAAAATATTATAGAACCACACAAAAACAATAGAAACAATGTACAAAACAATACATGAACATAAAATATCATAATAAAGATGTAAAAGTTGTTTTGAAACATCGAAACAACAAAGCAATAACTAAGAAATAACAAAGAAACAAATTTAAACAACACCAAAACAACATATATAATATATAAAACACTACAGAACAAGAAAAATGAAAAAAAACGTAAAAATAATCAAAAAATTTATAGGAGCGTAAAAAAGGAAAAAATAGGTGCAAAAGTGATAAGAGCGTATTTGGTGGTATTTTTTCAAAAGTTGAGGTATTTTCGGTAATTTCTCGCTAATTTTCCCTACACTTGAGTTCGATTAACGCCATGCATTTTGATTGGATGCAATGAACTTAAGTTAAACTTAAGGATGTCAATGAGATGGGTTGAAACCTAAACCGTAATGATCCCGCTCCGGACTTGAAAGTCATACTTATATGAAGCGGGTCTATGTCCAGTCAAGTGGGTCTCAAAGCGGGTCTTCAATCTAGATTTTAAAACCCAACTGATACGTGGGAGGTAACAAATCTTGTTGGAATCGCCCGAAACCACTTTGTTATAAATATATATACAATATATATAGAGCATATTGTGGGAAA
Source organism: Rehmannia glutinosa (assembly GCA_016081115.2). Taxonomy (NCBI): domain Eukaryota; kingdom Viridiplantae; phylum Streptophyta; class Magnoliopsida; order Lamiales; family Orobanchaceae; genus Rehmannia; species Rehmannia glutinosa. The sequence continues at coordinate 57,418,628 of CM071937.1, read as the reverse complement.
TACCCACTTAGGATAGAACAAAGACTTTTCTAACATGTGAGATAAAAAACTAAGTTTTCTACCCACTTTTGTGGTTTTTTTTACCGAAATACTCTTAATATTTGAATGCATAGCCTTAAAGTAGGTAAAGTAGGTAGCTGGTTTTATCTCTCTCATGTTAAATACATTCTTTCTATTTTTTTTCTCTCTACTCTCTCTTCTACACAAAATATCAAGAAGTTTATTTTGGGTTCTCTCATCTATACAAAATCATACCAGATAAACGAAAAAATAAGGTAATATTGCTTCTCCTCTTAAGTACTTATCCTTGTTTAAATATAGTTTAGGGTAGTACACGAAATATATTTGCAAACAATGCAAATTTTGAATCAGAAAATAAGTAATCTACACAATTTCATGTTCACACGATATAAATTTATTTTTTCAGTGACACGATATAGTGTATAGCATGACACGATATGACACAATACATTCTAGTGTATCGTGCCACTATATCCTGCCACATTATACACCAGTGTATAATACAATAGTGTATGGCATGATATAGTGACACGATACACTAGAATGTATCGTGCCATGATAGACGCTAGTGTATTATATGTATAATGTGGCACGATTTCATACTAGTGTTATTCATGGCACGATATACTAGTGTATCATGCCATATCGTGCCACATTATATCGTGCCATATTCATATCATGGCATATAGTGCCACATCATAAAAGGTGTATATCGTGGCACTTTATATCATGGCACTATATCATGGCATATTGTGCCATGATATAAAACACCTTGTATCGTGCCCTTATTTATCGTAGCATATCGTGGCACTTTATATCCTGTATAAGTTGTAGATCTAAAGAGATGTTTGTGTTAAGTCTAGAAGGGGAGGGGGTTGAATAAACTTAACCAATTTTGGATTTTTGATCTTTAAATCGGAGTTTTTACACAAGTAGCAACTTAGTCCTTTTGTGACAGCTTAGTTCAACCTCAACATGAGAGTTAACCACTCAACAAACTAGAATGAGCTGCTGATTGAGTAACTCAACTGAGTGAAGTGAGTTCTTCAAAAATTCAGCTTACTTGGTTTTTAACAGTGGAAGTATTACATCCTTTTGTTAAATATGTTGTACAACACTTGTTTTGATTAAGTTATTATCAGTTCAGTTTTGCAAATATATAAATCAACATAATATAAATGTGCTAGAAATAAAGTGTTGAAAGTAAATAGAAACAAGACAATTTTATAGTGGTTCGAGGATGGGGTAATTCCTCTACTCCACTCTTCTCCAACTCCTGGAGGTAATCTACTAATGTAACAACTTTTACAAAATGGATACAACAGTCTGAGTAAGCCTTGATCACACAGTTGACTCTACTCCTGGGACTCAACTTCTTCACAAGACATCTGCCTCACTGCTTCAGCTCCTTCAAACTCTTGGAATTGATCATGAAGCCCTCCAACGGTTTTAAACTGGTTTTAACTTGAACCTCACAACACTTCCTTTAATCATTGTATGTGCGAGACCCTTTTGTTCTTAATTTTGTTTTTTTCTCTTCAACAGATTGAAGCTTTTCTTCCTTCACTGAGTGTGTTGGATAGATTGACTTTGGATGTAGGCTTTGAGGATTAGAGTGTATTGCTTGAGAGTGTTTTTACTTGCTTGATTTTTTCTCGAATGTATCTGAATGCCTTGGTCTGATACTCTCTGACATAAGTCCTCTGCCTTTTATAGTGACAGTTCAAAAATGTGTCCGTTGAAGAGATAGACACTTTTCAAACTCCACTTCTGATCATTGGCTTGTCTTGTTATGTAGAAATTGATGTTGTCCTAACCTTGTATTAATGCCCTACAGGTTGCCTAAAACATAGCAAGTGTTCTGCGAACATCTCAATGGTTCCCAGCCTTTTACACTCTTTCAGTAAAACAACTTTAAGGTTGCTGTATGTCCCCTTTCCAGTTTGGGTAATTCTTTGACTTTTCATTCTAACGGACATCTTCAGCTTTCTTTGAGTACTTTTGCTTCTATATCTTCTTATAAGTCTTCTCCAATCATCTGGGAATGACTCCAGTTGTTAGTCTGCTGACAAAAATACCTTTTTGATACTTGACTGAAACTTCTCTTCGACACTCAGTTGCAACACAACTGATTCGTCACTGCGTCCTTCAGTCAACTACTGCAATCTTCAACTTGACTGCTTCGATACTCAGCTTATAGATCATATCTATTACATAGTTAAATTTTCCACAGAAAATGGGGTGCCAACTTTCTAATCTAAATTTTATATGCATCATCAAAATCTATACAATTAAATTTTTCCAACAATTCCCACTTTTTGATGATGCCAAAACTTAAAATAATAATACAATGTAAAAGTGCTAAAAATAGAATGAGTGTAAGCATGTGTCATTTTATTGATCATCATTCAGTACTTTACAAGTATGTACTTACAAAGTATTTGTATATTTACAAAAGTGTACAATTACAAAAAAAAATATTCGCAGCTGATTCATCATCTCTGCTACTTCCTCCTTCTTTCTTCTTCTTCATCTTCTTTATTTTTCCTTTCTTCAGCCTCATTCCTCTTCTTTCTTTCATAATTTCTCTTTTTCCTCTCATTTTTTCTCCTTCTCTCTCTTCATATTCTCTGTCATGCCTGACATTATCTTCTTCGTATTTCCTTGCAAGTTCATCACTTCGCCTGACAACTTCTCTATATTTTAGTTCTCTGTAGCCCATCCAATAGAGATGATCCTTTTTGAAGAGATCAGCGTACATCACCTTTTTAGGTCTACTTGGTGGAGAACCTCTGCCTCATCTACCTGACCTTCCATCTCGTCCTCTTCCCCTAGCAGGGTCAGCTCTCCTAGGAGTTTGTTGACTGCGCTGAGCCCTCGAAGTATGCTAATTGCTTGAATGAGTCTGCTGCTTCTTGGCCATATTTACAACTTCTAAATCTTTCTCCTAGTACATATCCCACACATCTTTTAGATTCATCCCCTCAAAGTATCCTTCTGACTTGAGAGTTTCATACTACTCAAGTGATCTTTCCACTAAGTTGGCTGGGGGAGTGGAATCTTCAGTCGAGTCCTGGACCTTTCCTGTTGGCGGTCCTTGGAACTGGGCTTTCAGATCTTCAATTTGCCATGCTTCCTTCTCTCAAGCTCTTCAATTTCTGCTCGAGATCTCTGCAGTGCCAAGTTAGCTTTTGCATCAGCTGGCAACTCATGTGGCAGTTGAGAATTGAGAGAGCTCGTAGATGAGCCAATTTGACTTTTAATTATAATATTCATGGGGGTGGGGGTCTTCTTTGATGTATTTTCCCCTTTATTATCACCTTCCCTCTTGCTACTTTCCCACTTTTTTGGCATCATCACCATGAAGAGAGAGATTCGGAGTCTGCTGGAGAAGAAAATCAAGTTTGTCATGTGTTATGGAGTGTGTTGTTCTTTGTTCGGATCTTATAATTTGCAGCTTTGCCTTCATTTCTAGCATTTCGGCCCGCAGATTGGTTTCCATTATTAGATAAATATTTTTATCGTAATTTTGATGATTTTCTATAATTGATTTTTATACCAAAACAATGTCCCCAAGTATTGTCCAAAATTTTCAAACCAATTTCAATGGCTTTTACTAATTTTTTGGACTATTTCTTGAACTTTATTTTTGACAAAATTCGGACGACTTCACTGTACTTAAGTCGATCGGTTGCCCTATAGGGCAACCCATACTTGAAAGTTGTACAAAACAGAGAACAAACCGTGGGGTTATGGAGGGAAGGTTAATCGATCAAACTGGAGGTCGACCGGTGTGGTCGACCAGTGTGGTCGACCGACCGACTAGTGTGGTCGACCGACTGACTAGTGTGGTCGACCGGTGCCTGGGGTCTTTTATTTTTCTGTGTCTCTCTCTGGCTCGAGGGGGACCAGTCGAACATGAGGGGGACCGATCGAACCCCCAGTCGACTGGTCACCCTCCCAAGTCGACCGGTCCATCCCCCATGGAAACTTATGTTTAAATATTTCAAACGTCTTTTTCTTATTAGAGGGCGACCGATCGTCCTAAGGTTTTATCAGCAGAAACTATCCGTTGCAGAAGACAACCTTTCATGAAATTGTGGGATTAATTCTAACAGCTGTTTTCTTCAATTGTTTGGCATTTCTTTTACAGATTTTACTATTCTATGAGGAGCCTATGTTGGTATTCAAATCAAGAAGCTCTCCTATAAATACTTGAAGGCTTGAAGGATCAACACACAACACAAGCATACAAACAACAAGCAAAAATTAGAAAACTTATTGTTCTTCACTTTCAACATACTTGTTGTATTTAACCTAAGCTTTACACTTGCACATCTTGAGTATTAGGCTTCATTCTTGATTACACTTGCACTTCAAAGTTTTATACTTCATTTGAGTTGTAATCTTCAATTGGTTCAAATCATCCAAAACAAGAAATCCTTGTTAGTGCTCTGGTGGTAAGAACACACTTGGTTGATTCTAGGTGTTGAAGAGTTTAGTGCTCTTCATTGTTGTAAGAAGATTGTGGTAATCTTCATAGGTGTTGTTGTAAGAAGTGTGTGATACTCTTCAAGGTAAATGTGGTAATAGTTTGATATCTATTAATATACTTTTTTCCTTTTCGAAATCCATTCGGACATACCGAGTTGTAGAGCATTAGGCCCTAGGTGGGTTGAAACTCTATAAATCATTGTATGTTGTTTATATTTCTGCACTTTTATTTCTTCACAATTTTCATATTCGAAAATGAGGGCCTAAATTGGAAAATCGGGAAAATCTATTCACCCCCCTTTTAGATTTTCATAGCCACTTGGACTAACAAGTGGTATCAAAGCCAAATTCTTTGGCAAACTCGTTTAATCTTTGCGAGTAAAGAGGAGATCCATGGCTACAAACAAAAGCTACCTCACATACCAACAAACACTATTCGACGCCAACAACTACGCCTTTTGGAAAGAACGAATGGAATACTTTCTACAAGGTTGCAGTTTCAATTTTTCGAATGCGGTTATTGAAGGAATAACTCAACCAACAAAGAAGTTAGAGGATGGAACTACGACCCTCAAAAGTTTCAAAGAATTCGACAAGAAGAACAAGAAGGCATTCTCTCTAAACGTTAAGGCTTTGAATATTTTGCATTGCTCACTCACCGCCACCAAGTACAACCGAATTAGAGGAATATGGTCGGCACATGAAGTATGAGAAAAATTAGAAACCATTTATGAAGGTACTAAGAAAGTTAAACAAGCTAGAAAAATAATGCTTGTTAAAGATTTTGAAAACTTCATAATGCTTGAGGGTGAAGGAATTTCAAAAATGGTGGAAATGGTAGAAAACATAGTCAATCCCTTTTTGGCGCTCGGAAAGGTCATCTCGGAGGAAGATAAGGTAACCAAAGTATTAAATACTCTTCCCGGCTCATGATCCAAAAATGTGACAACTATAACGGAAGCACAAAACCTTGACACTCTCAAGTTTGATGAACTCATTGGAAATCTTCTCATCTATGAAGTCTATCTCAAGAAAAGAAAGAACTCCAAACCATCCACCTGACAATCGGGTATGCAATCTACTCCTAGGGGTCTTACTTCAAATAATTCCTATTATGCTAGTGATGAAGATGATAAGGAAACAGTCGCCTTTGTTCGAAAATTTGCAAAATTTGTCAATAAAAACAAGGCTCTTATTTTAAATGCGGGAAACCTGGACATTTTATAACCGATTGCCCGAAATTGGTGGAAGAGGAACAAAAGAAGAAAAACCCTTTTCCGAAAAAGAAGGCTCTCAATGCGGATGTCAAAATATGGGATGAACTTCTTGCAACATTCGACGATGAAGAGGAAACCGAACATGGTCTCTTGGCCATTGACGATGATAATAACAAGGTATGCTCTAAATCTTCATCTTCTTCTTTAATTGATTATCTTCAATGTGATTATGATGATTTATAAAATGAGTTTAGAGACATGATTTGCAAATACAAGACTTTGAAAAAGGAGTATAAAGAGTTAAAATTAGAAAAAGACAAGTTATTTACTTCTTATGAATCACCTGATCATGCTCGTTCAATTACTCTTGTTAAAGTTCAAAGTCTCAATTCCGAAAAATAATTGCTCACTAAAAAGATTGAAAATTTGAAAAAGGATGTGCAACGTTTCAGCTTGAGTACCGACAAGGTCAAAAAAATTCTTGGTGCACAAAGAAGTGAGCAATCTAAACTAGGACTTGGTTATAAATATTTTCAAACCGTTTTTAATAAAAATGACCAAGCTACAACTTTCATACGTGCTAGTAGTCCTAATATAGTTACTTGTTATTATTGTGGTGAGAATGGACATTTCACTAGTACATGTAAACTTAGTAATAACAATAGTCATTTTTGGAGACCCAAAGGTCTCAAGGCTAATCCCCATGGACTCCAAAATTTTAGGGTACCTAAAAATGATTTATTTGTAGGTACAAGGGGCTATAACAATCACGGAAGATTCCAAATGGCTCATGGACAGCGGGTGTTCACGCCACATGACCATAAAAAGAAGATATTTTTACCAACATTTTTCAACATCAAGCTCCAAGAAGGAATGGTCATGTTCGGGAATGGCAAATGCAAAATTTGTGGTAATGGAGACATTGATAATTCTTTTTTCTCTCTTCGTGATGTTTTACTAGTTAAGGGCTTAAGTTTAATTTGATAAGTGTAAGCCAACTTTGTGATTCAAATTATGATGTTGTTTTTAATAAAGAAAAATGCTTTATTCTTAAAAATGGTAAAATTATTTGTGAAGCTAGTAGAAAAAACAATCTTTATAAAATTTGTACAAGTGATTTGAGTAGTCAAAATGTTTATTGTCTTGTCGCTAATAATGATTTAACTTGTTTATGGCATAGGCGACTTGGACAAGTTGGATACAAAAATTTACAAAAGATTTACAAAAACCATCATGTCAAAGAACTACCCAAATTAAATTTTAAAAATCTTGGCTTGTGTGACACTTGTCAAAAGAACAAATTAGTTAAAAGTAGTTTTAAGCCCAAAATAAAATTTCCACAACCAAGCCTCTACAACTACTTCATCTTGATTTGTATGGGGATATTGGCACCGAAAGTCTAAGTGGAAAACATTACACCTTTGTTATAGTTGATGACTTCTCTAGATATACTTGGACTATTTTTATTGCAAATAAAAGTGATGCCGCTAATGAGTTTGCTAAGTTGTGTAGACTTATAGAGAATGAAAAATAAGATACTACTGAATCTATAAGGAGTGATCGGGGAGGTGAATTTGATTGTGATTTTAGAATATTGTGTGAAACCAAGGGGTGTGTACATAATTTTTCAACTCCAAGAACTCCTCAATAAAATGGTGTTGCCGAGAGGAAAAATCAGACTCTTCAAGAAATATGTCGGTCTACACAATGAATTTTCACTTCAAAAATATTTTTGGCCCGAAGCCGTCAACACCGCTTGTTATGTCATAAACCGGGTATATCTTCGTCCCAAGTTGAACAAATCACCTTATGAGCTTTGGAAAGGGAGGACTCCAAATATTAGCTATTCCAAAATATTTCGTTGAAAGTGTTTTATTTTGAATAGCAATGATTAATTGGACAACCTTGTTCCTAAGGCCGATGAAGGAATATTTATGAGGTATTCGACTAATAGTAAGGCATATCGGGTTTATAACAAGACTAACATGGTGGTCGAGGAGTCTATTCACGTTAAATTCAATGAAGCCTCCAGAGTTAAAAGAATTCCAAATGATGATAGTGATGAAGAAGATGAAGTTGGACCAATTGTTCCAAATGATGCTCAAAGTGATCAACCTTCCACATCAAATAATCAGCCTTCAACTTCTAATGTTCAACAAGAGGATAAGGGTGATAATTCGGATCTTCCCTGTGGCATAAAAATTCAAAGAAGATCATCCAAATATCTTATAATTGGGGATCCTCTAGACAAAGTAATGACTAAAAGGAAATTTGCCGAAAAACCTCTTATATCTCAAAAGGAGCCTAAAAATGCTAAGGAAGCCATTGAAGATGAAGATTGGTTTCTTGAGATGCAAGAGGAGTTAAATCAATTTGAAAGAAATGATGTTTGGAAATTGGTACCGTGTCCTCCATTACAAACAATTATTGGCACAAAATGGGTATTTTCGATGATTTAGGCAACATTGTTCCAAATAAAGCAAGATTAGTAGCTCAAGGGTATTATCAAGAAGAATGTATTGATTATGATGAAACTTTTGCACCGTAGCACGTTTAGAAGCTATTCGTATATTAGTTGCCTATTCTTGCTTTAAAAATTTTAAACTTTACCAAATGGATGTTAAATCCACTTTTTAAAATGATTTTATTCAAGAAGAAGTCTATGCCAAACAACCTATGGGGTTTGAAAATTTTCGAGGCCAAATGATGTTTATAAACTTAAAAATGCCTTATATGGTTTAAAACAAGCATCCCGAGCTTAGTATGATAGACTTAGCTCTTTTCTTTTGCAAAAATGGTTTTTCAAGAGGTAAAGTTGATACTACTTTTTTTTTTTTTTAAAAAAAGGGCAAGATTTCTTATTAGTACAAATTTATGTTGATGATATAATTTTTGGTGCTACTAATGAGTCTCTATGCAATAAATGTTCTAAGCTTATGTAAGGTGAATTTGAGATGAGTGTAATGGGAGAACTTAATTTCTTCCTTGGGCTTCAAATAAAGCAATGCCAAGAAGGTATTTACATATATCAATCCAAATACGCCAAAGAGCTTCTAAAGAAGTTCGGAATTGAAGAAGGAAGAACCGTTGCTACTCATATGGTAACAAATATCAAACATGACAAAGATGAGAAAGGCAGGTCGGTTGATGAATCAAAATATCGAGGTATTATTGGTAGTTTACTTTATTTAACCACAAGTAGACCCGATATTCTTCATGCCGTATGCATATGTGCTTGATTTCAAATCAATCCCAAAGAATCTCATTTAAGTGCCGTTAAAAAAAATTTCTATATTTGAAAGGCACTATTTCTTATTGTTTGTTTTATCCAAAGAATGAAAATTTTCTTTAAAAGAATATAGTGATTCGGATTATGCGGGAAAACATTGATGCTCGCAAAAAGTATTTCCAGATCATGTCAATTTTTAGGCGATTGTCTAGTATCTTGGTTTTCAAAGAAACAAAATTGCGTATCTTTATCAACGACCAAAATCGAATACATTTCCGCGGCCTTTTGTTGTACTTAACTTCTTTGGATGAAATAAACTTTAGCGGACTAAAAATTTTCTTTCGAAAATGTTCCTATATTTTTGACAATACGTCTGCTATAAACATTGCTCACAATCTGGTTCATCATAACCGAACAAAACATATTGAGGTTCAACACCATTTTCTAAGAGATTGTGTTTCTAAACAAAAAATTGATATGCTCTTTGTTCCGTCTCAAGATCAACTCGCGGATATTTTTACAAAACCATTGGCCGCCGAGTGTTTTACTCCAATTTTGAGCTCTTTTAGGCATAATGTATATCGAATAAAGTCTATAATTGCATTTTGTGTGTTTTTAAAATTTAGGGGTGAAAAATCGCATTTTAAACTTCAAAATCGGACAGAAACTGGACTGGAGAACAGGTACCAGTTGACGAAGAGGTCGACCAGCCCAGGGACCGGTCCCACCCCTGGTCGATCGGTCGCCCTAAGCTAAATCAGTACATATATTGGTTATGTCCGTTTATTCGTCTATTTTTCATATTTTCACACCTCTTCGCCTAATTCACACACTTATCACTCAAAATAATTTTCTCTTGTAATTTCTACTATATTGGGATCCTATAATGTATATCTCTTCCATATGTTATTTATCTTTCACAATCATTGGTAAGTTTAATTTACTCTTTAATCTCAATTGGTTGAACCCTTGAGAACTTTGTTGGAACTTGATGAATTGTTATAATTTATATATTTATATGTTGAGGATTATGTATTATGATTGTATATGGTTGTAGAATTAGGATTGATGTTGATTTTTTGGGCATGATTAAATTTATCAATGTCATATAGAACTTTGATTTTATCATATGCATGCCAAGTGTTTGGTAAAATGCCTCAATGAAAATTTCATCTTTTGCATGACTCTCTTGATTATCATTCACTTATATCTTTATGGAGATCATGTTTTATCCATAAAATGAGCTTCTATATACTTTCTCCTAATGATTGCTCTTACATTTTGGAATTCTAAGCTTTCCATTCAATGGCATGATAATTTGATTCAATGCGCACTTTGATGTCTTTTTATGATGTTTTTATCATGCTAAGAGTATTTTTGCGGCTTAATGAAAGCGTAATATTTCTTCATCTCTTTTGTCTGATTTCAATTGTTGGGTGATTATTATTGTTGCATGATGATGTTTATGATTTTTTCTTTCCTTCAATTGAGATTATGATCCCACCCCCAAGCATGAACTAATTTCCTTGTTCTAGGATTAAGATGAATTGATTCAAACAAACAAACATGAGTATTGACTAACTGATTAGCTTTCCTGAATAAATTGCTTACTTGTTGATTAATTGTTTGGCCAACTTTTTGATTGTTTGAGGGAATGATTGAGATCGAGAGAAGATATTATTCTTGGTCTAAATTTATTTAGGGGGTTAGATATGAATCAGATATGTATTATCTAACTTGGCTTCATGGTTGCAGAAATGTCTAGGCAATAGTCGGGTGGCAGCCCAACGCCTAGACCGCCTAGGCAGCCGCCTAGAAACAACACTATTTTTTTTATTCTTTACCGGTTTTTGGCCGATTTTTTCCACTTAGACCGCTTAGCCCGCCTAAGCCCCATTTTTGGATCGCTTAGGAGAGCGTCTAGCTTCGATTTGGTGCCGCCTAGCTCGCCTAGGTGGGCGCTTAGGCCGATTTTTAGCCAAAATAATTTTTTGATAGATTTGGGCAAAATCGGATCGGCTAGTGGGTGCCAGGCGGCCGCAGGGCCGCTAAAGGCCAATTTATACAAAGATCTTGCTTGGCTTAATGAAAATATCAACTTATGCTGGGATAGCCCTAATCTGTGAATACATGAGTTATGAGATGTGGGCCTAGTTTTTACATGTTTGTTATATTTATCAACCACATGATCAATTAGTTGATATTCTGCTTGCAAGTTTGATGAGATGATTCCGAAATCCTAGACATTCATCCATATCATTTTTTCTCCGGGTTTAATTGTGTTCAAGTTTTAATTTGTCTTTTTACTCATTTTCTTTAGTTTATTAAAATCACAAATTTGGTTAGAGTGTTTAGGATTTATTTTTCGTTTTTATTGTGACACATAATAATTATTTGTCGGTTAAGTCTTCCATGAGAGATGACTTGTGGTCGATTACTACCCTACGATTGATCTCGTTCTCTTGCGAGTACTGCTAGATTTATTTTAGGTGTTTAGCGGTCGAACAGTACACCCTAGTGGATGAAGTCAATTTTGACTAGCCTTTGGCTAGCTCATATAACACCAAGGACGGTGCGTAGCACCATCCGAGCTAGAGCCGGAGCCTGACCTAGAGTCGGAGCCAGCACCGAAGCTGGAGCTGGAGTCGGGCCTGGGCCCGCGTACATCGCACATAGTCACATTGGGCGCTTTAGAGGTTCACATCGCACATACGCATCATTGCGAGGAGCTTTGAGGAGCCTTAAAGTTTTGACAAACCAAAAGGACAATTGGCATTTTGATGTATTTAATGAATTGTACATGACCAGACATTGCATATTCAGTGAGTAAGATAATTAGGTTCATAAGTAACCTGAGTAAGGATCACTGGAAAGCCTTGACAAGGGTACTTAGATACTTGAAGTATACCATGAACTATGGAATACTTTATACGAGATACCCAACATTATTAGAAGGATACTGTGATGCCAATTGGATATCAGACACAAAAGACTCCAAGTCTACAAGTGGTTATGTATTCACAATAGGTGGATGAGCGGTATCATGTAAATCTTCTAAGCAAACACATATAGCTCGATCCACTATGGGATCCGAGTTTATTAAGCTTTATATAAAGCTGGAGAAGAAGCTGAATGACTTAGAAATTTCTCAAAAGATATTCCTTATTGGAATAAACCAATGACTATTGTATTGATACATTGTGACAGTTAATCAACAATCGGAAGGGCACAAAGTAGTATGTATAATGGTAAGTGTAGACATATTCGTCGAGGGCATAATATAATTAGACAATTGATCTCGAATGAGGTTATTTCAGTTGACTATGTGAAGTCAAAGAAAAACTTAGCCGATCGCTTACTAAAGGTATAAATTGAGATCAAATGTACAAGTTGTTAAGGGAAATGAGTTTAAAATCCACAAAATAAGAATGTTCATAGAAGTAACTGATACGTGTAAAACACACGTGCATTTAAAGGTTTATTTTGATATATAATGATGCATTTGCATGTATATTTAGTGTGTTTTACTTGGTTTTCTTTGTTTGGCGTGATATGCGTACTCTTGTGAAATTTGCAGAAAATGTAGCGAAATTAGAAAAAATGTGATAGCATGTTTCAAATGATATGTCAGAAGACAAGGTATGAGGAAAGATGTGAAGGAAATAAGTATGGATGGTCAAACAAAAGAGAATTTTCTTCAAAAACGTCCAAACGCGCTAACAATTTTCAACACTGACAGAGTTTAATATTTAGGCCATAATTTTCTCTACAAAATTGATATCGAGTTGATTCAAGTGGATATAGAAAGCTACAAGAAAGGAATACAACTTTCATGAAGACCCTAGGAGAAAAATCCGATCGCACGACCCGTCCGTGTGGATTCACATGATCGCACGATGTGTCTCTGGTGAATATGAGTTCTAATCCGGTTAGAACACTACAAGTGATCTCTTCAAGAAAATATATAAAGGACCAAGGCCTTACACGAAAATACAACTTAAGATATCAAAAAAAGAATACAATACACATGATTACACAAATCAAAGATCTTATGAGAGAGGAGGGCTAGGTTACGAAGAGCACCACAAGGGCTTTGACATCTACTAAGCACAACAAGAATTTCGAAGGATTGGAGGGAAGATTCATCTTGACAAGAAGGGGTTTTCTTTCTTAGTTTAGATCTCTTTTCTGTACTTAAACGATGTCAAAATGTTGATTTCAAGTTTGTCTATGAATTTGTTATCAATATTAGACTAATCTTTCAAATCCTAGGGCATAATCAAAACTGTGGATTCATGTTAAATCTTGATTGATTATTTTCTTAATTAATTTATGTGTTCTATTTTATGAATTCAAGTGCTTATTTTCTTGCTGATTATCTGATCAATAATTTGCATGTTATATTTGTTAGTCTATAATTCGGGAGATGAGTTCTAACAAAGAAAAAATTCAGACATAAACGAGTATAGAGCTGGGAGGTTTATAACTGTTTGTGGGGAATCATTCAATTCACATATCCGTTGGGAGTTAGTATTAATTGTAGAGTTGGGATGCTAGCAATTGATATTAATCTACTATTTATTTGCTTCGGGAGGGGGAATAAACTATTATAGGAATTAAATCCATAGAAACACATGAATTGGTTTTGAAACATCAGTTGGATTTAATATTGAAGAAGCATTGAGATAATGTGCCTAAAGTTACTTTCGTATTTGTTGAAATGACTTGTGGAGTACGGGTTTTTACAAATTTATTTATTTTATTTTTATTTGTTTATAAACTCTTGATTTATGGTCGCTTCAATAAAACTAGAATACAATGTTATAATAGCCTAAGTGATTCGTATTCATTCCCTGAGGAATACAACCTTGCTTGCCATTATCCTATGAACTATACTGTACACTTGCAGTATTGAGATCCAAATTTTTGGCGAACGGTAACCCAACCTTGTGAATTGGAGATCCCATGACCTTGGTTTAATGGGACAACTAAGTTATGAGTGTTCAACTGAACACTTGGAAATTATTTCAGCTCATTCCTAGAACGTCCAAGTGAAAAATCCTGCCGAGAGTGGTGAGGTTAAGTTTATCTTTTAATGATTCATATACCTAAAAGGTGGAGTATGACATGATACTCTTTATAGGAGATCACCTATATAAGTGATAAGTAATGGCCGCTTCTACTTGTAACACTTATGAATCTAAGACATGGTCCAGGGCCGAAATGGACACAACGTGAGAACAAAACGTGTTAGAACTGTTATTGTGTAAGTACTGTTGTCTTGGTTTACACAAATGGCTGAATAGTTCAAGACATCATGTCACTAAGCAGCTAGTAAATCCGATAGTACTTTACTAAGGAAGGTTCAAAGCCACAAGCTACCTATCCCGATGCAATAATAGTTCGTTGGAACTTTTGAATGAGTATGCACACATGCATGCATTAATGTTCATTCATGTGGGGGATTGTTGGAAATTGGTTTATATAAAATGGGTTTTGACCAATTATTTAAGTTGGATCATTTATTAGTTTCAGAAAATAAATTATGTAATCGTAATCTACACCGGGTAGATGAGATTAACATTTTGAAATTCCCAAAATCAATTTCGGGTGAATGAAATTGATGCATAAAGTTAGAGCCAAAGCCGAGCCGGGCTCGGGCCCACGTACATCGCACATAGTCGCATTGGGATCTTTAGAGGGCTTGGCTTGGCACTTCGCACATACACATTGTTATGAGGAGCTTTGAAGAGCCTTAAAGATTTTACAAATCAAACCAGGGTTCGGTCCAGTCACTTGGTGACATGGCAGCAACTCATGGGGCAGTGACTTGGCGGAGTTGTCCAGATGGCGACATGTGGCACACAGTGGCACTGATTTGGACGCACATGTTCGCTAATTGGATACCTCTATGCAAAGTGTGAAGTGGTGCATGCTAAGGGTTGTGTACCTTTAGTTGGATGTAACGGACCATTAGATCGCGATCGTTGAGCACATGGCACGATCCGAATGTCATGATCGATCCGGACCAAGGATGCACTGTTCGAATAGGCATCTAGATTTCTATATAAACAACACTCCGAAACTCAGTTTGGACATCCGAAAATCATCAGAATTCATAGCATTTCAGCATACTATTTCAGTTTATGTTTTTCTGCATAATCGAAAGTTTCGAAACACCTTTTTGTTCTCTGTAAGTTTAAGTTTTGCAAGTGCCGCTAACTTAAACCTGAAAGTCGTTGTATCTTAGAGATGATTGCCTAGAACCATTAGCACTTTTGTACCGGGCCATTTCATCTTGCGGATAGAGAATCTAATTCTCTCCTTAACTTATTTATTTGTCCCATTATTCTGTCCGTTTTTCGAGAAAACCAAACACCGCAAACAACAATCGCAAGACAAAATTATATTTTCTTGAAAAATGGCAAACATAAGTTTCACCCCGATGGCTGCTGCTCCCGCACATGGCGAAAAACTGACGAATTTTCTCAGTGTTGAATTCAAGCACTGGCAACAAAAGATTTTCCAATCCCGGTTGTTGAAGGAGGACACTCCGATAATTGATGAGGAAGAGACGGACAGTCAAAGTCGGATTGCTGTGGATGCATGGCACAACGACAACTTTTTATGTTGCAACTATGTTTTGAATGGGCTCGAAGACACCCTCTATAATGTCTAAAGCTTGTTCAAAACATCCAAAGAGTTGTGAGACTCTTTGGAAAAGAAGTACAAGACAGAAGATGCCGGCACAAAGAAATTTGTTCTCAGCAGATTTCTAGATTTCAAGATGGATGACACTAAGACGGTGATCAACCACGTGTAGCAAATTCAGATCATACTTCATGACTTAGTGTCCGAAAGGATGATTCTGAATTAGTCATTTCAAGTGGCCGCAATTATCAAAAAATTACGCCATTGTGGAAAGACTTTAAGAACTACCTCAAGAACAAACACAAGGAAATGTGGCTTGAGGATTTGATAGTTCGACTTCGGATTGAGGAAGACAACCAAAATTCCAAAGTAAAATCCAGCAAAACAGAATGGAGGCTAAGGCCAATCTTTCGAGAGGCAAGCACTAGCAAGAAACGGAAGCAATTCGGAAATGCTAAAGGGAAGGCCAAAAAGTTTAAAGGAATTGCTATAAGCGTGGGTTTAATCACATGGTCAAGGATTGTCGTCACCTAAAGAAAGGTAATAAAAATGGCAACCAACAACAAGCTATTGTGACGAGGACAAGTCTGTTTCGATAGTCATGTCGGAGCTCTATCTCAAAGGAGTGGTGGATAGATACGGGGCTACTCAATACATTTGTGCCAACAAGGAGATATTTTTCTCCAATAAATGGAATGAATCATTCATGGGGAACTCTTCGACTTCCAACATCATAGGGCTTGGAAAAGTTGTGCTCAAGATGATTTTCGCAAAAAGCTTACCTTGTGGAAGTCTTTGCATGTCCCGGATATCCGCTAGAATTTAATTTTTCGGTCCTTTGCTTAGTAAGGCCAAATTTAGACTAGTGTTTGAGTCCTTTGCTTTCGTATTTGTTGAAAAAGACTTGTGGAGTTCGGGTTTTTACGAATTTACTTATTTTATTTTTATTTGTTTATAAACTCTTGATTTTTGGTCGCTTCAATAAAATTGGAATACGATGTTATTATAGCCTAAGTGGTTCTTATTCAATCCTCGAGGAATACAACCTTGCTTGCCACTATCCTATAAACTATATTGTACACTTGCAAAGATTTCGAGATCCAAATTTTTTTAACAAGAACTCCAACCTTGTGAATCGGAGATCCCAAGACCTTGGTTCAATGGGACTACTAAGTTATGAATGTTCAATTGAACACTTGAAATTGTTTGATCATTCCTAGAATGTTCAAGTGAAAAATCATGCCGAGAGTGGTGAGGTTAAGTTTATCTTTTAAGGATTCCTATACCTAAAAGGTGGAGTATGGCATGATACGCTTTATAGGAGATCACATATGTAAGTGAGAAGTAATGACCACTTCTACTTTGTAACACTTATGAATCTAAGATATGGTCCGTGGCCAAAATGGATACAACGTGAGAATAAAACGTGTTAGAACTGTTTTGTGTAAGTAATGTTATCTTGGTTTACACAAACGGATTAATAGTTCAAGACATCGTGTCACTAAGCAACTAGTAAACCGATAGTACTTTACTAAGGAAGATTTAAAGCCACAAGCTACATATCCTAATGCAATAATGGTTCGTTGGAACTTTCGAATGAGTCCGCGCATATATGCAAGCATTAATGTTCATTCATGTGGGAGATTATTGAAATCGGTTTATATAAAATGGGTTTTGACCCAATTTTGAACAATTATTTAAGTGGGATCATTTATTAGTTTCGGAAAATAAATGATATAATCGTATACACATCGGTAGATGAGATTAGCATTTTGAATTTCTCAAAACTAATTTCGGGTGAATGAGAAATTAATGCATAAAGTTAGATCGGGCAGTCGGACACTGGCCCCCGCACGTCACACATAGTAGCATTGGGAGATTTAGATGCGCACTTTGCACTTCGCACTTACGCTTGATGGCGTTGATTTGGACGCGCTGTTTGGTGGATGGATGCCTCCGATCAATGTGCAAGGTGCACGCTAAGGGTTATGTACCTCGCCGGTTGGATGCAACCGGACCATCGATCACGACCGGTTGATCACGGGCACGATATGACAGTCTAATCGATCCGGACCAAGGGATGCACATGTTCGAATAGGCATCCATATTTTTATATAAACAATACCGCAGAGCTCGGTTTGGACATCCAAAAATCATCATAATTCATAGCATTTCAAAGATATACTATTTGTCTATCTTTTTCGCATAATCGAAAGTTCAAACACCTTTTTGTTATTTTGTAAGTTTAAGTTTTGCAAGTGCTACTAACTTAAACCTGAAAGTTGTTCTATCTTAGAGACGATTGCCTAGAACCGTTAGCACTTTTATACGGGACAATTTTGTCTTGCGAATAGAGAATCTAATTCTCACCTCGACTTACTTATCTATCCCGTTATTCTCGTTTATTTTTGAGAAAACCAAACACCACAAACAACAAAAGATAGTTTGGTTTGTGAGCAAAAGAATGAAATAAAAGCCGAGAAAGATGAGAAATTGAGTAAGAAATAATTTGAGTTTGGCCAAAGGTAGAAGTGAGATTAGAGTGATGGCCAAGAAAAAGGTGATTAATAATTTTGAGGGGGCCAAAAATATGGAAGTAATGGACATTGAGGCAAAATTCGAGGGAAAAACTATAGAGAAGAGAGCTACTAGGAACGAGTTCTTATGTGCAAACACATTTACCTTTATTTTGCCTAGTCTCATTATTTTTGGTTACGAGGATTAGGGAGAAACATATGAATATGAATGTCATTTGGTTTTCGATCCGGATGGATTGACATGAGCATACAATCTTTGGGGTCCAACATTTAGATTTGAGGACAAATCCCTTTCAAGAGGAGGGAAATGATGAGAATCTATCTCGTGAAGGATTCGGGAAAAACCAAATGCAACTTGTCACAAGTTCTTGAAGACTATGTAGTTGAGTTCTTGTATTTATTTATCATAGATTAGGCGTTTATTTTTATTGTTTCGAGTTAGTTGAGTGGACAAATTCATGTTAGGGTCTAAGTATATCAATTTTAGAGTCATAATAGTGAGTCGGGTGTCGAAACAAACATGGACGATTCTTTCAAAAACGTTCAAACGCGTGGGCCAACAGTTTTAAAGACTAGCACGGTTTATTATTTGAACCATAATTGTCTCTACAAATTTGATATTGATCTAATTCAAGTTGATATGGAAAGCTAAAGAGAAAGGGCTACAACTCTTGTGAAGACCCCAAGAGCCGATTCACACATTTGGAATAAGAAAAGGGCCACACAGATTAGCTCGTCTTTGTTTCATAGGACCAGGTCATGTTTATAGGCACAACCAGGTGTCTTTGTCTTGCTCGCACGGCTCGTGTGCAGGTACTAGATTCCACGTTTTCTAGTATTTCAGGTCTCTTTTTATTTCCTTACTCATTTTTAGTTGTTTCTTAGTTGGTTTAGGGTTTAGAGTCGCATATATAATGCAAACACATTGTTTATTTTTCATTAACAACTTTGGTATTGAATATTGATTTGAGAATTTTCTCTACAAAGCCTTGATGTTCAAGTCCTCTTGTAGAGTAAAAATTACCGGTTTATCAAACAAACTACCCCATTTGTTTGTGGCGTCTTAACATACCGGGTTCTTGCTTTTCTAAGCAACGGAACAATATTTTCACCATATTTAACCAAACTAGTGAAGACATGGGTTATCAATATATTGTTGTTTGGTTCGTATGCATGATTGTTGCGACGGTTCACATCACAATAGGTAACACTTATTTTGGTGATGCACTTGTCCGTACTACCTATAGTCTAAGATATCACTTTAAAAGATTTTAGTGATACTTTTTCAAAGCATTACATTAAGTCCTCTATTGTAATACTTTGAAAAAACACTTATAAAATGTTACATATGAGTCTTATGTAATACTTTTTGCCAAAATATAAAACTTTTTTGTAGCACTTTAAATTTGTAGCATTTAACCACTACAAGATGTAGCCCCAAGGGTGATGTGTAAGGTGTAGAAGGAGGGATGAATAAACCTTGCCAACTTTTCTCGTTTTAGTTCTTTTAAAATATATTGAGTTAACTCAAATCGCTAAGTTCTTGAGGACAACTAGGTTGGCTTACACAACAAAGTTACCCACCCAATGAGACTCGACTTAGTTTGTTGATAGTATAACTTAGCTATTTTTGGCTAACACTTAGAAAAGCAGTTGATTTGATTTTGTCGGTGGAAGACTTTTTACTCTTATGATTTTTAAGCTCGTTTTTCAATACTTGTTTTAGCAATGGTTATTATCGCTTATTTAAGCAAGTTTAACTTAACAACAATTATAAAATAAAGTAGGAAATAAAGTGTGTTGTAAAGTGAATAGTCACAAGCAGTTTATAGTGATTCGAGGATGGGGTAATTCCTCTAGTCCACTCTTCTCCAACTCCGGAGGAATCCACTAAGTAACTTAAGCTTCGTTACAAAGCGATTATCACCCAAGACGCTTTGATCACACAGCCTGCTTTGCTCCGGGACACAACTTCTTCACAAGACAGTTGTCTTGTTACTTCAGCCTCTTTCAAACCTTGAACTTGATCACTTAGCCCTCCAATAGGTTCAAAGCACAAGTTCATTCGGAACCTCACTACTTCTCCTTCAACCTTGGAAAGTAGACCTCTTTGTTGTTTTCAAGAATTTTGCTCTTCAATTGATGAAGTAATCTTTCCTTCATTGAGTGGTTTGGATTGAATTCCTTGAAAAACTTGAGATATATTTCTAGGTTATTGCTTGTATACTTGTTGATCTCGGTTACCTTCTCTCACATGCTTCCTTAGCCTTTTATAGTGCACATTTGAAAATATGTCCGTTGAAGAGATAAACATAAATTTCAAATCACTCTCGTAGATTGTTGGGTTGTCTTGTCACACAACATTGATGTAGATCGTACCATGAATTAATTGCTCTGCGATCTTTCCTTAATCTCTGCCCAGGTTTCATGTATATCTCATTGGTTCCTTGCCTTTTGCACTCTTTTCGGCAAAATAACTTTAATCTTTGGCGACACATGACTATTTCAAGCAAAGTCTTGACTTGTCTTGACAACGAGATCTCTTTCAAACTTTCTTCAAGTCTTGTCTCACGCATACCCCTTTGACATTAGATTGCAATCATTTTAGAATGACTTAGTCATCGTCACACCGACCGAGACAACTTTTTGTCACTTGACCGAGACTTCTCTTCTCTTTGATCTTGATGAGTCTTGTAATCTCAACTTAGTTGACTTCAACTCACCTTATACAACCCTATCTATTACAAGTTGAATTACATAGAAAATGGGGTGCCAATTTCCTAATCTAAGTTTTACATGGTATCATCAAAATCGTACATAAATTTACCCCTTTTGATGATGCCAAAACTTAAATAAATATAGCAAAGAAAATAGTGCGAGAACATAAAATGAATGTGTAGAATATGTCAATTTTATTTGAACATATCATTCTTGTACTTTACGATTTGCACTTTACAGAGCTTTTTACAAAGTATAACCTATACAATGTATCTAAGCTATACTCATGTATATATACAAATGTATCGAGTATTACAATTATTAGAGCATTCAAGAAAACTTACAATCATGTGTATTTACAATTAAGTAAAAATACATCTTGAAGGGGTTCAGTCGTCTTCAACGCCTCGGCTGCTTCCTTCTTCTCTCATCTTCCTCAGCTCTTCTTCTATCTTCTTCTCCTTTTTCTATTTTCTTCCTCCCTTTTCTTCTTCTCATAGGCTCTTTTAGTGAAAGGTCTTCTCTTCTCGCCTTTCTTCCCATTCACGATTGAGCCTTTCATTTTCTTTCTTCTTGCCTCCTCATGGTTTCTTCATTACTTCTTTCAACTTCTATATTTGCGGAGTATCTATCCCGCCCAATAGTTTATCCCCTTCTTCTGCGGATCAACATACCGAGCATCTTTAGGTTTTAGCTGTGATGCAGTACCTCTTCCTCTTCCACCACAGCCAAACCTTCCCATTCCTCGCTGCGACTCAGCTCCTCCTCTTAGAGTGTACTGTACGGGTGCCTTGGTAGTCTGCTGACTACTTGAACTCTGCTGCCTTTCAACTGATTTACACAAGTCGATTCCTTTCTCCCAATACAGATCCCACGTTTGGGGTAGAGTTATATTCTTGAAATATCCTTCTGCAGTTAGAATTTGAAATTTCTCTAAGTATCTTGGCTCAGATCCTACATCAGGCAATGTAAGCTCACGAGGGGGTCTCACAGCTGGGGAATCTTTTAACAATCCAGCTGGGGGGCCTTCACACTTTGCCTTTAGATTTTCAATCCTCCCGTGATGTTTCTCAGCTACTTTTTCAAATTCAGCTTCAATGGCTTCTGGAGACTTCTTGAAGGCCAAATCAACTTTCTCATCAATATTGATTTAGAGGCAACGGATCGAGGATATAAGCTATCACTTCACCTTCGAGGGGTTTTAGCAAGCAAAATCTTCAAGGACGGCTTCTTCATTTCACTGCCTTCCCCCTTGCTGCTTGTTTCCCTTTACTTCCACCATCCTTATTACTTCATTGCCTTTTACTTTCATCTTCTCCCTTTTTGGCATCATCACCAAGGGGTAGAGCCAGCTGATGAAATACTTCTCCAAGGAGTAGATCAATCTTGTTATTGGTCATGTCCATCTTATCATGACTCTTGGAGTATGCTGATCTGAATTCGGATCGCAAAGCCTTCGCCTCAGCTGCCATCAACTTCAATTCTGTTTGGAGCATCATAACCTCCATACGCATGTTGGCCTCTATTTTCTAAAGTTCTGCCTTGTGTTGGGCCTTGAACAACTCCATGTCATTTTTATGCGATTGATCCATCCTGAGGATATGCTCCCTCTGCCTCAGCTAAAATTTGGCATTTTCTGAGCTCCAGGTCACCATTTTGGCAAAAAGAGATTTAAAGTATATGACATGCTCACGCCTTAGTGCCTTAGTTTGCCCAATCTATTCCATGATCCTTAGGACCGCATTACCTCGGATGTCTCATGTGATATTTGCAACTCTGTTATTAAGCCGTTGGTTGAAATCTGCGAATCCTTGATCCTAATTTTCAATTTAATTACAGATGGCTTTGAAGGCTTTTCAGAAGTCGGCTGCATCAACGGACTACTCTTATGGCCACAACATCAAAGTCAAATCCAATTGGCACCATTGTAGTTTCAACAGGAGTTCCAAGTTCTTCAGCTGGGACTTGGACGGTGTATTTTTTCACATTCAGCAGCTGACTCTGCTTCCAAGGGTACATGAGCCTCGAAAGAAAAGTAGTCAGCAAATAAGTCTTCTGGAAAATAGGGATCTCTACATCCTCTGCCTGTGGAGCCTTACTCTTTTCCTTCATTAAATCTTCAGCTCTCTGTGCCTTGGCTTTCTCAGCGTCATTGACATTTGGTGCAGCTGTGTTAGCCTGCAGAGTTGACTGACCCTCAGCTGTCTTAACAACTTCATTGGCATCAGTGGAGTCTTCCTTTTGAGTAGATGTTCCTCGACCGACTTATCGGTGTCATGGGAAGATGATGGCACCATGGGAGGTGGGCGATTAACCAATGTGAAGTTTATAGGAGCAACCTTGTCATGGGCTTGCCTCCTCTTTGCCAGGACCTTCTCAATCGCTTTGTCCGCAGATGAGTTTTCAATAGGACTGGACTTAGCTTCATTTGACGATTCCCAAGAATTCAACATCAACATTCTCTTGAGAATCATGAAGAGCACTTATCTCTTCTTCTTCCATGAATTTTTCATGAGGGTGGCTTTTTGTTCTTCGACTTTCTTACCCGGGAAGTCTCGGCCTCCTCTGGGCCTTCTTTATCCTTTTGCAGTCTCAATCAGAGCGGGGTCTTCAACAGATATCCCTTCAAAGGACCGAGTTGCTTTGGGGTCTTGGTGGCATCCGTGAGTCTCAACTCCTTGGATTGCACTTTCGAGGTCAAGAGTCTCAACTCCCATGGCCTCACTTCCATCCTTTTCTTGGCTACATCAAAGAGCTACATTGGCCTACATAGTGGGATTTGGTGAGGCATCGAAATAAAATCTAAGCCTCATCAATCCCAATCGTTGTCCAATTATAGTCTCACCTTCGCCTCCAAACTTCTCTTTGGTTTTGTTTCCCCTGCTCTCGACCCCGGCCTGTGGTGGTTTGAGTTTCCCCTCAGCTGGCGCATTAGCTGAGTCTCGAGCAGTGGGGTCACTCGAAACCTGAGACTAGGCTGTGTTTTCTTTTGAGTTATCAGCCGTTAGGGCAAGTGTCTCAACACCTTCTTCAGGGATTGGCTTGGCTAAGGTGCCATCTTCAACTCCATCCTTAGCTTCATCGCTATTCTTCCCGGTATTTTCTTGCTCGAGTGCACATGAGATGTGGTGGAATCAATTGTCCCCACCATGTCCATGATATCTAGGCTAGGAGTGATCATAATGGAAGAAGATTCTCCATTGCTCTTTTGCAATATGTGCTCGTGCAGCTCTTTGGATTCTTTTAGTGCTTGCTGCAGCTTAGCTTTCTCCACTGCTTTAGCAGGGTCCATCTCATCGTCGATGCTGCTAGCATGCACGAAGGCACTTTCAGGCACTCCTTCAAAGGGGCAGGGTTTAGGTTGTTTTGATTCCTCAATGGCCTTACCCTTTGCCTTGAGCTTATCCTCATCCTTCTTTTCAAAGAGGATGGTGATGCGTAAATCGGGTCTAGGGCGAATGGGTGGAATGTTCCCTAGAAATCCGAAGTTCTTATTCCTCTTATTCGATCTCGGATCTTTGGAATTGAGCTCTGGCATAGCTTAACTTCCAATTCTTCCATACCATCAGCCTCTCTTGTACATCTGGGTATGCTGGAGATAGCATGTCCACATCATCATCCTCATTGTCTCCAACATTGGGCACAAGAGGAGCCCTTTTCTCCTCATTTGATCGGGCATCTGTTTGAGGGGAGCGAATAGCTAACTCCTTAGATCTGGTCAACTATGCTTGCCTCTTTTTTTTGACTATCTCTCGAACATCTGTCTCAACTCTTCAACTTATGCAAAGTAGTCTCCTCACCACTTTTTGCTTGTTGAGATTGTCGCTTCTCAACTTCGGGCGATCTATTTCACGACTTGATGCATTTGATTCGACCGGGCACTTCCAAGGAAGATCTTCTCACTAATCGCCTTCTTTTTGTTCGGACAACGGGAATCTCTTCCTCATCTTCTTCTTCTTCTTCTTTTCTTTTTCTTCTTCTACAATGGCGGTGGCTCCCCATTTTTATCATTTTAGTTTAGTGGCGCTTTTGAGGTAGAATCAGCGTTTCTTCTTGACGATGGAGAAGGGGCGGGGAGTCCTTCTCGATCTTACCTGGGGCAGTGCGTGGTCTTCTATGGTCAGAGGGGGCGGGGTCAAGCTTTCTTTGCATCAACTTTCTTCTTCTTCGCACAAGCTTTGGAGAATGAGTCTTTGCGATTCGGCAGCAGTGTCCTCGGGGATAGGATCGGTGACTCACCTTCACCGGTGTCGCTCTCTTCTTACATGGGCTTTCCTTTGAGCAGTTGAGAGGTTCGCCTTGAACATCTTCTTATTAACGTGGAAGGGTTTCCCATTCCTAAGAGGAATACCCTTCACCTCTATCAAATGGCCAATCAGCAGGCCATACCCCGTGGAATCGATGAATAAACCAAAGATCATTAATGGTCTTGTTCATTACGTTCTGGCAGATTCGGTGAAGATGAACTCAGCCCAGTTCAATTTATTCTCCTCCATGATATCAGCCATGACAATCATCTTAGTCCTCGACATCCGATTGAAAGCGCCAAACTTCATATCAACGAACTTGGACACCACATCCATGAGCTTGTGTTAGTCCTCTTTTATGAGAGACTTCTTAGCTGTGTAAACATCTTTAGCAGCAAATTTTGGCTTGGCGATCTCCTTCCACGCCGCAAACAGGATGATGTCCTTTTCAGTGATTTCCTTCAATCCAAAAGAAGGAAGGTGGCAAAGAGTAGCCAAATCCGCAGCTAGTGATTATCTTTATGTCGGTGTTGTGACGAGAAGAATGGATTTTTCTGTCAAGAACCTCAAAGCATTCACGTAGAAAATGGCTACCTCTACAAGATAGGTGTGCGAATACTCCATCGTGAGAAATC
The DNA here is from genome assembly GCA_016081115.2 of Rehmannia glutinosa. Taxonomy (NCBI): domain Eukaryota; kingdom Viridiplantae; phylum Streptophyta; class Magnoliopsida; order Lamiales; family Orobanchaceae; genus Rehmannia; species Rehmannia glutinosa. The sequence continues at coordinate 57,392,879 of CM071937.1, read as the reverse complement.
CCTTAAGACCAAATTTCTCTAATTTCTCAAAGAATCTTCTAAGCAAGGGCTTTGTCAACCCCTTACTTCACCATTCCTTCAAAATCCATCGTCGAACCTAAGTGAATCTTCTCACCATTTTCACGAAATCATAACCAGGAGCCATTTTAGAGAATGAAACTTGGAAACTCGAACTTGAACGAAGTACGAACTAGGGTTTTTGCTTATATTGTAGAGAAAGTTTTGCCTTTGCTTTGAGAGAGATGAGTGTAAAGTGAGGAGAGAGAAAATAAAATAAGGTATATATGGGATGTGAGGGGACGGTTTTAGAATTCAAAAAGGTTGATCATGATCAACAGTTGACATTAAAATCTTGAAGCGCATTAATTTCCCGCATTAAATGCAGCAAAGATTTGTATCCAATCATAGGCTAAACGAGTATAGGCTTTTCACTGACACCATAATTACTGCTGATGTCATTCCCAAAAATGTTCCTGCTCGTAGAAAAAGACTGTGTTTTGTCACTTAGCTCTTAAATGACTCAACTATCATCCAAAAGTGACTTAGTTCTACTTCTCTTCACATAATGATCACTCGGTACGTCCGGTAACTTGTTACGGTGACTAACCATATTGACTATTTCATTTGGCCGAAAGATGAAACTTTCTTTGATTTTCAATTCTCTCTTCTTTGACTCTTTGATTGAGTCTAATGAGCCTCCTAACTCAGCTCAATCAATCCTAGCTCATTTTTAAGCTTTTCAAACCTTGATTCACATAAAGCCTTAGTGAATATATCAGCTAACTGCTTATCAGTTGATATATATTCCAAAGTGATGTCTTTCTTTTCCAAATGATCTCTTATAAAGTGATATTTGACATCAATGTGCTTGGTTCTTGAGTGCAATCTTGGTTTTGGGTTATTGCAATAGCACTTGTGTTATCACACATAATTGGAATTTCCTTCTCTTCTATGTCATAATCTCTCAGCTGTTGCCTAATCCATAACACTTGGGCACAATAGTTGCCTGCATCTATGTACTCTGCTTCAGCTGTGGATGTGGCTATTGAATTTTGTTTCTTGCTTAACCAAGAAACTAATCTATTTCCAAGCATCCGACTTGAATCCTCCATCCTTTGGATACCATAAGCCAACTTTTTGGCATCCCTTCAAGTACCTTAGAACTCTCTTGGTCAGTCATATGACTCTCTTTTGGTATAGATTGAAATCTAGCACATATACCTACAACAAAGGTGATGTCCGGCCTACTTATTGTTAAATAGATCAATGATCCGAGTAAGGGATCTATATCTAGTTTGATCTAAAGCTTTTCCATCCGCATCCATATCCATCTTGATTGATGTGTTCATTGAAATATTTACTATTGACCTTTCTTCCATACCAAATCTCTTCATTAAATCTCTGGTATATTTGGTTTGACTTATGAAAGTTCCATTCTTCATTTTCTTGACTTGAAGACCTAGAAAGAAAGTCACTCTCCCATCATGCTAATTTCAAACTTCCCTTGCTTGAGGTTCAAAAACTTGTCACAAATGACTTTTTATTTGTGGGTCCAAAGATGATATCATCCACATAAATTTGAACAAGCAATATACTCTCTCCATCTTGAATTCTCAAGAGTGTTACGTTAACCTTGCCTTTGGTGAATCCATTGTCAATAAGAAAGCGAGATAATGTGTCATACCAAGCTCTTGGTGCTTGTTTCAATCCATACAAAATGCTTTCTTAAGCATGTAGACTTTATCTACAATAGTTTTCTCGCTCAAAACCTGGAGGTTGTTACACATAGTCTTCTTCTTCCAAAAGTCCATTCAAAAATGCACTCTTCACATCCATTTGATAAACAGTGAAGTTCTTGTGTGCATCATAAGCAAGAAACATCTAATTGTTTCCAATCTATGAACATGAGCAAATGTTTCATCAAAATCTATACCTTCATTTTGGAAATACCCTTTGGCTACCAATCTTACTTTGTTTCTTACTACGGATCCCTCTTCATTCATCCTGTTTCTAAATACCCACTTAGTGCCAATAACATTTTGGTGGGTAGGCCTTCGAACCAATTCCCAAATATTGTTTCTTTCAAAAGATTCAACTCTTCCAAAGATACTAGAATCCACCGTGTGGCATCCAATGCTTGTGACACATCTTTAGGCTCTATCCGGGAGATGAAACAAGTAAACACAACTTCATGTTGAGTTCTGGATCTGGTTCTTACTCCATCTCTAACATTTCCAATGATTAACTCAGGTGGATGGTCTCTCAGCCATCTTACATCTGGTTAGAGTAAGACCCCGGGTTGATCGTCTCACGATTAAGTTGTCTTGAACAACTTCTTCATCTTCATTCAGTCAGACCTTCCAAATTGTCTCTCGAGATTCAACTATCTCATCTTTATTAGGGTTGAGTGCTCGACATCCGCTTCAACATAGGGACTCTTTCGAATAGTTGGCCGATTCTTCTTTTCAGCTAACTCATCTATGTCTTCTCCATTAACATTTGGTTCATCAAAAACCACATGGATAGACTCTTTTGTGACCATAGTCCTTTTGTTCAGCACTCTATAATCTTTACTCTCAGCTAAGTATCCCAACAAGATACCTTCATCAGCTTTGGCATTAAAAGCTTTTAGGTTGTCCTTGCATTATTGTGGATGAAGCATTTGCATCCAAAGATTTGAAAATATCCAACATTTGGCTTCCTCCCTGTCCAAATTTCATAGGGAGTTTTGGACAATTGTGCGTTAATCATACACCTATTTCGAGTGTAGCGGACGGTGTTGATGGCTTGACCAAAATCTCTTAAGGCAAACCCAAACTAACATGGTTCTTGAAGCTTCCTTGAGAGTTATCTTCCTTCTTTTAGCTACTCTATTCTATTGTGGAGTTATTGCAACTGACAACTCATGAGCAATACCATTTTCAAAGCAATCGAGTTATAATCCCATTGACAATCTCGGTTCCCTGTCGGACCTTATCTTTATAATGGTTTGACTCTTCTCATTTTGAACTCTTCTCATCAGCCTTAGGCAATTTCTGCAAGGTTTCTTTCTTTTTACACATAAAGATTGTCCATGTGTCCCTTGAATAATCATCCACCACCACAAAGGTGTATTTTTTTCCACCGATTTAACAGGACCAAATAAATTCATGTGCAATAAATGCAATATCCTGGTTGAAGAAGGACTTGGATTGTCCTTAAAAGATGATTTAATTTGCTTTCCCATATGGCATGCATCACAAATGCTTTCTTTCTTGTATCTTGAGTCGAAAATCTTTCCACAAGATGACTACTTGCAAGCTTGTTGATTGTCTTGAAATTCAGGTGACTCGACTTCTTGTGCCACAACCAACTTGATTCGGTTGTACTCTTTGCTATGAGACATTTGCTTGGTGTAGTGTGATTGACCAATCCCCTACATATATGTTCTTTTGCCTTGATCCTTGAATCACAACTTCATTTGATTCAACATCCTTGATTTGGCTTACACCCATGTTGAATCCAACATATATCATTTGTCACAAAGTTGGTGATGCTCAGTAGATTGAAGTTGAGGCCTTCTACATATGCAACATTTGTGATCCGTAGTCCATTTTTCTTTATGGATCCCGTGCATTTGATTTCTCCCGAGCTTCATTTCCTCCAAGTATGACTTTAGCACCTTTGATTTTCCTCACCCACTATCCATGTAATAGGTTCCTTGGCACTCAGTTGTTCCTTGAACCCGCAATCAAGAAAATTAGTTTTAGGTACCCATACTTTCCGGGTTACGAGGGGTTAGTGCTATAAGGTGTTCCAACCAAGCTATAGCTAGATGATATGACTCTAAGTGGTTGCCACCTATCGGTTCCATAATCATAATGCACATTAGCAAATTGCTTGGAAGCTTTAGGATCATATAGATGTCTCTTTTGTGTTTATTCATGTGTGTTTGTTTGACCATTTGCTTTCTTGGGGTAATACTGGAACTTCTGTGCATAATGAGTTTTGTGCCTAGGTGCATATGTGTGCTGATTGTAGCTCTTTTGCCTTGGGAATGACCTTTGATGAGGTTGAGGTCTTTGCCACTGGACTTGTATCCCATTGGTTTTGGTTGATATCTCATTTGGTTATTCCAATCAGCTTGGCTTGGGTAATTCCTACCATTCCCATAATGTGATTTTCTTTGCTGAAATCTCTGGGATTTTTGGTAGCTCTGTTTGGATTTTACAGAGTATTTCTTGTTTGGAGTCTGCTGATGGACTCTTCTGAATTTAGTTCCAGCTGTCCTGTCAGCATACTCAGCTGGCTTCTTGCCTTTTCTCTTGTATCCAAGGCCAACATGGTTGTGATTCTATTTTTTAGTGGGTGTTGGTGCAACATATGGTGCTTTGGATTTTTGGATTCCCTCATTGCTTGAGGATCCTTTTTCCATAATCACTCTTGTGACTTGGGCATGCACAAAGGAATTAAATCCAATGTCTGTCTTGTCACTACTTTCTTTTTGAATCATTATAAGCTCATCCAATAATTTTGATGCCTTAGTGAATGATGCAATCAAATTTTTAATATTATTTTCCCTCTTTTCTGTAGCAGTTAAGTCTGCTTGGATCTTGGCAGTTTCAGCCTTCAACTTTGTGTTCTCATCAGCTATATGACCTAGAGTACTCATCTCTTTAGTTAGATGTGAGTTTGGCATTTAAGCTGGCTGTTTTTCTCATTTAGCAGTGTGTGTGAGGTTTTTATGTGCTCAAAATCTTTCATCATTTTGCCCATAGAATAATAAAGATATGTGGGTGATGAAGTATTTGTGTCACTATCACTATCACTTGAATCAGAATGAGACGAGTTAGAGTGTACCTCATCTTCTTGATCTTTGGAGTCTTATTCTTTGGCCATGAGCCATATCAAAGCCTCTTCCTCTATATCACTTAAGTAGTCAGCTTCACTATTGTTTGAGTCGGGTTCCTTGCACTTGGTCTGTTTAAGAATCTCGGCAGCCAACATGGCTTTCTTATTTTCTTGTCTTTCTTTCCTGAAGACTTTTCTTTCCTCTTCGTTTATGTACTTGTTGACTGGTGGATAAAGACAAACAACAACAAAGTGTCCTGGTTGCCTGCAATTCCAACATAAGTTCTCAACCGCCTCGCAAGTCGGCTCTATCGATCTTCGATTATCGGCTCTCGATACTCCGTTCTTTGATGATCAACTCTCTTGGGTGGTCTGTCTCCCTTGATTTGGGGGTCTGAGTGTCTTCTTGAAGATTCACCCTTGTTTCTTTTGTAGTTCTTATTGAAGTACTTGTTGAATCTTTTCACCATCGGGCAATCTCTTTTTGGTCTATTGTCTCCTTGGATTCACTCTGTTTGCTTCACTGACCATGAGTGTAGTGTCTTGGGTACAATCGCTCTGCCTCCTCTTGTTCTTTTTTTCTTCGGCTTAAATTCATAGGCCTTAAGATCACAAAACAACTCATGGTTTGACGTCTTGGTGAGATCCAAGGAATGTCTCAGGCCATGACCTTCATTTCCCCACTCGGCTCGGAAAGATCTTAAGATATTTATACACATCTCCTTCTGTGTGTATTCTTCCCAGAAATGAAAGCTCATTGGTGATCTCTGTGAACGGCATCCAAACCGATCCGGACTTTCACCGCAATCATTTTAAAATTCTCAAATGTTTGAACAACAATCTTTGTCAATTTATTTTCTTTGATTTGATCGGACCCCTTCACAAATCAAAGTGAGTTTTTCCCAAATCTCTTTGGATGTTTTACAAGATTTAACTTTATTAAACATAGTTGTATCAAGATTTTTATAAAATATATCCTTGGAAACATTGTCAAGGTTGTATCGTTTTCGATCATCATTTGTCTATTCACGGTGTGGCTTTTCCACCATGGCGAAGTCCAGGCTCTGGCGATGCGCAATATCCTCATCTTCAAAGAAGAGCTACCCTTCTTAAGAAGTGTTGACCATTAAGATTTGTAGTAGCCCATCCTCAATCACTAGCCACATCTCATCATGTAGAGTGATAGATGAGCCTACATACGAATTTTTCAATCATCAAACTCTTCCACATAAACATTAGAATACGAGTTAGATTTGCTTCCATGATAATAACTTTGCCTTTGAAATAAAAGCTTTAAAAACTCAAGTGTCGATTCTTTGAAAAAGAATGAGATCTAATTCAAGAACAGTGGGGAAGGCTCAATGAATTAACCACTATGATACCACTTGTAGGTCCTAATGGGTGATGTGTAAGGTTTACAAGGGTGTTGAATAAACCTTACCAACCTTTCTTGTTTTAGTCCTTTTAAAATATATTCGAGTTAACTCAAATAAGCTAAGTCCTTGAGGGACATCTAGGTTGGCTTACACAACAAAGTTACCCACTCAACAGACTGACCGAGCCGTTGATAATAGAACTTATTTTGCACCTAACACTTAGAAAAGATTGATTTGGTTTTGTCGTGGAAGACTTTCACCCTTATGATTTTTAAGCTCGTTTTTCAACAATTATTTTAGCAATGGTTGTTAGGAATTTTATTGTTTAGATTTTGATGAATGCCATGTAAAACTTAGAATAGAAAGTTAGCTCCCCAATTCTTGCTTTGAAATGTATTGTAACAATTAGAGCCGCCAAGGCGAGTTAAGTCGCCTACGCTCCAACTTGCAAGAAGACAATGAAGGCTTGAAGGAAAACTCTGTTTGTGAGACAACTGAGTACAACAAAGAAAAAGGACAGAACTCGATCAAGAAAGCGGTGAGATACTGGTGAGTGGAACATCATCAAGTTAACTCAAGAGAAGCAAGTCTCAGTCAAGTGATGGAAGAGTCATCCAATGATTGGAAGTCGACTCTAAGTCACACAGGGAAAGCAAGAAATGAAATGCGGTCAAGTCGAGATAAGTGAAAAGAACCGTTGCAGACGTAAATCAAGAGATTTACTTAAACAAGTAATATCTCCATACTACCTTTCTTGGAGTGCTCGGTCCCGAAGCGTGCAAAAGAAATGAACCAATGGGAAGCACTACACCGTGTCGAACTCGAAAAGGTGATAAAACATTTCATACGAGGAAATGGCAATTCCAAGAATCGCATACCAACGATCGCAAAGTGATTTTCAAAAATGAGCCTATCTCTTCAACGGGCAAATTTTTGAAAGTTCACTATAAAAGGTGAGGAGTTTGTTTGAGAAGAAAATGAATGACACACGTGAGATATACAAGCTTATCAAAAACTGAAACATTCTCAATCCTCAAGCCTACACCTCAAGTACATCAATCCAACACTTACCTCGTGAAGGAAAGACAACTTCAATCAGTTGAAGAGGAAAATATCGAAAACAAGGGGTCTACATTCCAAGAAGGATTGTAGAAAGGTTCAAATTTGAACCAAGTCTTAAGCTTTTGGAGGGCTTCGTGATCAAATCCAAGGTGCTTGAGCAAGTGAATTTTGTAGTAGCAAAGGCAAATGCCTGAAGAAGAAGCCGAGTCGCACGAGAAGCCACCGAGTGATCAAGGCGTCTCGATCGAGTCCCAAAGGATCAAGTCGGGCTGTTGTGATCAAGACTTGTAGACGGGACTTACCACTTTGTAAACCGATCATTACTTAGTGGATTCCTCCAGGAGTTGGAGAAGAGAGGAGTAGAAGAATTACCCCATCTTCGAACCTCTATAAAAACTTTATCGTGTCATTTACATTTCAAAGATTTAAATTTCTCGCACTTTTAATTGCTTATATCTCACGATAAATTTGCTATCCATTTGATAATCTATAAGTACTAAATCAAACTATAAAAACTTGCTTAATCAAACTTAAGGGTGTTAAGTCTTCCATTGAAAACAAAACCACAAATTGAGTCAAATTAAAGCCAACAATTGAGTTCTATTAACAAACTCAATTTCGTGAGTCATTGAGAGATTGACTCTCTTGAGTGACTAATTCGATCCATCAAGGACACAATGTAGAACTCAGTAGATTTAAAAGGCCTAAATCGAAAATTTGGTAAGGTTTATTCAACCCCCTTCTAAACCTTACACTTACACCCCTTGGGACCTACAAGTGGTATCGGAGCGGTTGGTTCATTGAACCCTCCGACCAAGTTCTTGAACTAGATCTCCAAACTTTTCAAAAGTCCGCTTTAGTACTTAAGCTTTCAAAACTCTTTTCTATCATTAAAAAGTCATTATCATGGAAGCAAATCTAACACGCATTCCTATGTTCACTATTGAAGAATTTGATGATTGGAAAATTGTATGCAGCTCATCTATCAAAGCATTACATGATGAGATGTGGTTAGTGATAGAAGATGGGCCTCTGCAAATATTAAAGGTGAAACAATTTGACGAAGAGTTGTTTGAAGGGGAAAGATGCAAAGACGGGTCATAGTCATGGTTGAAAACCAAGAATCGAGTGGACAAATGATGACAGAAAGAGATACAACCGGACAATGTAGCCAAGGACATCCCCGTACAAAACCTTTGACAAAGCCATGTTCAATAAAGTCAAATCTTGCAAAACGGCTAAGGAAATCTGGGACAAGTCGACATTAATTTGTGAAGGCTCGAGCAAATCAAAGAAAACAAACTATCGTGGTTGTACAAAAATTTGAGAACTTTAAAATGATCTCGGAGAAAACCTGGATCAACTAGATGCTCGATTTACGTAAATCACAAATGAGTTTGTCTACACTTGGAAAGGAATATACACAAAAGGAAATGTGTATGAAGATCCCTGAAAAGTCTTCGGTGAATGGGAGATGAAGGTCATGGCATTGAGACACTCCATGGACCTATCTAAGACATCCAATCATGAGCTATTCTCGGACCTCAAAGCCTACGAGTTTGAGCCGAGAAGGAAAGACCAGGAAGAGACAATTTGTACCCAAAACAACCGCTCTAGTTGTCAAAGATGGAAGGAGAGCCGAGGTCAAAGAGGCAATTGACCCGGAAGAAATAGCCCTAATGGTTAAAAGATTTAACAAATTCTTTAACAAGAACTACAAGAGAGGAAAGGGTGAATCCTCCGAAGACACTCAGCTCCTCCAAATCAAGGGATGATAGGCCAACCAAGAGGACAGATCATCAACAAGTTGAGTATCAAAGGTGACAACTCAAGAATAGAAAGAGATGTTCAAAAGGCTGAATATCTATGTTGGAATTGTAGACAACCAGGTCACTATGCCATTGATTGCTCATATCCTCGTAGTCAACAAGTACGTAAACGAAGAAGAAAGAAAGGTCTTGAGAGAAAGAAGACAAGAGAAGAAAAAGGCAATGATGGGCCGCAGATCACGAGACAACCAAGTCGGGAGGAGACAAGTGACTCGAAGCGGTGAAGCCGACTACACAAGTGACTCGAAGAAGAAGCCTTGATCTCGCTTAATGGCCAAAGAACAAGATCAAGAAGATGAGGTACAATCTAACTCAACAAGCTCGGACATTAGTGATAGTGATCGTGACACACACACTTCATCACCCACCGATCTTTATGATTCATTAGGCAAAATGATGAAAGACTTTGAGCACATTAAAACCTCACACACACTATTGAATGAGGAAAACAAACTTTACTCAAAAATCAAAACTCAAAGTGACTAAGGAGCCGAGTACTCTAAGTCAAATAGCAGATGAGAATAAAAGTTTAAAAAGGCTGAAAATGCTAAATTAATAAAGCGGTAAATTGCCGCTATAGAAAAGAGGGAGAATGACCTCAAAATGTTATTGCCTCATTCACTAAGGCATCTAAATCATTGGATGATCTTATTATGAGTCAAAGAGAATGTGGAGACAAAACAAAGCTTAGGATTCAATTCCTTTGTGCCATGTCAAACCTCGGGAGTAATTTTGGAAAAAGGATCTTCAAGTCATGAAGAGTCCGAAAAATCCAAAACTCTAAATGATGCACACACTTTCAATCCAAAGCACAATACTAAGCAAACCGCCTTGGTTACAAAGGAAAAGGAAAACGGCCGATTGAGAGTGTCTTTGTAAGATAGTGAGAAGAGATTCGGCCGAGTCCTCAAACAGACTCCAAATAGAAAATACAGAAAGAAGAAGCGAGCTACCAAAAATCCCAGAAAACTCATAAAAGAAATACATATGATGGGAATGGTAGAAAATATCCAAGCCAAGTGATTGGAATAATGTGAACTATCGCTAGACTTATGGAATACAAGCCCAAATGGCAAAGGCCTAGAACTCAACAAAGGCCATTCCAAAAGTATAAGAGCTTTCATCAAGACACATATGCACCTAGGCACTACACTCAAAGACACCACAATTACCCAAGAAAGGCAATTGCTAAAACATACACGCAGCATATGAGACAAAAGAGATTTTGTATGAACCTATAATCCCTAAGCAATTTGCCAGGATTGATTATGATTATGGCATCGATAGATGGCAACCTCTTAGAGTCAAATCATTTGGCTATAGGTTGGTTGGATCATCTTATAATTCTAACCCCTCGGGACCGCAGACAAGAATGGGTACCTAAAACTTGATTTCCTTGATTGCGGAGTTCAAGAGCAGTGAGTGCCAAGGAACCTGGTACATGGATAGTGGCATTCCCGGACATATATGACAGAAATAAGAGAAATCTGTCAAAATTCAAGGAAGTCAAAGGAGCAAAAGTCATATTTGGAGGAAATGAAGCTCTGGTGAAATAAGAGGCCTTTGGATCCATCAAAAGAAATGGTTTAGAAATCACAGATGTTGCATATGTTGAAGGACTAAACTTCAAGTTACTAAGCATCGATCAACTCTCGTGACAAGGGCTACAATGTTGGATTCAACATGGGCATATGTCAAATCAAAAGCATTGAATCAAATGAAGTGGTATCTGCAAGGATGTAGACAGAAGAATATGTATGTAGTGGATTGGTCAATCGCAACACCCAAAGACCTTTGTCTACTAGCAAAGAGCCTGCAATTTGAATCAAGTTGCTGTGGCACTGCCGAGTCACACGAACTTCAAAACAATTAACAAACTAGCAAGAAGTCATCTTGTGGAAGGACTTCCAGACTCGGTATACAAGAAGGAGAGTATATGTGATGCATGTCGGAAGGAAAACAAATCAAGTCGTCGTTCAAAGAAAAGACATGTCCATCCTCAACAAGAATATTGCATCTGCTTCATATGGATCTATTTGGCCCAGTGGAACCAAAGCAAGCATAAGTGGAAAGAAATACACCCTGGTGGTAGTAGATGACTACTCAAGATATACATGGACAATATTCATGTGCAAGAAGAAAGAAACTCTACAAAAGCTACCACGGTGATGAAGAGGATACAAAATGAGAAGAGTCAAACCATTATCAAAATAAGATCGGATAGAGGAACCGAGTTTGTCAATGGAATAATAACTCGAGTATTGTATTGAGAATGGTATTGGTCATGAATCGCCACAAGGACTCCACAAAGCAGAATGGAATTGCAGAAAGAAGAAATAGAACCTCAAAGAAGCGGCAAGGACCATGTTAGTGAAGCGGGGTTACCAAAAGATTTTGGGTGAAGCAATCAACACGACTGCTACACCCGGAAACAGGATGTATGATAAATAGGCGGTGACAAAGACTCCCTATGAGATCTGGTGGAAGAAAACCAAATGTTGCATATTTCAGGATATTTGGATGTAAATGCTTCATCCACAATAATGGCAAGGACAACCTAAAGGCTTTTGATGCTAAAGGCGATGAGGGTATCTTCTTAGGATACTTGAAAGCAAAGCCTGAGAATACTCAACAAAAGAACTATGGTTCTGAGAAGAATCCATTCATGTAGTATTCGATGAGCCAAACATAAATGGAGAAGACATTGAAGAGTCGGTGATAAGTGAAACATCCAACCTCTCGAGAAGAGTCCCTATCTTTGAAGTAGGCGGGGATTATCAATTGAGAAGAAGATGAGATATTTGAATCTCAAAAGCGTGGTGGAAAATCTCTGGTGAGTGATTACGAGAGAGCGACCCAAAGAACACATTTGCAAGTCGATGAATCGGCTAACTTACTTCAACTGACGTAAGATGGTGAGAGACCATCCACGAACTTGTCATTGGAGACATGAGAGAAGGTGTCAAGACAAGATCGAACTCAACAAGAAGCAATGTTCACATGCTTCATCGCAGATAGAGCCCAAAGATGTGTCACAAGCATTGGATGACACACATTGGATTCAAGCTATGCAAGAAGAGTGAATCAGTTTGAGAGAAATAAAGTATGGGAATTAGTACAAAGACCCATACATCAAAATGTTATTGGAACCAAATGGGTATTCGAGAAATAAGATGAACGAGGAAGGTTCGTGGTAAGAAACAAAGCAAGATTGGTAGCCAAAGGATATTGCCAAGAAGAAGGAATAGATTTTGATGAAACATTTGCTCTGTAGCAAGATTGGAAGCTATAAGGATGTTTCTTGCCTATGCGACTCACAAAAATTTCATTGTATATCAAATGGATGTAAAAAGTGCATTCCTAAATGGCTTATTGGAAGAAGAAGTGTATGTTGAACAACCTCCAGGATTTGAGCGAGGAAGACTCTTGGAGACAAAGTATACAAACTCAAGAAAGCCTGTACGGTTGAAACAGGCACCCAGAGCATGGTATGATACCTGTCACAATTCTGACTGAAAATGGATTCACAAAAGGAAAAGTAGATAGAACACTTTTGAGAATTCAAGACAAGAAGAGTATCTTTGCTTGTTCAAGTATATGTGGATGACATCATTTTTGGATCCACTAACAAAGAGCTGTGTGAAAAATTCTCAAACCTCATGCAAAGCAAATTTGAAATGAGCATGATGGGAGAGCTGACATTCTTCCTTGGACTTCAAGTGAAACATTTGAAGGATGGAACCTTCATAAGTCAAACAAAATACACCAGAGATTTAATGAAGAAATTTGGTATGGAGGAGAAGTCTTACTCAAAAATACCAATGAACACATCGATCAAAATGGACATGGATGCAGATGGCAAGCTGTAGATCAAACAAGATCTGAGCACTTATTGGATCATGCTCTATCTCACGGCTAGCGAGCCGGACATCACCTTTTTTGTAGGTGTATGTGCAAGATTTCAATCTGCTCCAAAAGAGAGCCATATGATGCAGCTAAGAGAATATTGAGATACTTAAAAGGAAGCCAAGAAGTAGGGCTATGGTATCCAAAGGAAGGTGGATTCAAGCTAATTGGCTATTCGGACTACGACTATCTTTGGATGCGAGTGGACAGAAAAGTACTTGAGGCACATGTCAAATGCTTGAAACAGACTAATTTCTGGTTTAGCAAGAAGCAAAACTCAATAGCCACCTCTACAGTGAGGGCGAGAATACATAGCTGCGGACAATTTGTTGTGCCCAAGTCCTATGGATGAGACAGGTGAGAGATTATGAAGTTGAAGAAAAAGAAATACCAATCATGTGTGATAACACAAGTGCCATTGCAATCACTCAAAATCTGTGTTGCACTCAAGAACAAAACATATAGATGTCGAGATATCATTTCATAAGAGATCATGTTGAAAAGAAGGACATTATCCTGGAATATATCTCAACCGACAAGCAACTAGCGACATCTTCACAAAACCATTATGTGAGTCAAGATTTGAAGAACTCAAACATGAGTTAGGGCTAATTGAGCTAAAAGCCGAGACACGAAGAAGAATCAAAGAAAAGAAATGGAACAGGGAAAGAAGGTGAAAAAGAGTGAAGACAAAATCATTTCGAATCACCAGTTGTCGGAAAGTCACTATACCAAGTCGGTGATAGCAATGAGTCACTAAGAGAAATGTGAGAAGCAGAGTTAAATCGGCTAAGAGATAAGGTGATTAACTTATGAGCAAAGTGACAAAAACGCGATCGTTTTTGACTTAGCGGGAATGTTTTAAGAGACACAAAGATAATGATGATGTGTATGAGACAAAAAAGCCGCACACCAAGCCTATGATTGGATATAAATTTGCCGCATTAAATACGAGACATGAAGCGCTGAATATGCGTGCGAAATCCAAGCCGTTGATTTCGATCACGATTCAAAACCGTCGCACGTCCTTTCATAAACCATATTTAAACCATTTCCGTCGTTTCTCTCTCACACTTCTAAAACTGTTCAATCTCTCTCTCTCTCAAAAAGCAAAGGCAAACACTCTCGAAACCCTATCAACCTTCAAATCAAATTCTGAATTTCTCTTGAAATTAGTCTAAGAAATGGCACCAACTTATGACTTTACCAAGTTGGGAAAACAAATCCACACAGGTCGACCGTGGATTTCGACGAATGGTGAAGCGGGGTCCGACGACACCCTGGTGAAGAAAATCGCGGAGAAGTTAGAAACGCCAGGATCGAAAGCTGTTTCTAATATTTGGAATATCCTATGACCTATGTGGAGGAGGTCGCACGATTCTACGTGAATGCCGAGATTCACGACAGAAGGAATCAAGTCATCTGTTCACGGGAAGCGGTGACTATCAACGCCCGAGGATTTGGTGAAATCTGCTCACTACCAGCAGAGGAGCATCGAGATTAAGGAGGCTGATGTAAACTTGGTGAAGCATGGAAAGAAATAGCCAAGCCCGACGTTGACAAAATAATATACACAACAAACAAGAGATCGGCTGAAGGAGGATTATCACAAATTGTTGGACATTGTTGCGAAGTGTATCGACATCAAATTTGGCGAACTTTGACCAACTGTCAAAGGCAAAATTGATTGTTATGGCTGCAATAATCGAAGAAAAGAAGATAAATGGGCTAAGTTTATCTCAGACATTTCTGCGAGCGTAGGAAACAAGTCCTTCAAAGAAGATGGGTCATTTGGAGGATCTCGGGATATGGCCTGGTGATTGGCGGCTATTGGAGGTGAAAGGAGTACCTCTTAGACATGGGAAGGCTTTCCATGTTAACAAGAAAATGTTGAGCTAACCTCTCGGTGCTCGGAAGCGAGCTTACGCCAAGAGAGCGACACGGTGAGGGGGAATCGGTGACCGAAGACACACCTGCTTCCTCTCCAACAAGAAGAAAGTGCCCCTGCGGCTGCCAAGAAGTCTCGATGCCCCCCGCAAAGAAAGAAAACCAAACATGCTCATGCCCCTGCAGCAGAGTCACCGCCCCAGCGGCCATGTCACCCGCCCAAGCAGCCGTGTCACTGCCCTGCAGCGTGAGCCGGTCGAGAAGGACTCACAAATTCCTTCTCGATCGTCAAAAAGAGGAGAACCGATGACAAGCCAGACGGCCGGCTCCTCGAAACAAACACAAGCACCGGCCCCAGCCGCCCAAGACTCGAGAGGACACCGTCTCTCGAACCAGAAATCCCTCGGTACAAACCAAGAGACGAAGAAGACTTGTAAAGCAATCCGAACAGGAGAAACCGGTGAGTCGGCTACTCGGCTAGCACAAATACCGGAGACTACAAGCAAAGTAGAGTCTCCGGATGTAGTAGATGAAACAGACCAAGTCTGTGAAGGTGATCGGCAGAGGCAACTCGAAGACGTTTGTAGCTCACACAATTTTTGAAGCACAAGAAGAACCAGCCCAAGCGGATAGTGATGTAATGATCCTATCTCCACCTTACCCGGACATCCAAAATCGTCTGCGTGAGTGGAGAAAATGGAAGTTGAGCAAGTCAAGGGAACAGTTCCAACGGCCTGAATTCATAGAAGAAGAAGAGGAACTCGCTAAATTTCCTTGGACTATCTGTGCTCAGCTCTAGATGAAGACAATGCATGGATATTCGCAGATCTACAAGGACAGGGAGAGAGCAAAGCAAGTGAAGAAGAAGAAGCACGCGAGAAGGCAAGTATCGCCCTATCTCCGGCACACCACGTAACACTTCCATCCTCTCCTTGATATCTTCTCCGAAAGTGACGAGGAACCAGAGAATCACGCTACGAGAAGAATTGCAGATGCAGCAAGCATTGCGTGAATCAAGAATCCTTCACGAGCAAAGACTGATGGAGGGACCAGGAGAGTCCTCCGAACACAGCTGAAATCGATCCAATGGGAGTGGTTCAGCAAATAGCCACTGATGTTCTGCTACCACTTCCCACCTAAGCTAACTCGGAAGAAGGCGATAAGGAGATGGCGATGAAATGGGCTAGTGGGGACCCCAGTCGAGCCAACCCCTATTGAAGGTGTGCCACCACGCCCCCAACGACTGAACCATCATTTGCAACGGTAGGGAGTTTGGAGACGAGTGACCCCACTCCAAGTCACTCAGTGGTGCGGCAGGGGAAACTCCTCCACTGCAGCAAGGTCGGAGGATCTTTGCAGATGACTCCACAAAGAATGTAGGAGGCGAAGCAAAGAAAATTCAAACACAAGACGAAAGCAAGTTGCCATCAACGAAGCTCGAGACGATTGAGACTGTCTCGGTGAGGTGCCAACCGCTCGAAGGCTAATGACGCCGCTTGATGCGGTCGAGGCACGAGGAAGGAATGCCACGGGAGTTAACACTGCAGGCGATGAAAGTGCAATCCATGGGGTTGAGACTCCAATGGATGCCTGTAGAAGACCCTAAGGCAGTGACCTTTGTCAAAAGGGAGGACAGAGCCTCGCAGCGAGAGAGGCGGGCTGGAGGAAATGAAGGCCCACGGGAGGTTGAGACTTCAGGGTAACACACGGTGAAGTGGAGAACATCCCTCCGCAACCATCGATCCATCTCGAGAAGGAGATCAGCGCACTTCATGATTCCCAGGACAACCCGATGTCACCTTTGCGGGATCGGAAGGCGAAGAAGAAGTGAGTCTACTCCGACAAATCCAAAAGACTCACTGCGGATGTTCCAGGCAAGTCGATCCCAAGACTACTCGTCGGACCTTTAATTTTGATGATGAGCCACCAATGGAAATCTCATCATCGTCCGATGACGCTTCGATAAGGCCGAGGACAGTCTACTCAAAAGGAGAAATCGGTGAGACCAACGAAGGTTGTTAAGACATTGAGGCTCAGCAAGCCGAGTCTCTTGCACCACAAAACCCAGTGAACCAGAGACCACCGCTCCGGCTCCTCAAGCTCTGGTGGATCGATTCCCAAAAGAACTTCACGCCCACCGCTTATCATCGAACAAATCCCGGATGGCGGTGATGAATCCTTTGTGGAATCTTTCCCTTTCTCTTTGGAGATACGAGAACTCCACGAAGAGTCGAGGAAAATGAGCAAGCACGCTATCACGGACCAGCTCCTGTTTTCACTCAGGCACCATTGTTCAGCCGACTTGATTTCGACGTTTGTATGGCCATCACCGCAATGAAGAATCGGTGAAGCACGAGAAGTGTTCAAGGCACTATTTTTTGAAGTTGAGAAAATGGAGAGGCATCGAGGCCTCCTTGGATATCTGGACAACGAGATGCCAACCTTACGGTGACTTGAGAGGCATCACGGTCGGGATAAGGGAATGGTGGCAACAAAGAAGAATCAATGCGTGTGGAACAGGTGAGATACTTGAGACAATTATTCAACAAGGCTGGTTTGGTGAGAGTCGAAAGCTGTTGATGCGAAAACAAAGTTGCGGGAACACATTGAACATATGCACGAAGCTCACACCGCCGAGATCAAGTCAGCTGCGTGAGCGAAATGCAAATGATATACTGCGTTTGGAAGAACACATGACAAGAAAATTCAGCCTTCTCATTTGAGATGAAGCGATTTGTGAGAATCCAACGCTACTCGGTCTCAATTTAGGCAAAGATACAACGCAGCGAGACTTGAAGCAAAATTCAACCATCGAAGACTCGACTTCATGCTTGCCAAACATGTTCCCGGGGTTCCTCTATCCTTTGATGATGCCAAAAAGGGGAAGAGGAATACCTTAAAGCGACAAAATCGGGGTTGAAAAGAAAGGAGCGGTGACAAGGAACAAGTGAGAAAGGAAAATCATTTGAGGAAATTTTGAAATCAAGAAAGGAAAATCTGAGGGGGAAGGATCAAAAAATATGACCTTGATGATTGCACAAACCCCCAACGGGGTCCTGTCACTGGTGACATTATAAGCAACAAACTCCCAGTGACTCGCCACTCCAACACTCTCTTTGTATCTATGGCCGAGAAGAGAAAAGAAATTGAAGCAGGGATGAAGGAGGTGGAAGGAAGAATGGATGCCAGGGTGATGAACATCTTGAAAGAACACGGAGGCATTCCGGTTGTGAGACACGTATGCCATTTCGGATGTCGGGACAGAGCCAAGATCGGTTGACGAATTCAAAACGCTCGAATCGAAGGATATTTTGCAAATATGTCCTTGGCTCAAGCTTGGGACTGTCTTGGGAAAAGGGTCTCACATTATGTGAAGAAAGGCGCATGCATGACACAGACAACCAAGCAATCACTCTGCTTTGGTCACTCCGCTGGCACTCAATTTTGGAAAGAAGAAGGCCCCAAGATAAAGATACGCCCCGAGGCGGAGGAAGAAGCGGCGAGTGGAGGAAAGCTTGGACCTATGCCTATGCCTCCGCCCAAGAACATTGAATACGTAGATCCGGGAAAGAAAGGAGGGATCTCTTGGTGGGCTTGACCATGTGGCGAACTTGCAAGTGGCTAAAACCAACGCCGAGTATGCAAAAAGGATAGAAGAAGAAAACAAGAGACAAACTCGGCTATGGCGGGAGAGACAGGAAAGAATAAGGAAAGATGAAGTGCCAGGAAAGCATATGAAAAGAAAAAGAAGGTGATGATGACGAAGAAGAGAAGAAGAGAAGAAGATCTTGATCAAGATGAAAGAAGGAGAGACAATGAAGGAGATGAAGTGTTCTTTGTCAACCCTTCGTGTATTTTATATGTAAATACATACAATGTAAGTCTTCAGTAACAATGCTATAAATTTTTTTGGAGACAATTACATACTACGATACACCTTGTAAATTGATTGTGTTAAGTACAAGAATGATATGATCAATAAAAAAAAAAAAAAAAAAAAGGGATTGATTATGCGCATACATTCTATGTCAATACACTATCTATATGTATCTTTGTTATTTGCATCTTTATATGAGTTAAGTTTTGGCATCATCAAAAAGGGGGAAATTGTTAGGAATTTTATTGTTTAGATTTTGATGAATGCCATGTAAAACTTAGAATAGAAAGTTAGCTCCCCAATTCTTGCTTTGAAATGTATTGTAACAATTAGAGTGGCCAAGCGAGTTAAGTCGCCTACGCTCCAACTTGCAAGAAGACAATCAAGGCTTGAAGGAAAACTCTCTGTGAGACAATTTGAGTACAACAAAGAAAGCAGACAGGGAACTCGATCAAGAAGCGGTGAGATACGGTGAGTGGAACATCAGTCAAGTCAACTCAAGAGAAGCCAAGTCTCAAGTCAAGTGGAAGAGTCATCCAATGATTGGAAGTCGACTCTAAGTCACCGGGGAAAGCAAGGAAATGCGTCAAGTCGAGATAATCAAAAAAGAACCGCGTTGCACGTAAATCAAGAGATTTACTTAAACAAGTAATATCTCCATACTACCTTTCTTGGAGTGCTCAGTCCCCGTAAGCGTGCAAAAGAAATGAACCAATGGGAAGCACTACACCGTGTCGAACTCGAAAAGGTGATAAAACATTTCATACGAGGAAATGGCAATTCCAAGAAGCGCATACCAACGATCGCAAAGTGATTTTCAAAAATGAGCCTATCTCTTCAACGGGCAAATTTTTGAAAGTTCACTATAAAAGGCCGAGGAGTTTGTTTGAGAAGAAAATGAATGACACACGTGAGATATACAAGCTTATCAAAAATGAAACATTCTCAATCCTCAAGCCTACACCTCAAGTACATCAATCCAACACTTACCTCGTGAAGGAAAGACAACTTCAATCAGTTGAAGAGGAAAATATCGAAAACAAGGGGTCTACATTCCAAGAAGGATTGTAGAAAGGTTCAAGGTGAACCAAGTCTTAAGCTTTTGGAGGGCTTCGTGATCAAATCCAGGTGCTTGAGCAAGTGAGTCAGAGTAGCAAAGCAAGGCAATTGCCTGCGTGAAGAAGAAGTCGAGTCGCACGAGAAGCCGGTGAGTGATCAAGGCGTCTCGGATCGAGTCCCAAAGGATCAAGTCAAATTTGTTGTGATCAAGACTTGTATCCGGACTGTTACCACTTTGTAAACCGATCATTACTTAGTGGATTCCTCCGGGAGTTGGAGAAGAGAGGAGTAGAAGAATTACCCCATCTTGAACCTCTATAAAAACTTTTTTGTGTCATTTACATTTCAAAGATTTAAATTCTGCACTTTTAATTGCTTATATCTGTGATAAATTTGCTATCCATTTGATAATCTATAAGTACTAAATCAAACTATAAAAACTTGCTTAATCAAACTTAAGGGTGTTAAGTCTTCCAATGAAAACAAAACCACGGTGAAAGTCAAATTAAAGCCAACGGGTGAGTTACTCTATTAATTACTTTCTCGGTGAGTGCATTTGAGAGATTGACTCTCTTGAGTGACTAATTCGATTGTCCATCAAGGACACAACTGTGTAGAACTCAGTAGATTTAAAAGGCCTAAATCGAAAATTTGGTAAGGTTTATTCAACCCCCTTCTAAACCTTACACTTACACCCCTTGGGACCTACAATGGTTATTATCGGCCGTTTTAAGCAAGTTTAACTTAACACTAATTATAAAATAAAGCAAGAAATAAAGTGTGTTGTAAAGTAAATAGACACAAGCAGTTTATAAAGGTTCGAGGATGGGGTAATTCCTCTAGTCCACTCTTCTCCAACTCGGACGGATCCACTAAGTAACTTAAGCTTGGTTGCAAAGCGATTATCGATCCGAGACAGCTTTGATCGCACAACCGCCGCTCCCGAGACTCGGAGTTCTTCACAAGACAGACTATCTTTACTTGACCTCCTTCAAACCCTTGGACTTGATCACTTAGCCGTCCAACGGGTTCAAAGCATCGGTTCTCAACTGGAACCTCACTACTTCTCCTTCAACCTTGAGAGTAGACCCTTTGTTCTTGAAAACAATTTTCCTCTTCAACCGATGAAGTAATCTTTCCTTCACTGAGTGTGTTGATTGAATTCCTTTGAAATTAGGCATGAGGGTTTCTTTGAAAAACTTGTGAGATATTTGCATGTTATTGCTTGATTGCTTGTATGCTTGTTGAACTTGGTTACCTTCTCTCACTTGCTTCCTCAGATTTTTATAGTGTACATTTGAAAATATGATCGTTGAAGAGATAGACATAAATTTCAAATCACACTCGTAGGTGGTTAGCTTTTCTTGTCGTGCAACACTGATGTAGATCGTACCATGAATTAATTGCTCTGCAGCCTTTCCTTAATCTCTGCAGGTTTTCAGGTACATCTCATTGGTTCCCTTCTTTTTGCACTCTTTCAGCAAAATAACTTTATTGCTGGCAGTCTGACACGTGCATATTTCCAGTAAATCTTAACTTATCTCGACAACAGATCTTTTTAATCTTTCTTCAAGTCTTGTCTGCTGCATACCCCTTTGACATTCGATTCCAATCATTTTGGAATGACTTAGCTGTCAGTCAGCTAACTGAGACATCTTTTCTGTCACTTGACTGTGACTTCTCTTCTCTTTACATAGCTGGCACACAACTGAGTCTTCTCTTCGATCTTCAGTCGAGTCTTGTAATCTTCAACTTAGCTGACTCCAATTCAGCTTATACAACCCTATCTATTACAAGTTGAATTACATAGAAAATGGGGTGCCAACTTCCTAATCTATGTTTTACATGTTATCATCAAAATCTATACATAAATTTTCCCAACACAAGAAATCATATATTTTATGATGAAATTTCATTCCACGAAATTGATTTTGTCTCCATTTGTTATTTCAGAATGACAAAATTATAAAATCGTCATTAATGCCTTTTTCATTGTGACGACCGCTACTTTAGTCATTATAACTCTTCAATGTCGTCATTAATATGTATGTTTTATGACATTAAAATTAAATTCGTTATATAAATGTTTGGAGGCAAAATTTCCCTCCTATTTTGTGGAGGGAATTCTTTCAATGGCAAATGAATGGTAATTGATGACAATATTTAATGTCATAGAAAATTCTTTTTGGTGACAGCGTGATACTTTTGTCATTGACCACATGAATATATTAGTGACTACAATATTTCGGCATTATTGAATTTTCTATTGCGACGACCGCTACTTTCGTCATTATAACTCTTCGATGTCGTCACTAATGTGTATTTTTTATGACATTCAAACTAAATTCGTCACATAAATATTTGGAGGCAGAATTTCGCACCTACTTTGTGGAGGGAATTCATTTGATGACAAAGGAATGGTAATAGATGACGATATTTGATGTCATAAAAAATTCCTTTTGATTACAATGTCATACATTTGTCACTAATCAAATGGCATATTAGTGACTACAATATTTCATCATTATTACATTTTCTATTATGATGACCACTAATTTAGACATCATAGATGTCGTCACTAATGTGTATTTTGATGACATTAAAACTAAATTCGTCACTTAAACAATCGGACTTACTGACATGTCCGTCACGGACCAACCGAAATAGAAAATTCTTTATTTTACAGAATTTAATGATTAAGATGCTGACTTGGACGCAAATTGATCAATTAATCAAACAAGACAAACTAACAAGACATTGTTCACAATAATAGAGAGTGTGTCTGAATAGTGGAAGTGCTTGTAATCACTACGTAGTTTATTCCCTATACCGAGTGGCACATAAACAGTTGATTAATAAGAATTGCAGGTATCCCTACTCATACATTTAGTATTAACTCCCAAAAGCTCTTAGAATTGAAGTAACCCCCTCAAACAATTATGGGTCTCCCGACTCAATCCTCGTTTATGTTATTGATTTGTTTTTTCTAAGTTCGATCTCATCTCTCGAATTTTGAACTAACAAATAAGACATGCAAATTATTGGCCGGATAATCTACAAGAAATAAGCACTCAAATTTATAAATAGAACACAAGAAACTAATTAAGAAGATAATCAAATTAGAATTAACATGAATTCACAGTTTTGATCATGCCCAACTAGGATCAAGAAGTTTAGTCTAACATATTTGAAAACAAATTCATAGACAAAATTGAAATCAAATAGTTTGACATCGAATTAACAACAAAACAAAAGATCTAAACTATGATGATAGAATCTTTATTGTGAGGATGGATCCTTTTTCAAAGTCTTGAACTCTTGTGCCTTCGTAGATACAAAAAGTCTTGTGTCATTCTTCGTTGTAATGTGTATCTTGACAAATGATGTGCACAAAATTTATGATTATGCATACAATGAGCTTTGAACCCAAGACATGTGTTGTTTGGAGGTGGCAATTTTCACTCGAGCTAAGTTAATTTTTATTACATATTTTGCTTTGATTTTTATATGTACATATATATATGCCGATATATATATATATATATATATTAAAATTTATAAATTAATGATTATATTATATACTATATGTATTAAAAATTATATTATACACTATATATATAAATATATTATATACTATATATTATTAATCATATTACATATTATATATTAAAGAACATAATAAAAATAATAAATGTAAAATATAAAATAAATAATTGATTTTCCATCGGTAGAAATTAAAAAAAAGTATAAAATAGAAAATTAATTTCTTGATGGATTAAAAGATTCCAACGATAAAAAATAAATAATAAATAACTAATGTAAAAGTATACTAATGGGAAAAATTCATAAGTAACTACCGACGACATCAATTTTTGTAACTTTTTAAAAAAAAATAAAAAAGGTTAATTTCCTCCGGTAAAAATTAAATAAATTAAATATTAATAATAATAAATTGTTTACGATATGTAATTAAAGCAACGTAGTTTTTACATTGCAAAATATAGCTAAAAAAGTGTTACAATTAATTAAATACGAGTGTTATCTAAAGTGTTGTTTAATTAAAGAGATAATTACTTGTGTTACCAAACATAAAAAATAAAAAATAATCTTGAAAAAATGTTACTTATTTAAAAATGTCACACATAAATGTTATATTTTGATAAAATCTTTAAAAAATCTTTGTCACATAAATATTATAATGTAAAATTTGTTACATAACACGCCTTATGCGAAAAATACTACATTTTTGTGTTGCCTAATATTATTTATGTTATAGTAATCGAATCCTTGTCAAGACAAAAACAATAATCTCTTTAATTTCAGCATAGTACATGCATCTTTACGAAATACATTGAATAAGTATTTTAATAATTCCAAAATTATGAAAATATGCACAAATTAATTATAATTGATTAATTAATTAATTATATATTTTATTTCATAAATGTTACAATATGTCGTGAACATTTCTTGCAATACTTGTCTTCTATGTAAGATATTAGCTTTCTATATGACACACACACACACACACACACACACACACACACATATATATATATATATATATATATATATATATATTGTTGAGTTAAAAATGTATTTTGTAAATAATGGATTGCGAGAATAGACTATCTATTACAAAGGTATAAAAACAGAATCGAATTGATGTTTGATGAGGCAAGTTAGACTCTATCCGCAAGATAAGCACGTCTCATATAGTCTTGACCGATTTAACAAACTTATTATCCTCAAAGATACAATAACAACGTTAATAGTTCGTTAATCGGACTCGTAAAAACCGAGTATACTTATGCAATATGACGGAAGAAGAAAATGAGGGAAATTGCTTATATCTCGAACAACTCAATGCGATCCTATTTATAGGACTCCCAATCGGATGAGGGATTAATTTTGCGAAGTGGGCGAGTAATTCATTGGTAGTGGATTATAACCTCAAAGTAGTGGTTAGGCATCAATGACCATGATGGGTAGTGGTCAGAACTTCCAGGTAGTGGACAAACGACTAACTAATATAATTGGTGTGTTAACAGATTTTAGCCTTTTTTAATTGTTTATAATATTTTATTTTTTTCGGACAATACAAAAGTATTTTGTGCAAAACTAAGGCCCAATCGGTTGGGGCACGGGCCCGCCCCACGGCGACGGCGTGGGGCGGGTATGCGCGCGTGTGGCCCAATCCACCACATATGATATGTATATAGTTCTATCATCTCGTACACTCTTTCATACCCACTTATTGATATATTGAATTTAATTAATATCAAATCCCTTTGTGGGATGAGTGATTTTCACATTTTCAACATCAACTATCCCACTTTCAAGTGACTACTTTGTGTGTTTTGTTTCTCACTCACCAAAAATTGGTTTTGAGAAGTTAAATATACTACACATATCTATTCGAAATGTATATTATTATTTTAATATTTAATTCCTCTAGAATTGAATAATTAGTCACTAAAAAATTAGTCAAATTTGGGTTATCACCCAAACTTATTAAAACCAATTTCCAACTATATATCTATACACACGCGACTATAACAAATTATGTAAGTTGTAGTGCTCCTTTCTAGCTTGCTTGAATATTAATGCATAATTAAAAATTAAAATAGAAATACTCTGAAAAATGCTTAAATATACGGAATAATAAAAATCTTACTTCTTTTGAAAATTTTGCAGCGGAATTAAATGCTTATAACTGAAATAATTACCTGTCCAAAAACATTCATTCTGAAAATAAAACGACATTCGATATTTAATAAATTAAAAAGTCAAACTTTATAAATAAGAGAAACTGAAAGACATGAAATCCTGAAAGACGTGGGTTTCTGAGTCCTTGCGTTGTGCCATCTCCTTCCTCATCTGAAAACATTCAACATTCTTGGAATGAGCTAAATGAGCTCAACAAGTAATCTCATGCATGAATGCATGCCTCATGCAATATCTTACATTTATACCTTGAAAGACTCACTACAAGAAAAACGCTCAAAGACATCATTTAAAAGACATCAGTTTCACGAATTTTATGATGTCTTATAGTATACAACATCATGTTTTAAGTGAAGCGATGTGTATGACAGGATGTGTTTGCTATTACACATCGTTTTTAGGAGCCGATGTCTTTCGCCGCCCCTTTCTTGCTTTATCACATCAATTTTAAGATCGGTTATTCCAACAGATGTCTTTGTCCATCCTTTATTGGTTTATAACATCACTGTTAACATCATTTGCGTGAAATTTGATGTTATTACTCAATTATTATTTTAAAGTAAAATAAAATTAATTTCCCCAAATTAAATTTTTTTTGAGAGGATTTTCCCCAAATTAAGCCCTTCACAGACTCGCGGCCGAACACCACATCTCACCTTCCACACTTAAACTCTGAAATTCTCAGCAAAAAACCCCTGATCTTATCCAGTTCTCCAACAGCCTTCGCCTCAAACCCACACCTCCGAAATTTG
Source organism: Rehmannia glutinosa (assembly GCA_016081115.2). Taxonomy (NCBI): domain Eukaryota; kingdom Viridiplantae; phylum Streptophyta; class Magnoliopsida; order Lamiales; family Orobanchaceae; genus Rehmannia; species Rehmannia glutinosa. Next base: position 57,366,574 of record CM071937.1, on the reverse strand, counting down.
ATGTTGTTTCTCGCTTTGATGTTTGATGGTAGATGGTTGTTACTTGCTTTGATGTTGGGATGGTTGTTTTTTACTTTAATGGTGGGATGGTTGTTTCAAGTGAATTGTTGATGTAAAACCATTTTAGTAAAATGCAAGACAATATTTTTTAAACTAAAAACAGACTTTGTTTAGAATATTCGACATAGGTTTTAAACTGACATTTAAAACATATAAAGAGCCATTTTTAAATGTGAATGACATCGGTTTATAGCCAATTTCTAAAACGTTTAACACATCGATTTCTAACCGATTTTGTTCCTAACAAAATCCATGTTCAACCTAACACTATAACATCATATTTGTTAGAAACAAAATAGGTCAAAAACCGATGTCTGTTTGATATAACATCGGTGTTGTACATGCTTAAAACCGATGTTGAATATGCATTACATTTAACATCGTCGATTATGACATCGGTCGATTTTCACATAGACATCGACTAAAAACCGATGTCTATGAGCGTTTTTCTTATAGTGTGTACATTTTCTTTACTTAAAAACCTTTCACATTCATACTTAAAACATTGTCTTTCTTTTCGTAAAATATTCTTAGGACGCGAGCTGACTCGGTGATACATTGTTCTAATCAGTGTTGAAGTGAGTCTTGTTATTTTGAACCCGATTAATATTTTTAGGAAGGCCCATTTCCGGAAGGCCCATTTCCATTTGTTTTGCCCGAAGGCCCATTTCCATTTGTTTTGCCCGAAGACCCTTTTTTTTTAATATTAACATTAGCCGCAAGCGGCACATTGTCAGAACACCGGTCCCCGCGCCCATTTTCCACTAACTCCAGCATCATAGAATAATATGCACCCATTTTTTTTTAAAACATTATTAATACTAGGACTTGACTTTACTTAATGTTTGTATGCTCGTGAAATGCTATGAACATACATTAACAATAATGCATGAACCTAAGTGATGCAATATATCATTAAAAACGAGAATAAATGTAAGCATATATCATAATAATTAAATTACGTTAGCTGAAACAACTTGAGAACAAAACCAACATTCAACTTATTTGGGAAAACCATGGGTTCAATTAGTTAGGAAAAACTCTACGTTCAATTAATTAGGGAAAATTTTATATTTAATTCATTAGGGAAAATCTTACGTTCAATTAGTCAAGGAAACACCCTACATTAAATTAGTTAGGGGGAAACCCTATATTCCGTTAAGGAAAACCAATTAGGGACAACCCTATATCTAATTAATTAGTTAATTGGGGATAAACCTTTTGTTTCAACTAAATTGTGGAAAACCTAAACATTAATATAAGCTATTTCACTGAATTATGATTAAACTTGGCAAAACTAAACACATAATGAATAATTTTTGTACTTAGCCTGATACAGTTAAAACTTAGAAATTCAAAACTTTAATATCACAATCCTTAATTATATAATAACGAAGTTCAAGACACAACCTTTTCAATTTCTAAAGTAACCAGATTATGTATATGAATTGCACATACTATTAAACGTAATAATCACTATTTGTAAATAACATAATTGATAATATTGGATGCACGTTACCCCAACTAATTAAACTAATGGTATCCACCAACTTAAGGTCATTCATGACTACCACTGTTAGTATTTTCCTTCAAACTAACTCCACCAAAACGCACGAACCGACTCACGTGAAAGGTTAAATTAATTTCTCATCCTTGATCCAAATTTCCTACACACACATATATATATATATATATATAGCAGATCCCAAACCCATATGACATGATTCATTAAAATCAATCAACTAAAACAAAACATTATCTCCAAGACATATATAACTTGCTCAAGCAATCGTATAAAACATGATAATATAAAAACGAAACAACATGCGTACTTGCGATGAGATGGGGATATAAATTTCAAGATATTCATGGCATATAACATTTAGGTGTCAATAATTGAAATCCTAAATCTACGTGAAAACTAAGGAGATTATTTGCATGTTCAACTTAGGGGTAGTAAAATCCTTTGTAGGCCTCTTTTGAATCAATCGCGTTGGGGAAATCGCCTCTCATTCTTCTCTTTTCTCTTTTCTTCCTTCTCTTGGTCGTTTCTCTCTCTCTCTCTCTCTAGCCGATCTCTCCTATTTCTCTCTTTGCGTTCTGCTTTTGTCGTGTGTTCTCTCTTCTTTGTGTGTGTTTTACGTGTCTTATATCTGTGTAACCAACTCCAAATTAGGCTAGGTCTAGAGTACACGGGCTTATTGTTAACTTACTAATAATATGAGCTTGATTTAATACTCTAAATTATTTAAAGGTCCAATTATTCGCATAAGGCCCAAATAAAATAAATTTACAGTCGAAATAAAAAAGCTTTTTTTTATTATCCGTAATTTAACAAATTAACTATCTAGTAAAATCATTAATAAAATTCTAATTCTCCATTATTATTCCGTAAAATAAATTGATAACATAATTAAGAAAATACTTGTTAAGGCATAAAAATTCGGTCGTTACATAAGCCTTCTTCCTATCCTTCTTCCTATCTATGTGATTTTGAAGCATTAATTATCTAATCAAACATTTCAACCTTTTTAGGTCACCGATTTGTAAAGAACTCAGATTAATAATTAATTTCATCTTCAGATAAAATAAAAACAAAAAATTCTTTATGTCTCAACAAATTAATTCGCTTGTCTGAAATTCAGATTTTTAATTTCAGAAAAAATAAAAAATATATTTCTCTGATTCAGTAGTATCATATCTTGCTTCCAAAAAAATAAAAATATTGTATCACATGATTCATATCTCATAACATTATTTGCAAAAGAACATGAACATGTTGTCAAGTAGGAATTAAATGAAAGGTGATTGATATTTTTTGTTTTTTTCCTTTTCAAATTTCTTGGATTTTACTCAAAGTTAGTTGATTACTTGCTCCAACAGGAGATGAGTCATGACTGGCTATCTTATGTGCAGGGTATGGCCTAATACATCACACACCATTCACAAAATTAGTTAAGAGAGAGACTATATCAATTTCTTTTTATAAAAATATATTTTTCTCAAAACATATGATTCACAATGAGTGACTCCTTAATCAAAATATACGACTATCATATGATTCATATATCCCTCCTCGTATTTTTTCTTTGTGAAGTTAACACCAATTAAATGAAATTATATAAAATGATATATTTTGCAACCCTTAAACAACTACAAATTCTTACGATTAAAAAAAGGGAAAATTAATACACCAATTTCCGTGACGAAATTTCTTGAGATACTTTAATTATCTAGGGTTTTAGATATATATAAAGGACCATACCCCAAGTTGTGAATAAAGTGATGCAAGCTAAGTCATAAATTCCATTCTAAGTATACTTTTCCACATACTATGTGTTTTTCGGCTGATAGGGATAAGATTTACAGAACTTACGTATCCTTTGTCCATTATGGCAAATGCATGCACACAAAACTGATTCTAAGAATTATAGTATTATTAATGATAAACCTAAAATAGAAATCTTGATTCAAAATCGCATGTTGTAACAAGTTACGTAGCTGGTTCATCAAAGAAAATGCATGTTTTCTATCAGTGAAAACCAGAAATATTAAAAAAAGAAAAGATGATTTTCTTTACTTCCACAATTAATATTGTTAGTTCATTAATTACCAATACATAAGTAGTCAACAGATTCACATGTTTTCCAAAAAAAAAAAAAGGAAAGTCATTTAATTATTTTCTTACTTATCTAATAAAATTTGCTTGGGAACTTCAGGTTTTTTCCTCCAATTTTTAGTTGTTTGCACTTTCTCCTCCAAGCTATAATTTATATATAAATTACATTTTGTTATGTTAGCAGAAGCCTAGTGGAATACCAATGGACAAAAATAAATGTATTATTCAAATTGTACTAATTTTCAAGTTTGAATTTAATTTGAAAAGAATATATGAGAAATTACTTTTGATGATAAAAAAGGAGTATGACTAAAGGGTAGTGTCCTGGCCGTGGATTATTAATCCACTAGTTATAATATACGATATATTAGCGGAGGGAAGGGGGCCACTCCGGGCCCCGCCCCTCCCCTCTCCCCCATTTTTTTAAAAAACAATTTACACTAGAATTTTTTTTTTCATAAAAAAACTTTAATTATAGTTTATATGATTTTCGTGTTTCGGTCCACCCCGTTCTCGTGTATCGATCCACCTGCTTTTATTTCTGGCTCCGCCCTTGGATATATATATATATATATATATAAATATATAGGGATTGGATCAAATGAGACCACATTATTAGAGTGAGATAGTGTGGACTAATCCTATCCACAAATTTCAAATTTTAGATGGTTGAGATTTACTCAATTTAATGGTTTTTTTTTTGTTTTTTTTAATCAATAAAGGGTACAATGATAATTTTATTATTAGCAATTTCATTCCCATTTGGTAACTGCTTCAGATCGACATCACCACCAACAAAATCCCATTAACAGAACGGAAAAACGTCCCCCACCATCTACTCGGCGAGTTCGACTCGTCGGAGTCGCATCCCGAGTTCACCCCCTCTGATTCCCGGTCTTCCGCTTTGCTAGCCATCACGCAAATCGTCTCTCGCTGGAAAATACCATTCATCGTCGGCGGATCGAACTCGTTCGTCTACGCATTACTGGCTGAGAAATTCTTCCCGGAGATTGACGTGTTTGGGGAGTCGATCTCGGATTTAGACTCAATTTTATGGTGAGTCAATGCAGGTTGAAGAAGGCGATCAGAGTGCCAGAGTTTGAGAGATATTTTTTGGGGTTTTAGAATAAAGGACAGGATTGGAGGATTGATGAAGAAGACGTTACTGATGTGGAGAAAACGAGGGCTTACGAGAAGGCAGTGAGGATTATTGTATACTTATATGTTTTTTGATATATACTTATATGTGTTTTGCTGTATAAGTAGTTAATTTTTGATATGTGTATTCATGTTGCTGTATACATATGTTTTTTGATGTATACTTATATGTGTTTTGCTATATACTTATATTGTTTTGTTGTATACTTATATTTTTGTTTGACAATTGTAATATGCAGTACAAATATGTTAAATATACATCATAATAGTGTTAAATATACAGTAAATATATGTTAAATATACAGTACAATAATGAGCGTGATTTTTCTCTCTCTCTCTCTCTCTCTCTCTCTATAACTGATTTACTTAATTCACGGTCCCCACATGTTAATGAGTGTGATTCTCTCTCTCTCTCTCTCTCTCTCTCTCTCTCTCTCTCTCTCTCTCTATAACTGATTCATTAATTTACGGTCCCCACATGTTTTTATTTGACCATTTTAATATGCAGTAAAATAGTGTTAAGTATACAGTAAATATATGATAAATGTACAACATACTGCATGGCAGAGTACATGCGTGATTTTCTCTCTCCCCAGCGTAATTTTCTCTCTCCCCATGTGATTTTCTCTCTCCTAATAAATGATTCAATATTTGGGTGGTCCCCCACATGTTTGTTTTAATAATTTTACCCTTTCTGGATTTAATTAAATGGTTAATGTATTATTATCCCAAATTATTCCTAGCTTTTGATGTAAATGAGGGAGAGTTGAGTTTAGTCCACACTGTCTTAGCATAAAATATGGTCTCATTGGAACATCTATATATATATATATATATATATATATATATATAGGGTTAGAATCAAATGTGGCAGAGGGCTTACCATGTGGCAGTGTGGATTAATCCAATCCATCCACACATTTTATTCAATGGTCCAGATTGTTATTAAAAATAATTAATTTATCAATTAATTAATAGGTGGAAAGGGCATAATAGTAACCAACAAAATACCATAAATCACCCCCTACAATCTAGGGATTAATTAATATCACGTTTTCATAACTGAATTATGCACAATTTTAATAGTTGAACTATACACCAGTTAATAACTGACTGTACACCATTTTATATCTAACAGTGCATCATTATATAACTAATTATACACCATTCAATCCCAACGCTTTTTGTGGGATTTGGTTTTACGATTGTTCCCGCTTTTCATTCAATTGTGGTTTACTCACAATGATGTATAATTAGTTATACAATGATACACTGTTAGATATAAAATGGTGCACAGTTAGTTATTAAATGATGCACAGTTCAGCTATTAAAATGGTGCGTAATACAGTTATGGAAACGTGATCTTTATCACATCCATGATTGTAGGGCATCATTATGGGAAAGTGGTTACACCATTTTGTTTTTATAGGGCTTTTAGATGATGTACAATTAGTTATACAATGATGCATTGTTAGATATAAATTGGTGCACAGTTAAGTTATTAAATGGGAAGATGGTTACACCATTTTTTTCTTTATAGTTCCTTTAGATGATGTACAATTAGTAATACAATGACGCATTGTTATATAAAATGGTGTACAGACGGTTATTAAATGGTGCACAGTACAAGATAAAATGGAAAGCGGGAACAATCGTAAAATCAAATCCCATAAAAATCACTGGGATTGAATGGTATACAATTAGTTATACAATGATACACTGTTAGATATAAAATAGTGTATAGTCAGTTATTAAATGGTGTACAGTTCATCTATAAAAATAGTGTACAATTTCAGTTATAGAAACGTGATATTAATCAATCCCTTGATTGTAGGGGCGTGATTTATGGCATTTTGCTAGTTACTATTATGCCCTTTCCACCTATTAATTAATTGATAAATCAGTTATTTTTAATAGCAATCTGGACCATTGAATAAAAGGTGTGGATGGATGGGATCAATCCACACTGCCACACGGTAAGAGACTGCCACACGAGATCTTATCCCTATATATATATATATATATATAATGCCCTTCCAAATTATCTTAGCATCAACCTAATATATGTATTAAAACAGAGGATGAAGTTATTAATAACGGAATGTAAAATTAATTGATGCAATATTGAACAAAGAGAGTTAGGAAAACATATGTTTAAACTTTATTAAATTCTGACCGGAACTTGAATTTAAGTAAACCACATAGTAAGGGTAAATTCATTTTTTTTGCGCGCACACATTCACAAAAACACAGGTAAAAAACTATCTCAAATTAAATGTGTACAAAGTTATAAAATAGTTTACAAGTTGATAAATTAACTTTTTCATCAACTTGAGTTAACTAATTTTATAAAGTAAGGAGAATTAACACATTTCTAGGCCCCACCTCATATATGTGGATGTATATATATACATATATGCGTATATATAGTGTAGTATATATATATATTTGACAAAATATATAATACATATATAATATATATAGCTCGTAACATGTTTTAGGTCTTTGATGCTGCAAAAAATCGGCAGATAATCAAAGTCAATGATGTTCCAACTTCTTTTCTGGAGCTAGTAATTCTTGAATCGAGAACTTGCCTACAACACCAACAAAAGTTAGACGGGCCCTGAAGTTATTCTAGGAAGGCCCCAATACAAGAAAAAAAGGTTTTTTGTGACAACTTTTTGTCACAAAAGAAACAAAATTGTGGCAAATGGTTTTTTTGTGGCAACAAAACGTCTCAAAATAGCGGTCACAAACAGTGCATGTCAAAAGAATTATTTGAAACAACATCACTTTCGTCACAAAAACATTTGTAACAACTGTCATCACATAAACTACTTGTAACGAAAATTTGTGGGATCTGTTTGTATGGTATTTGAGACAATATGTTGTTGTAAATAGTCAAAGCAAATAGGAAGAGTATTTGTAACAACATTGTCGTCTCAAATACTACTTAATTTTGTTGGAACTTAAATATATTTGAGACAACACTGTCGTCACAAACATACTTAATTATGCTAGGGGTTAAACATATTTGAGACAATATTGTTGTCACAAAAACTCCAAGTTTATTTATTTTTAAATTTTTTGAATTTTATATTTTTTAGTTTTTAAACCTGTTATAAGCCTGTAGCATAATATATCATGCATCCGTATATAGCAAACACAAATATTATAAAACACAAGCTTAATATTATCCATAAACAACAATATATATGAAGTATAAGTGTATTACAAAAAATCGGTGTTATAGTCGAAGTTAGCACAAACTAAGAAGAGGAATATTCTATTGAAGTCATAGGCTAAGCAAAAAGAGTGATCTTAAGTCATTCACTCCCGCACCAAAAAGTAATAATCCTAATCATCTGCGTACCATATCATCATGAGGGAGAAGGGAGAGCGGGTGTAGTTGCGGTACTGAAGATCTGTTAAGTTGGTTTTATACCAATGAATCGAGTATTCTAGACTAGGATTTTGTGTTGTTTATGGGTGTTATAGAATCGTTTGAGTCCATTTTATTTCATTAGGTGTCGTTAAGGAGTCAATGCAGGTTATGATAGCCGATAACAATTGAAAACAATCAAAAACGTGTTGGGAAGGAAGAAATCACACTTGAAGAAGGGAAATTGCAAGAAAAACGAAGCAACACAGGAGCGCTACAGCACTGCGCAGGGGGGTGGTGGAAAAATGGGCAGAGGGCACGCATCGCAGCACTGTAGCTCGAGTCATCAGAGGAAATTTTAAAATTTTATTTTTGGGCTTTTGACGGAATTGGGGGTATAAATACAATAAAGGACGCAAGGGAAAAGTGTTCGACATTCTATTGAGAAAACAAGACGACTTTGAGAAAGTAGAAAGAGTTTGGGACGAGATTCAAAGACATCTATCTTCTGGAAACATAGAAGATTAATTCTTTTCTTGATTCTTCTGAATTATTTTTCTACTATTTTTGTTGAACCTTTGAGATGTATAATTATTTTTTTATGAGTTTTTGTACATCCATCATGAGCTAAACTTTATTCTCTAGGGGGTTAATGTAACCAACGTTTGAACCTATGTTTTGATATTTCAGTTTATTTGATTCACACGTTATTAAATTTGTTTGTGTTATTTGGATTGATTGAATCTGAATTATCTGATAAATAGTTTAGATTGTTTTGGCGTGTTTGATTTGACACTCGAGAGAGGTAATTGAATGCTTGACCATAGAATAGCATAACTTAGGATTTCATAGAACTGAGAAGTTTATCAATCTTTCGAAGTCCGTGAAAGAATATTCATTGAGCATATTAGGGTTTAATTTATGATTTTTATAGAGATATCAAAATCATGATTGAAGCCTAGAATCACTTGGCACTCGAGAGAAGAAGTGATTAATGGCAGGAAGATTGAGCTTATAGATTAATAACATGTGATTAATAAACTGGATTGATAACGTAGGGGATAACTAGGTGAATCAACCCTCTAGAACTCATATTCACTAAGTGTTTGATAATTTGTCTGAACGAATTTGCTTTTATAATTTAAGGTTTATTTTTAGTTTAATCAAAAACCATCTATTTTCCATTATATAGATAGAATTAATCTATATAATTATAGTACTTTGTTATAAATTTGATATCGATCCATGTGGAGACAATAACCCCATTTCTAAATATATACTAAAACTTGACACGCTACGCTTGCGGTAAAAAATCTTCAAACAAGTTTTTGGCGCCTTTGTCGGGGATTGTTATATCTTATTTTACGCTAATATTGTTACTAAGTAGTCTTAATCATAATCTGGATTAGTTTAGATATAATTATTTCTTTATTTCTCATTGAGTTGTCTGGTTATGCGAAAATCTAAAGATTCTAATTTGCTTCCTTTTGATGTATAGATTGAAAGGACACTTCAAGCGATCAGAGCAATAAAGCTAACTGAAAATCAAGCAATGGTAGGCAACAGAGAACATTAGAAGAACGAGAACTTGGTTCAAATTGTGCCATCACAGCCAGATGGACAAGAAAGAATAATCTTGGATTATTTCTGGCCTACTATGAATCAGAACTATTTCGGAATTATGCGCCAACCTATCAATGCAAATAATTTCGAATTGAAGCCGACCCTCATAAGCATGGTTCAACAGAATAAGTTTGGAGTGAGTCCCATGGATGATCCGAATGCTCACCTAACTACATTCTTAGAAATATGCGACACATCAAGATGAATGGTGTGTCTGATGAGGCTATTCGGTTGTGATTTTTTCCGTTTTCACTCGAGATAAAGCCAAATAGTGGTTACAAACGTTTGCACCTGGGAGCATCACAAGATGGGATGATCTGACTCAAAAGTTCATGGCAAAATTCATCCCTCCCATTTTATTCGCAAGAAAAGAATCAGCCGTAACTGTAGGTCTCTTCTCAACATGCACAATAAATCCATCCCAATTGCCCTGACTAGGTCTACAAGTACTACTCAAACCCATATTTGTCATTCCTAATTCAGAGTTACCAATAATGTAAGATGCATATTGGTAAAACTCATTTTCCAATGGAATTGGTGGTGGTACTGTATGAGACAAAATTTCGATTCAACAAATAGATATACAACTGAAAAGTGAAATAGCTCAATTCCAAGGATCAGTTTTGAGCCGTTGTATGAAGCTTGAGAGCGGTTTAAGGATTTGTTGAGGAGATGCCCAAAATATGGTTATGCAGACTGGCAGAGGATTCAATATTTTACAATGGTTTGAATCGGCATACGAGGACGATATTACAATGGGTTGAATGGTCGCGATTTTGTCATCGAAAAAACAAAAAAGAGTTTTAGCAACATAATTGTCGTTGCGAATAATTGAACATAAGAAAGAAAACATTTAGGGATACCGCTGTCGTTGCAAATGCTTATCTATTAGTGACGATTAGTTTAAATAATTCATCACTAGAAGTATTCATGACCCTTTTGGTTACGAAATTTGTTTATGATGACATGTCGTCGCTAATGCTTGGCTTTCGCGATAACATGTTGTTGTTGCTAATAATATCGTTACATTAGACAATTTTTGTTGTAGTGCCTCCGACACTAAGTCAATACGAGAAAGTAGGAGAAATCCAAAGTAAAAGACAGAGCATGTAACTTATATTATGAGAATATACTTACAAATAATGAGGAGCGACCTCTCTTTATACCTTGGACGATGGACCACTTGGGCCTTATAAGATAAAGTGGGACTGTTCTGGCCATGTGGCCAGATAATTAAATCTGTGATCGAATGGCGATTAATAATATTGGATAATTAATTTAATAATGTAATAAATAATAAAAATAAAGGATAATAGGAAAGGTCATTTTTGTCCACAACATAAATCTTCCAATTAAGCTCCCGAGCTGTGGAAGGTAGATGGAGCAGTGCGAGAGTTAAGTTCCCATTAAATATGTAATCAATGAAGGATTTGATCTTGTTAAAAGAAAAGTCCCTAGTAAGCGGAAAATCTTCATAAAGTGGGACGTCTTCGGGAGGCGGGAGTTCCACAATGAACGAAGACCAGGAGATACCTAGAATGCGAGTGGTTTATGGGGCACGGGCGCGTGGAGTTAGGCGGCATGCGTGAGCCCATGGCATGGTAGTTGAGTCCCTTGCATGGGATGAGTCCTCATGGCATTTAGGCACTTCGACTTTTTGAAATGCAAAATATATTTTGTGAGTTGAGTGGTTCTCATGGGACTTGAGAGTTGAGAGTCCCTCAATGTACTTAGTATTTCTTTGAAAGACTTCTTCCAATCTTCTTGGCACTTAACCCTTTGGAGGCTTCTCATGAGCTACTTGGTGGGAATTTCAGTGGCGAGTTGAGAGAGAGAGTAACCACTTAGGAGTGGAGAATGATGCCCTTGCCTTAGGAGCGGGGAAGAGTAACCACTTGAGCGGCGTTGGATTAGAGAGTGGAGAATAAAGATGTCCTTGCCTCGGGAGTTTTGTTTGGAGGAGAGCTAGCCACGGGCGCCTCCTTGAGCGGCGGTGGATTTTTTTATTGGCTAAACCAATGGATGATCCATAAAAATCTTTTTGACATATAATTTGAATAGGCCCATCCCAATGGATGATAGTAGCTTTAGGGAATAGGCCCATCCTGACTTGAGTAGTTAGAGTAGACATGACGTAGGGGAGTTGATGAACTCCGTGGGAGGCTTGAGTACAAGACGGTGGAATTATTTGCCATGTTGAAATGAATCTAAGTATGGTGGGAAGGATCCCAAGAAATTGGTGGATTCTCTAAGCTCTTAAGTCACAAATGGTGATTGCAGCAAGATAATCGAAGTCCCCCAAGACTTGAGTACTTTGATGCTTTGATTGACATTGGATCAGATTTTACTTTGGTCCACTTGTTTAGGGATTGGGAATGGTTGGTGATAGTGTATATACTAACGTGAGGGAGGAGTGATGAGCAAGAGAGGAGTGTGAGAGAGAGCCCCCAGAGGAAGGGGCTCTCAAGGGCGTCTCTTGAGCCCCCCTAGCTACTGTCGGGGCATTTATTTGTGCTTTTTGAATTGAGGTTAGAATCTAGGAATTTTATATTCTTGTTTCGCGACCGGGAAATTTACTAGCCAATATTTCTGCATGACTTCCTTGGGCCATGCTAAAATAATTTTTTTGAGCATGTTTGAGGTCTTCCTGAGACTTGGAGGTACTCTTTGCTGGAGTAGTATTCTTCTTATTCTCCATGAATATGTTAGTACTTTTTTGTTTTTCTTCAGCGTTTACTTGTTAGCACATATGCATAGGTACGATCCATAGAAATTTGTTATGTTTTTTGGGATCTAGATTTCTCCTTTGAGTGAGTAGGAGAATACTTCCCCGCATATTTTACTGAGTTTTTGAGGAGATGAATTTTTCTCTTAAGTAAGTAGGAGAATGCTTATTCATATCCGTGAAGAGTGACCATTTTGTAACACGTAGGGGACGCCCTCTTTGGGGCGCTGGTGAGGGATCTTCCCACTCAAGGATGTCGAGTGAGAGTTTAGTGAGACCAACTCATAGGACGCAAGAGTGGTGTCTCCCCCGGAACACTTGTGAAGATTTTCTCACTGGGGACGCCGAAGTTTCTTTCTGCGGAGATGCATGGAAAGAGCTTTTGTGGCTACTAAGAGCACCTCTACCGGGAACTCCGGGGAAGAGTAATGTCTAGCCGCTTCTTGGAACGCATGAACTGCCTTTGTAAGTATATGTGGGCATTATGTCTAGGATAGCCAAAGCTACTGCCGTGATAGTATGTATATGGGCACTACGCGAGGGATAACCAGAGTTGCCACTGTCCGTAAGAGTATGTATTTGGGCGCTATGCCAAGGATCATCGGGAGTTGTCATAGTAAAAGTATGTATGTGGGCGTTACGCAACGGACAACCAGAGCCGCCACCATAGTAACTCATGAAGAGGATTAATGAGACTGCCTATTGGAGTGCCGGAGGGGTGCCTCATCCAGGAATGTCGGAAGAGGATTAATTGAAGCCGCTTTGGGCATCTCTTCCACTTCTGGGAACCACTAGATGGGGGAAAGAGCTTGCGCGAGGATATAAATTCATTGTTGGCCAGGAGTTGTAAAATAATAATCGAAAAACTTGGTGAAAAGAAAGTAATTGTATTATCACTTGGAATAAATACAACGTAAATACTTGTACCATAGGATAAATTCGGAGATGAAATTATTTTATGCCTCGCGGGCTGAACTAACAATAATGGAAAACCAAATAAACAAGTAAATAAGCAAGTAAACTAGTAGAGTTCCTGCTGAGTGGGCATAAACTAGAAACCAAGGAGATGGCGAATCTCATGCTACTTGGTGTGGTATTCATTCTCGCGGGGGAGTTTGCTTCTCTTTTATGTGGTCGTGTAGAATTCTTTAGCGGTCGTAATGTCGCCAACTGTCTCGCCCACTCTGATCTTGGTGAGGAACTTAAGCTTAAGATGAACCATGGAATCAATGGCTCTGAAATTGTTTATACTTGGCATTCACAAGATTATGTTGTAAGGATACGAGGCATTTACAATTAGGGAAGTGAATCATCTTGGTAGCGCTATTGAAGCATCCGCTTATAAGGTGAGGGGTAATTTCTCCCGTGGACTTCACTACTTCTCCTATGAAGTCAACAAGGGACACTATCACCAGGATAATCTGGTACTCCTGGAGGGTGCTCCTTACATCCTTGCCATATGGTCCTTTAGATATAATGTTGATGACTCCAGCTACGTGGGTTGTCTATCTTGCCTCGGCGAGTGGGTATGTGCAGCATGGATTTTGGTGGAGTTTGTCCTTCATTGACTAGGGTCCTTGCATAGTTTGCTTTGGTCCACGTAGTCTTTTAAGTAACCTCTTTGGATTATTCGCTCAATTTCCTTCTTGAGCTGAAAACGTCTATGAGTATCATGCCCTTAACTACGGTGGAAGTGACAATACTTATCAGAGTTGGCATTGTTGGGATCGTTGCTCATCTCTCAAGGAGGTCAAATTTTACCCTCTTTTTGGGTGGCGATCAGTACTTCGTGTAGGTCCCAAGGGGTGTGGTGTAAGGTTTAGAAGGGGGGAGGGGATGAATAAACTTTACCAAATTTTCCATTTTAGTCCTTTTAAGATTGTTCAACAGAGTTGACTCAAATCAGCTGTGTCCTTGGGGGACAGCTAAGTTGGTTATTCAGCTAAGTTACCCACTCAACAGACTCGATAGAGTTGTTGATAGTTAACTCGGCTGCTTGAGCAAACTTAACTTAGTTGATTTGGTTTTATAATAGCGAAAGACTTGACACCCTTTGATTGACTTAAAGCTTGTTTTTAACACTTGTTTTAGCACTTAATTAATTATCAGTTGGATAGCAGATTTAACTAACAACAAATATAAAGTAAATGCATGAATGTAAGTGCTGAAAGTAAATCGACACAAGTATTTTTATAGTGGTTCAAAGATGGGGTAATTCTTCTAATCCACTCTTCTCCAACTCCTGGAGGAATCCACTAAGTAACATATCAAGTTACAAAGCAGCGAAAAGTCTAGAGACAATCTTGATCACATAGTTGGCTTCTCCTGTGACTCAGCTTCTTCACGAGGCAGCTGCCTTACTATTTCGGCTCACTTTCAAGTCCTTGGATTTGATCACGAAGCCCTCCAACAAACTTGAAACTTGGTTTGACCTTGAACCTTTCTACAATCCTTCAACTTGGAAAGTAGACCCCTTTTTGATCTTCAAATTTGTTTCCTCTTCAACTGATTGATGTTGTCTCTCCTTCACAGCTTGTTTTGGATCGAGTTTCTTTGAGTTTTAGGCTTGAGGAATATCTTGATAAGCTTTGATAATTTTGGAGGTTAATTGCTTGAATATTGCTTAAAAGATCTGTGTCATTCGTAACCTTTTCTCAAATGCTTCCTCAGTCTTTTATAGTGCACATTTGAAATTCGCCCGTTGAAGAGATATGCTAGTTTCAAATGTCACTTTGTATTTGTTGGTTTGTCTTTTCTTGGTCTGTAGCACTTGTGATGTTGACCCTTCATCGTATTAAATGGCATCGCAGCCTTGCAGGTTCTGACACAAGTTGCAGTGCTTCCCATTGGCTTATTACTTTGGCATAATTCTTGGCCAAACACTTTAAGACCTGGCAGCTTGGATGTATTACTATATCGAGTAATATCCTTAACTTTCTTCCAACGGATCTAAGTCAGTTGTCTTGACTTGACTGTTGCCTTTACCCCAGGTGATTTGAGTCTGCTCCAATCATAAGATTGACTCAACTATCACTTTAACTGTAAGACATATCTTCTTGAGTTGACTTGACTGACACGTCACACAACTGCTCCATAGTTGATTCTCCTTCAGTCGAGTCTTTGACCTCCTTCTAGGCCATACTCAGCTGACACACAACCGAGTCTTCTTTTCCAGTCCGTAGTTGACTTCTTGTAATTTTGACTTAGCTGACTTAACTCAGCTCTTCGAGTCCTATCTATTACAATATATAATTACAAGGAACATGGGGTGCCAACTGCCTAGTCTAAGTTTTACATGCTATCATCAAAATCTAACAAATAAATTTCCTAACACATCGGCCTGAGGCGCATTTAAGGGCGTATCACATGAATTGTAGCTTCTTCTCCTGTTTTCTCTTTATTCGTTCTTCTTGGGAGGATGTTTGTCATCCTCCGTATCTTTCTCTTGTTACTTGGTTCGAGATTCGTGGCGTTCTCTACCCGAATGTGCTTCTCACTTGGCTCAGTAGTTCCTCAAGGAGGTCGGATTTACCATCTTTGTTTTGTTGCAGAATTCCGACCAAGATCTTTTGTCGGATGTAGGCCACTTGGTTCACCGCTTCCACAAAGTGCTTATAAAAATCTCATTGTGATTGCCCTTCATTCTACTTAATTTGGAATAAGTGAGCAATTGTCTTGGGGAATCTTCTGTTGATGAAGCATTATTGCATGAAATTCTCCTTAAGCTTGTCCATCCCAATAATTGATTCCACTGGGAGCTAGTTGAACCAAGTCAATGCGCGCTTGGTTAGAGTAGTCTAGAACACCTTGTAGTTGGAAACGTCCGTCATGTAGTAGAGATCCACCTTTGTGTAGAATTTGTCCAAGTGTTTTTAGGGATCTCTTGGGATCTCCAGTTCTATCATACCCAAGGAGATTTGAGGTCTTGATGCCTGATGGGAGTTGCTCGACTAAGATTGAGGGGGCGAGTGGACTTCTCCTCACCAAAGCGGTGGTTCATGAATTGGCTTAGCTAGCGTGCGTTACCTACAACTCCTCAGCGGGAGCGTGAGTATGGACTTCGGAGCATTGGGCTCCATTCCTAGCTTTTTCGTAGGCGGCTACACGTTGGCCTTCTTGTTTTTTCTTCCTTTCTTCATTCATTTTGTTTCCTACCCCCATGTCAGGGGCTTGAGTAGCTGGCACAGCTTGGGAGGTCTCCTGGCAGCTTTAACGGTGGCTTGATTCCTCAGAGCAGCTCAAGTAGATTCTTCTAACAAGGCTTTGAGGTCTTCTCGCGTCAAGCGAACTTCTTCGGCGGGTGAAGTTCTTCTAGGAAGATAAGGTGGAACCCTTCTATGAGGATGGGGCAAGTGATTGACTTTTATTTTGCATGTATTTTGGGCTTAATATTGGCTAGAATGTGTTGATATGCATGCATTATATGAGTAAATAGGGTTTTATTCCTGTTTTGTGGAAAAGGATTACGCTTTGCTCGTTTTGTAGGAATTTATCTATAATTGTAGCATTTTGGCAACAATTTGGGCATTGCAACCGCCAATACTTGACATGTTAGATGAAGTTTGGAGTCGAATCAAGAAGAAGTTGGACGAACTGGGCAAGAAACGGAAGAAAATAGCCAAGTGTTTGTTGTTACAGGTGAGCACGGGCAGGGCGTGCTCCTCTAGCACAACCCGTGCTCAACCCAGAGGTGAAGACCCTGTGTTCGGCCTATAGCACGGGCAGCCCGTGCCATATGGGCACGCCCGTGCTCTTCTGAGAAAGTTGGACAATCTGTTCGGCACCCAGCACGGGTTGGGCGTGCCAAAGGGGCACAACCGTGCTTCTCTGCGGGAAAAATAGAGGTTCATTCACTTTCAACTAGTTTTCGACCCGAACGAAGTACAAATAGGCCCGGGGCGGCCACAAACAAGGATACGCTGATTTTTACCCTAGAAACCAGAGAAAAGAGCAGTTTCCCACTGGATACTTCGAGAGATTGATCAAGACCGCAACCACACCTTCGAGGATTGAAGATAGATCGAGTGATCGTCGTCATCCCCGAGTCACTCATTCCATCGTATCATTATTTCAATTAGTTAGATTTCGATTATGAATAATTTGTCTATGAATTGTTTATCTTCGATGTCGGGTTAAACATCTTGTGATTCCCGGGTTTGGGAATAGGTTAATAAACACTTTTATTTGATGATTAAGGATAATTAAAGTTAATGTTTTCTTTCTCTATTTAAGTACTTCGCTTTAATTCTTGTTTTATCAAAAGGCCTTTGATCTAAACTTGTTTGATGTATTGATTCATAATTCTAACCGATGAGTTTCAATACTAGATCTTGAGTACTTGACACAAATAGATCGCATGATTGAGAAGTCTGTTAATATTTGTGAGATCTTTTAATCTTTTGAACTTTTGGGAGTTGGACATCTCATGTTGAGTAGAGATGCTAACATAGATATTTCAATCAACGCTTTTACATACATCTCGAGAGAGAGGGTAAATTACTTTGGTGATTGGTCTATAGAGAAAAATACGTTTAACATTGGTTTGATTAATATGAGAATAAAAGTGGAATAGTAACTGAAGCCATAACCCAGGAATCCATCCGTTCATACTTGATCTTTCAATCAACTCTTTGCTTTGTTATTTTAGGATTAATTTCTGCTTTAGTAGTAATAAAACCAACCCTTCAAAATTCGATAGTTTAGATAAAAATAGGACTATTATAATCCAATACTTGGTACATTAATTTATTAATCCCTGTGGATTCGACCTTGCAAACCCTATTCTATAAACTGATCCGTACACTTGCGGTGAAGCTAAAAAATAGGCGAACAAGTTTTTGGCGCCGTTGCTGGGGATTAATTAAATTTCTAGTACTAATATTGTGATAAATAGAACTATTCTTCTTAATCTAAACATTTTTCTTTTCTTTTTAATTTGTTGTTTAATTTTTCTTCTATTGTGGTTGACTTGTTTTCTTTAGTTGGTTCATGTAGTGCATGATCACTCGCTCAAAGCATGGAGAATTAGCACCGTTCATACCGGAGGTTGAGGAGTTTGCTAGGCGAAATAGTGTAGCTACTAAACGGGCAGAAAGACAGCAGGACCAAACCATGGCAGGAGTTGAAGACGACAACAAGGTCAATAACGGGGTCAATAACGGAGGTAACAACCATGCCAACAGGGTCAATGTCGAGTTACGGTCGAGGTTCGGTGGCTCGGCGATCCAACAAGAGGCGATTCACGATTACTTTCGTCCAATCAATCGCAACTATGGTGGAATTGCCAATGTACCAATAAATGCGAACAATTTCGTGCTAAAGCCAACACTGATATCGATGGTGCAGCAGAATTAGTTTGGGGGTTTCCCGTCTGAAGACCCCAACTCTCATCTTGCGAATTTCATACAAATTTGCAATACTATCAAGATGAATGGGGTGACTGATGATGCTATTAAGGGATAAGGCTAGGAACTGGCTAGGCACCCTAACTTAAGGGAGTGTGAACAATTGAGATGAGCTGAGTCAGAGGTTCTTGTTCAAATATTTCCCACCTAGCAAGACACTACAGCTTAAAAGCGAGATCACTCAGTTCAGGCAGTTTGACTCTGAGCCTTTGTACGAGGCCTGGGAGAGATTCCGGGATTTGTTGAGGAGGTGCCCGCAACACGGATTTCATGAGGATCAACAGCTCTGTTTCTTTTACAATGGGTTGATGGGACAGACTAGATCATTTGTGGATGCTGCAGTAGGGGGCGCGCTTCTTGCGAGATTTTCGGAGGATGCGTTCAACTTATTGGAGGAGATGGCCATGAATAGCTATCAGTGGCCCTACGAGAGAACTAATGTGAAAAGGGTAGCCAAAGTGCCTGATTCGGACCCAATTAAAGAGTTGACAACCCAGATGGCCGTATTGATGAATCAATAAAGTGCTTTGACAAAAGCAAACGAGGGTAACGCGGGTGCAATTACTGGGAGAGTTCCTCTAGATCTGATAGAGGAAGAAAATTACGTGAATAACCGGAATTTCAACAATTTCCGAATAATCAAAATCCCACTCATTACCATCCGGGCTTGAGGAACCACGAGAACTTCTCCTACGCGAACACGAAGAACATGATGCAACCAACACCAGGGTTTAATGTGACTAACGGTGTAATTACTGCAGATCCTAAGCCAACCATGGAGGATATGTTCACCTCGTTTATGAGTGAGACGAGGAACAGGTTCAACAAGGATGAGGCAAAGATGGATAAAATTGAAAACCATGTCACCCAATTGGGGTCCCAGATGAAGAATCTTGAAACCCAAATTGGTCAAATAGCTACGATTATTGGGGGGAAAGATCGAAAGGCCAATTTCCGAGCAACACTGAGATAAACCCAAAGGAGCAGTGTAAAGCCATTCGTCTGAGGAGTGGAACGGAATACGAGGGGCCGAAAATACCAGGAAACTCTGAAAAATCGCAGGACGGCACGGCCCGTGCGCCACCGCACGGGAAGCCCATGCTTCCTGCTGGAACGACAATCTAGATGCCGGGAGATGCAGAAATTGAGGCAAATGGCGAGGTTGAGGCCGAGGGAGGAGCTGAGGAACATCGTGCTGAACAAAAAGGGGCTGAGAAGCTTAAATCTTCCTCTAACCCTGATATTTCTAAACTTAATGTTCCCCTTCCTTTTCCCCAACGTTTTCAAAAGAAAAAGTTAGACGCGCAATTTACTAAATTTTTAGATGTTTTTAAGAAACTGCATATTAACATTCCTTTTGCAGATGCATTGGAGCAGATGCCCAATTACGCTAAATCCTTAAAGGATGTTATGTCAAAAAGCGGAAGATGACTAGTTTCGAGACGCTTAACTGGACAGAGGAGTGCAAAGGTGCAATAATCCAAAGGAAACTACCCACGAAATTGAAAGATCCGGGGAGTTTCACTATCCTTGTGCTATTGGTGATGTTTTCTTTAAGAAAGCCTTTGTGTGATTTAGGAGCGAGTATTAACTTAATGCCCTTGTTTATTTTCGTGAAACTTGGAATGGGAGAGGTGAAGCCGTCTCACGGTCACCTTACAACTCGCGGACCGATCACTCACTTATCCAAAGGGAATCATCGAGGATGTACTTGTCAAAGTTGATAAATTCATATTCCCTGTGGATTTCTTGGTGTTGGACATGGAGGAAGATAAAGACGTCCCTTTGATACTTGGGCATCCATTCCTAGCTACGGGAAAGGCCTTAATAGATGTGCAAAAGGGAGAGCTCACGTTACGGGTTAACGATGAGCATGTTTTATTTACTATCTATAAGGCACTTCAATTTCATGATGGTGCTGAGACTTGTAATTTCATAGCCGTAGTTGAATCTTGCATTGATGAGTATGCGAATCATACATTGTTTAGGGATACTTTGGAGTTTGGTTTGACACATTCGTGTTCAACATCGAACTTGACTATTGATATTGATAACCAAGACTTGTATGATTGCATTTGTGCTTTGGATAATATGCAAGAGCTACTGAGGAGCGCACACGCTGAAAAATGTACGGGAGGCAGTTCTACAGGGGCGCACGGCCCGTGCTCTTAAGCATGCCCAGGTCGTGCGCATAGCCAAAGGAAAACTTGAAAAAAACAACGACGGCACGGCCCGTGCCTAAGGTCGAAGAAAATCCAAGAGAATCAAGACGGCACGACCCGTGCTAAAGGGCACGGTAGCCCGTGCTCGTAGTTGAAGAAAAATCAAGGACTCAAGATCGCATGCGGCCCGTGCTCATCCGACATGGGCTGCCCGTGTGTCCATCCGAAGAGGCAAAATCGAACCCAAAACTCAAGCCCTTGCCCGAGCATCTCAAATATGCATTCCTTGGAGCGAATAACACGAGTCCCAAGAATTGTATCATCTCTTTTAACTTCATTTCAACTCGATAGATTACTTAGGTGTTATGAAAACATAAGTCGGCAATAGGTTGGTCAATCTCTCGATTTGAAAGGCATTAGTCCATCGATTGTGATGCATAAGATTAGGATGGAAGATGTCTATAAACCCGGTGCAAAATCAAAGAAGATTAAACCCTATAATGCAAGAAGTCGTTAGAAAATAAGTTTTAAAATGGTTAGATCTTTGGAATTATATATGTTATTTCCGACGAGTTCTTGGGTAAGTCCGGTACAAGTGGTGCCGAAGAAAGAGGGGATGACAGTAGTGAGAAACGAGAGTGATGAGCTTATAGCAACTAGAGTAGTAACTGGATGGCGAATTTGTATTGATTATTGGAAATTAAATGATGCTACTCGCAAAGATCACTTTCCCCTTCCCTTTATTGATATGATGCTTGACCGTTTGGCGGGATATGATTATTATTGTTTTCTCGATGGATATTCCGGGTATAATCAGATCATGATTGCCCCGGAGGACCAAGAGAAGACGACCTTTACATGCCCCTATGGTACATTTGCATTTCGCAGATGCCATTCGACTTTGAAACGCGCCGCTACTTTTCAAAGATGCATGATGGCTATATTCCATGATTTCATTGAGAAAATAATGGAGGTTTTTATGGATGATTTTTCTGTGTTTGGAGATTCATATGATCATTGCTTGGATAACCTTTCTCTAGTTTTGCAGAGATGCGAGGAGACTAACCTTGTTTTAAATTGGGAAAAGTGCCATTTCATGGTACGAGATGGCATTGTTTTAGGCCACCGAGTCTCTTCTACAGGTTTGGAAGTTGATAGAGCGAAGGTTGTGGCAATCGAGAAACTCCCACCTCCAACGAACGAGAAAGCCATTCGAAGCTTTTTGGGGCACGCCGGATTCTCTGAAGGTTTATCCATGACTTTTCTAAAATCACTAAATCTTTAAGTCGGTTATTAGAAAAAGATATCGCTTTCAATTTTTCCGATGATTGTTTGCGGACTTTTGAGATTCTCAAGAAGGCTTTGGTGATAACACCAATTCTAGTAGTTCGGATTGAGTCACCCTTCGAACTAATGTGTGATGCAGCGACTTTGCGATTGGGGCTGTTTTTGGGTCGAAAAGAGACAAGATGTTGAGCCATCTAATATGCGAGTAGAACCTTAGACAAAGGCTCAAAGAAACTACACAACCACCGAGAAGGAAATCTTGGCAATCGTGTTTGCATTCGACAAGTTTCGATCTTACTTGATTGGAACTAAGACGATAGTCCACACCGACAACGCGACAATTAAATATCTATTTGACAAGAAAGATGCCAAACCGAGACGATTCGGTGGATCCTCTTGCTACAAGAATTTGATGTGGAGATTCGAGATAAAAAGGGTGCGAGAATGTAATAGCCGATCACTTGTCCAGACTGGAATACAAGAAGGAGGAGAAAGAAGACACGGAGGCAATTATGAAGGAGTTCCCCGATGAGCAACTTCTGATGCTACAAGCTAAATTCCCATGGTATGCAGATTTTGTTAACTATTTGGTTGCAGGGGTCTTGCCTCTGGATTTATCATCCTATCAAAAGAAGAAATTACTCCATGACGTCAAGTTCTACACGTGGGACGACCCCTTGCTCTTTAAGAGGTGCGGCGACACCATCATTCGACGATGTGTGCCTCAAGAAGAGTGGGAAGGAGTTCTACAATAGTGCCATTCTTCACCTTCCGGGGGACACTTCGGTCCGACTAGTACGGCGGCTAAGGTATTGCAAAGTGGATTATACTGGCCTACGTTATCTAATGATTGCTATCTATTTGTACAAAGTTGTGATAGGTGCCAGCGGATGGGGAACATCTCGAGACGACATGAGATGCCTATGACCAATGTGATGGAAGTTGAACTCTTTGATGTGTGGGGGATCGACTTCATGGGCCCCTTCCCATCTTCGTCGGGTTATCAATACATTCTACTTGCAGTGGAATACGTATCTCGATGGGTTGAAGCGATTCCGGCACAGACCAATGATGCGCGAGTAGTGCTTAAATTCCTAAAGAAAAATATATTCACTCGGTTTGGAACCACGAGAGCTTTAATTAGCGACGGAGGGGGGGGTCACACTTTGTGAATAAACTAATGAGCACTCTACTTGCGAAATACGGGGTCAAGCATAAGGTGGCATTAGCATATCATCCGCAAGCAAACGGGCAAGTAGAGGTAGCCAATCGCGATATTAAGCAGATTTTGG
Organism: Rehmannia glutinosa; assembly: GCA_016081115.2. Lineage (NCBI taxonomy): Eukaryota > Viridiplantae > Streptophyta > Magnoliopsida > Lamiales > Orobanchaceae > Rehmannia > Rehmannia glutinosa. The sequence continues at coordinate 57,342,862 of CM071937.1, read as the reverse complement.
AGAAAACGGAAAACATAAATCGCAAAGATTGGGCCATGAAGCTAGAGGACGCATTATGGGCATATCGGACTGCATACAAGACACCATTGGGAACATCACCGTATCAGTTAGTATTCGGGAAATCGTGTCACTTGCCCGTCGAATTGGAGCATAAGGCGTTTTGGGCTATAAAGAAGTTAAATTTTGACTTCCAGGCAGCGGGTGAGAAGAGGCTCTTGCACTTAAATGAGATGGAGGAATTCCGGGATGAAGCTTATGAAAATTCCCAGATTTACAAGGAGCGAACCAAAAGATGGCACGATCGAATGATATAGAAGAGGGAGTTTTTATTGGGTGAACAAGTCCTTTTGTTTAACTCGCGTCTTAAACTCTCTTCCGGAAAACTCTAGATTCATTTGTGATAAAGAAAACTTAAATCCTCCGGGAATAGTGGAGTTATTGAGCCGAGATGGGGAGATATTCATGGTAAATGGCCAGAGGATCAAGCATTACTTGAGCCGGGATCAAAAGGAAGAGGTGACACGCCTCACATTGCTAGAGCCGTGACCGACTAAACAGGCGTCAAGCTATAGACGTTAAATTTAGCGCTTGTTGGGAGGCAACCCAATGGTTTTGATATTTTCTTTTTTCTCATGTTTTCTTGATTTGTTTTTTTTGCCTTTTCTAAGTTAGGATTTAATTGCTTTCATAGTTTTCTTAATTTTCTAAGTTAGAAGTTTTCCCTATTTTTGTTTTTTTTTTAAAAAAAAAAAGAAGCTGAAAAATTAGGACAAGGGACGGCATCTAGCACGGGTAACCCGTGCTCCATGAGCACGGCCTGTGCCGCATCCGCACCTGAGGGGTCTTTTGTTCGGCCCCTAGCACAGGCCACTCGTGCCGTTTGGCACGGCCCGTGCTCTTTTCAGACTTTAGGGTCAAGTCTTCGGCCCCTAGCATGGGCCACCCGTGCTGTTTGGCACGGCACGTGCTCCCTCCAGAATTTAGGCTGAATTCTTCGGCCCCTAGCACGGGCGGCCCGTGCCGAATGAGCACGTCCGTGCTCATGTCTGCTGAAGCATTAAAACAGACGGGCAGGGACTGAATTTTCTTCACAAAACCTTCCTTCTCTCGCGCGCAAGCATACACAATTCGATCCCCCTCCTAAGTTTTTCGAAAATTCTCCTAGAATATCACCACTACTCACACCCCACACTACTCTAAACACAAATTCACTTGTGAAATTGCTTTGAAGCAAGGATTTGGGGTAGAAAGCACCTAGGGTTTCAAAAATCCAACTCTTTTCCAATTCTCGGGATTTAAGGTATGAATTGCACTTTTTATGTCAAATTTCTTGAGGATTAAGAATTAGAGTTGATATATGATGCTTGTTTCATACTTGTGCCATGATTTTGATTGAGCATTTTATCGAACACCTTGTGGGTTGTTGAATTATGATGATTTTAGTTGATTAATTGATGGATTTTACATATGCTAGATTGTTTAGGGTGCTAGTGGCTAGGATTCTCAGCAATTATATTGATATTTGAGTTGAGAGCTTAATTGTGGATTAAATTGTTGAGATGAGACACTATGCTTTTGTTGGATTGTTGTATTAATTCATCGTTTATTTTACTTGGCATGTATGGATTCTCATGAGTATTTTGCCAGGTACTTCAAACAAATGGCCGAACCACAAAGAGGTAGGGGTGGACGTCTGAGGAGACCCGCTCGGCAGATAGACCCCAACAGCCCGCTTGCCTATGGACACACATTCACCGAGCACGATATAATGGAGCGATGGAACCAGCTCATCACTCGTGATTACATTCCCACATGCTATGCCGATGATGAGTGTACCCAAACTCTCGGGATACACGAGGAGGTGTGGCAAATGTTTGAACGAGTTGGTTGGACCGCTTTCATGCAAGGGCGGTGGCCAACATACAAGACACTCACACTCGAATGTTTGAACGAGTTGGTTGGACTGCTTTCATGCAACGTGACCAAGAAACGAGCCTCGGAAAATCCACTTCAGGATGGGCAACGTATGGCGGGAAATCACGATCGCCGAACTGAATCAAATTTTTGGGGTACCATCTGACGCCCCGTACCGTACGGCTGAAACTTATAATGTGGGTGAATTTTGGCGGTTGTTGACAGAAACCCCCGAAACCGGCCTTATGCAATACTTCGCACGCACTTCCAAGGCATCGTCACTCCGCAACCCCATATTCCGTTATATTCAAAAAGTGACGGCCCACTCGGTATTCGCCCAATACAACAACGGGGGTATGCAAGCGAAGGAGCTATACGTACTATGGTGTATGCTCACTCGCACCCCTTATAACATGGCGGCATACTTTGTGGAACACGCCGTCTACATACAACAGCATGATGTGGGGAAAATCTTAATTGGGGGAATGATAACCCCCATTGCGCAACATTTCGAGGTTGACATGAGCCGTATGGAGCAATTAGCGGGCAGCCGAAGCATCAACTTGAGCGCCCTTCACACCATGAAAATCATCAACAATGAGGTGAATATCCTCTGTTCTCAACAAAAAGTCGGGTCTGCGTTTCCCCTTCCTAACCCGCAGCTCACAACTGTGGTTGAGAACCAAATCAATTGGCTTATGTACTCTGAGGAGCATATCAGAGTCATGCAAGGTTTCGTGGCACGAAAGAGGTGAAGGGTAGCCGGGTTGCCCGACGAAGAAGACTTGGTAATGGAGGCGCAGGAGTATGATAGGCAGGAGGGAGGATTTGATCAGGGCTTCCATCAGGGAGGCTTCCAATAGGGCGACCCACAGGGGCAGCCCGACATTCCAGAAAGCTCCCGCCAAGGCGAAGAGCGTGGGGGACAATACGATCATGATAGATTTTGTGCCTTCGAGGAAAGCTTGCGACATCATAGGAGTGATTTCCAAGAAGTCCAAGACCAAAGGTACCATGCCCAGAGCTTGTGGAACCAAGCACACGAGCAGCGGGAGTTGGAGATATTGTAGGCAGTACAGCGGATCGAGAATTTGCATATCTCCCAGGGCCACTACCCGCCGCCACCCCCATAGTGATCCAGGTCCTATCCACACTTTTCATTGAAATTCTACCTTCTCTTTCATTCGTTATAATTTCAATCAAGTTTGGGGGGGAGAGGTAGTATTTTTTTGATGGGTGTGGCATTTGCATTCATTTAGTTGCATGTAGAGCATATAGTTTGCATTGCATTAGATGTTTGATTTTTATTAGCATGTTTAGCGCTTTAGCACGTTTATTGCTTTCCTAGTTGTTAGGGAGTGAGTTGACCGCTATTGTGTGTTTGTTGTGTTTGGATTGTGATCTTGATCTTGGGATCATTTGCGAATTGGTTTGTGTTGTTTTGAATTGGATGTTGAGTGTGAGTTGATCGGGTTGAAAATAGTTCAGATGGAGCATGTGATTATTGAATCTTGGTTAACATACTTTGAATTATGCACTTACAAGCCTGTGAGCTTTTGAGCCTTTACTGCTTTCATATTATGCAGTCTTGTTTGTGATTGAGTGTGTCATTCATGTTGATTCGAATTCTAGAACTTGCTTTGGTATCTCCGTCAAAGTCACATGTTGTATGTATTCATGAAGATGATTTTAGGCCATCTTTGTTAAGCCTTTCAAGCCTTTTTGCCTACCTTATGATATTTGACTTCCCTAGTTAGCCAATTTGAGCCTATTGCCTGATTTTTTTTGATACCCACAATTCAAGCCTTAGAACTTAATTTTGATATATCGGTTACCCTAAACTTGAGCGTATAGCTTTGAGTGAAGGGATAGAATAAAGGGTTGGATGAAGGGGTGTCGAAAAGTTATAAAATATGTACATGTTGGGTGCTTGGGAATAAAAGAAAAAAGGAGGGAAAAGTGGAAAAATACTCACAAGGAGTCGAAAAAAAAAATCGACTGAAAAAAGGTTAGTTGGCCAGAAGTGAAAAATAGGATGAGAAGTGTGATGTAAGGCGAAGGGGAATAATATGTATGAAAAAGAAGGGAGAAATAGAGAAATGATAAGATCGGGAGTACATAGTTGATGTGAATTAGAAAAAAATGGTTTGAAAAAAAAAACAATGTGTTTTCCAATCTATACGCTCGGGTTGAGTCACTTTATCCATATTTCCCTACCTTAGCCAAAGAGCCTTCATTACAACCTTAAATAAAGTCCTTTATGATTTGTGAATTGCATACAAACGAGTGGCGGAGATGTGAGACGATTTGCAAGCATATGGTAATTCTTCAACATTGATATGACTTGAGCGAATACACGTCCCTTATCAATCTAGTGAGCAGAGTATACACTTTATCCTTGAGGGGCGTGATTTGAAGTGTTTTACCTTGATTCTTATAAACTTGTGCTCCGTGTTAACTCTTTGAAACTTGGTTGACTTGTGATTGATGTCTATGGATAGATGACATGAATTATGATGCGGTGTTCTTGAGTTTCTCTTCTTTTCCTCATTTGTGTTGTCTTGTTTATAAAGTGTTGACTGGGACTGTCAACAATTTAAGTTTGGGGGTTTGATTGACTTGTATTTTGCATGTATTTTGGGCTTAATATTGGCTAGAATGTGTTGATATGCATGCATTATATGAGTAAATAGGGTTTTATTCCTGTTTTGTGGAAAAGGATTACGCTTTGCTCGTTTTGTAGGAATTTATCTATAATTGTAGCATTTTGGCAACAATTCGGGCATTGCAACCGCCAATACTTGACATGTTAGATGAAGTTTGGAGTCGAATCAAGAAGAAGTTGGATGAGAAGGGCAAAAATGGAAGAAAATAGCCAAGTGCTTGTTGTTACAGGTGAGCACGGGCAGGGCGTGCTCCTCTAGCACAACCCGTGCTCAACCCAGAGATGAAGACCCTGTGTTCGGCACCCAGCACGGGCTGGGCGTGCCAAAGGGGCACGGCCGTGCTTCTCTGTGGGAAAAACAGAGGTTCATTCGCTTTCAACTAGTTTTCGACCCGAACAAAGTACAAATAGACCCGAGGTGGCCACAAACAAGGATACGCTGATTTTTATCCTAAAAACCAGAGAAAAGAGCAGTTTTCCACTGGATACTTCGAGAGATTGATCAAGACCGCAACCACACCTTCGAGGATTGAAGATAGATCGAGAGATCGTCGTCATCCCCGAGTCACTCATTCCATTGTATCATTATTTCAATTAGTTAGATTTCGATTATGAATAATTTGTCTATGAATTGTTTATCTTCGATGTCGGGCTAAACATCTTGTGATTCCCGGGTTTGGGAGTAGCTTAATAAACACTTTTATTTGATGATTAAGGATAATTGAAGTTAATGTTTTCTTTCTCTATTCAAGTAACTTCGCTTTAATTCTTGTTTTATCAAAAGGCCTTTGATCTAAACTTGTTTGATGTATTGATTCATAATTCTAACCGATGAGTTTCAATACTAGATCTTGAGTACATGACACAAATAGAACACATGATTGAGAAGTCTGTGAATATTTGTGAGATCTTTTAATCTTTTGAACTTTTGGGAGTTGGATATCTCATGTTGAGTAGAGATGCTAACATAGATATTCCAATCAACGCTTTTACATATATCTCGAGAGAGAGGGTAAATTACTTTGGTGATTGGTCTATAGAGAAAAATACGTTTAACCTTGGTTTGATTAATCTGAGAATAAAAGTGGAATATTAACTGAAGCCATAACCCAGGAATCCATCCATTCATACTTGATCTTTCAATCAACTCTTTGCTTTGTTATTTTAGGATTAATTTCTGCTTTAGTAGTAATAAAACCAACCCTTCAAAATTCGATAGTTTAGATAAAAATAGGACTATTATAATCCAATACTTGGTACATTAATTTATTAATCCCTGTGGATTCGACATTGCAAACCCTATTCTATAAACTGATCCGTACACTTGCGGTGAAGCTAAAAAATAGGCGAACAGCAAGCCTCCCGCCTTACATGTGGTCTCTCGTCTTGCTGGTTTCCTGCTTCAGTACTAGTGGCTTGAGAGTCAGTTCCATGGGGTTGAGATCTTTTCTGCGTTTTCGTGTCTTGGCAGTTCCACACAGTGCCAGAATGGTGCTGTAAAAAATCAGGAGATCACTCAAAGTCAATGATGGTCCAACTTCTTCATCTGAGCTGGTAATTCTTCAATCGAGAACTTACCTGCAACACCAACAGACGTTAGACAGATCTTGGGGTTGTCCCAGGAAGGCCTCTCTGATACTCAAGTCAGCACTAGAAGTAGGAGAAAAACCATAGCAAAAGATAGAGCATTGTAACTTGGATTATGAGAATGTACGTACAAGTAATAAGGAGGGACCTATTTTATACATAGGATGATGGTCCGCTTGGGCCTATAGGGACCGTGTGGCCGGATAATTAAATTTGTGATCCAATAGTAATTAATAATATTGGATAATTAATTTAAGGGATGATTACAAAAACACCCCTGAGGTTTGGGTTAATTACAAAAAAGCAGACGTGTTTCAAAATTACAAAAAACCCCTTAAGGTTTCGTTTTGTCTTAAATTTAAGGGGAGAAAACTGTAGTATTTTTGCAAATGTCAGGGTTTTTTTTGAAATACTTTTGAAAATCACTGGGAAAATGTAAGGTGAATCAAACCTCTAGTGTCTTTTTTTGTAATTTTCAAGAACTCTGGATTTTTTCGTAATTAGCCCAATCCTTTGGGGTGTTTTTGTAATTATCCCTTAATTTAATAATATATGAAATAATAAAAAAAGGATATTATGAAAGGTCATTTTTGCTCCCAAAAGTCTTCATTCTCCTTTGTCATGTGCTCCACCTTTCTTCAAAGACTCCAACTCTTTTAATTCTTAACAAAATTCTTTTCCAGTACGTGACCAAAACTTGAGAAAGGATAACTAAAATTCTATAATAATGGTAGGGGTTGCAATTCAGATCAATCATCAGGTCATGTACGTGTTTAGCTTCGGGTCAATCAGGTTATAAAAAAATCATTAAAAATCTAGTAATATATAAGATAACTATGTTTTAAGATAAATTGGTATATTGTGTTTGATCGTTACACAATCGTATTTGTCCTGTGCGTATTTCTTTTTGTAACTTTGTCGGATTCATGTTATGTTAGAGATTGGTACCCCTAAATTATGGGACATCAAGACAAACTTTTCTTTGACGAAAACTATGTTACTCATAGCCTCCCTCCATTCTCTTTGCCATATTTAGCATGAGATCCTTGACTTTAATCTTCTTTTATATTAAAAAAAAAACACTCTTCAAGTATACTTTTATTACATTGTAGCTTTTTTAATCAAAATATTTGGACTTACACATCATAGATGTGCTATATCAAGTATTTTATATTTATTTGGGTGAATTTGTAGTAACGTAAATTATTAACGTAAACCCGGTTAAATAACCGTAATGAGTTTACAAAACCAAACGATATTCTATTGTGATAGATTTTTATGGCTAATAAAATTTTATTCAACTAACAAGATTAGAGCCTCAAGGCTTTTATACAAATAATAGAATTTTGGTTTGAATCCTATTCGAATGTTAACAATAGTCAACCTTGATAATAATTAGTTTATTATAAAAAAAACTTATCTATGGAAAAATTTCATTTTCTGAGGTAAGTTATTGTTTTTAAGAAGAAAAATAAATACAAAATGAATGAATTTGTTACACAAAAAAGTTGTCTTGTGGGGCTTTTTAATTGGGTAGAAGAATTTTTTTAGGTTTTCTGGTATTTCTCCCAACCTTTTACAATTGCTTGGGTGGATTGAATTCCCAACTAAATATAAGTACTACGAGAAATCTTGAGCTATTTTTATACTGCTATAATGAAGTTCATATAATTATAAATTTTTGAGAAACAATGATACTTTATAAGGAAAATAAGTTTTTTTACCATAAAAAATGAGTTTGTTTTTAATATTACGTAAGATCATTTAATTTTCTAAACTGAAATTTAAAGCAAACACATAAAAAGAAAGCACTAGGTTACTAAAATGTATATTAGAGTTTAGGGATTGTAAAACAAAAAAACTAAATCAAACTACATAAAAGGTCTTATATATTCTAAAAGAATTAAAATACATTTTGAAAAAATTAATTTGACTTGCCTCCATCAAAAGGTAGGAAATGATATATTTTAACGTTTTCATTTGTGATCCTACAACACTTATAATAAATGTACTCGTCCTTGACTTGACTTGACACGAGATAGATAATTGGAAGATGAATTCATCTTCGAAAGAAAGAGAACTTCTAGTGACAATATGAATTATGATTCAACAACTCGAATATAAAGACCTGAAAATATATAAAGAAAGCCAAAAACACCAAACAAATACAAATTTAAACTAAGAAACAAATCCTAAAAACTAAAAACACTTAAATGGGTCAGAAATAGGCCTAGACGAAGGAATTTCGGGCCTTGACACCTTGTATGAACAGCAAGCTTCTTAGTTTTTCCTATCTTGTTGTTTTCTTTCAGAAAATGGGCTATAATAAGAAATAGGACATCGTCTCAAAAAGTTATGATTTTATTATTTTATCTTTCTTACTTTCATCTATTGTAGCCCAGCGCGTCTTCGACTCGTTCCATGTCAGTGTCCCCCATCTGAAAAGAACTTGTCCTTGAGTGACCTGATAAATAGAATGTTATTAGGATGATAACCTGATAAATCAACAACATTGAATGTAAGTGAAATGCCCATCGATTCAGGCAAATCCACCACATGCGCATTATCATTGATGTCGTGCACAATATGTTATGGACCATATTTCTTCGGCTGCAACTTATGATGCTGACCCACTGGAAACCTTTCAAGGCGAAAGAAATCCATCACGTCATCACCAAATTCAAACATATTAACTCGATGATGCTTATTTGCAATATTTTTTAATTTATGGTTAGTCTCTAGTAACTTCTAACAAACTTCAGCCTGAACATTCTACACATCCCAATATTAGCCGCTGCAACACTAAACCTAATGCCTTGAGGTAATTCCACCAAAGCAACATGTCTTGGTGGCTTTTGATGCATTACAGAGAAATGCGACTTTCTCGTAGAACTATAGATAGAATTATTAAAAGCAAACTTTGCCTAAGGTAAAGCATGATCCCACTGTTTCAGTTTATCACCACAAACACAACAAATAAGATTACCAAGAGTCTGATTAAAATCCTCCGTCTGGCCATCAGTTTTTGGATGGGCTCTGCTCCCACCACAAAGAAGCTCTTCCATTTAATCGATACACCACCAGTTTTACTTGCTTCTCCTCGAGAATTTCGGAGTATTTGAAAAATCTCTCTACTTCCGCCACCCAAACTGGGAAATCTTCAATGTGTAGATTTTCATTGAAGGGAGTAGGGTAATGCCTAGTATTTTTTTAGCCTGATTCAAACTTTAAAATGGGTCATTTTTATGAACTTAAAGACAACATAAAATACAAGTAAAAAATGAATTTTGTATAATGCACAAAATTAGTTAAAATATTATGACAATCGTGCCCAAAGTAATTACTTAAATACAACTCAGATTCACAATTTTGGTGGCAAAAGTATTAATCAAGGCTGTTTAATCAAGTTACTCAATAATTCTTTTCTCAATTGATAACATAATTAACTCTTTCAATCTTTTTTTGTGACATGGTTGATTGGAGAAAAGTTTTCATGAACTTTATATATTTCTTTTATTGCGACATGATTGATTGGAGAAATGTTTTAATGAACTTCAACTTTGATAAACTTTTATCTACACTTGCTAGTTGCTACTGTAACTCATATCATCAACAAGATCTTATAAGCAATATAAATATTTGGAAAAACATTCATTTATTTTCTTCAAATAATCTACCATATCAAATTATCTTTTTGTATTTAATATTATTGTAACGACATGTGCTATCCCAAATGGGCTTTCTTTCCTTAACCTTTTCCTTTGGACTTCCCATCCGCAACGCCACTCATGGACTTCCCACCCCTGGACCTCCAGACTAAAGTGGGTTTTATGACTTCCCCCACACTCGAACCCAGGACCTCCAGACTAAAGTCCCAAGTTCCTAGAAGTGGTACTCATGCACCCTCTTAGAACTTGAGACTTTAGCCTGGAGGTCCTGGGTTCAAGTGTGGTGGAAGGCATGAAACCCACTTCTACGGGTAGGAAGACCATGAGTGGCGACGTGGATAGAAAGCCCATGGGAAAAAATCCAAAGAAAGAAAACCCATTTAGGATAGCCCTCGGTCGTTACAATTGTAGATCTAAAAGGTGTCAAGGTAAAATCTAGAAGGGGTTGAATAAATTTTACAACTTTTAAAAATTTAAACTTATTTTCAAATAAAAGTTGTGAAAACATCTAAGTTCCATAAGAACAAATGAGCTTAAGCTTAGAAGTAGAGTTAACCAACAAAATAATTGACTGTCTTGTTGATAAAGTAATTTGGCTGATAGACTGTAACTCTTGGGTTTTTTAGTTTTATCAAATAAATGACAGAAATGTAAAATGCTTAACGTAAATAAGACACAATAATTTTTATAGTGCTTCAAAGGTGGGGAACCCTCTAATCCACTCTTATCCTGCTCTAGGAGGCATTCACTAATTATTTCTTCTATACAAAGTACAACAGTTCTGCAGCTTTGTACACACAGCCAACTGTTCGACTCAACTCTGCACAAAGGTTGATCACATAGACCATTTGCTATTGTGCTTCTTGAACTTGGCAAGACTTGATCACACAGCCTTCTTGCTTTAGTTTTGGTTTTATGAAACCTCACCAGAAATCCTTCACTTCAAGAAAATGTGAACCCCAATTTTTGTTTTTCAACAGTTTTTCCTTTGACTGAATAAACATCCTTGTTCTTTCACAGTTATCTTAGATGCATTGTTTCTGAGTTTTGCTTGAGGAATGGAGTTTTAGCTCGAAAGAGAATTTTTTGCTTGCTTGAATTTCTTGTTGTATGTTCTATGTCATGTCTCTTCTTCTCTTTGAATGTTTTTTCAGCTTTTATATGTGTAATTCAAATTATGCCCATTAAAGAGATAAGCAATTTTCAAATCACACCATTGAACTGTTGACATGTCCTTTTCTTGCAGCTTGATGTGGACCTTTCATATTACTTTTCAGATCTCTGTGGCATCCTGAAACTTACAGAATTGCAGGTGTTTGTCATTGCCACATTCATTTGGTCTTCATTAAATGTTTAGCTCTTTTTACTCAAACCTAGTACTTTTGATTTTTATACAATTAACATCTTCCTTGATCTCAGTTAGGGGTGAGCAAAACCACATTTGAATCAAAAAATTTATCCACACCGCATAATTCGATTTGGTTTGGTTTGATTTTTTTAAATAATGCGGTTTGGTTTTAATTTTAAAAACAGAAATAATTATTGGTTCATTTCAATTTAGGTCCAAAAAAAATTGGTTTACACTGAACCAAACCGCATATATGTTTTTTTTTCTATTTTTTTTTCTATTGTTTATTATATCTTATTTGAGTTTTATATATTTTTAACTGTTAACCAAATTAAAATTAGATTTTTCTCTAAAAACATAGACATCTCCCAACCCTACAATATACTCTCAACGGCTTAAGCCTGATTCTCCCGCTGCTGGCGACCTCTTTCTCCCAGATATAAAATCCCAGTCGAGTCTCTGCCATGCCACCGGCCCTTTGTCAAGCACTCGAGCTTGAGTCTCTACCACAACACCTCATAACCGATGATCTTAAAGGTGAGTGGACTTTTATTTAAAAATGAAATTGAAATGATGGAGGAATATTTTGGCCAAAGCAATGAGTTTTCGGAATCTGTTCCGAGTAAAATATTTGCTGAGTTGAGAATATTATTGGGATTTTTTTTTGTTTTTTTTTTATTTTATTTTCTCTATCATTTTCAATTTCGGAGTTTTAGTTTTGTACTGGTTTAATATTCAATTGGTTGAAATAATATGATGCCAGTTTTGTTTAAAAAAATAAAAATTGAAATGGAATGAAAATTGTCAATTATAACTTAAATATGAAGAACAAAAATGAAAAATCTATATGAATCGTAGTGACACCAAAAAATTTATTTATTTCGGTTTTAGTTTTTCAAGAAACAATCCAGTTTCAATTACCCAAAAATCCCATATCAAATTTTGATTTTTTGTGGTTCGGTTTGATTTTGCGCCGAACCGGGCGTTTGCTCTCCCCTAATCTCAATGCAACGAAAATAAGTCCAGTTGACTTGAGATACGCTACAGCTTTACCCAGTTGACTGATCCTTGATAGACTTTTGATGTCAAGTCTTCTGAGAGTCTTTTGACTTTGACACATGTTAAGAAATTTATTTATATAGATTTTGATGATGCTTAGAAAACTATGTATTATAAAGTTGGTACCCCAAAATTCTATAAACTCTCATCCTGTAATATATAAGATAATGGCGGCTCAAAACAACTAAGTCAATGTTCAAAAGAGTTTCAAAAGACTTGTTGAGGAAGCTAAGAAGATTTTAAGCTAAGTCACTTAAAGATCAGAAGACAATCAGCTGAGTCTAAAGTATAAGATTGCCAGTTGAGTTTAAAGAGGAAGACCTACATATGAGTTTAAGTTAGAAGACTCTCAAAAGACATAACTTCAAAAGTCTTTCAAAGATCAGTTAAGTAGGGTAGAGTAGCTGTGAGACTCAAGTTAACTAGTCATATCCATTGCACTGAGTTCACAGATGATTTTCATTGGAAAAAGTAAACATATTTTGTTTGACCGTAAAAGTGTTAAGAATTTAATGAAGACCAAAGGGATGCAACCAATGAAAAGCGCTTGCATGACTGTCAGTTTCAGAACGCAACACTGTTCAGAAAAGTAATATGAAAGGTCAACATCAAGCTGCAAGGAAGGACATGCCAACTGTCCAACATTGTGATTTGAGTTTATCCATCTCTTCAACGGACAAAATTGAAATCATAGCTATAAAAGCTGCAGAATTATTTTCAGAGAGACATAAAAGATACAAAAGCCACAAGAAAATCAGAAAGCATACACTCTCTTGACCTAAATTCATTAATCATCAAGCTTCAAATCTAGACACTTTAACTAACTGTAAAAGATAAAGGCTACTCAAACAGTTGAAAAGGAACAAGTTTTGAAAACAAAATTGGGGTTCGCATCTCCTTAAGGTGAAGGATTTATAGTTAGGTTCTGCGATGAACCAAAATAGAGATGCAAGAGGGATGTGGTGAATGAGTCTTGTAGTTTCAGTGAGCTAAAATAGTTAGAGGGTTGTGTGAGCAAAGTCTAGTGAAGAGCTGAATCCAAACAGTGAGTTGTAGTTATCAAAGCTTCTAGGATTGATTTGTAACTTTGTATCCAAATTCAATTGATATTTAGTGAATTCCTCTTTGAGTAGGAGAAGAACGGAGTAGAGAGATTACATCACCATCGAACCACTGTAATTATGTGTCTCATTTATAATTTCGCACTTTATATTCCTGCAATTACATTTTTATTTATTTCCTAATACCTTATAAATATTCTTTGTTGATTGCTAAAAATTGAAATTGGTGCAAGTCTTCCGATATACTTAATTGAAAATTTATTTTGTCAGAGTTTGCAATTTTCCAGCTCAGTTACTATATCAACAACTTTGTTAAGAGATCTGTTGAGTGGTTAATTCTCCTACTAAATTTTAACTTAACTGTCACTCAGGACTTGACTATTATTTTTCTCTGAATTTAAAAACATTTGAAATTTTCAAAAAAAAAATCTATTCTACCCCCTTCCCTTCTAGATTTTACCTTTATACCCTTAGGACATACAACTCATCTGACAGACTTCTATTTCCTATAGAGTCTTTTGAACTGCTTAGACTCGGCTGAAAGTCTTCTAACGACTTCACTGCTTAGCTGAAAGTCTTATGAAACTTGTATAACTCGACTAGAAGTCTTCTGAACTTCTTCAACATGTCTTCTGAGATTCATCTACATTTTGACATAGTTGTTCCAAACAACTCATTATCTATTATAAAAATAGAAATTACAAAATAGTCCCAACTTTCTAATACTAGTTTCTAAGCATCATTAATATATATACAAATAACTTTCCTAACAATTTCCCCCTTTTGATGATGCCAAAACTATAAGCAACGCATGTGCTCTGAAAGTTTAAAAAGAGAATGAAAGATTTCATTTTATTAATATTTTTCAGGTACTTCGGTACATTTACACAAATTTCATTACAAATAATGCATTTACACAAAAATGTACAAAACAGTCACTTCCCCCGATCTTCTAGGATTAGTCCTCCTTCTCAGCTAATCTTCATCATCATCTAGAATATGCAATGAAGGATTCTCACCATCTATCCAATATCTTGCATATCTTCTAAAGGGTTCATGAGTGACATATGAAACCCTTCCACTGTCTCTATGGCTCCTTTGCATTGGGGTTCGAGAATTGTCTTTCTATACATATTTTACTTGTTTATTTTTGTACGTTTTAGGTTGTTTCTTATTAGTTTTCTAGGTTTTTGATTGTACATAGTTCGTATTACTAACAAGTGTTCATATTGGGGCAGATTGATCATTTGGAGTTATTTCTAGCGAATTTTTGGCCATGCATTCATGTCAAAATATAATTCAGGTTAAAAAGATGTGAAGATGCTCAAAAATCCAAGATAAACACGCCAAATTGGGGTCTTTCGGGTAGAAAATGTCCAAGATGTATTGAAAAACATGGTCATGTTCGTGCCATTTTCTGCGAACACAGCCAGGCCGTGCTTTGAAGCACGATCGTGTTGCAACCCCGGCCTGACGTGGATTTTGACATATTTTCATTCAATTTTCCATTTCAGAGGGGTTTCATGGGAACAATAGAGGGAAATAAACCCTAGGGCATACAAATATGACCCTTTGGCCTCATGATTCATATCTCATATCATCTTATATCAATTCTAATTTGAATTCTCTCATCTTATGTATTTCATCTTACATCTTGCACAAGGAGGAGGCGCCAAGGCTCAAGGGTTGAAGAACTCTCAGAGAGAAAGACAACACAATGCTTTCATCGTCATACATCCATTAGGGGAGTCATGTTTTAGTTTTGATAATTGAAACACATGTATTCATGTTGATTTCAAGAGAAACATCTTGTTTATTTGTGTTTTCACTTTAAATTCCCATCATGTGTTAACCCGTTTATGTTTGGGTGCGATGAACCCTAAAATTTATTTGTGATTATGGTTTAAATATTTTATCTTGTTTTATTATGCTTTCATGCGATTTGCTTATGTTTTGCTTGTTTATTTGAATTGTTATATATGTGATAGGTTATTTATTTATTTTTCAACAAACCATTGATTAAAGTTATAGGTTATATAGTAAAATAACGATAATAAATAGTATCTGTGATCTTTAGGGATGGCAATGAGATGGGTCAAAATGCGACCCCATAATAAACCCGATCACACGGGTCCCGGGTGAGTCCCATGCCCATTTTTTGGAAATCCGCTGAGTCTGGGGTGGGTACGGGTCCTTATGGACCTACCCCGTATATGTTTAACTTAGTCAAATTTAATTAATTTTTTTTAGTTCTGAGAAAGCTCTCACAATCTGTCTCTTTTTATAAGGCTTAGGCAACTAAGCACTGATTTATTTTTCGCCCTTCATCCATTTTTCCTCACTCCTACTCCTGCTAGTCCGAGTCTCACTCAACTGAACCCCCCTGGTGCCCATTTAGCCTCCCTGTGAAACCCAAAGTGAGTCTTAAAATTCATGTCTGCAGATTGTTTGAATTGAAAAAAAAAATCTCAAATATTGAACAAAAATGGGGGTGCCACTCATCCTCGATATTTGATTGGTAATTTAATTATAAAATATTAAAAGTCCTAAATATTTTGATTAATAAAGTACAGAGGGCCTTCATGATCTGATTATAAAATTTTAGGGGACATAACTCAAAGAAATGACTAATTCGCTGGTAGCAGATATTGCATAAATTGTGGCGGGTCTGGGGGGTTGAATTTGCCGGGTCGTGAGTTCAATATTCTTCGCTGGGCGAGTCTTGGGTTTGGCCAAACCCATCCTACACCTGTCCTGTTGCCATCCCTAGTAGTCTTTATGGGATCGACACTCGATACTGTCTTAGCTCTGCTATAAACAATTGGTGTACTTGCATAGACTATTTCTATAGTAGCTTCCGAGCCATCAGGGTTCTTGGGGTACCTCTTTCTCTCGGAATTTCTCTTACCCTACCCCTACCGCCAATGACTTGATTGCCACCAACTCCTTCTTGTTGACTGTTTGAAGAACCTTTTCCTCTTCCTGAACCCTGTTGTTCTTCAAGAAGCTGAATTCTTTGTTCCCAATATAAGTTCCAACCTACTTCTTTAGATAAATCTTTGTACAATCATTCATCAAGAAGAGTTTCAAATTCTTCATTGCTTCTATCCTGAGCAGTTGAGCTCACATGTAGTCCACTAATCTTCTGCCTAAGATTTTCTATTAAATATTTAATTGTTGATTTTGCTTGATCATATGTTGCACCTTTTTGGAAATTGGAACTCTTCTATTCGTTGTACTTCATTGATATATGATACCTTCTATGGTGGGATGAAACCAATAAGTTACTTTTTCCCTTTATTCTACCTTGTAGCCATAGTCATTTTTGAGTCAGATGGTTATATGATAAAAGCCACTATAATTGTGTTGCAGCCTCAACACTGCAGTGCTTCGACAACATCAAATATATATGTTGTAATTGCATCTATTTAAATACCGTAGGAACTAGTTATTTTCAAAAAGAAGTTTCTGACATATTCAGTTATGTGTTCTTAAGAATGGTGGCATTTTTTTAACATTGATCGATATCTAATGTGAATGTAATATATTGTCCTGTATGATTGAGATGATTGAAAAATATTGTCCTCTTATTTTGTGTCACTTGGTAGAATGCGTTGCTCGTCATATTAAAACTACTGATAGATATTCTCATATGCATCCTTTTTGTTTCTACTTTGCTAAGTTTGCTTTATATTTGCGAAACATCATTACATTCTCCATAACCAGGGTTAATGGAGGTGAACAACTCCTTCAAAATTGATTTCTTGAAATTTTGGTGCCTTTGCTAATTGATGGGTTTGGTTTTGTTTGACCAAATTTGCTGTCTTTTGTTCTTCTTTGACATGATGAAGTTGAAAAGAAGCTTGAATTGATTCTTTTGACCCCTACTTGCTGATAAGTTATAGATTGATTTTGGAACATTTGATGGAGAGGCATTATCTGGTTTTTTCAGTCCTTTTTATTTCCATTTCATATCTTTTGAGTAAGGCCAGACACCACGTATTACTGACTTTGTTCATGGTTCAAATGGATTGGGGAACATCATCATCCCTCCTCCCAAACCCAAGAAATCCGAGAAATCCGCATCTGAATTTTTGGTCGAAAAAGTTTCTGAAAACCCTGGTGAAGTTTCTATACTTGCATTGGGACCTCTGACAAATCTCGCACTAGTAAGTAGTTTGTTTGTTGTTGAATTGTGATCTTGCAATTTTGAACTTGGTGGAGCTTTCTTTGTTTTTTCAAAATAAATCATTGTTTCTTGAAATAAAGAGATTGAGGAGAGTGGTTGTACTTGGTGGAGCTTTCTTTGCATTCATAAATGTTAATCCTGCTGCTGAAGCAGATGTATGTAGTCAATACCTCTAATGTTCTTTTTTTTTTTTTATTACCATGAGTTATATCCAGTTACTTCTCTAGAACTAGAACACACCATCTATGATTATATGTACAATGGGCTCTTAAGGTTGTACCTGTTTATTTATTGGAAAGCTTTACCTTATTACAGATCTTACTCTATTCATGTAGGTTATTAACCAGATTTGATTGCCACATAATGCTGATTTGAGTAGGAATTTAACATTGGTGTATTGGTTATTAGGCTGATTTATGTAATTTGTGGGAAATATTGAAATTCGAGCAAAATGGAATAACAATCGTCATGAAGTAGAAAAAGAACATTTGTTGAAAGTGCTTGAGCAAATAGTGATTAAGTGTAGTTGAGTTTTGGCATTTTATTCCTTTTATCATTAACTCCTACTCTAATGCAGGGCTTGTTACACATCAGTAAGTAGGGAATGGGGATTAAATCATATCACCATGTAAGTCTTTTTTTTTAGTTTGATTTTATTTTTTGTGCATCTATATCTTGCAGTCATTTTTTGTAACATATGAAATAATTTAGTTAATGGAAGAGGACCAGACAAGTTTCACCTGCACCTTTGCATGAAAATGGACCATTGAGTGCTTTTCTCACACTTACTCTAGTGTTAGTAGTTTTAACCAACTGAATTATGCCTACTAGTCGTTGGTAGAATCCGAGGGGTTAAGCTTCGAAAGTGTCAGCTACTTTAGATGATAAGAACAAAAAATAAATTGGAAATTAGATAAGAATTTTAGCATTTTATTGAACTGTTTGCACCAACTCAAGGCCTAGAGTAATTTTTTATGTTTTTTTTTTGTTTTTTTGTTTTGTCTTATATATTCAGATGTCACACACAGGAAAAGTGATCGCCATCAAGAGACGACCTTAAGTAAATAGTGATACTTTGGTGCATTTGTCTTCTGGACTCAAATATAAGTCTTGCTTTTATTTAGTACTTATGTTTCTTGCTCATAACTAGCTGAAAAGATAAATGGAAGTGTTTTTGCTCATATGAGAATATTTTCTGAAATATGCAATAAAAGACTGTTTTACACTTCGGTACAATAAAAGTTCTTAGTACAAAATTGGTGCACTGAAAATTTTTTGTGTGAAATGCAAGTTCTGCAACTTAGTTGGGGTTGGGGATGATGCTGACTGCCTCAAACAAGGTAATTTAATTTCTTCACATGCCTAATTTATATAATTTTGATTATAGTGACAATACCTATCAAGGTTAGAATTAGGTGGTTCAATTTGTCATGCCTTTCTCTTATAGATTCTCTGGACTCACTTTATCTCAGTATATCATAATTGACTATTTACATACTATTATACACCGGTAATGGCCCTTTGAGGCAGTGAGTCATATACGCTTTGTCCATCACATTTCTTTACTAATTTCAGCCGTTGAATGTTATTGTTTACTATTGGGATTAATGTTTTCCTTTTTGAATTTGTAGGTTGATTCCTAAAGAGAAATTCAAGCGTGAAAAGAAATTGATGCATGGAAGCAACCAAGTGATTCGCCTTTATTGTGCTCCAATACTTTTTGTACTCGTTGGAGTGGATACTATTAAATTCTTTACCGATCCATTGTGATAGAACTCTTCTTTTGTAACAAATTACAATTGTGTATATTTTGAAATGAATACATTTTTTGATGTAATTGTTTATATATTTTTTTTGTTTAGAATAATTATTTCTTCTGAATATTTAGTAATATTTTGTAAAGAAAATAATTATTTAATTTATTAGAGTTAATTTTATTGTTAAATTGATTTTTCCTGACGAACAAATAAATGATAATGAATGTAAACTATATTGATAAAACAACCTATAGTGAAGGACAAATGATGATACAATGAGGGTTGTGTTGTAATTAAATTACTATTTAATGAGAGGCAAATAACATCATAATGATGGAATTTTCCATCATTCAAATCAACTTTTAGTGAGGGTATAATCTCATCATTAAATATATTAAATCAATAATGACATGACCTATTTCCCGTCATTATTTACGTTTACCTAGAAGGGCAATAATGAGGGGTCCATGACGGGAATTTTTCGTCATTAAAAGTTTTTAATGACGGATTTTAGACATATAATGACGAAATTTCCCGTCATTATAAATCATTTTTCTTGTAGTGGAAGTTCTCAATCAAAACTTCAAGCATTATATTAATTACGGAATCCATAATTGTGTTGTTGGCATCTATTTTAGTCATTTGTTTTTGGAATCCTTCTAACTTCAAATTAAACTCAGCTTGCATATACCCCAATTTCTTGTCAATCTTAGTTTTCAGCAGGTTCAAGTTAGTTTATCTATTGTTATTCATTTTTCTGAAATTCTCTCTCTAGTGTTGTTGAAATCGTACATGATCATTCTCCCAGATGACATCTCCATTTGTTTATCCTAATCAAACATCCATTGACATCTCCATGAATAACATCTCCTTTGTTTTCAACAAAATGTGAAAGGGATGTGAATCCTCTTTCAAGTTGGTCCATCTTTCAAAACATATGTCTGAAGGCTTTTCTTAATTCATTAGCCAACTGATTGTTGTCTCCTTGAGATAATTCAAACTCTGGAAGTTGACCACGAGGATCTTATGGTACCAAACCTTGTTCTCTGATCTCAACTGCTTCTTCAGAATTTGGCTCTTCAACAAACATGAACTCACTTGAGTTGTTTGAATCTACAGTTCTTTCCCTATCCAGCTTATCTGGTATTTCCTCATCACCTTGATTGTTAGAATCATTACCATATTCCTCACAAGGGAAATTAGGAGTGTCATTTTCAAAGTTCCGCTGGATTCTGGACTCCTTTCACCTGAGCAATTTGTCTTTGTGCCTCAGCTGAAGTAGCTTCATTGCCACCAATATATGTGTTAGTCTGCTCAGATAATTGTGCCTTTGCTATCTCAATAGCTTCATTGGCAGTAATAGAGTTTTCTTCCTTTTCATTTTGATTTTCTTTAGCATCGATTGTGTTAACATCATTACTTGCCTTAGAAACAACTGTTCTGGGTGATCCCACCAGAACAAATCCATATTGTGCAACATTTGGCTTTTCAATTCTCTTCTCAACTGGGTTCCCTTTTTCTCTAACTTCCTTAGTTGTTCCCGACCCTTCTGTCCTATTGTTATATATTTTTTATTCATCTGTGTTCAATTCAACTGGTTCATTATGCTTACACTGTATCAGCTCAACTGTTGACTCAACTGCTATGTTCGTCGTTATTTCTGTCTCATCCATTCACGAGTCTGTTGGCGATTCTAACACATCTGTTTCCCTTTCAATTGTTGGTTATAAATCAGATACATATATAGTATTATCTCAAACTCAACGGTTGGCAATTATGATTCTATGTGTTCCAAGATGGGTTCTTCTGCTTGGACATTATCAGGAGTTTCAAGGTTTTCAACTATAGGAATATTTTCTTCACTTTCAGGGTTGGCCTTAGCCAAGTTTCTTCCGATTTGAGTATTCATTTCCTCTACAATCTCAACTGGGGGAACATTTTTGTTGTTTATCATGTTGGCCTCAGCCAGGTTTCTTCCAACTTGAGTATTAACTTGTTCTTTAATAGTCTTAACTGTAGGTCATTCAACATTCGAATGTAGAGAGTCAGCTCGAGTAGAGAGCTCATATTCGTCTCTAACAACTTCTCATATGATATGGGTAGAGGATGATGGTTCTCCTGGCCCATCAAAATCTTTTCTTTCCACATCCTGCCTAGACTCCCCAAGAGCAGTAGACAATTGTTCATCCTCCAACTCCTCTACTTCATCTTCAGATGAATGGTCAGCTGCACCCAAAGAACATTCATGTAGGGTGTCAGCTAGCTTATTTCCTTTCTCCTTAGCAAGTTTTTTTCCCCTTTTGTCTCAGCTGGTAAAGACTACTTCAGTGCTGGGGACTAGGTCCAACATAACAGGTGGATTCAAGAAGTTAAACACCCCGTCTTCTTCATCTAACATTTGAGGTTGCTCAAATTGATATCTACTCTTACTTAGCTTTCAACTCATCCAAGATATTTTCTTCATTTCATCCTTAGCAAGGAGACTCTTCATCTGATGATGCCACTGGCCCTACCAGCTTCTCTTCCTCCCTAGTAGCATGGCCATCACCATCTCCCCTCAACTCTTCTGCAACTTCTTTTTCCTCAATAGTCACACTTATGGCAATTGCTTCATCATGTTGAGTCTGGGGTGAAAAGATCCTTGCATTCAGAATTGAAGGTCTATCTTCAACTGCTTTAGACCTTGTTTCATTGTCAATTAGTGAAGTGTCAGTCATCTCGGAATCTACTGCAATGGTAAACTCTTCTGGTTTATCAACTAGCCGACTCTTAGGCTGAGTTTTCTATTTCCTAGCTATAACTGTCTTTCTAAGGGCAACAATCCTTTGTTTCTTTGGTGTAGAAGCAGACTCAACTGACAGTATTTCAGCAGTCTCTCCCTCTGAAGCATATTTCTTCTTCGCGTGAGCCTCATTCTGGGCAGCTGATAGGTTTTCTCTAAAGAGCTTCTTGCTCACATGAAAGGGTTTTTCTTTTCTCAGCGGAATTCCTATTTTCTATATAATATAACAAATCACCAGGTCATATCCAAGTGTATTCTTACATTTGTCATTCTCAACCTTGCATTTTAGAACATTTTAACACAGTTTATCACAGACAAACTCGCTCCAATTCACTTCCAACTTCTCCAAATTAGCAGCTACTACCAATATCTTAGCATCAGATAACTGGTCATAAGACCCAAACTTTATATCAATGCATTTGAACACTATGTCAATAAACTTGCGATATTCCCTCTTTATCACAGCCTTAACCCCTGATTGGTTGTAGTTATCCTTTACCCCTTCGACATCTATCTCCTCTCATATTTTCTGCATATCAAACTCGTCGTCTTTCAGCACTGTAAGTCCTGAGTTCAGAAGAGGCATCAGCTTAGTCAATTCTTATGGTGTGATTAACACCGTTGTTGCATTAATAGATGAATGGATTCCGTCATCATGAACTTCAACATTGACATAAAACATCGCAACCTCATGTAATGACCCACCTTCCACAACGACGACTGTCCCCACAAACCAATACGAGTCTTTTCAGTGCGCTTTGTCCTCACTCACGCGCACCCTTGGAGCAGCTTCCCAGGGGGTCACCCATCATATAATTGATCTGGGTCAAGCCCGCTTAACTTCAGAGTTTTTATATGATGAGCACCAGAAAAGAAGATGCATCTTGTTGATATGAATAGTACCTATCAAATGTTTTAAGCTCTCCTCAACTGTATAGTCCCATACCTACACAATCTCAGAATCTCCTCATATTCAGTTGTGGGATCAGTTCATTCATGTTCCCTCTGCCTAGAAGCTGTTAGATAAATATTTTTATCATGATTTTGATGATTTTGTTTTTACACCAAAACATTGTTTTTAAATGTTGTCCAAATACTCCTAAGTGATTTAAAATATTTTTACTAATTTTTCGGAGTATCTCTTAAAGTTTATTTTCGACAAAAATTGGACAACACTTTTGATGATTTTGTGTTAATGCGTTTTTACACCAAAACAATGTTTCTAAAAGTTGTCCAAATACTCCCGTTCGGTCTAAAATATTTTTACTATTTTTTAGAGTATTTCTTGAAGTTTATTTTCGATAAACAATTGGACAACACTTTTGTCTCGTGTTCAACCGGTTGCCCCATGTCTGAAAGTTAAGTTTTGAAACAGAAATGAGACGATTTGAAAAAATCCTGCAGGTCGACCGGTGCCTGAAGAGAAACAGAATTCACTGTCTCTCAAAAATTAGCAGGGGGACCGGTCCCTATGGGGGGCGACCGGTCGGACCCATGGTCGACCGGTCCGACCCCCCTGGACCAGTCCAAGTGATGGATTTTGTTGTGTTATTTTGTTTTCTGTATTTGTGCGCGACCGGCCGCCCTATTATTTGACAGTAAAATTCTAACCATTGTGCAACAGACATCTTTTTCCTAAATTATGGGGTTGATTTCTAACATCTATAATCTTGATTTTAATTGCATTTTGTTTTGTAGAAATCAGTCCCCAACAGGAGCCTATCAATGATCAATCATCTCCTATATATAGAGGAAGATTAAAAGCAACACAATAAGAGAGAATACTACAACACAACAAGATACACTCAAGCAAACATATTTGTTCTTCATTGTTATTATTCTTGTTGTAATTTGCCTAGCTTATCACTTTCACATCTTGAGGTCTAGGCTTTATTTCTTGATTACACTTGCACTCAAATTTGTATTATCCATTATCGAGTTGTAATCTTGAATTTATGATCATCATTCAACACAAGATATCCTTGTGAGTGTTCTTGTGGTAAGAACACACTTGGATGATCTAGGTGATAGGTGCAAGAAGAGTGTGGTGATCTTCTTATTGAAGAGTGTGGTACTCTTTGAAGTGTTGAAGAATTTGGTGTTCTTCAAGATTGAAGATTGTGGTAATCTTCACAAGGTGCCATTGAAGGAAGATTATGGTAATCTTCAAGGGAGATTGTGGTAATCTCCAAGGTGGTGTAGAAGAAGAGTGTGGTGCTCTTCAAGGTGATGTTGTAAAGTGTTGTTGTATTAATTTTGGTAATTAATAAAATCTTTTTTCTTTTTGAAATCCATCCCAGAGATACTGGGGTGGTAGAGGATTAGGCCCTAGGTGGGTTGAACCTCTATAAATTGATGCGTGTTATTTACTTCTCGCACCTTCATTCTTGTCTTAGCTTGTTTGATTCGAAAAAGAGGGCATAATCGAGAAAATTGAGATAATCTATTCACCCCCTCTAGATTATCGTAGCTGCTTGGACTTACAGAAGCCTGCCAGGAGCCGCTCCTTGTTCGTGCCTTCTTGCACCGGCGATCACTCCCTTCTAGGCGGAGGGGAACATGAATGAACTGATCCCACACCCGAATAAGAGGAGATTCTAAGACTCTGTAGGTATGGGACTATACAGTTGAGGAGAGCTTAAAAGATTTGATAGGTACTACTCATACCAACAAGATGCATCTTCATTTCTGGTGCTCATCTCATAAAAACTCCGAAGTTAAGCATGCTTGACCCGGTGCAATTGTGGGACGGGTGACCCCCTAGGAGGCTACTCTTATAGTGTGCGTGAGTGAGGACAAAGCGCACTGGAAATACTCGTATTGGTTTGTGGGTACAGTCGTCGATCTGGAAGCCGGGTCGTTACACCTCCTCCATGTACGTCTGAGGTATCTCCATAGTTAGAAATTTCAGTAGTTTTTCTTTTCCAATGCACTTCACGATCTTCTGAGCTCTTTCTTTGTTCGCGGAGTGTTTGACCATGACCATCTCTTATGCATCGATGGTTGCACCAGAGTAAAGCTTGACACTCATATTTTCAAAATCCAAACTGTGCGATTTGGATGGAATGAATGATTTCTTGGGTGATATTTTATAACTAGGGTTCGTAAAGAATCAAAATTGTAGATTGTCTTCTTCATAGGACAGAAAAAAAGTTCTTCTGAGTAGTTGTGCGTGTAAGGCTTGTGAGAGAAAAAATGGAGAAATTTTATAGGAGGTGAAGAAACATGATAAGAAAAACCGTGTAATTTGAATTTTGATCAAAGGTTGAGATTTGATATCGCAATCCGAAATTTGGAGCAATTAATGCATTTGACGCATTTATGACTAATCATAGGCTTTCAGATACTGTTCACAATGCAACTTAAATTAATGTGACTATGCAACATTAAATGTGATTTACATAATGTAGAAGAATATTCCCACTCAATAACTATTACACCATTTTATCTTGCACACGTGCCAATGAGTAAGATGTCTGCTAACTTGTTACTTATCTGAAGAAATTCTTCTGCTTGAGTTGTTTGTTACTAATCAACTAATACTTGACTCCTCTTTTCAGATGATTTCACTCTTCTAACGATCTGACTCCACTGATTTCACTTGGCTGTCAGTAGTAGACTCGTCTGCAATCACTTTTTTCACTTCATTTCTTATTTTCTCAACTCTTCTGGTTGATTTAACTCGGTTCTATCAGTCAAGCTCATTCTTTAGCTCTTCAAACCTTGATTCACACAAGGGTTTTTTGTGAATATATTAGCTAATTGTTTCTCAGTTGAAACATATTCCAACTTGATATTTTTCTTTTCTACATGATCTTTGATGAAGTAATATCTAACATCAATGTGTTTGGTTCTTGAGTACAATACTGGATTTAGAAATGCACTATTCACATCCATTTGATAGACTATGAAATTCCTATGTGTTGCATATACAGAAACATTATTATTGCATCCAATTTGGCAATAGATGCAAAGGTTTCATCAAAATCTATTCCCTTTTTCTTGGCAATATCCATCGGCTACAAATTTTGTCTTGTCTCTAACCACTATGCCTTCTCCAGTCATTTTGTTTATGAATACCTATTTTGTTTCTGTTACATGTTGATGGGCTGGTCTTTGAACCTACTCTCATAATTTATTTCTCTCAAACTGATTCAGTTTTTCTTGTATTAATACAATCAAATGTGTGTCTTCTAGAGCATCTGACACACTGGTTCTATTTGAGATATGAAACATGCAAACATTGCTTTATATTGAACCATTGATCTTGTTCTTACTTCTTCTCTAACATCTCTATTGATAAGGTCAAGTGGGTGGTTTCTCAGCCATCTCACATCAAGCTGGAGTAAATAAGTTTGGTTGACTTGATTTTCAGCTAAGTTCTCTTGATTGTTGTTTCTTTGATCAATTGTGCCTAATTGTGTTTCATCAGGTTCTTTTAGGGATTCAGCTGTCCCATCTTCTTCCACATCGAGTCTTCTGTGAATTATCTCAATGTAGGGACTCATCTGAATAGTTAGATGAATTTGCTTTTCAACTAACTTATCAATATATTTTTGTCTAATGTTTGGTTTATCAAAAACCGCATGAATTGACTCTTTTGTCACCATAGCCCTTTTTCAGTACTCTAAAGGCTTTACGCTCAGATGCGTATCCAAGAAATGTTCTCTCACCTGCTTTAGTATCAAATGTTTTCATATTGTCCTTGCCATTATTATGAACAAAACATTTTCTTCTAAAAATGTGGAAATATCCAACATTTGGCTTCCTTCTTGTCCAAATTTCATAAGGAGTCTTGGGCAGTTGCTTAAATGTTTTTAGGTAAACCAGCTCAGCTAACATGGTTCTTGCAACTTGTCGAAGAGTTTTGTTCCTTCTTCCAGCTACTCCATTTTGCTGTGGAGTTTTTGCAGTTATTAGTTTATGAGAGATCCCATTCTCATTTCAATACTGAGTAAATACTCCATCTACAAATTGTATCCCTCTATCTAATCTGGTATTGATGAACAATTGGATTTTCTCACTCTGAACTTTCTTCATAAATTGGAGTGACTTCTACAATGTGTCCTTATTTTTAAACAAAAATATTATCCATGTGTATCTTGAGTAGTCATATCTTATTGATAGTCTTGAAATTCATATGACTCAATTTCTTGTCCACAACCAACTGGCTTCAGTTGTGCTCTTTGCTATCAGACAAGTACTTGGAGTTGCAGTTGACAAATCTACAATATACATATTCTTCTTTTTTATGATTGTGAGAACCACTTCATTACTTTTGTGTCCATAATTTGGCATTTTCCCTTGTTAAAACCAGCATTATATCCCTTATCACAGAGTTGACTGATACTTAGTAAATTAAAATTCAATCCTTCTACATATGCAACATCTCTAATTTCTTTACCATTTGTTTTTTATTGAATAATGCCTCTTATTTTCCCTAGGGCTTCATTCTCTCCAAATATAACTTTGGCTCGTTTTTCTTCTTTGAAGTCTAACCGATGATTCATATTTCCAGTCATGTGTCTAGAACAACCATTATCTATGTACCAGATTCTTTGGCACTCAGTTGTCCTGTGAATCTGCATTAAAGAAGTCAAGATTTAGATACTCATACATGTTTGGGTCCTGATGGGTTAGCATGGTAGGGTGATCCAACCAACCTTTAGCCAGATGATGTGACTCTAAACGATTGTCACCTCTCTATTCCATAATCATAATGAATGTTTGTAAATTTCTTAGGAACTCTTGCATCATACAACTGTCTCTTTTGTCTGTATGAATTTTGGTGCATATAAGTGTTGACATTCATTTGATGAAACACAGTGTCGTGGTGCATTGTATCTTGGTGTAGTATGTCTAGGTGCATAAGTGTATTGATGTGCATATCTTGGGATCACTCTTGTGTCTAAATTGGTTCTTGGGCTTCTGCCATTTAGGTCCACTTCCCTTTGGAATATGCTGATTTGTGATTTTGGTCGTGTGAGGGTGCAACATATGGTATCTTAGATTTATTGCTTCCTCCATTATTTAAGGATGTTTTCTCTAAGATCACTCTTGGAGTTTGTGCACTTACAAAGGAATTCAATCCAGATCATGATTTATCCTTAATTTCTTTTTGATTCGTCATCAATTCATCTAGTATTTTGGATAACTTGTTGAGTGATGCAATAATACTTTTGAGTTCATGCTCTCTTTTCTCTTTGGCATAGCATTTAGCTTTGATTAGCTCATTTCCAGCCTTTATTTTTTGTTTTCATCATCTATGTGACTTAGAACACTTAGTTCATTAGTTAGCTGTGAGTTCTTACTTTTCAGTAGGCTATTTTTTTCTCTTTTAGAAGTGTGTGGGATGACTTTAAGTGCTCAAACTCTTTCATCATTTTAACCAATGAATAATATTGAATATAAAGATATGTGGGTGTGGATATGTTGGTGTCATTATCACTATCACCACATTCAGAATCAGAAAACTTGGAAATTACCTCATCTTTCTGTTCCTTAGCCATTAAACAAATGAGTGTCCATAGCGCCCTTTCTAGATTATTTGAATTTTAATGCGAAAAATGAGAAATTAAAATAGAAATACTTAAAAGAATGCTTAGAAATACGGAATAATAAAAATCTTACTGCGTTTGAAAACTTTGCAGTGGAATTAAATACTAATTACTACTAGTCCAAAACATTCATACTGAAAATAAAAGTCATTCAACATTTAATAATCTAACAGTCAAAAACTTTGAAAAAAAATCGAAGGACATGGGTTCCCCGAGTCACTGTGTCCCTCCATCTCCTTCCTCTTCTGCATTCTCATTTGAAAAATTCAACATTGATCGAATGAACGAAAGGAGCTCAACAGGTAATCTCATGCATGAATGCATGCCTAATGCAACATTTTACATTTATAACCTTGAAAGACTTTATATTTTTTTTACTTACAAACATTTCATATACATACTTAAAACTTTATCTTTATTTTCTTAAACGTTCTTAGGCCTCGACCTCACTTGGTGACACATTGTTCTAATCAGGGTCAAAGAGGAATTTGTTATTTGGAACCCGCTTAACAGTTTGCCTGAAGGCCCATTCCCTTTCATTTTGCCCGAAGACCCATTTCCTTGAACATTAACATTAGTCGTAAGCGACACATTATCAAAACACTGACCCCTCCAGCCTAATTCCTACTCGCTTCAGCATCCTAGAACAATGTGCACGTATTTCTTAAACAGATATTATTAATTCTAAACCTTAAAATTTTATTTTACTTAATCTTGGGGTGCTCGTTAAATTCTATGAATATACATTAACATGATGTATGAACCTAAGTGATGCAATGTATCATTAAATACGAGAATAAACACAAGTGTATATCATAATAATTAAATAACGTTAGTTGAAACAGCTTGAGAGAAAAACCCCATTCAATTAATTAGAGAAAACCTTCATTCAATTAATTAATCGAAAACTTATATCCAATTAGTTAGGAAAAACCATACATTCAATTAATTAAGGAAAAGTCGTATGTTCCACTAATTAGGGAAAACCATACATTCAACTAGTTAAGATAAACCATATATTCAATTAATTAGGGGTAAATCCTATGTTCAATTAATTACAATAACCAATCATATTAATAAGTTGAACGTAAATATTTCTAAACCAATTAAACTATAATGAAAATTGTTGTTTTTCTTGGAACAAGGTAAAACGTTATAATATGTGTTTGGTTTATGCACAATTTATTAGTTGTTTAACAAAACTAATCATTCAAATAACTTAACTAATAAAATATCAAGTAGTAGTCTTTCCAAAGACTTATAACATCTTGCTAGTTGTACTTAGGGGTAGGAATCTAAGAAATATTTTAACTAGATCCATATTATGATTGTGACCACCTTCATGCACGAATTGGTAGAATAATTAGAATTTGTTTCACTGTCAATAGAGTGTATGTCTTATATGTAAATGTTAGATTCAAGGCATATACGCCTGTGTTATACAATCAACAAATATTCATAAATTCAGCTTAACATATAACCCAAACAAAACATCAAAAACAATACGTCCAATATACACGCCTGGAAAATTATTAGTAGTGCAATTAAAGTTCTAATCTACGTGATAACTAAAAATATTACTTATTGGTTCAATTTAGATGTAGTGTATAATCCTTTTCAGGCCTCTTTCAAATTAAACGTAGTCCTAAAAGATCTGTGTTGTGGGAATCATCTCTCTTTTTTCTCTTTTCTCTTTACTTTTCTTTTTTTCGCTCTCTTATCTCTCTGTGTTTTGCTCTGGACGTCTGGGATGTTATCTCTTTTCTCTCTCTCTGTACGTCTTCTATGTGTTTCCCAACGTGTGAGTTTTACGTGTCTTATATCTGTGCTTTAAGCTACTCCAAATTGGACTAGGTTTTGGATATGTGGGCTTATAATTAACTTACTAACAGTATGAGCCATATTTAATACTCTAAACTAATAAAAAGATCCAATTATTTATTACAAGGCCCAAATTAAGTAAATTCTCAGTCTAATTAAGAAGACTCTTTTGTTATCCGTAATTTTACAACATAATTGTCTAGTAAATAATTGCTAAATTTTCTAATTATCTATTATTATTCCATAAAATAAATTAATAGCATAATTAATAAAATTATTTATTAAGGCATAGAAATTTGGGTCATTATAGCGCCTCTTCTTCTGTATCAGGTAAGTAGTCTGCTTCACTGCTGTCTGATTCATATGTATCCTTACCCTTCGAGTTTTCTGCTTCTGCAACCATAGTCTTTCTTTTCTTTTTTTTCCCTTTCTCTAAATATTTTCTTTTCTTCTTCATTCCTATATTTGTTGACTAGTGGATGTGGACAGTCAATGGCAAAGTGACCAGGTTGTCTGCTATTCCAGCATAGATCTTGAGCCCTTTTATGAGTTCTTTCTTTTTTTCCTTTGGTTGGAGCAGAGTGTCTCCTGGAAGAATGACCATTAGTCTTTTAATGATTTTTATTGAAGAACTTATTGAATATTCTTATCATTAGAGCAAGTTATTCCTTGTCAACTGTGTTTTTTCTTGAGGAATGGAGTTTTAGCTCGAGAGTGAATGTGTTGCTTGCTTAAATTTATTGATGTATGTTATGTGTCATGTCTCTTCTTCTCTCTGAATGTTACCTCAACTTTTATATGTGTAATTCAAATTTTGTTTGTTGAAGAGATATGCAATTCAAATCACACCGTTGGATAGTTGGCATGTCCTTTCTTGCAGGTTGATGTGGACATTTCATATTACTTTTTTGATCTTTGTAGCATCCTAAAACTTCCAGCAATGCAGATACTTCTCATTGACCATATTCCTTTGGTCTTATTAAATACTTGCTCTTTTTGGTCAAACATTGTACTTTTGATTTCATCTAGTGAACATCTTCTTTGATCTCAGTGCAATAGATATAAGTCCAGTCGACTTGAGATATATAGCGGGTTTACCACCATCACTGATAGACTTCTAATGTCAAGTCTTCTAAGAGTCTTCTAACTTTGACTCATTTGACAGTCTATTGTTTTCTATAGAGTCTTCTGAACTGCTTAGACTCAGCTGAGAGTCTTCTGACGACTTCACTGTTCAACTGAAAGTCTTCCGAAACTTGTATAACTCGGATGGAAGTCTTCCGAACGTCATCGGCATGTCTTCTTAGACTCATCTACATTTTGACATAGATGTTCCAAATAGCTTATATCATATATATTACAAAAATAGGTATTACAATATTTTGGGATGCCAACTTTCTAATACTAGTTTTCTAAGCATCATCAAAATCTATACAATAAAATTTCCTAACAAATATTTGGAAGTTTCCTTTTTTGTTCCAAAAACTTAGTTTTCCTTTTGTGTGGAGTTGGTTTTGTACCTGGATTGTTGGCCGAACAAGGGAAGAGACTGGTTGTTTAACTAGAATGCTTTTTATTTTTACATTCCTTTATATTACACACATAAATAAGGTACTAGAAATTTTTGGGCCCCTAAAACTTTGTTACTTTTAGGTCTCAGTTAAAGGACTCACTTGCCTAATGGAAGGCACAACCCTAGAATGGAGGAACATCAACCTTCAAATAAAATGCGTATTGTCTGTAATGTATAGGATTAGGGTTTCTTCCTAGAAGTTCCCCACTTCTTCATCCAACTAATCACCCTCGTTGACCTAAATCCCATGAGATTGTTGGGGTAATATGGGTTTGGCTTGAGATGTTGGAGCGACTCTCCTAACTCCTTGTTTGCCATTTGTATTATCCTCGATAACCCTCATTGCTTGCAACTATGCATTTGTCCATTCAACATCCACAATTAATGTTTGAAGCACCATTGCCTTCTCTTGAATCTATCTTGAGCATGTCCAAAAAAGAAACATATTTTCTGATGTTGTTACTCATTCAAGGAAAAACTTAGGTTTTGATACCAATTGACATGAGATAGATATTAGAAGATGAATTTGAAAGTTTTGCTTGGTATAGATGTTCAGTAATAACCCACATATAGAGTGCAACGTGAAAGTGTTAATACAAATATCAGTGACACTTGTAGTAACATGAGGCGAAAATAGAAAATAACATAACAATAAAAATTTGTCTATGAGTTAAATAACTCGTAGAATGTGGCAACAAGCAGAAAAATACTTCATGTAACGCCCCAGTATTCAAAATATATAAGTAGCTTAATCTAATAAGAAATTATTTTTAAAGCACATCTAAAAAAAAGTATGAATAAGACACATTTGGGTTTATTAATAAAATAGTTCCGCTTATTTTTTTGAGATGTGTCTTATTCATACGTTTTTTTAAATGTACTTTAAAAATAATTTCTTAGATTAAGCTACTTATATATTTTGAAAACTGGTGCGTTACAAGTGATATCAGAGCATGTCTACGGTTCTGTAGACTTGAAGAAAAAACAAATATATTTTCAAATTTTAAAAAGAAAATAGTCTAGTGACATCCACATTCGCCATATCTCATCGGATTCCTCAAGGTACGCAATTTATTACGTCACGCTATTCATTTTATTTATGAAATGTTTTACATTATCATGTTTTAAAAGTACATTTTATAAATTCAAGTCATTAATCTTTTTAAAAGCATAATTGCACGTGTACTTTCAATATTAGACAAGAATTCCTCGTGTAAAAAAATAAATGACGCTATTTTCTATGAACTTTGTTAAGACAACGAATTTCGAGGACGAAATTTTGTTAAAGGGTAATAGTATGTAATATCCCGTATTTTTCAATTATTATTATATGAATTATAATTTTAT
The DNA here is from genome assembly GCA_016081115.2 of Rehmannia glutinosa. Lineage (NCBI taxonomy): Eukaryota > Viridiplantae > Streptophyta > Magnoliopsida > Lamiales > Orobanchaceae > Rehmannia > Rehmannia glutinosa. Next base: position 57,309,534 of record CM071937.1, on the reverse strand, counting down.
TAATCAGAAAAATATAATTTTAATAAGCCACTTTTAATGAAATTTCAGTTATGAATTTATAAGGGCTCAAACTTAATGAAAAGAATATGAAAGGTGAAGAGTTATAATTTTTAATGTAAGAACTTAACTCTCGATAATTAATTCCGGAGTTTAGCTCTATAAATTGAAAAAATTTCCTTACAAACTTCACCCCATATTTATTAACGCTTTTCAGGTTGAGGAGCCCGAGCAAGGATTGGAGGCGGTGGATGTAATGTCAATGATTTTTAATTTGATTTTTTTGGAAAATATTATTTTATTGATGAATTTAAGATACTGTTAACAATTAGTATTTTATTTTTGGACGACCAATATTTTAATTTGAGTACTTTGTTTACTTGAATCCAAATTTTAATTTTAAGCTATGCTTCATAAAATACTTTCTTTTAGTGATTACTTTGACTTATAGAAATTTTGTATTGGCAGCATACGAGTCATGGATTATTTGGGTTTATTAATAAAATGGTTCCGCTTATTTTTTTGAGATGTGTCTTATTCATACGTTTTTTTTAAATGTGCTTTAAAAACAATTTCTTATTAGATTAAGCTACTTATATATTTTGAAAACTGGGGCGTTACAATTGATGAATTTAAGATAATGTTAACATATAGTATTTTATTTTTGGGGGACCAATATTTTAGTTTGAGTACTTTGTTTACTTGAATCCAAATTTTAATTTTAAGCTATGCCTCATAAAATACTTTCTTTTAGTGATTACTTTGACTTTTAGAAATTTTGGACTGGCAGCGGAAGAGTCAGGTATTATTTGGGTTTATTAATAAAATGATTCCGCTTATTATTTTGAGACGTGTCTTATTCATACGTTTTTTTTAAATGTGCTTTAAAAACAATTTATTATTAGATTAAGTACTTATATATTTTGAAAACTGGGGTGTTACACTTCACTAGTAAAAGATGTTTACAACTCGAGTGAAATTTCGTAATAGAATCCTTGGCTAATAAAATTTTTCGATGAGTGAAATTAATTTGGGCTTGCAAAAAATCAAGTGAAACAGAAATAACACTTGAAATAGAACAAGTAGTAATAGACACAGTTGGAATGTTAGCAACACCTAGAGTAACTATTCTAGTAAAATTCGAAGCAGCTTCTGGATTAACATATTCCATATCTTCATCTCCATGATCTTCGTCATTAGAGAAGTACAAAGTGAGATCCACAGTATGGTTGTCAGACTTAAATATGTAGTGGGATATACCGAATAGTTCGAGCTCATTAGAAAAGTGATCTTTGCGCAGTAGTTGTAAACCTTGAGATTAGAGTATCATATAGATGAGAGAAGGGACTTATATACTCTATATGGTGGATTAGATATAGCAAAACCAATCACTTAATGAAAACCAACTTTCCAAAGTTGAGTGGTAATTCAAGACCAACTTGATATTTGACATTTGCTTGTTCTTTAGTGACACTGGAGCTATATGAGGAAGGCACCCAATTACAAATATCAATCTTGCGTAGTGTGGCATGGGGCCCTAAGAGACTAGGGAGTGATCGTCGATGCAAAGAGAAGGCACGGACAAGGAGCGGCTCCTAGCATGCTTCTAGATGAAAGGGGACATGAATGAACCGATCTCACATCCGAATAAGAGATTCTGAGACTGAGTAGGTATGAGATTGTACAATTGAGGAAAGCGTAAAATATTTGAGTGGTGCTACTCATACCAACAAGATGCATCTTCTCTTCTGGTGATCATCATATAAAAACTCAAAAGCTAAGCGTGCTTGGCTTGGAGAAACATAATGGTCAAAACTCAAAAGCTAAGCGTGTTTGGCTTGGAGAAACATAAAGGGTGACCCCCTGGGAAGCGGCTCCCAGGGTGTGCGTAAGTGAGGACAAAGTGCGTTGGAAAGACTCGTGTTGGTTTATGGGTAAAACCATCAATCTGGAAGTTGGGTCGTTACAAATGGTATCAGAGCGGGAGATCTCCTAGTACACTGTGGTTCGTGGATGAACCAAGTGAAAGCTGGTGGGAATGTGACGTGCATGGCCGAAGAGAGCGGGGAGTGATCGTTGGTGTAAAGAGAATGCACGAATAAGGAGCAGCTCCTAGCAGGCTTCTAGGCGGAGGGGAACATGAATGTACCAATCCCACACACAAATAAGAGGAGATTCTGAGGCTGTGTAGCTATGAATTGTACAGTTGAAGAGAGTTTAAAAGATTTGATATGTACTACTCATACCAACAAGATGCATCTTCTTTTATAAAACTCTGAACTTAAATTTGCTTGTCCAAGAGCAATAACATGATGGGTTACCCCTAGGAAGTTGCTCCTAAGGTGTGCGTGAATAAGGGAGGAACGTGTCAGAAAGACTTATGTTGGTTTGTAGGGACAGTCATTGATCTAGAAGGTGGGCCTTTACATGTAGTAAGGATTAGAAAGAAATAAACTTAGCACCAGTAAGCTTCATATGATGATCAAGCCAACTTTGACTTCTATTATATGTGATCACCCTAACAACTTAATTCAAATTATCAACTACTCCACCTTCCTTAGATTCTGGAGTATAAAGAATTCATTAATCACAGTTAGGCTAAGACACACCTTTTCCCTATCAAAGACATGCATATACTTCTTTGATCCTCTTTTCTTAACATTTTCCTCAAATTTGCATAAAACTCAAGCACAATATCCCTAAATAAGGTAAAACAACAGTAACAGTGCGGGACAAAATTTCTTATCAATATCGTGGAAGCAACCTCACAATAGAATTTTGAGGAATGAACTTTACTTATCTCATAGTCTAAATCAGATGCTCATGAGGTGCTGGAACATTTGTATCAACATCTTCGTCAGCTTCAGCCTAAACATCTTGTTCGACTTTGGGTTTCGGAACTTGGTCAGGATCCACTTCACCATCATCTTTGCCATCAGACTTAGCCTTATAGTCTTCATCATTGCTATTATAAAATTGTGACCTTCTATCAGAGTCACTAGGTGTTAATGTGGATGTGCCAATACCTGTAGCAACACCTATTCCAATCTTTTTCAACTCAAGCAGCACTTGAACAAGGTATGATTAAGATCCCTAAAACTAGTTTCCGGAAGAGTTTGTTCATCAGTAGAAACAATATCCTCTTCAACATCTTCTCGTAAACTTATTTCAATAGGTTGCACAATATTTCTAGATCGTGGACATTTAACAACCCAAAATGCAGAAGCATCATCGTTTGAAGAACTCTCAGCAACAACATGTGGATTTTTTTTCCACTCTCCATAAATTTAAAGACTCATCAATGCCAATTTTTCTCTTCTTGCTTGCTTAATCTTCCTTAGATTAACCAAACTCAAATTTTTCAGGGGGAAAATCATTAATCTTTTTGAACTTATAGTAGTAGGTTTTCAATAAAAACTTCACTTCCTTGAATTAAACCGACATCAGTAGAATTTTCAACAACATTAACATTTTCTTGAACACCCAAACCAATATTATCGTCAAGAACGGTCGGAATAGGTGTAGTCTCTATTGTGAGTGACGGAGACACCAGATCTAAAGAACCCATAGGGGTTAGAATATTTTTTGATTCCATGGCAGGTGCTGAAGCAGATGTTTCAAAATCTATAACGACATCACGATTTCAGGAGTTGGTGGAACTTGGCTGCGAATATCCAAGAGATCAAGATTATATTCAGCCATGGTCATCAAGGGTTTTGATATTTTGGAGAAGAAGATGATGAATCGACCTTCTTAGATAGAGAAGACAAAATAACTAATTTGATTGGACTTGTGAAGAGGTTCTTCACACTCTGATAGCTGAAACTAGTTTTTCCATGGTGGATAAAGAAAATCAAAAGCTTCGAGGATTAGAGAAAGAGAAAGGTAACAAGAAAAACAAATTTTATCAACCATGGTTGTCATTGGTTTTGAGATTTTTTGAGAAGAAGGTGACAAATCGACCTTGTTAGATGAAGAAGACGAAAAATCTAATTTTCGTGGACTTGTGAAGATGTTTCTTCGCACTCGTGATACCTGAAACTAGTTTTTCCATGGTGGATAGAGAAAATTGAAAAATTCACATAGGATTAGAGAGAGGGGGGATAGTAACGAGCAAATAAAATTAAGTATATAGTAACGTTGGAACAAGGTCAAGTGGGGGATTAATTAGGGAAAGATATTTCAAAAATTTTGTGAGTTCCAATATAACTGGGACACACTAAAAAAATCCCATAAAATGTTGCAACAAATTATTCCATAAAAATCACTTCAAATTAGAAAATAAAATCCTACAAGAAATTAGTTTCTTGGAAAAGTGTCTGTAGGTCCCAAGGGGTGTGAGTTAAGTCTAGAAGGGAGCGAGGGTGGAATAGATTTAACCAATTTTTCGATTTAAAATAATATCAGAGTTTTAGCAAGAAAACAACTAAGTCTCTTGACAGACCACTTAGTCAAACTTCAGCAGGAGAGTTAACCACTCAACAGACTCTGAGAGAGTTGTTGATAAAGTAACTCAGTTGAATGAAATTAGCTTTTACAAATTCAGTTTCTTTAGTTTTACTGGGAAGTCGCTACACCCTTTTTAATGATTAGTCAACACTTATTTTTAAGCTTGTTATTATCAGTTGGATAACAAATATAAAGCAGGTAAGTAAATTGTAGAATTTAAGCACGGAATATAAAATGACACAATAATTTATAGTTGTTCAAGGATGGAGTAATTCCTCTACTCCACCCTTCTCCTACTCCAGGAGGAATCCACTAAAGTAGCAGTGACTTTGTTAGCATAGTACCATAGTTCGGGCAAGCCTTGATCATACAATTGGCTTCACTCCAGGGACTCAGCTCCTCGCAAGGCAGCTGCCTCACTACTTCAACTCTTCAAATCTTCCGGACTTCTTAGCCCTCCTTCAGATTTGAACCAACTTCGAACTAAAACCTAACTGAACTTCCTTCATTTCTGGGAAGAACAAACCCCTTTGTCTTTAAAACATCTTTAAAATAATTTTTCCCTCTCCACTCTGAAGTATAACTTCTATCTTCCACGAGGTTCTATTTTATAAAGTTTCTTCGAAAGGCATGAGGATTTTAAGAATTTCTTGCTTGAGAGAGCATGGCAGATTGCTTTTATGCTCTTTTTAACGTTCGAATTTTTTGCTCTCTTCTGTGTCATATGTCTCTGTCTAAAAATTCTTCAGCCTTTTATAGTGAGAGTTTGAAATTTGTCCGTTGAAGAGATTGACAATTTCAAGCTTTCACTTTTTGTTCTTTGGCTTGTCTTGTTCTTGCAACATTTGATGTTGACCCAATCTTTGCATTTATTACCTGCAGACATTTGAACTTATTCAGAGTTATGCAAACATTCCATTGGTTCCTGCCACTTGCACTCCTTCAGCAAGACATCTTTAAGGTTGCAGGTTTGTCTGCTTACCAAAATGGGTAAGTCTTTTACTTTCTTCACAACGGACTTCTTCAGCTTTCTTTAAGTCTTTCAGCTGCTTTACCCCATAAGTTGAGTCTTTTCCTTCATTTCTTTGATGGCTCTATTGTAAGTCTTCTGAAAGACACAACTGTTGTACTTGATAGAAGCTCTTCTTGACCACTCAGCTGCAACTCAACTGAATCTTCTCAGCATTCTTCAGCAAAGTCTTTTGTATCTTCAACTTAGTTGCTTAACAACTCAGCTAAATTTCTAACTATTAAAAAGTTGAAATTACATACAGAAATTGGGGTGCCAATTTTCTAATCTAAGTTTTCTAAGCATCATCAAAAATTTATACAATAAATTTCCTAATAATTTCTCCCTTTTTTATGATGCCAAAACTTATTTACATTAAAATGTGCTGAAATTAAAGTAATTGAAAGAATGTACCAATTTTTTTAATGAACATTTAGCATTTACATTATTTGGATGTATTTACAAAGAATTATAAAGATAGAATACAAAATTTCTAGACAGCGATCATCTATCTTCTGGGTTGGCTTCTTCTTCTTCTTTCCTCTTCCTCTCTTCTTCTTCTATCCTATTCTTCTTTCCTCCTTGTTCTTTCCTCTTCAGACTTGTTCCTTTCTTCTTCCTCGATCTTTCTCAGTCTCAGCTCATCTTGTTCATACTTGCGAACCAACTCAGTGGCTCTGCGAGCAACTTCTCTACCACTTTCAGCACTTCTTCCTCCAGCATGGCCGCCTCCCCTGGGAACATGGCTACTGGGTTGACTCTTAGAAGGCTGCTGACTCTTGTAAGGCTTTCCTTGAGTCTGATGCTTCCTAATCTGCTTGATATCCCTTAAGCCCTTAGCCCAATACAATTCACATGCATCATCTAAGTCCAATCCATCATAGTAGCCTTCTGAAAGAAGAGTGTCAAACTCTATTTCTTCGAATGGACCTGCTGGTGGAGTAGCTTCTTCACTAGGGAGCATTCCTGCTGGTGGACTACCATATTGGATAATTAATTTTTGAATTCTCTCCTCTTGACTCTTATCAAGTTTGCAATTTCAGCCCAGGATTTCTGAAAATCTAGAGCAGTTTTCTCTTCAGCTGACAAGTCTTGAGGGAGCTGACAGTGAATGATATGGTGCCTTTTCATTTGATAATCAATATTGTAGGGCATTTTTCAAGCTTTTCTTCCTCTTTTTTTGGCATCATCACTTCGAGAAGAAGGTTGGACTGATTTGAGAAGGAAGTCCAATTTCTTATGGGTCACAGAGTATGTTTCTTCTTGATTGGAGTTTAGTACATGCAGTTGATTCTTCATAGATAGAATCTTTACTTTCAACGAAGCTTCCATGTGCTGCATTTTCTTTTCCATCTTCATCTGCAGTAATTTCGTGTCAGATAGATGACTCATCTCCATCCTTTTGATATTATCCATTTGACGCTGCTGGAAAGCAAGTTGGTCAGTTTCCCAGACAAGCAACTTTGAATACAACTTTTCGAAATAGTGTAAGTCCCAAGGGGTGCGGTGTAAGGTTTAGTGGGTGGGTTTAATAAATCTTACCAACTTTTCGAATTTAGTCCTTTTAAAAATACTTTGATCAGAGTTGACTCAAATCAGCTAAGTGCTTGGGGGACAGCTAGGTTGGCTTTCTTCAGCAAAGTTACCCACTCAACAGACTCGACGGAGCTGTTGATAGTATAATTCAGCTGGGTTAGCTAACACTTAACTTTTTAGTTGATTTGGTTTTTGTATAGCGGAAGACATAACGCCCTTGATAATTTTAAGCTTGTTTTAACACTTGTTTTTAGCAATATTATTTTCGGCTGGGTTAGCAATATAACTTAAACAACAGGTATAAAATATAAGCAGGAAAATAATATATTGTAAGTAAATGACAAGCAAATTTTATAGTGGTTCGAGGATGGAGTAATTCCTCTAATTCACTCTTCTCCAACTCCTGGAGGAATCCAATAAGTAAGAGATTAGGTTACAAAGTAGTTCTCAGTCTGAGACAGCCTTGATCTCACAGTTGGTTTCTCCTAGGACTCAACTTCTTCACAAGACAGCTGTCGTACTACTTCAGCTCCCATCGAACCCTTGGAATTGATCACACAGCCTTCCAACGAGCTCAAATCATCTAGTTCGACCTTGAACCTTACTACAACTCCTTAAACCTTGGAGAGTAGACCCTTTTAGTTCCTAAAACTATTTTCTCTTCAACTCGATGAAGTATTCTTTCCTTCACTAAGTGTGTAGGATTGAGTTCCTTCGAATTTAGTCTTGGGGAATATCTTACTAAGCTTGAGAGAATGTTTGCATGTTTGCTTGGTTATGAAATCTCTTAGAATTCATCAGATTCTTGTCTTCTCTCTCTTGCTTCTTTAGCCTTTTATAGTGCTCATTTGAAAATTTGCCCGTTGAAGAGATATGTTATTTTCAAATGACACTTCTTGTTTGTTGGCTTGTCTTTCGTTGACTTGCAGCTTCTGATGGTGACATCTCCTCGTATCAAATGATGTCTGCAGCTTTTCAGGCCCTGACACAAGCTCAGTGATTCCCATTGGTTTATTACTTTTGCACGCGTCTGGGATGAACACTTTTTGACATGGCAGCATGGACGTATTACTATTTTAAGTAATATCCTTGACTTCCGTGCAACGGATTAATATCAATCGACTTGACATGATAGTTGTCTTTACCCCTTTTGACTTGAGTCAGCTCCAACCTTTTAGGAATGACTCAATTGTCAGTTCAACTGGTAGACTTGGCTCTTGACTGACTTGACTGCCACTTCCTCAACCTTTACTAAGTTGTCCCTCAGCTGGATCTCCTTCAGTTGAGTATGTGTCTTCCATTTATACTATACTCAGCTGACACATAGTTGGGTCTTCACTTCAGTCTTCAGTTGACTCTTGTATTCTTCAAATAGCTGACTTCAATCAGCTCATGCAGTACTACCTATTACAAAATAGAAATACAAGGAAAATGGGGTGCCAATTTCTTATTCTAAGTTTTACATGGTATCATCAAAATCTAATAATAAATTTCCTAACAAATAGCCAACTTGTTCCTGGCGTAGAGCCTTTGTCTATTGTCCACATTCATTGATCCATAGCACAACTCCTCGGATATCTCCAGAAATAGTGGAGTCCTTATTATTGATTCATGTGCTTAAATTAGTAAAACCTTTTATCTATAGCCTCCATCTCAACACACATGTCTCTGAAGGCTCTTCGAAACTCTATTTCTTGCTCACTTGAATCTCCAGGTGCGAACTCGGATTCAAAATCATGGCCAAACGGAACAATATGTGTATCCAAAGGGACATGCAGATCATTTGAGTTGACTTGAACACTAAAACGGGCAGCTTCCTTCACAAACTCTTCTTCATAAGGGATTTGTTCAATGAACGGGAAATGCAACATTCCCATCATGTCACTAGGATCAGAGGAAGGTCCCACTCCTCCTTTGGGAACACTTCTTCTCTTCTTCTCTTCTTCTCTTCTTCATCTTTATTCTTCTTCTCATATGCACGCTTAGTAGCAGGGTCATCCCTACGCTACCTTTCTTCCCATTCGTGCATAGCTCTTTCATTTTCGGCCTCTTGCCTTATCACTACCGCTTCACTTTTAGATTTGCAAGATGGTCATACCTAGCACAGTAATTGATCCCCTTTTTGTGTGGATAAATATACCTTATATCTTGTGGTCTTAGATTTGGTGGAGTGCCTCTGCTTCTTCCACCACTTCCACACCTTCCCCTCCCTCTTGTTGACCCAACTCCTCCTCTGGGATTGTATTGTACTAGTGCATTTCCAGCTGAGTGACTGTTGGAACTCTGTTGCTTATCAACTGATTTGCACAAATCGAGACCCTTCTCCCAGTACAAGTCCCACGCCTACGGTAGAGTCAAGTTCTTGAAATAAACTTCATCATCTAAAGTTTGAAACTCCTCTAGTGATCTGGGCTCAGATCCAGCATCAGGTATCATGATTTCTCTTGGGGGTTTCATTGCTGGGGAATCCTTCAATTGTCCCGCTAGGGGGCCATCAAACCTTGCTTTGATGTCCTTAATGCGCTCAAAATGCTTCTCAGCTACCTTCTCAAACTCAGCTTCTGTGGCTTTTCTTGATTCTTTGACTGCCATTTCAGCGTTTTCTTCCACTGTCAGCTCTTTAGGTAGTCTGCTGAGAATTGAGGCTGTGACTTCTCCTTGTTGTGGGGTTTTAGCAACCATGATTTTCAGTGGGGGTTTCTTCACAAAGGCGTCTTTCCCCCTTGCTTGCTCCCCTTTTATTTCCCTCTTTATCACTCTCTTGCCCTTCCTTCAGCTCCCTCATGGCTTCATGTTCCCTCTTTTTGGCATTATCACCAAAGGGTAGGGTTAGGCCAAAGAACATACAACTCAGGATGAAGTTGAGTCTACTGTTTGTCGAGTCATGTTTGTCGTGTGACTCAGAGTATGTTGCTCTGAATTCAGATCACATAGCTTTAGACTCAGTTGCCATCAGCTTCATTTCTGTTTGGAGAACCTTAATCTGTTGTTCCATATTGGTCTCCAATCTGGCAATTTCATTCTTATGATGCAGCTTGAGCAGCTCCATGTCCGATCGGTGAGACTCGTCTATCCTGAAAATATGGTCTCGTTGCCTCTGCTGGAACTTGAGGTTGTCAGAGTTCCAGATCACCATCTTAGCAAATAGGGATTTGAAATAGGTGACATGTTCTCCCCTCAATGCCTTCACTTGTTCGACCCATTCTCGAGATCGCAAAACTAGTCCTCTGATGTCTCCGGTGATTGCGGTATCTCTATTATCAAGCCTCTGATCCAAGGATGCAAAGCCATGTTCCATTTTCTTGATCTCAGCACAAATGCTTTAAAGGCTTTCCTGAAGTCAGTTGTCTCAGCAGACTGGTCTTCTATCATTTTGCATCAAAGTCAAAGCCAATGGGCACGAGTGCAGTTTCATCTGGAGCTCAGAGTTCTCCTAGTGGTACTTGGACATTTTAATAGATATGTTCTGCAGTTGATTCGGCTTCAGATGGAATATGGACTTCAAACGGAAAATATTCCGCAAAAAGTTCGTCTGGAAAAATTAGGAATACCCATGCCTTGAGTCTGTGGGGCCTTTCCCTTTTTCTCCAAAATGTTTTCAGCTCTACGTGCCTTAGATGTTTCAGCTTCATTGGCATCTTGAGCTATTGTGTTAGCCTACTGAGCTGACAGATCCTCGGCTATCTTAACAACTTCCTCGGTATCAGCTGTTACTTCTTTTTGAGTTGTCTGTTCCTCAGCTGACTCATCAGCTTCATCGGAGTGTGATGGTTCCCTTGGGGGTGGCTCATCAACTAATACAAATTGCATCGGAGCAGCTTTGTCACTAGCTTGGCTCTGAGTGGCCTGAGCATCCTCATCCGCTATGTCCTTATTAGATGTATCAATAGGAGTGGACTCAGCTTCGTCTTCTAATTCCAGGAATTTGGTATCAATATTTTTCTGCGAATCATGAAGGGCACTAATCTCTTGTTCTTCATCAGCGACCTCCATCTGAGGAGTTGGCTCATTTTCAGTTCCTTTACCCAGGGAAGTCTGAACCTCCTTTGGGCCTTCTACACCCTCAGCAATCTCAACCGCTGGTGAGCCTTGGGCATTCCTATGTGCAGTCTCAACCGTTGGTGGGCCTTGGGCATCCCTATGTGCAGTCTCAACCGCAGCAGTGTCTTGAGGTCTTTAGTGGCATCCGTCAGAGTCGCAACTCCTAGGATTTCACTTTCAAGGCCAGGAGTCTCAATGACCATGGCCTCATTTCCATCCTTTGCCTTAGCTGCTTTAGTAGAGTTATCAGCCTTCAGTGCAGATGAAGTCTCAGCTGAAACAGACTTAATCTTCTAAGCATCGTTGACTTCACTCTGCTGATCATTTGGATTCTTACCTTTGCCTCCAAACTTCTTTGGTTGGTCTCCCACAGCGTCCTCCGACCTAGTTGTGGTGGTAAGAGTTTCCCCCTAAGCTGGCGCACAAGCTGAGTCATAAGTGGTGGGGTTATTCAGCACCTAAGACTCGGTTGTGATTCCCTTTGAGTGATCAGCCATGGGGGAAGGTATCTCAACACCTTCTGCAGGAGTTGGCTTGGCTAAGGTGCCTACTTTGTCACCATCATTAGCTTCATCGCCAGTAGTCATGGTGCCATCTTCAGAGTGCACTGGGGATGTGGTAGCAACAATGTGACAGCTATGTTTCGCACCACATCCATAACATCAGGGACTAAGGAGATTGAAGAAGATTCTCCTGGACCCTCTTGTTTTCGCTGCTCGTGCATCTCTTTGGACTCTTTAATGGCTTGTCTGAATTCAGCTTTCTCAGCTGCAATAGCAGGGTCTATCTCTTCAACATCACTTGTAGGTCCCAAGGGGTGTGAGTAAGGTTTAGAATGTGAGGTTAAATAAACCTTACCAACTTTTCAATTTTAGTCCTTTTAAAAATAATACAGAATTAACTCAAACAGCTAAGTCCTTGAGGGACAGCTAAGTTGGTTATTCAAATAGAGTTAGTCACTTCAATGATTTCGATAGATTTTGTTGATAGAATAACTGAGTTGTTTAACCTAAACCTTAACTTGGTTGTGTTGGTTTTATCAGCGAAAGACTTAACACCTTTTGATTTGTTTTAAACTTGTTTTAACACTTGATTTTAGCACTTGGTTATTTATCAGTTGGATAGCAAATAGGTTTATCAGCAGATATAATGTAAGTATGCAGAAATGTAAATGTGCTGAAAAATAAATGACACAGTTGATTTTTATAGAGGTTCGAAGACGGGGTAATTCTTCTAATCCTCTCTTCTCCAACTCCTGGAGGAATCCACTATGCGAAAGAGCTGTTTACAAAGTGGTCAACAGTCTAGAGACAGCCTTGGTCACACAGCTGGCTTCTCTTTCGACTCAGCTTCTTCACAGGGCAGTTGCCTTGCTACTTCCGCTCACTTTCTCAAGCTCTTGGATTTGATCACGAAGCCCTCCAATAACTTGATACTGGTTCGACCTTGAACCTTCCTACAATCCTTCTTGGAAAGTAGACCTCTTTTGATTTTTCAAAAGTTTCCTCTTCAACAGGTTTGAAGTTGTCTTTCCTTCACAGCTTGTGTTGGATCGATTTCCTTCGAGTTTCAGGCTTGAGGATTCGCTTGAATAACTTGAGAATATTTGTAGGTTAATAGTTTGAATAATGCTTGCTTGCTCATGGTTCAGGTAACCTTTTCTCAATGAATTTCCTCACCCTTTTACAGGGAACTTTGAAAAATCTGCCCGTTGAAGAGATAGGCTGATTTTCAAAAGTCACTTGTGTTTGTTGGCTTGTCTTTTCTTGAGATGTAGACCCTTCCTCGCGTTAAATGAGTTTGCAGCTTTTCAGGTTCTGACACGAGGTGTAGTGCTTCCCATTGGTTTATTCCTTTTGCACGCTTCTGGGATGAGCACTTTAAGAACTGGCAACATGGAAGTTTTACTTATTTAAGTAATGTTCTTGACTTCCATGCAATGGATTCATTTCAGTTAACTCCTCTTGGCTGCTGCCTTTTTCCCCAGGTAATTTGAGTCTACTCCAATCATTGGAAGACTCATCTGTCACTTCAACTTGAGACTTGGCTTCTTGAGTTATTCTTCACACAGTTGTTCCTCAGTTGATACATCTTCAGTCGAGTTCTTGATCTTCTATCTTGGCCATACTCAGCTGTTTCACAGTGGAGTATTCACTTCGGTCTTCAGTTGACATCTTGTATTTCCAGGCATAGCTGACTTGACTCAGTTGTTCCAGCCCTATCTACTACAATGTAAATTACAAGGAAAATGGGGTGCAAACTTTCTAGTTTAGGTTTTACATGGCATTCATCAAAATATATAAAATAAATTTCCCAACAATTTCCCCCTTTTTGATGTTGCCAAAATTTAAACATTCAACAAAATATAAACAACAAAGATACATACAGACAATGCAGTAACAAAGAATGTATGCGTAGAATCGATTGTTTTATTGATCATAGCATTCTTGTCCTTTACACATCTATTTACATTTGGTATCAGAGCATTCTACATCAAAGCAAAAGTACACACCTATGCTAAGATACTAGAATAAGTACACAGTGAAATATTATAGAAAACTTCACTAAGTATACAGATGACTTACAAAAGTGTATTTACACGGGTAAAGTACATGAAGGGTTCGCAACAACACTTCATCGCCTTCGCTGCCTCCTTCTTTCCTCTTCAGTTCTGTCGAAGTCATCAGCTCTTTTTCTCTTTTTATCTTCTTCTTCTCTCTTCTTCCTTTCTTCTTCCTTCTTCTTCTTTTCGTAAGCTCTCTTTGCAGCAGGGTCATCCCTTCTCTGCCTTTCCTCCCATTTGCGTGTGGCTTTGGCACTTTCTGCTGCCATTCGTTTTTTGGCTTCTTCAATTTTGCGTTGATCTTCCAAATTCGCCAAGTGGTCATGCCTATTCCAATACACGATATCCTTTTTTAGCTCTTTTCCTGACTCAGCTCCTCTTCTCTCGAGAGTATACTGCACAGGAGCTTTGGATTTTCCGGCTGAGTGTCTGCTAGAGCTTTGTTGTTTCTCAGCTATCTAGCACACCTCCAATCCTTTTTCCCAGTAGAGATCCCATGCTTTGGTTAGAGACAGTCCCTTGAAGTAGCCTTCAGCTTCCTGTGTTTTGAATTCTTCCATGGATCTAGGCTCAGATCCAACTTGCTGCATTAATTCACTGGGAGGGTAAATTAGAGCCTTGCTTAATTCGGTTGGGAGTCCACCATGTTATTCTAAGATCTTTTGAACGCGAGCTACCTATTTTTCTGAGAACTCCTCAATTTCTGCTTCAATGATCTTCCTTCTTTCTGCTATTGGCACAGTGGAGTCCATTGGTAGAGTTACAGGGAGTTTGATCATGATGGAGGCTGTGACTTGACCTTGCTGGGGGGTTTTAGCTATCATCAAGGTTAAATCTTTCGAACCTTCCCCCTCAGCTGCTTTTCCCTTCTTCTCAGCTTCAAATTCCTTCAACTTATCTTCTTTCAACTTCCTTATGTAGTCTTCTTCCCCCTTTTTGGCATCGTCAAAGGAAAGAGAGACCCCAGGGAACATTCCTACAAGCATAAAGTCGAGTCTGCTGAGCCGGAATTCTGTTTAGAGTCTGCTACTGCATAAGCTGTGCGAAATTCTGAGCGAGTGGCTTTGGACTCGGCTGCCACTATTTTCATTTCAGCCATGAGGAGGCTGAATTTCACATTCATGGTCTCCTTAAGGCGCAGAACTTCTTTTCTCTGAAATTCACGCAGTAACTCCATTTCTGTTTTGTGAGAAGCATGCAACCTTTCGATATACACCTGCATCCTTTGCTTCAGATCAGCATTATCAGCCATCCAGACAAGCATTCTTCCATACAGTGCTTTAAATAACGAACTTGCTTGATTCGCGTGGCAGATTGCTGTTGAGACAATTCTCGGATTCGCACCACTATCCCTCTCAAGTCTATTGTGAGGGTAGCATCCATGTTGTCCAGTCGTAAGTCGAGCGAGGCCTGATGCCTTTCAATCTTCTCAATCTCTTCACAGATCTTCTTGAAGATTTCACGAAATTTAGCTCTTTCACTAGAATCAGCTGCAGGCCACTCTTCAGCAAAGTTGAACTCGGCTGGAACAATTGTGTCATAGGGATGATTGGATATTCTCTCACGATGAATCTTCGTTGTTCAGCAGCGGTCTATTCCTCCAAGTCTGGTAGGATCGGCGTGAAAGGAAATACCTTTGGAAAGGCATGATTACTCACATATGGGATTCTTTGTGAGGGTTGTGCCTGTGATGATTCAGCTCTAAGTACCTCAGCTGCGATAGCTTCGTCGGCAGTGGTCACAGTTGTGGGAGCCTATGACAAAGCTGGTGTATTCGTTACTGCTACAACTATGGAAGCATGCGCAGTGGACTGTGTCTCAGCTGGGGAAGTTGAGAGATTTTGCCCAGCTGACTGAGCCTCAGCTGTCTTAACAGTGTCTTCGGTCTCAGTAGATTTTTCTAAGTGAATAACCGGTTCCTCTGCTGCACCATCAGCGTCATCGGATGATGATGAGACTTGGGGGTTTAGCTCATTATCGAAGTTGAATTTTTGACGAGCAGCTTTGTCACTTGGCTGGTTTGTGATTGGGAGAACATCCGCAGCTGGGTCCTTTGGATTTGCAACGGGAGTGGACTCAGCTTCATCTTCAGATCCCAAGAATGATGTGTCTATGTTCTCCTGGGAGTCATGAAGTGCGCTTATCTCCTCTTCTATTTCAGCACTTTGAATATAAGGCATGCTCTGAGGTTCTTGAACTCTACCCAAAGAAGTCTCAACCTCCCTTTGGCTTTCACTACCTCCAGCAGTCTCAACTGCAGCGAGGCCTTCAATATTCCCTTTGACAGTCGCAGCTGTCTTAGGATTGCACTTTCACTGCCTAGAGTGTTAACTCCCAGGGCATCTCCATCCTGTGCCTCGACTGTAGGGACAGTGTCATCAGCCTTCAAAGCAGCTAACATTTCAGCTGGGACAGACTCAACTGTCCGAGCTTCGTTAATATCAATCTGTTGTGGTGCTTTCTCAGTTTACACTTCGCCTCCTTGCTTCATGTTAGAGTCATCTGCAGCATTCTCCGACCCTACTGCAGTGGAGAGAGTTTCCCCCTCAGCTGGCACACCAGCTGAGTGACTGATGGTGGGGTCACTCTGATCCTGACTCGCGGCTTTTTCTTTTGAATGCTCAGCCGCAGGGGCAGGTGATAAGACACCTTCTTCAGGGGTTGGCTCAACTTGGGTGCCCAAAATCCCAGTTTCATTGTCAATTCCCTTGGACCCATCCTCCAAAAGTACCGGGGACGTAGCTGCAGCGATGTCTGTGGCAATCTGCTGCACTACTCCCAAAGGGTCGATCTGCAGGAGAGATTGAGACGACTCTCTTGGTCCTTCAAATAATTTTTGCTCATGCAACTACATGGATTCTCTCATTGCTTGCTGTATGTCTGACTTCTCTGCTGCAGCAATGGTTTCCTCATCACTCTCTGAGTATATGTTTAGATGTGTATGAGTGTGAGATGGAGAGTTGGTGAATTCACACATCTTGGCCTTTTCTAGGACACGGGCTGCCTTTTCTTTCTCTTCTTCCTTGATGATTCAAAGAATATCCATGTAATTTTCTTCATCAAGAGCCTGTCGTACCGTGGCAACACCGAGAAATTGCAGCAATTCCTCTTCTTCTTCGATATACTCAGGATGAGCGAACTGCGCCCTTGAGTGATCAAGTTTCCATGCTATCCATTCTCTAAGACATCTCTGGATATCTGGAAACAGAGGAGAATACATGACAACATCATCATCCTCATCTTCTTCTTGTCCTTCCTTTTCTGGGATTGAAGGCAAGATACTCTTGCTCCTCTCCTTCAGCAGCATCAGTAGTAGGTGGAGAGACAACTTTTTCAACAAGATGTTGATTGTCTCTTTTTGCTTTGCTTCCTCGGTTGTCGACGCCTTGGTGACTCTTCATCGGGCTCTCTTTGATGACCTTGATAGTCTTGTCAGATTCATCAATTACTTCAGGAGATTGCACTTCCTGAGTTTCAACAGTTTCGGATGCTTTCTCTAGCTGAGTGGCAGACTCAGCTGTCTTCTCCAATTCAGACTGCCTAACCAGTCTTCTTCTCTTGGGTAGCAGGGGAACCTCTTCTTCTACATTCTCTGGTTCCTGGAAGGTGATGGCGTTCGCAGCTGCAATCCTTAGCTTGGCAGTGCGCTTCTTCTTTATGATAGCAGGAGAAGGAGTATGGTGTTCCTCCTCTCCCTCAGCTACAAGGGTAGGCAACTCGGCTGCAGGGGCAGGTGCATCCTTTTTCTTAGCTGTAGGGGCAGCTTTCTTCTTCACAGTTGCATGGGCAGCTTTCTTCTTCGGTGGAGGGGTAGCAGTTGTGTCCTTAGGTTCAGCTAATTCCCCCTCACTTGTTCCTCCTTCTTCGCGTGGGCTCTCTTCTGGGCTCCAGAGAGGTTAGCCCTGAATATTTTCTTGTTGACATGGAAGGGTTTTCCATATCGAAGGGGAATGCCCTTCACTTCCATCAAGTGGCCAATCACGAGGCCATATCCAAGAGATCCTCCAAAGGATCCATCATCCTTGAACATCTTATTCAACACATTCAGGCAGAGTCTGCTGTAAACAAACTCGGCCCAATTTACTTTCTTTCCGTGCATGATCATAGCCATGACGATCAGCTTTGTCTTGGACTGCTGGTTAAAGCTTCCAAACTTCATGTCTACACACTTGGAGACGACATCCATCAACTTATGATAGTTGTCCTTCAGCAGCTTCTTATCAGCTGTGTAGACCACCTTAGCAGCGCATTCTGGTTTGGCTACTTTTTTCCATGCAGCAGCCAAATCAACATCAGCTTCATTAATCTCCTTCATGCCTTCAGACGACAACAAGCAGTGCTCCGCAAGTTCTTTAGCATTTATCATTATGTCCTTGCGGTGGACAGAAGACTTGATTCCTTCGTCCTACACTTCTGCGTTAACATATAACTGAGTTACCTTCTCGAGATTGGTATGCGAGTATTCCAAAGTCAGAAAAGCCTTGAGACCTAACTTTTCTAGCATCTCAGCGATCTTCTTAACAAGGGTTTCATCAGAACTCTGCTTCACCATACCTTCGAAATCCACTGACGATCCTGAGTGGATTTGCTTTGATAGCTTGACGAAATCAAACTTAGGTGCCATTTTCAGAGATTTTCACCGATTAAAACTTGACAAACTTGCTTGAGGACACTTAGGGTTTGCGAGAGAGAAATGGCTTGCTTTCTTTTTGCTTGAAGATGAACAATTTCCGAATTGAGAGAGAGTAAGCTGGAAAAATGTATATATAAGGTTATGAAAGGACATGTCTTCGGATTTTGAAATTTTGATCGAGATCAACGGTTCAGATTTAGCACGTCAAACCGAATTTAATTCCTCGCATTTAATGCGACAACATTTATATCCAATCATATGCTTATTGTGCAGCTTTTTATTGTACCCGTCATTATTATGTTGACGTCATCCTTAAAAACATTCCCGCTCATTAAAAACGACTGCGTTTTTGTCACTTAGCTCATAAATGACTCGGCTTATATCAAAAATGACTTAACTCTACGTCTCTCCTTTCATTAAGTGACTTAGCTGTCAGCTAACTCGATACAGCTGACTTTCTGACATAGCTGTTTCACATGGCTGATTCGTGAAACTTGTTCAATTTTTATCTCCTCATCTTCCATCTCTTCTGATTGAGTCTTGTGAGTGTCAACTCAGCTCAATTAACCCTAGCTCATGTTTAAGCTCTTCAAACCTTGACTCACATAAGGGCTTTGTGAATATGTCAGCTAACTGCTTATCAGTTGATATATATTCCAAAGTGATGTCTCTCTTTTCAACATGATCTCTTATAAAATGATATCTGACATCAGTGTTCTTTTTTCTTGAATGCAACACAGGATTCTGAGTGATTGCAATAGCACTTGTGTTATCTCACATAATTGGAATCTTTTTTTCTTCAATCTCATAATCTCTTAGTTGTTGTCTCATCCATAAGACCTTGGCACAACAGCTGCCCGCATCTATGTACTCTGCTTCAGCTATGGATGTGGCTATTGAGTTTCGCTTCTTGCTAAACCAAGAAACCAATCTGTTTCCAAACATTTGACATGTGCCTGAAGTACTTTTCCTATCAACTCTATATCCAGCATAGTCTAAGTCTAAATAACCAATAAGCTTGAATCCACCTTCCTTTGGATACCATAGGCCAACTTCCTGGCATCTCTTCAAATATCTTAGGATTCTCTTAGCTGCAGTCATGTAGCTTTCTTTTGGTGCAGATTGAAATCTTGCACATACACCTACTGCAAAGGTGATGTCTGGTTTGCTGGCGGTTAAGTAGAGCAATGATCTAATAAGAGCTCTATATCTAGTTTGATCTACAGCCTTGCCATCTACATCCATGTCCATCTTGACTGATGTGTTCATTGGTATTTTCACAGAAGACTTCTCTTCCATACCAAATTTCTTCATTAAATCTCTAGTGTACTATGTTTAACTTATGAAGGTTCCATCCTTCAGTTGCTTAACTTGAAGTCCTAGGAAGAAAGTCAGCTCTCCCATCATGCTCATTTCAAATTTGCATTGCATGAGGTTTGAGAACTTATCACACAGCTCTTTATTTGTGGATCCAAAAATGATATCATCCACATATATTTGAACAAGAAGTATACTCTCTGCATCTTGAATTCTGAAGAGTGTTCTGTCCACTTTGCCTTTGGTGAATCCATTGTCAGTCAGAAATTAAGACAATGTATCATACCATACTCTTGGTGCCTATTTCAATCCATATAATGCTTTCTTGAGCTTGTACACCTTATCTCCAATAGTCTTCTGCTCAAAACCTGGAGGTTGTTCAATATAAACTTCTTCCTCTAGCAGTCCATTTAGAAATGCACTCTTCATATCCATTTGATATACGGTGAAGTTCTTATGTGCAGCATAGGCAAGAAACATCCTTATTGCTTCTAACCTTGCAACATGAGCAAATGTTTCATCAAAATCTATTCACTCTTCTTGGCAATACCCTTTGGCTACCAATCTTGCTTTGTTTCTTACCATTAATCCTTCCTCATTCATCTTGTTTCTTAAAACCCATTTTGTGCCAATAACATTTTGATCGGTAGGTCTCTGCACCAATTCCCATACTTTGTTCCTCAAACTGATTCAACTCTTCTTGCATGGCCTGAATCCAATGTGTGTCATCCAATGCTTGAGACACATCTTTTGGTTCTATTTGGGAAATAAAACAAGTGAACATTGCTTCTTGCTGAGCTATGGATCTGGTTCTAACACCATCTCTAACATCTCCAATAACTAGCTTTGGTGGATGGTCTCTCAGTCATCTCACATCAGGTTGGAGCAAGTTAGTTGGATTCAGCCGTCTCGCAGCTATGTTGTCTTGAACAGCTCTTTCATCTTCATTTAGCTGTAGACTTTCCAGCTGTCTTTGAGATTCAGCTATCTCATCTCCAACTGGATTGATTGCTCTTACTTCAGCTTCAACATAATGACTATTCTGCATAGTTGGCTTATTCAACTTATCAGCTAATTATTCAATGTCTTCTCCACTCACATTAGGTTCATCAAAAACCACATGGATAGACTCTTCTGTAACCATAGTCCTCTTGTTCAGCACTCTATAGGCTTTGCTCTCAGTTGAGTATCCCAAAAGATACATTCATCAGCTTTAGCATCGAAAGCCTTCATATTATCCTTGTCATTGTTGTGGATGAAGCATTTACATCCAAATATCCTGAAGTACCCAATGTTTGGCTTTCTCCTTGTCCATATTTCATAGGGAGTCTTGGTCAATTGCCTATTTATCATGCATCTATTTTTAGTATAGCATGCAGTGTTGATGGCTTCAGCCCAAAATCTCTTAGGCAATCCAGCTTCAACTAACATGATTCTTGCAGCTTCCTTGAGAGTTATGTTCCTTCTTTCAGCTACTCCATTCTGTTGTGGAGTTCTTGCTGCTGATAACTCATGAGCAATACCATTTTCAACACAATACTGAGTAATTATCCCATTGACAAACTCAGTTCCTCTATCAGATCTTATCTTTATAATGGTTTGGCTCTTTTCATTTTGAACTCTTTTCATCAGCTGAGGTAACTTCTGCAAAGTTTCCTTCTTTTTGCACATGAAGAGTGTCCATGTATATCTTGAATAATCATCTGCCACCACTAAGGTGTATTTCTTCCCACTTATGTTGGCTGGTTCAACTGGACCAAATAGATCCATATGCAACAGGTGCAATATCCTTGTTGAAGAAGTACTAGGCTTATCCTTGAATGAAGATTTTATTTGCTTTCCCATCTGGCATGCATCACATACACTTTCCTTCTTGTACACTGAGTCTGGCAATCCTTTCACAAGATGACTCCTTCCAAGCTTGTTGATTGTCTTGAAATTCAGATGACTCAACTTTTTTATGCCACAGCCAACTTGATTCGGTTGTACTCTTTGCTAACAGACAAGTGTTTGGTGTGGCAGTGGACCAATCTACCACATATATATTCTTCTGTCTTGATCCGTGCAGCACTATTTCATTTGATTTAGCATCTTTGATCTCGTACACTCCCATATTGAATCCAACATTGTAGCCCTTGTCACAGAGTTGGCTGATGCTTAACAGGTTGAAGTTGAGGCCTTCAACATAAGCAACATCTGTTGTTTCCAATCCATTCTTCTTGATAGATCCAGTGCCTTTGATTTTCCCTGGAGCTTCATTTCCTCCAAATATGACTTTTGCACCTCTAATCTCCTTGAACCTTGATAGATTTTTCTTGTTTCCTGTCATGTGTCTGGAACAACCACTATCCATGTACCAGGTTCCTTGGCACTCAGCTGTTCCTTGAACCTGCAATCAAGAAAATTAGTTTTTAGGTATCCATACTTGCCTGGATCCTGAGGGGTTAATGTTGTAAGATGATCCAACCAACCTATAGCCAAATTATTTGACTCTAAGAGGTTGCCATCTATTTGTGCCATAATCATAATTCACTTTGGCAAATTGCTTGGGGGCTTTAGGCTCATACAACTGTCTATTTTGTCTGTATGCCTGTGTGTGTGTTTTAGCAATTGCCTTCTTTGGGTAGTTGTGATATTTCTGAGTGTAGTGTATCGGTGCATATGTGTGCTGATAATAGCTCTTTTGCTTGCCTTTGGAATGACCTTTGTTGAGGTTTAGGTCTTTGCCATCTAGGTTTGTAGTCCATTGGTCTTTGCTGATTTTTCACATTGTTCCAATCAGCTTGGCTTGGGTAGTTTCTACCATTCCCATCATGTGTGTTTCTTTGATGAAACTTCTGGGGTTTTTGGTAGCTCAGTTTATTCTTCACAGAGTACTTTCTATTTGGAGTTTGCTGAGGAACTCTGCTGGATTTCTTCTCAGCTATCCTCTCAGCGTACTCAACTGGCTGTTTTCCTTTCCCTTTATATCCAAGGCCAGTATGTTTGTGATTGTGCTTTGGAATGAATGTGGGTGAAACATTTGGTGTTTTGGGTTTTTGAGATGCTTCACTGCTTGAAGATCATTTTTCCAAAATCACTCTAGGAGTTTGACTGTGCACAAAGGAATTGAACCTTATGCATGTTTTATCTCCAGATTCTTTTTGACTCATGATAAGGTCATCCAATGATGCCTATGTAAATGAGGCAATTACATTTTTAAGATCATTCTCTCTTTTCTATAGTAGTTATCTCTGCTATGTGACTTAGAGTACTCAGCTCCTTAGTCAACTGTGAGTTTTGGCTTTTGAGCTGGCTATTTTCCTCATTTAAGAGTGTATGTGAGGATTTAATGTGCTCAAAGTCTTCCATCATTTTTCCTAATGAATCATAAAGATCAATGGGTGACGAAGTGTGTGTATCACAATCACTATCACTTGAATCTGAATGGGATGAGTTAGAGTGTACCTTATCTTCTTGGTCTGGTTGATCTTGTTCTTTACCCATAAGACATATCATTGCTTATTCTTTAGAATCACTTGAGCAGTCAGCTTCATTACTCTCTGAGTCTGCTGCTTCTTTAGACTTAGTTGTCTCAGCAGTCTCAGCAGCCAACATGGCTTTCTTCTTTTCCTGTCTTTTCTCTCTGAAGACTTTTCTTTCTTCTTCATTTCTGTACTATTGGTGGATAGGATCAATCAACTGCAAAGTGTCCTGGTTGTCTGCAATTCCAACACAGGTTCTCAACTCTTTGGTCAGCTCTCTTTGTTCTTGGGTTATCAGCTCTCTGATATTCAACCCTTTGATGCTCAGCTCTCTTGGGTGGCCTATCTTCCCTTGACTTAGAGGGTGCTGAATGTCTCCTGGAGGTTTCACCCTTGTTTTTTTTATAGTTCTTATTGAAGAACTTCTTGAATCTTTTAACCATTAGGGCAATCTCCTCCTGGTCTATGGCTTCCTTGACTTCAGCTCTCTTTCCATCCTTGACTATAAGTGCAGTTGTCTTAGGTACAGCTCTCTCCTCTTGCTCTTTCTTCTCAGCTCAAACTCATAAGCTTTGAGATCTGAGAATAACTCATGATTGGATGTTGTTGTGAGGTCCATTGAATGTCTCAGGGCCATGACCTTCATTTCCCATTCAGCTGGGAGGCTTCTCAAAATCTTCATACACATTTCCTTTTGTGTATATTCTTTCCCAAGTGCTGATAGCTCATTTGTGATTTCAGTGAACGGCATCCACGGTGATCAAGGTTTCACGCAAGCATTTTAAAATTTTCAAATTTTTGTACATCAACAGACAATTTATTTTCTTTAATTTGCTCAGATCCTTCACAAATTAAAGTTAATTTATCCTAGATTTCTTTTGCAGATTTGCAAGATTTGACTTTATTGAAAATTGCTTTGTCTAATGTCTTGTAGAGTATGTCCTTGGCCACATTGTCCAAATTGTATCTCTTTCTGTCATCGTTAGTCCACTCATTCCTTGGCTTTTCAACCATGGTTGGTCTTTCTTCATCTGCTTCTGCTACTACAGCTGCTATTCTTACAGTTGTGTTCACCTTCAGTATTTGCAGTGGCCCATCCTCTATTACTAGCCACATTTCATCATGTAAAGCAGATAGATGAGCCTGCATAAGAATTTTCCAGTCATCAAATTCCTCAACAGTGAACATAGGAATGCGTGTCAAATTTGCTTCCATGATAATAACTTTGCTAAAAATGAAAGATTTTGAAAATACAAGTGTTTGAAACCCTTTTTTTTTTGAAAATATAGAGATCTAGTTCAGTAACCACTGCGGAATGCTCAATGAACCAACCGCTCTCATACCACTTGTAGGTCCCAAGGGGTGTGAGTAAGGCTTAGAAGGGGGGATTGAATAAACCTTACCAAATTTTGGATTTAGTCCTTTTAAAGAAATTATTTCTTTACAGATTTTACACAAACAACTAAGTCCTTGAGGGACAACTAAGTTGGTTATTCAGCAGAGTTAGCCACTCAACAGACTCTATAGAGTTGTTGATAGAATAACTCAGTTGTTTAACCCAAACCTTAACTTGGTTGTGTTGGTTTTATCAGCGGAAGACTTAACACCCTTTGATTTGTTTTAAAAAAGTTTTAACACTTGATTTTAGCACTTGGTGATCAATCAGTTGGATAGCAAATAAGTTTATCAGCTGATATAAAGTAAGTGTGCAGAAATGTAAATATGCTAAAAAATAAATGACACGGTTGATTTTTATAGAGGTTCGAAGATGGGGTAATTCTTCTAGTCCTCTCTTCTCCAACTCCTGGAGGAATCCACTATGTAAAAGATCTGTTTACAAAGTGGTCAACAGTCTAGAGACAGCCTTGATCACACAACTGGCTTCTCTTCCGACTCAGCTTCTTCACAGGGCAGCTGCCTTGCTACTTCACCTCACTTTCTCAAGCTTCTTCGATTTGATCACGAAGCCTTCCAATAACTTTATACTGGTTCGACCTTGAACCTTCCTACAATCCTCCTTGAAAAGTAGACCCCTTTTGATTATTCAAAAGTTTCCTCTTCAACAGTTTGAAGTTGTCTTTCCTTCACAGCTTTTGTGTTGGATTGATTTCCTTTCAGTTTCAGGCTTGATGGTTTTCTTGAATTACTTTGAGTATATCTGCAGGTTTACAGCTTGAATATTTCTTGCTTGTTCGTTGTTCAGGTAGTCAAGGTAACCTTTTCTCAATCAATTTCCTCAGCCTTTTATAGCGAACTTTCAAAAATCTACCCGTTGAAGAGATAGACTGTTTTTCAAAAGACATTTGTGTTTGTTGGCTTGTCTTTTCTTGGTCTTGAGATGTAGACCTTTCCTTGTATTAAATGAGTGTGCAGCTTTTCAGGTTCTAACACGAGGTGCAGTGCTTCCCATTGGTTTATTCCTTTTGCACGCTTCTGGGATGAGCACTTTAAGACCAAGCAGCATGGAAGTATTACTTATTTAAGTAATGTTCTTGACGTCAGTGCAACGGATTAATTTCAGTCAACTCCTCTTGGTTGCTACCTATTTCCCTAGGTGACTTGATTCTGCTCCAATCATTTAAAGACTCATCTGTCACTTTCAACTTGTGACTTGGCTTCTTGAGATAACTTTGACTGACACTTCACACAGCTGTTACACAGCTGATACATCTTCAGTCAAGTTCTTGATCTCCCTTCTTGGCCATACTCAGTTGTTCCACAGCGGAATCTTCACTTTAGTCTTCAGTTGGATTCTTGTATTTCCAGGCATGGTTGACTTAACTCAGCTCTTCCAGCCCTATCTATTACAATGAGAATTACAAGGAAAATGGGGTGCCAACTTTCTAGTTTAAGTTTTACATGGCATTCATCAAAATCTATGATATAAATTTCCCAACACCTGGAGGTTTCACCCTTGTTTCTTTTACAGTTCTTATTGAACAACTTATTGAATCTGTTAACCTTCAGGGATATTTCATCCTGCTCTATGACTTCCTTGGGTTCAACTCTCTTTCCATCCTTGACTATCAATGTAGCTATCTTGGGTATAGTTGTCTCCTCTTGATCTTTTCTTCTCAGCTCAAACTCATAGGCTTTGAGGTATGAGAATAACTCATGATTGGATGTTTTTGATATGTCCATTGAATGTCTTAAAGCCATAGTCTTCATTTCCCATTCAGCTGGGAGGCTCCTCAAGATCTTTATACACATCCCCTTTTGTGTGTATTCCTTCCCAAGAGCTGAAAGCTCATTTGTTATCTCAGTGAATCTTGCATCCAGCTTATCCATAGATTCTCCTGCAATCATTTTGAAATTTTCAAATTTTTGAACAGCAACAGATAATTTATTTTCTTTAAATTGCTCTGATCCTTCACAAATTAAAGTTAGTTTATCCCAGATTTTTTTTGTTGTTTTGCAGGATTTGACTTTATTGAACATTTCTTTGTCCAAAGTCTTGTAGAGTATGTCCTTGGCCACATTGTCCAAGTTGTATCTCTTTCTATCATCATTTGTCCACTCAATCCTTAGTTTTTCAACCAGGGTTGGTCTCTCTTCAGCAGCAACTTTTTCTCCTTCAGCTGCAGCTGCTCTTCTTACACCCGTGCTCACATTCAGTATTTGCAGTGGCCAATCCTCTATTACGAAACACATTTCATCATGTAGAGCAGATAGATGAGCCTGCATGCGAATTTTCCAGTCATCAAATTCCTCAACAGTGAACATAGGAATGCATGTCAAATTTGCTTCCATGATAATAACTTTGCTAAAAATGAAAGATTTTGAAAATACAAGTGTTTGAAACCTTTTTGAAAAGATAGAGATCTAGTTCAGTAACCAGTGCGGAAGGCTCAATGAACCTACCGCTTTGATACCACTTGTAGTTCCCAAGGGGTGTGAGTAAGGTTTAGAATTGGGGGTTGAATAAACCTTACCAAGTTTTCGATTTTAGTCCTTTTAAAAATATTACAGAGTTAACACAAACAGCTAAGATCTTGAGGGACAGCTAAGTTGGTTATTCAGCAGAGTTAGCCACTCAATAGACTCGATAAAGCTGTTGATAGAATAACTCAAATGTTTAACCTGAACCTTAACTTGGCTGTGTTGGTTTTATCAGTGGAAGACTTAACACCCTTTGATTTGTTTTAAACTTGTTTTAACTCACTTGATTTTAGCACTTGGTTATTAATCAGTTGGATAGCAAATAGGTTTATCAGCAGATATAATGTAAGTATGCAGAAATGTAAATGTGCTGAAAAATAAATGACACAGTTGATTTTTATAGAGGTTCAAAGATGAGGTAATTCTTCTAATCCTCTCTTCTCCAACTCCTGGAGGAATCTACTATGTAAAAGATCTGTTTACAAAGTGATCAACAGTCTAGAGACAGCCTTGGTCACACAGCTGGCTTCTCTTCCGACTCGAACTTCTTCTTCACAGGCAGTTTTTTTGCTACTTCAACTCACTTTCTCAAGCTCTTGGATTTGATCACGAAGCCCTCCAATAACTTGATACTGGTTCGACCTTGAACCTTCCTACAATCCTTCTTGGAAAGTAGACCCCTTTTGATTTTTCAAAAGTTTCCTCTTCAACAGGTTTGAAGTTGTCTTTCTTTCACAGCTTGTGTTGGATTGATTTCCTTCGAGTTTCAGGTTTGAGGATTTGCTTGAATATACTTGAGAATATTTGTAGGTTAATAGTTTGAATAATACTTGCTCGTGGTTCAGGTAACCTTTTCTCAATGAATTTCCTCACCCTTTTATAGTGAACGTTCAAAAATCTGCCTGTTGAAGAGATAGGCTGATTTTCAAAAGTCACTTGTGTTTGTTGGCTTGTCTTTTCTTTTTCCTTATTATTGAGATGTAGACCCTTCCTCGTATTAAATGAGTTTGCAGCTTTTCAGGTTCTGACACGAGGTGCAGTGCTTCCCATTGGCTTATTCCTTTTGCACGCTACTGCGATGAGCACTTTAAGACCTGGCAGCATGGAAGTATTACTTATTTAAGTAATGTTCTTGACTTCTATGCAACGGATTCATTTCAGTTAACTCCTCTTGTGTAGGTCCCAAGGGGTGTGAGTGTAAGGTTTAGAAGGGGGGGTTGAATAAACCTTACCAACTTTTCGATTTAGTCCTTCTAAAACGTTCAGAGTTAATACTTCACAGTTGAGTCCTAGATGGACAGCTAAGTTAGTTAATCAGAGTTAGCCACTCAGACTCGATCGAGTTGTTGATAGAATAACTCATTTGTTTTGACTAGAACTTAACTTGACTGTGATATGTTTTCAGCGAAAGACTTAACACCCTTGAATTTGGTTTAAGATTGTTTTAATACTTGGTTTTAGCACCTTTTTGATTATCAATTGGACAGCAAATTTATCAGCAAATATTGAAATAATGTGCAGAAATTAAAGTCTTTGAAATGTAAATGACACAAAAATGTTTTATAGAGGTTCGAAGATGGGGTAATTCTTCTAATCCTCTCTTCTCCAACACGGAGGAATCCACTAAGTATTGATCAAGTATACAAAGTGGTAATCGGTCCGGATGCAAGTCTTGATCACACGGTGACTTGATCCTTTGGGACTCGATCCGGAGATGCCTTGGTCACACAAGTGGCTTCTCGTGACGACTCATCTTCTTCACAGGCGGCAATTTGCGCTTGCTACTCTGACTCACTTGCTCAAGCTTCTTGGATTTGATCACGAAGCCCTCCAAAAACCTTGAGACTGGTTCGACCTTGAACCTTTCTACAATCCTCCTTGGAATGTAGACCCCTTGATTCTTAAAATATTTCCTCTTCAACTGATTGAAGTCGTCTTTCCTTCACAGGTAAATGTTGGATTGATTTCCTTCGTAGTGTAGGCTTGAGGATTGAACTTGAATGATTTGAGAATAGTTCAGGTTATAGATATTGCTTTTCTTGCTCGTATTTGTTTTCTGATTGTCAAGGTAACCTTTTCTAAAAGTGATTCCTCGGCCTTTTATTGTGTTCGTTTGAAAATTTGCCCGTTGAATAGATAGGTTAATTTTCAAAAGACACTTGTGGTCGTTGGCTTGTCTTGTTGCCGTTTTTGGAATTGACATTTCCTCGTAAGAATGATTCTTGACTTTTGAGTTCGACACGACACAGTGCGTGCTTCCCATTGGTTTATTCCTTTTGCACGCTTCGGGGTGAGCACTTTAAGAAAGCGTATGGAAGTATTACTTGTTTAAGTAATTCTCTTGACTTACGTAACGGATCTCTTTCAATTGTCTCGACTTGACTGCATTTACTTGACTTCCCCAGGTGACTTCGAGTCAGCTTCCAATCATTGGATGACTCCTCTGTCACTTCATCTTGAGACTTGGCTATCTTTAGTTGGCTTGGTGACACTTCACTCACTGCATCTTGCACCTTGATCGAGTTCTGTCTTCTCTTCTTGCCACACTCGGTTGTCTCACTGTGAGTCTTCTTTTAGTCTCCGGTTGTCTTCTTGCATGTTCGGGCATAGTCGACTTAACTCATTTCGACTCGACCAGCCCTATCTATTACAATGCAATTTACAACAAAAATGGGGTACCAACTTTCTATTCTAAGTTTTACATGGCATTCATCAAAATCTAAAAATTAATTTCCCAACAATTTCCCCCTTTTTGATTCAAACATTTATTGACTTCATTTCGACCATGAGGAGGTGAATTTCCTCTCCATGTTCTCCTACGCGCGGGAGCTCTTTCTTATTAAATTCACGCAGCTTTTGATCATCTCGTGTTGTGAGATTCATGCATTCGATCGATGTTCTCTTGCATTCTTGTCTTCATATCAGCATTCTCGGCCGCCGGACTAGCAATTTATTGAACAATTTCTGAAATATCGAGCTTGTTCTACACGCATTGTTTCTTTGTTGTTGCCACCATTCCCGGATCCGACAGTTATTCCTCGCGGATCGGTAGTAAGATTTGCGTCTCTGTTATCGGCCTCATGTCGGTGAGGCCTGGTGCCTCTCCATCTTCTCTATCTCTGCAAATATGGCCTTGAAAACTTCTCGATCTTGTTTGTCACTTTGTCTCGGTGGCGGCCAAGCAGCGTCAAAGTCAAAGTCTGCTTTGGGGACGATGGTGTCTGTTGGAATAACGGGATCGGGTTTATGGAAACGTTCTTGATCTCGGTGATTCTTGGGAAGGTCGGTACTTCCGGATAGAATGGAAAGATTCTTCAAACGGATCATCACAGTAACGGAATCTTCTCAATGACAACTTGTGCTCGTGAAGTTCCTGGTGGAGTCGATCTGCTGCGACTTGGGGAGCTGCGATTGATTGACTGTTTCAATTTGTCGTCTGTTGTGGAGTTGACCCGACTTGCCGAGCCTCAATCTGTCTTAATGACTTCGTCGGTCTCAGTTGATTTTTCCATATGAGTTGACTGGTCCTCGGCTAGATCAGAAGCGTCATCAGACGATGATGAGATTTACATGAATGGCTCATCATCAAAATTAAAGGTTTGGCGAGTAGCCTTAAGGTCAGACTTACTCGTGCTTGGGAGAACATCCTCAGCTGAGTCTTTTGGATGGGCAATAGGGGATGACTCTGCTTCGTCTTCACCTTAAGATCCCAGAAAGGTTACATCAGGATTTTCTTGGGAATCGTGAAGAGCACTTATCTCCTTTTCAGATGGATCAATGATAGTAGGAGGGATGTTCTGTGCTTCCGTCTCTCTACCCCGGGAAGTCTCAACCTCCCGTCGGCCTTCATTACCTCCTGCAGTCTCAACTGCAACTGCAGTCTCAACTGCAGCGGGGTCTTGGACAGTCCCTTCGATAGTGTCGGTTGTCTTGGGCTCTTCTGAGGTAGCATCCACTGGAGTCTCAACTCCATGGATTGCACTTTCATTGCCCAGAGTGTTAACTCCCGGGCGTTCTTCCTTCATGTGCCTCGCATCGCAGCGGCGTCATTGCTCTGCGGTGCGATTGGCACTTCATTTGAGACGATCTTAAGCTGTTTGAGCCTCGTCAGTGACAACTTTCTGTGTATCCGTTTGTTGTTTCTTCTCCACTTTGCCTCCAAGATTCGTTGTGTAGTCATCTGCAGCAACCTCCGACCTAGCTGCAGTGGAGGGAGTTTCCCCCTCAGCTGGCACACCACCGGTGAGTGACTTGGATTGGGGTCACTCGTCTCGGACTCCCTACTGTTCCCTTTGAGTATTCGGCCGTTGGGGCGGTGGTGAGACACCTTCATTATGGGTAGGCTCGACTGGGGTCCCCACAATCCCAGTTTCATCGCCAGTTCCCTTAACACCTTCTTCTGAGTGAGTAGGGGAAGTGGTGGCAGCAACAACTGTGGAAATATGTTGTACCACTCCCATCGGATCAATCTCGGTGCGATGTGGAAGACTCCTTGGTCCTTCCAATAATCGTTGCTCATGTAGGATCCTAGATTCCCGCATGGCTTCTTTGCATCTCCAATTCTTTCCGTAGTAGCAAGCAGAGGTCCAGATCCTCATCACTCCTAGAGAGAATGTCAAGATGAGGATGTGTATGATCGATGGTTCCAATAAAGGGACAGAGATCTTGGCTTTTTCACGAGCTTGACTTCCTCGCGATCTCCGCTTCTCCTTGTCTTTGAAGATCGCAAGATATTCGTGCGATTTTTTTCATCCAGTGCTTGGACCACGGTGGTCTCGAGAAAGTTCAAGATTCGTCTTCTTCTTCAATAAATTCCAGTCTTTGGAATTGTTCCTGGATCGACCGAGCTTCACTTCCTCCACTCTCGCAGACGATTTTGGATGTCCGGATATGGTGGGGATATGATCATTATATCATCATCATCTTTGTCTTCTTCTCCTCCTTTGTCCCTCGTTCTCGGGGATTGAAGGTAGCAAACTTTGGTGCTCCACACCTCGGCGTCATTGCGGGAGGGGATACAATCCTATCACCAGGAGAGTTTGCTTTCTCGGATGCTTCTTGTGTCTCATTTCGACGACAATTGTGTGTCTTGATTTGCCTCTGTTGATCGGTTTGATGAGACTTGATTGTTTCATCTACAATTTCGGAGACTCTACTTCTCCGAGAGTCTCCGATATCTGTTTGGTGAGTGGTGACTCGGCCCGGTTTCTCAAGCTCGAACGCTTGAAGATTCTTCTTCCTTTAGTCCTTACGAGGAGGGATTTCTGGCTCGGATATGGTTTTTCGAGTCTGGGCGGCGGGGGTGTTGTTGTCTTTTCTCGAGGAGTGGCCGTCTCGCTTATCGATCCTCCTTTTCTTGATAACCTTAGGAGAAGGTATTTGAGGCTCCTTCTCTGCATTGCGGCTGCAGGGGTAGGTGACTCGCATGCGGGGCGGCGGGTGCATCTTTTTTTTCTTTTTCTTTTTTGCGGGGGCGATCTTCTTTTTGTAGCGCGCAGGGCGCCTTCGGGGGAGAGGATGAGGCAGTTGTTTCTTGAGTCGGTGATTGCCCTTCACTCGTATCAGCTCTCTTGGCATATGCTCGCTTCTGTGATCCGGAAAGGTTAGACCAGAACATTTTCTTGTTGACATGGAACGCCTTTCCATGTCGAAGAGGGACTCCTTTCACTTCCATCATCCGGTTAATCACCAGGCCGTACCCCAGGGATCCTCCAAACAAACCATCCTTCTTGAAGGATTTATTCCCAACATTTTGGCGAGCATTGTTGTATACAAACTCAGCCCGAGTTCACCTTCTTTTCTTCTATGATCGCAGACCATCACGATCGGCTTAGTTTTGACGGTGATTAAAGCTTCCAAATTTGATATCAACGCACTTGGCAACAATATCCAGCAGCTTGTGGTAGTCTTCCTTCAGCAGCTTCTTCTCAGCTGTGTAGACAACCTTCGCAGCATAGTCAGGTTTTGCTACTTCCTTCCAAGCAGTAGCCAGGTTAACATCAGCTTCATAAATCTCCGGCACTCCTTCCGCCGGCAACGAACAGTGTTCTGCCAGATCCTTGGGAATGATGGTGAATTCTTTTCCGTGAACAGAGGACTTGATGCCCTCATCGTGAACTTCAGCGTTCACATAGAACTATGCGACCTCTTCCACGTAGGTCATCGGAAACTCCATCGTCAAAAATGGTTTCAGTCCAGACTTTTCCAGCTTCTCTGCTATCTTCTTCACAAGGGTGTTGTCAGGCCCCTGTTTGATCATGCCGTCAAAATCTCTGTAGACCCAGTGTGGATTTGCTTTCCCAATTTGACAAAATCGTGAGTAGATGCCATTTCTCGATGTTTTACCGAACGAAACTTTGAAAATGAACTTTGAAGATTTGTAGGGTTTTGAGAGAAAATTTATTTCTTTGCTTTCGAGAGAGATGAACAGTTTTGGTAAAGTGAGAGAAAATTGGGCGAAATGGTATATGTATGGGTTATGAAAGGACGTGCGGGTGGTTTTTGAAATTTGATCAAGATCAACGGCTTAGATTTTGCACGCCGATTAACATTTAATTTCTCGCATTTAATACGGCAGCATTTATATCCAATCATAAGCGTTTAGTAAAAACATTCCCGCTTAGTAAAAACGACTGCGTTTTTGTCACTTTGCTCATAAATGACTCAGCTTATTCCTTAGCTGATTTAACTCTTCTCTATTTGCACATAGGTACTCAGCTGTCAGTTAACTTGACGCATCTGATTCTCCGATACGGCTGATTCACTTAGCTGATTCAAGAGTTCAGCCATTTTTCATCTTTTCGTGTTTCATCTCTTTTCTTTGACTCTTCTGAGTGTCAACTCAGCTCAATTAACCCTAACTCATGCTTGAGTTCTTCAAATCTTGATTCACATAATGGCTTTATGAATATATCAGCTAACTGCTTATCAGTTGAGATATATTCCAAGGTGATGTCCTTCTTTTCAACATGATCTCTTATGAAGTGATATCTGACACCAATGTGCTTTGTTCTTGAGTGCAACACAGGATTTTGAGTGATTGCAATTGCACTTGTGTTATCACACATAATTGGAATTTCTTTTTCTTCAACTTCATAGTCTCTCAGCTGCTGTCTCATCCATAAGACTTGGGCACAACAGCTGCCCGCATCTATGTATTCTGCTTCAACTGTGGATGTAGCTATTGAAATCTTGCACATACACCTACGACAAAGGTGATTTATGGCTTGCTCGCTGTGAGATAGAGTAATGATCCAATAAGTGCTTTGTATCTTGTTTGATCCACAGGCTTGCCATCTGAATCCATATCCATTTTGAGTGATGTATTCATTGGTATTTTCACAGAAGACTTCTCTTCCATGCCAAATTTCTTCATTAAATCTCTGGTGTATTTTGTCTGACTTATGAAGGTTTCATCCTTCAGTTGTTTTACTTGGAGTCCAAGGAAGAATGTCAGCTCTCCCATCATGCTCATTTCAAATTTGCTTTGCATAAGATTTTAGAATTTATCACACAACTCTTTGTTTGTGGATCCAATGATGATGTCATCCACATATATTTGAACAAGCAGTATACTCTTCCCATCTTGAATTTGAAGAGTGTTCTATCCACTTTGCCTTTTGTAAATCCGTTCTCAATCAGGAATTGTGATAATGTATCATACCATGCTCTTGGTGCCTGTTTCAACCCATATAAAGCTTTCTTGAGTTTGTATACTTTATCTCCAAGAGTCTTCTGCTCAAATCCTGGAGATTGTTCAACATATACTTCTTCCTCCAATAACCCATTAAGGAATGCACTCTTTACATCCATTTGATATACGTGAAGTTCTTGTGCAAAGATAGGCAAGAAACATCCTTATGGCTTCCAATCTTGCCACAGGAGCAAAAGTTTCATCAAAATCTATTCCTTCTTCTTGGCAATACACTTTGGCTACCAATCTTGCTTTGTTTCTTACCACAGAACCTTCCTCATTCATCTTGTTTCTGAACACCCATTTAGTGCCAATAACATTTT
Source organism: Rehmannia glutinosa (assembly GCA_016081115.2). Lineage (NCBI taxonomy): Eukaryota > Viridiplantae > Streptophyta > Magnoliopsida > Lamiales > Orobanchaceae > Rehmannia > Rehmannia glutinosa. The sequence goes on along the minus strand of CM071937.1, from coordinate 57,274,630 downwards.
GATGAGTAGGTCTTTGAACCAATTCCCACACTTTGTTTCTTTCAAATTGATTCAACTCTTCTTGCATGGCTTGAATCCAATGTGTGTCATCCAATGCTTGTGACACATCTTTTGGCTCTATTTGTGAGATGAAACAAGTGAACATAGCTTCTTGTTGGGTTTCGGATCTGGTTTTTACACCTTCTCTTACATCTCCGATGATTAGTTCGTGGATGGTCTCTCACCATCTTACATCAGGTTGGAGTAAGTTAGTTGGATTGATCGTCTTGCGGTGTGTTATTTTGATCTGCTCTCATCATCATCACTTAGCTGCGCATATTTCCCGGTTGTCTTTGAGACTCGGCTATCTCATCTTCATCCGGGTTTATAACTCCCTTCAGCTTTAACATAGGGACTCTTCGCATGGTTGGGATTGATTGACTTATCGGTGACTCTTCAATATCTTCTCCATTTACATTGGGTTCATCAAACACCACATGAATGGATTCTTATGTAACCATTGTCCTCTTGTTGAGCACTATGTAGTCTTTGCTTTTGGTGAGTATCCTAAGAAGATACCTTCATCGGTTTTAGCATCAAAAGCCTTTAAATTATCTTTGCCATTGTTGTGTATGAAGCATTTGCATCCAAATATTCTAAAGTATGCAACATTTGGCTTTCCCCGTCCAAATCTCATAGGGAGTCTTTGTCATTTGTCACTTTTATCATGCATCTATTTTGAGTATAGCATGATGTGTTTATTGCTTCACCCAAAATCTTTTAGCAGCCCTACTTGACTAACATGGTCCTTGCCGCTTCTTTGAGAGTCCTATTCCTTCTTTTCGCAATTCCATTTTCTTTGTGGAGTCCTTCTTTCTTTGATAATTCATGACCAATACCATTTTCAACACAATCTTGAGTTATTATACCATTGACAAACTCCGTTCCTCTGTCGGATCTTATTTTGATAATGGTTTGACTCTTCTCATTTTGGATTCTCTTCATCGATGTGGTAGTTTTTCTTGAGTTTCTTTTTCTTCTTACACATGAATATTGTCCATGTGTATCTTGAGTAGTCATCTACTACCACCAAGGTGTATTTCTTCCCACTTATACTAGCTGGTTCAACTGGACCAAATAGATCCATATGTAGCAGGTGCAACATTCTTGTTGAGGATGGACATGTCTTTTCTTTGAATGATGATTTGATCTATTTTCCCATCTGGCATGCATCACATACACTTTCTTTCTTGTATACTGAGTCTGGAAGTCCTTCCAAAAGATTGCTCCTTGCAAGCTTGTTAATTGTTTTGAAGTTTAGGTGACTCAGCTTCTTGTGCCACAGCCAACTTGATTTTGTTGTGCTTTTTGCTAGCAGACAAGTGCTTGGTGTTGCAGTTGACCAATCTACCACATACATGTTCTTTTGTCTGCATCCTTGCAACACTACTTCATTAGATTCAGTGTTCTTGATTTAGAACACTCCCATATTGAATCCAACATTATAGCCCTTGTCACAGAGTTGACTTATGCTTAGTAAGTTGAAATTGAGGCCTTCAACATATGCAACATTTGTAATTTCTAATCCATTTTTCTTGATGGATCCAATGCCTCTTATTTCTCCTGGAGCTTCATTTCCTCCAAATATGACTTTTGCACCTCTAACCTCCTTGAATTTTGACAGATTTTTCTTGTTTCCTGTCATGTGTCTGGAACAGCCACTATCCATGTACCAGGCGCCTTGGCATTCAGTTGTTCCTTGAACCTGCAATTAAGGAAATTAGGTTTTAGGTACCCATATTTGTCTGGGTCCTGAGGGGTTAGTATTGTAAGATGATCCAACCAACCTATAGCCAAATGATTTGACTCTAAGAGGTTGCCATCTATCAATGCCATAATCATAATTAATTTTAGCAAATTGCTTGGGGGTTTTAGGTTCATACAGCTGTCTCTTTTGTTTGTATGCATGTGTATGTATTTTAGCAATTGCTTTGTTTGGGTAGTTGTGATATCTTTGAGGATAGTGCTTGAGTGCATATGTGTGCTGATGATAGCTCTTTTGCCTTTGGAATGGCCTTTGCTGAGTCTTAGGCCTTTGCAATTTAGGCTTATATTCCATAGATCTTTGCTGATAGTTCACATTATTCCAATCAGCTTGGCTTGGGTACTTTCTACCATTCCCATCATATGTGTTCCTTTTATAGAACTTATGGGACTTTTGGTAGCTCCGTTTCTTCTTTACAGAGTATTTCCTGTTTGGAGTTTTCTGAGGAACTCGGCTGGATTTCTTCTCAGCTGTCCTCTCAGCACACTCAACTGGTTGTTTTCCTTTTCCTTTATAACCAAGGCCAGTTTGCTTGTGATTGTGCTTTGGAATAAATGTGTGTACACCATTTGGAGTTTTGGATTTTTGAGATGCTTCATTACTTGAAGATCCTTTTTCCAAAATCAATTTTGGAGCTTCACATAGCACAGAGGAATTAAATCCTAAGCCTGTCTTATCTCCACATTCTCTTTGACTCATAATAAGATCATCCAAGGATTTAGATGCCTTAGTGAATGAGGCAATCACATTTTTGAGGTCATTCTCCCTCTTTTCTATAGCAGCTATCTCTGCTATTAACTTAGCATTTTCAGCCTTTAGACTTTTATTCTCATCAACTATGTGACTTAGAGTACTCAGCTCCTTAGTCAGCTATGAGTTTTGGCTTTTGAGTAGGATGTTCTCCTCATTTAGTAGTGTGTGTGAGGATTTAATGTGTTCAAAGTCTTTCATCATTTTGCCTAATGAATCATAAAGATCAGTGGGTGATGAAGTATGTGTGTCACAATCACTGTCACTAGAATCTGAGTGTGATGAGTTAGAGTGTACCTCATCTTCTTGGTCAGGTTGGTCTTGTTCTTTGGCCATTAGACAGATCAAGGCTTCTTCTTCAGAGTCGCTTGAGTAGTCACTTCACTACTCTTCGAGTCTCTTTGTGTCTTTTGAATTGACTGTCTCAGCAGTCTCTGCAGCCAACATTGCCTTTTTCTTCTCTTGTCTTCTTTCTTTGAAGACTTTTCTTTCCTCTTCATTCTTGTATTTGTTGACTACAAGATATGGGCATTCAATGGCATAGTGACCGGGTTACTGCAGTTCAAAGATAAATTTTCAACCTTTTGATCGATTCTTTCCATCCTTGGATTGTCAGCTCTTTGATACTCAATCCTTTGATGTTCTGTTCTTTTGGGTGGCCTATCTTCCCTTGACTTGTAGCTGAGTGTCTTCTGGAGGATTCACCTTTGCCTCTTTTGTAATTCTTGTTGAAGAATTTGTTAAACCTTTTAACCATCAGGGCAATCTCCTCTTGGTCAATTACTTCCTTGACCTCAGCTCTTTTACCATCCTTAACTCATAGAGCAGCTGTTTTGGGCATAGCTGTCTCCTCTTGGTCTTTTCTTCTCAGCTCAAATTCCTAGGCTTTGAGATCTGAGAATAACTCATGGTTGGATGTCTTTGATAGGTCCATGGAGTGTCTCAGGGCCATGACTTTCGTTTCCCACTCAGATGGGAGACTTCTTAGAATCTTCATACATATTTCCTTCTGTGTATATTCTTTTCCAAGTGCATATAGCTCATTGGTAATTTCTGTGAACCGAACATCCAGTTGATCCAAGGTTTCTCCTGCAAGCATCTTGAAATTTTCAAATTTCTGTATCGAAACAGATAGTTTATTTTCCTTGATTTGCTCTGAGCCTTCACAAATCAAGGTTAGCTTGTCCCAGATTTCTTTTGCCGTTTTGCATGATTTGACTTTGTTGAACATGGCTTTGTCCAAGGTTTTGTAAAGAATGTCCTTGGCCACGTTGTCCAGGTTATATCTTTTCCTGTCATCATTTGTCCATTCAGCTCTTGGTTTTTCAACCATAGCTGGTCTGGGAGGATCAGCATCCTCTTCTCCTTCTACTGCAGCTCTCCTTGCAGCTATGTTCACTTTTAAGATTTGGAGTGGCCCATCTTCTATCACTATCCACATTTCATCGTGTAATCTTTGATAAATGAGCTCGCATACGAATTTTCCAGTCATCAAATTCCTCAATAGTGAACATAGGGATGCGTGTCAAATTTGCTTCCATGATAATAACTTTGCTGAATAAAAGAGTTTTGAAAGATCAAGTGCTAAAGCAAGCTTTGAAAAATTTGGAGACCTAGTTCAAGATAACGGTGCGGAAGGCTCAATGAACCAACCGCTCACGATACCACTTGTAGGTCCAAGGGGGTGTGAGTGTAAGGTTTAGAAGGAGGGGTTGAATAAACGTTACCAACTTTTCGATATAGTCCTTAAACGTTGAGTTAATACTTCACGGTTGAGTCTAGATGGACAGCTAAGTTAGTTAATCGCAGAGTTAGCCACTCAACAGACTCGACTGAGCTGTTGATAGAATAACTCAGCTTTTTGACTAGAACTTAACTTGACCGTGATATGTTTTCAGCGGAAGACTTAACACCCTTGAATTTGGTTTAAGATTGTTTTAATACTTGGTTTTAGCACCTTTTTGATTATCAATTGGACAACAAATTTATCAGCAAATATTGAAATAATGTGCAGAAATTAAAGTGCTAAAATGTAAATGACACAATAAATTTTTATAGGGGTTCGAAGATGGGGTAATTCTTCTAATCATCTCTTCTCCAACTTCTGGAGGAATCCACTAAGTATTGATCAGTATACAAAGTGGTAATCAGTCCAGATGCAAGTCTTGATCACACAACTGACTTGATCCTTTGGGACTCGATCGGAGATGCCTTGGTCACACACTGGCTTCAAATGACGACTAGCTTCTTCTTCACAGGGCATTTGCCTTGCTACTGACTCACTTGCTCAAGCTTCTTGGATTTGATCACGAAGCCCTCCAAAAACCTTGAGACTGGATCGACCTTGAACCTTTCTACAATCCTCCTTGGAATGTAAACCCCTTGATTCTTAAAATGTTTCCTCTTCAACTGATTGAAGTCGTCTTTTTCCTTCACAGGTAAGTGTTGGATTGATTTCCTTCGTAGTGTAGGCTTGAGGATTGAACTTGAATGATTTGAGAATAGTTCGGTTCTGAGATATTGCTTTTCTTGCTCGTATTTGTTTTTCGATTGTCAAGGTAACCTTTTCTCAAAGTGATTCCTCGGCCTTTTATAGTGTTCGTTTGAAAATTTGCCCATTGAAGAGATAGGTTAATTTTCAAAAGACACTTGTGGTCGTTGGCTTGTCTTGTTGCAGTTCTTGGAATTGACATTTCCTCGTAAGAATGATTCTTGACTTTTCGAGTTCGACACAGTGCGGTGCTTCCCATTGGTTTATTCCTTTTGCACGCTTCTCGGGATCGAGAACTTTAAGAAAAGCGATATGGAAGTATTACTTGTTTAAGTAATTCTCTTGACTTCTGTGCAATGGATCTCTTTCAGTTGTCTCGACTTGACTGCATTTACTTGACTTCCCCAGGTGACTTCGAGTCAGCATCCAATCATTGGATGACTCATCTGTCACTTCATCTTGAGACTTGGCTATCTTGAGTTGACTTGATCGACACTTCACTCAAGTGCATCTCATTTGCACCTTGATCGAGTTCTGTCTTCTCTTCTTGCCACACTCAATTTGTCTCTCACAATGAGTCTTCCTTTTAGTCTCCAGTTGTGTTCTTACATGTTCAGGCAAAGCTGACTTAACTCAGCTCGACCAGCCCTATCTATTACAATGCAATTTACAACAAAAATAGGGTGCCAACTTTCTATTCTAAGTTTTACATGGAATTCATCAAAATCTAAAAATTAATTTCCCAACATCTTGGCTGCTACCTTTTTCCCCAGGTGATTTGAGTCTGCTCCAATCATTGTAAGAATCATCTGTCACTTCAACTTGAGACTTGGCTTCTTGAGTTGACTTTGACTAATTCTTCACACAGTTGTTCCTGAGCTGATACACCTTTAGTCGAGTTCTTGATCTTCTATCTTGGCCATACTCAGTTGTTTCACAGCGGAGTCTTCACTTCGGTCTTCAGTTGACTTTTTGTATTTCCAGGCGTAGTTGACTTGGCTCAACTTTCTAGCCATATCTACTACAATGTAAATTAGAAGGAAAATAGGGTGCCAACTTTCTAGTTTAAGTTTTACATGGCATTCATCAAAATTTATAAGCTAAATTTCCCAACATCACCATCATTGCTGTCAATCGAGTCCATGGCGTGTTTTGTTACATCCGAGAAGGGACAAGTGTGGGGCTTCTTCGACTCCTTCTTGTCACAAAGGACAAACATGCAGAAGTCGGGATCAAGGGCAGAGCGAAGGGATACGTTACCTAGGAAGCTTAAGAGCTCTCTTCTTCTTCAATGAACTCTGGGTGCTCGAATTGTTGTCGTGAGTAACTCAGTTTCCAACATCTCCATTCCCTCAATCTCTCCTGGATGTCAGGATAGACAGGAGATAGCATCACCATATCATCATCGTCTCCCTCTTCCTGAATAGTAGTAAGTGGAGCATGTTCCTCCTCAAGTTCTCTAGTGTTGGTCTGATGGGACTGGACAACTCTTTATTTAGAGTACTCGGATATCTCAGCTCCATGTTCTTCCACAGCTATTTCTCGAACAACTGGGTCTTCCGTAGTCTGATGATCGACATCAGCAGTCTTCTCCATCTCCATGGTGACCACATCACCACTAGCAATTTCCTTCGATCGCTTCTTCTTGAGTTTTGTGAGTCTTTTTTCTTGTGTAGTGAGTCTTCGGACTCGGTGGCTTCCCCACTCAACTTCTTGAACAACTTTTTTCTTTTGGCTGGAACCAGAGGAATTTCTGGCTCCAAGTTTTCAGGCTCATCGAACGTGAAAGCCTTTTCTACAATCGTCTGCTTTTTCGACGCAGCTGACTTTTGAGGCACTGCAGTGCATCGCTTTTTCACGACTAGAGAAAGTACTAAGGGTTCCTTCTCAGTCTCAGCTGCAGGGGTAGGGGCGACTTCTGGCTCGATTGTAGGGGAAAGAGCTTTAGTGGACTTGGCTACTGGGGCAGGAGCTTTATTGGGATTGGCTGCAGGGGCAGGAGCTTTATTGGCTGCAAGGGCAGGTGCTGGCTTAGCTACAACAGCTCTCTTCTTTTGAGTTGGCTTAGGAGAGAGAGCTGGCGCGGTTGTAGCTATGTCTTCTGGTACTAGATTAGTTGATTCACCTTCGATGGTGTCATCTTTCCGTGCATGTGCATGCCTCTGAATGCCAGAAAGATTGGACGTGAACATTTTCTTGTTGACATGAAACGGCTTTCCATGTCTCAAGGCAATCCCCTTCACCTCCATGAGATGGCCAATCACCAGACCATATCCCAATGAGCCTCCGAAAAGACCACCATCAGTAATGGTCTTGTTGAGTACATTCTGACATATGCGGCTGAAAACAAACTCAACCCAATTAACTTTCTTCTCTTCCATTATTGCAACCATCACCACCAGCTTAGTTTGAGACAACTAATTAAAGCTACTGAACTTCATATCGACACATTTCGACACGATGTCCATCAGCTTGTGGCAATCTTCCTTGATCATAGCCTTCTTGGCTGTGTAAACAGCCTTCGCAGCTGAGTCAGGCTTGGCAATTTCCTTCCAAGCATCAACTAAGTTGACGTCTTTCTCAGCTATTTCCTTCAACCCTTCAGAGGGCAGTTTGCAGTGCTCAGCAAGGTCAGCAGCAGTAATGTTAATGTCCTTGTTGTGGACAGATGATCAAATCTCCCTATCGTGAACCTCCGCATTCATATAAAACATGGAAACTTCCTCGGAGTAGGTATGAAATTACTCCATTGTAGGAAAGTTCTTCAGACCGGACTTCTTTATTTTGTCAGCAATCTTCTTAACGAGGGCCTTATCAGCTCCCTGTTTTAGCATTCCTTTGAAGTTGATTGTCGATCCTAAGTGGATATTCTCAGACATCTTAACAAAATCATATGAGGCGTCCAGTTTCTTAGAAAATAACTGGTAAATGAAACGAAAAATTTTGGCTTTTAGAACTAGGGTTTCAGAACTTGCACAGAGAAAAATTGCTTTGCTTGCTGAAGACGAGAGTGTTTGTGAGGAGAGATAAAATGATTTTTGGTTTTTAAGGCATGTGAGAGGATGGTTTTCAGAATTTGAAAAGTTTGATCAAAATCAACGATCAATATTGAACCTTTCAAACCGCATTAATTTCCCCGCATTAAATGCATCAGCATTTATATCCCATCATAGGCTAAACATGTGCAGCTTTTGTTCTGACATCATAATTACGCTGACGTAATACCCAAAAACATTCCCGCTCACAAACAATGACTGCGTTTTGTCACTTAGCTCATAAATAACTCAACTATCATCCAAAAGTGACTTAACTCTGCTTCTCTCTTCACATACGATCACTCAGCTGTCAGCTAACTCGATACAGTTGATTTCTCAACTTGGCTGTTTCACTTGGCTGGAAAATGAAACTTGCTTATTTTTATTTCTCTCTTCTTTGCCTCTGCTGATTGAGTCTTCTGAGTCTCTTAACTCAGCTCAATTAATCCTAGCTCAATCAATCATTCTTAAACTATTCAAATCTTGATTCACATAGAGGTTTAGTGAATATATCAGCTAACTGCTTATCAGTTGAGATGTATTACAAAGTGATGTCTTTCTTTTCAACATGATCCCTTATAAAATGATATCTGACATCAATTGTTTTGTTCTTGAGTGCAACACAAGATTCTGAGTAATTGCAATAGCACTTGTATTATCACACATGATTGGAATTTTTTTTCAACATCATAGTCTCTCAGTTGTTGTCTCATCTAGAGAACTTGGGCACAATAGCTGCCCGCAGCTATGTACTCTGCTTCAGCTGTGGTTGTAGCTATTTAGTTATGTTTCTTGCTGAACCAAGAAACTAATCTATTTCCAAACATTTGCAGGTACCAGATGTACTCTTCTTATCCACTCTACATCCAGCATAGTCTGAGTCTGAGTAGCCTACCAGCTTGAATCCTCCATCCTTTGGGTACCATAAGACAACTTTTTGGCATCCCTTCAAGTACCTTAGAACTCTCTTGGCTATAGTCATATGACTCTCTTTTGGTATATATTGAAATCTAGCACATACACCTACAACAAAGGTGATGTCTGGCCTACTTGTTGTTAAAAAGAGCAATGATCCAATAAGGGCTCTATATCTAGTTTGATCTAAAGCTTTGCCATCTACATCCATATCCATCTTGATTGATGTGTTCATTGAAATATTTACTGATGACTTTTCTTCCATACCAAATCTCTTCATTAAATCTCTGGTATACTTGGTTTGACTTATGAAGTTCCATCCATCATTTGCTTGACTTGAAGTCCTAAGAAGAAAGTCAGCTCTCCCATTATGCTCATTTCAAACTTTCCTTGCATGAGGTTTGAGAATTTATCACACAGCTCTTTGTTTGTGGATCCAAAGATTATGTCATCCACATATATTTGAACAAGCAGTATACTCTTTCCATCTTGAATTCTGAAGAGGTTCTATCAAATTTTCCTTTGGTAAATCCATTGTTAGTTAGAAATTGTGACAATGTGTCATACCATGCTCTTGGTGCTTGTTTCAATCCATATAATGCCTTCTTGAGCTTGTATACTTTGTCCCCAATAGTTTTCTTCTCAAAACCATGAGGTTGTTCAACATAGATTTCGTCTTCTAAAAGTCCATTTAGAAATGCACTTTTCACATCCATTTGATATACACTGAAGTTCTTGTGTGCAACATAAGCAAGAAACATCCTTATTGCTTCCGAGATGGCAACAGGAGGAAAGGTTTCATCAAAATCTATACCTTCCTCTTGGCAATATCCTTTGGCTACCAATCTTGCTTTGTTTTTAACTACAGATCCTTCCTTATTCATCTTGTTTCTGAGTACCCACTTAGTACCAATGACATTCTGGTGAGTCGGCCTTTGAACTAATTCCCACACTTTGTTTCTCTCAAACTAATTCAACTCTTCTTGCATAGCCTGAATCCAATGTGTGTCATCTAATGCTTGAGACACATCTTTAGGCTCTATTTGGGAAATAAAACAAGTAAACATAGCTTCATGTTGAACTCCGGATCTGGTTATTATGCCATCTCTGACATCTCCAACGATTAACTCAGGTGGATGGTGTCTCAGCCATTTCACATCTAGTTGGAGTAAGTCTGCTAGATTCAGCCGTCTTGCAGCTAAGTTATCTTGAGCAACTTCTTCATCATCTTTCAACTGCAAACCTTCCAGCTTTCTTTGAGATTCAGCTATCTCATCTTCTTCAGGATTGAGTGCTCTCACATCTGCATCAACCTAGGGACTCTTCTGTATAGTTAGTTGGTTTTGCTTCTCAGCTAACTCATCTATGTCTTCTCCATTTACATTTGGCTCATCAAATACCACATGGATAGACTCTTCTGTGACCATAGTACTCTTGTTGAGAACTCTATAGGCTTTACTTTCAGCTGAGTATCCCAAAAAGATACCTTCATCAGCTTTAGCATCAAAAGCTTTCAAGTTGTCCTTGCCATTGTTGTGGATGAAACACTTACATCCAAATATCTTGAAGTATCCAAAATTTGGCATTCTCCCTGTCCAAATATCATAAGGAGTCTTGGTTAATTACCTATTGGTCATGCATCTATTTTGAGTATAGCATGTTGTATTTATGGCTTCAGCCCAAAATCTCTTAGGCAATCCAGCTTTAGCTAACATTGTCCTAGCAGCTTTCTGGAGAGTTATGTTCCTTCTTTCAGCTACTTCATTCTGTTGTGGAGTTCTAGTAGCTGACAACTCATGAGAAATACCATTTTTAACACAATACTGAGTTATAATTCCATTGACAAACTCAGTTCCCCTGTCATATCTTATCTCTATAATGGTTTGGCTCTTCTCATTTAGAACTCTTCTCATCAGCTGAGGCAATTTCTGCAGTGTTTCATTCTTTTTACACATGAAGATTGTCCATGTATATCTTGAGTAATCATCTACCACCACTAAGGTGCATTTCTTTCCACTGATGCTAGTTGTCTCAATGGGACCAAATAAATCCATATGCAACAGATGCAATATCCTTGTTGAAGAAGGACTTAGCTTATCCTTGAAGGATGCTTGATTTGGTTTCCCATCTGGCATGCATCACATATGCTTTCCAACTTGATTCGACTGTACTCTTTGCTAGCACACATGTGCTTGGTGTAGCAGTTGACCAATCCACTACATACATGTGTTCCTGCCTAGTTCCTTGTAGCATAATTTCATTTGATTCATCATCTTTGATTTGACAAACTCCGATATTGAATCCCGCATTTTAACCTTTGTCACAGAGTTGGCTGATGCTTAGTAGATTGAAATTGAGACCTTCAACATATGCAACATCTGTGATCTGCAGTCCATTTTTCTTTATGGAGCATGTGCCTTTGATCTCCCCTGGAGCTTCATTTCCTCCAAATATGACTTTTGCACCTTTGATTTCCTTGAACTTTGATAGATTTTTCTTATTTCTTGTCATATGTCTGGAACAGCCACTATCCATGTATTAGGTTCCTTGGCACTCAGCTGTTCCATGAACCTGCAATCAAGGAAATTAATTTTTAGGTACCCATACTTGCCTGGGTCCTGGGGGGTTAGTGCTATAAGATGCTCCAACCAACCTATAGCCAAATGATCTGACTCTAAGAGGTTGCCATCTATCAGTTCCATAATGATAGTGCACATTAGCAAGTTGCTTGGGGGTTTTAGGATCATACATCTGTCTCTTTTGTCTGTATGCTTGTCTATTTGTTTGAGCAATTGCTTTCTTGGGATAATAGTGGAATTTCTGGGTGTTGTGCCAGAGTGCATCGGTGTGCTGATAATATCTCTTTTGCCTTGGGAATGACCTTTCCTGAGGTTGAGGTCTTTGCCATTTTAGCTTGTATCCCATAGGTCTTTGCTGATATTTCACTTGCTTATTCCAATCAGCTTGGTTAGGATAGTTTCTACCATTCCCATCATATGAATTTCTTTGATAAAATCTCTGGGATTTTTGGTAGCTTTGTTTAGTTTTCACAGAGTATTTTTTGTTAGGAGTTTGCTGATGGACTTTTCTAAATTTCTTTTCAGCTGTCTTTTCAGCATACTCTATCGGCTTCTTTCCTTTACCCTTGTATCCAAGGCAGTATGATTGTGATTGTGTTTTAGTGTGGGTGTTGGTGTAACATGTGGTGTTTTGAGTTTTTGGATTGCCTTACTGCTTGAGGATCCTTTCTCCAAAATCACTCTTTGAGTTTGACTATGCACAAAGGAATTGAATCATATGCCTGTTTTGTCTCCACATTCTTTTTGACTCATTATTAGTTTCATCCAGTGATTTGGGTGCCTTTGTAAATGAGGCAATCACATTTTTGAGATCTTTCTCTCTCTTTTCAGTAGCAGCTAACTCTGCTTGAATCTTGGCATTTTCAGCCTTTAGCTTTGTATTCTCATCAGCTATTTAACTTAGAGTACTCAGCTCCTTAGTCAGCTGTGAGTTTTTAGCTTTTAAGCTGGTTGTTTTCCTCATTAAAGAGTGTGTGTGAGGTTTTAATGTGCTCAAAGTCTTTCATCATTTTGCCTAATGTATCATAAAGATATGTGGGTGAGGAAGTGTTTGTGTCACTATCACTATCACTTGAATCGCATGTCCTCCCTTGCTTTAGAACGTGTTGAATGTCTTCTGGAGGTTTCACCCTTATTTCCTTTATAGTTCTTATTAAAGAACTTGTTGAACCTCTTTACCATGAGAGTAATCTCCTCTTTGTCAATTGTTTCTTTTGGCTCAGCTTTCTTTCCTTCACTGGCCATCAGTGCAACTATTTTGGGCACAGTTGTATCCTCTTGCTTTTTTCTTCTCAGCTCAAACTCATAAGCTTTGAGATCTTAGAACATCTCATGATTTGATGTTTTAGAGAGGTCCATGGAGTGTCTCAGGGCCATGACCTTCATTTCCCATTAAGCTGGGAGGGGTCTTAAAATCTTCATACACGTCTCCTTTTGAGTGTAATCCTTCCCAAAAGCTGAAAGCTCATTTGTGATTTCAGTGAATCTGTCATCCAGTTGATCCAAACTCTCAACTGCAAGTATTTTAAAATTTTCAAATTTTTGAACAGCAACTGTAAGTTTATTCTCATTTATCTGTTCAGATCCTTCACAAATCAGGGTTAGCTTATCCCAGATTTATTTGGTTGATTTGCATGATTTGACTTTATTGAACATAGCCTTGTCCAATGTTTTGTAGAGGATGTCCTTGGCAATATTTTCAAGATTGTATCTCTTCTTATCCTCCTTTGCCCATTCACAACGCGGTTTCTCAACCATAGTAGGTCTAGGCTATGCTGCAGCATCCTCTCCTTCACCTGGAGGTGCTCTTCTGTTCGCCTATTTCCTTAGCTTCACCGCAAGTGTACGGATCAGTTTATAGAATAGGGTTTGCAAGGTCGAATCCACAGGGATTAATAAATTAATGTACCAAGTATTGGATTATAATAGTCCTATTTTTATCTAAACTATCGAAGTTCGAAGGGTTGGTTTTAATACTACTAAAGCAGAAATTAATCCTAAAATAACAAATCAAAGAGTGATTGAAAGATCAAGTATGGATGGATGGATTCCTGGGTTATGGTTTCAATTAATATCCACTTTTATGCTCATGTTAAGCAAACCAAGGTTAAACATTCACTACACCATAAATGACATTAGGTAACACTCGAAAAATATTACCTAATGGCCATAAAATGTTACTGTAGACAATAGGTAGCACTTTTATGGCGCTGCAACTGCCCGTGCTACCTATAGTCAAAGGTATCACTTTTATTAGCTTTTAGTAACACTTTTTCTAAGTGTTACATTAAGTTTTCTATTGGTAACACTTTGAAGCAATATTTCTAAAGTGTTACATATGACTCTTATGTGTCACTTTTTTGTAACACTTTTTATATTTGTAACACTTTAAAAAAATACTTCTAAAGTGTTACATATGAATCTTATGTAAGACTTTTTTTGTAGCACTTCGTAGAAATACTATTTTTTGTCACCAAGTAGATTCGAACCCACGACCTGTTATGTATGGAAGTGGCAATTTGCCACTAAGCTAAGTTGATTCTTATTACAACTTTTGCTTTTGTTTTATATATACACATACACACAAACACACATATATATATATATATATATATATATTATATGTATATATAATATATTTTATATAATAAAGATTATATTTTATAATATATGTATTAAATTATATTATACACTGTATATATCAAGTTTTATATTGTATAGTATATAGTTTGAAAATCATATTATACTATATATTAAAGGACACAACAAATTAATAATATCAAAAATATATAAAATAAATTTATCGACTAATAAATATTCAATCGGTAAAAATAAAAAATATATAAAAATATAAATTTAATTTACCGACAGATAAAAAAGTTCTAACAGTAAAAAAATTAAATAATAAGAAAATAACGAAAAAATAATTTACCGACGAAAAAAATTCCTAAGTAATTACCGACAACATCAATTTTCATTGGTAATTTTTTTTAAAAAAGTAAAAAAATAAAAATAAAAAAAGGTTAACGATGAAATTGGTCTCCGTTAGTAAAAATTAAAAAAATAAATAAATAATAATAATAAAATATATACATGCGCATTTTCCGTCGGTATTAAGACGGAATTAATTGCCTTCGTAAAAAATAAAAAAATAAAAGCAAAACTAAAATACTTTGTAAAAAGTAAATAAAAATTGATTAAAAAAAAGCAGTACATGATGTACAACAATTTTTGTTTGGTGACATCAATTAATTAAATAAATCTTTGACATGATTTAATGATAGTTATATAATTTTGAGTTACTAAAATATAGCTTAAAAAGTGTTACAATCAATAAAATATATTGTTGCCAAGAGTGTTTTTCTTAAATAAAGTGATACTTATTTGCGTTACAAAAGAAATAACAAAAACAAAGTGATACTTAAAATGTGTTACTTATATAAAAGTTTTACATATAAGCGTTACATATTGATAAAAGTGTTACCTATTTACATTACAAAAGAAATAACAAAAAAAAGTGATACTTAAAAAGTGTTACTTATATAAAAGTGTTACATATAAGTGTTACATATTGATAAAGTGCTACAAAAGTGTTACATAAATATTATAATGTGAAAAGTGTTACAAATATGTGTTACATATGTACCTTATTAAAAAGTGCTACAAAATTTGTGTTACCTAATGTCATTTATGTTGTACTGACATATTCTTCTCTATAGACCAATCACAAAAGTAATTTACCCCCTCTCTCGAGATGTATGTAAAAGCGTTGATTGGAATATCTATGTTAGCGTCTCTACTCAACATGAGATATCCAACTCCCAAAAGTTCTAAAGATTATAAGATCTCACAAATATTCACAGACTTCTCAATCATGCAATCTATTTGTGTCAAGTACTCAAGATCTAGTATTGAAACTCATCGGTTAGAATTATGAATCAATACATCAAACAAGTTTAGATCAAAGGCCTTTTGATAAAACAAGAATTAAAGCAAAGTACTTGAATAGAGAAAGAAAACATTAACTTCAATTATCCTTAATCATCACATAAAAGTGTTTATTAATCTACTCCCAAACCCGGGAATCACAATAGATTTAGCCAGACATTGAAGATAAACAATTCATAGACAAATTATTCATAATCAAAATCTAACTAATTGAAATACGATACGATGGAATGAGTGACTCGGGGATGATGACGATCTCTCGATCTATCTTCAATCCTCGAAGGTGTGGTTGCGGTCTTGATCGATCTCTCGAAGTTTCCGGTGGAAAACTCCTCTTTTCTCTAGTTTCTAGGGTAAAAATCAGCGTCCCCCTTGCTTGTGGCCGCCCCAGGTCTATTTGTACTTCGTTCGGGTCGAAACCTAGTTGAATCGGATGAACCTCTGTTTTTCCCGCAGCGAGGCACGGCCGTGCCCCTTTGGCACGCCCAGCCCATGCTGGGTGCCGAAAAACTTGTCAAATTTTCTCAGAGGAGCACGGGCGTGCCCATATGGCACAGGCTGCCCGTGCTATAGGCCGAACCTTGGGTCTTCATGTCTGGGTTGAGCACGGGTTGTGCTAGAGGAGTACGCCCTGCCCGTGCTCACCTGGAACAACAAGCACTTGGCCATTTTCTTTCGTTTCTTGCCCGGTTCGTCCAACTTCTTCTTGATTCAACTCCAAACTTCATCTCTCATGTCAAGTATTGGCGGTTGCCATGCCCGAATTGTTGCCAAAATTGCTACAAATATATATAAACTCCTACAAAATGAGCAAAACGTAATCCTTTTCCACAAAACAAGAATAAAACCCTATTTACTCATATAATGCATGCATATCCCCATATTCTAGCCAATATTTAGCTTGTAGCATCAAGTTGCTAACTTAAATTGGGAATTCCTCCAACACTTTATGCCACAATTGATTTCTTTCTCATCTATCCTAGACATGTCAACCAAGTTTCAAAGAGTTAACACGGGACAAGTGATCGGCTAAAACATTCAAATCACGCCCTTTCTATCCCAAATCTCCACATCGAATTCTTGTGCAAAGCAAGAGGATCATAAAGGACTTTATTTAAGGTTGTAATGAAGGCTCTTTCTTGGCATCCTTCTTGTCAAATAGATATTTAATCGACTATGTGCTTTGCGTGGTCGGTGTGGACTATCTTCTTAGTTCCAATCAAGTAAGATCGAAACATTTATTCAAATGCAAACACGATAGCCATAAGATTCAAGACTTAAAATTTCCTTCTAATCGGTGGTGGTGTAGCTTTGATATATTAACTATTCTCAACCCGATTTGCTATCAAATGGTCTATACGGAGATAAAGCAAGTTCTAGAATTCAATTCAATAGTAGATAGAATCACAAACAACATCTTGTCCGAAAGCATAAACGCCCAAAACACCCCAATGCGATTCAATAATCACATGCTCCGGCATCACACATAAGCTCACACTTAACATCCAATTCTCAATCCGAACTACTAGAATCGGTTTGTCACACACAAAGCGGTCAACTCTTCCCTAACAATCTCAAAAAAACATGCTAAAACCATAAAAAAATCAAAACAATCAATCAACCTATATGCTCTAAAAATTTAAACGCACAGATCTTTTTCTAATGAAATCGACTTAAAGGTTTAGTGATTTTAGAAAAGTCACGGATAAACCTTCTGTAGAATCCGGTGTGCCTTAAAAAACTTCGAATGGCTTTCTCGTTTGTTGGAGGTGGGAGTTTCTCAATTGCCACAACCTTCGCTCTATCAACTTCCAAACCTGCAGAAGAGACTCGGTGGCCTAAAACAATGCCATCTCGTACCATGAAATGGCACTTTTCCCAATTTAAAACAAGGTTAGTCTCCTCGCATCTGTGCAAAACTAGAGAAATGTTATCCAAGCAATGATCATGCGAGTCTCCAAATACAGAAAAATCACCCATGAAAACCTCCATTATTTTCTCAATGAAATCATGGAATATAGCCATCATGTATCTTTGAAAAGTAGCGGGTGCGTTACAAAGTCCGAATGGCATCCTGCGAAATGCAAATGTACCATAGGGGCATGTAAAGGTCGTCTTCTCTTGGTCCTCCGAGGCAATCATGATCTGATTATATGCGGAATAACCATCGAGAAAACAATAGTAATCATATCCCGCCAAACGGTCAAGCATCATATCAATAAAGGGAAGGGGAAAGTGATCTTTGCGAGTAGCATCATTTAATTTCCTATAATCAATACAAATTCGCCATCCGAAACCCATTTACTCTAGTCGCTATAAGCTCATCACTCTCGTTTCTTCTTTCATCCCCCCTTTCTTCGGCACCACTTGTAATGGACTTACCCAAGATTTGTTTGTTCAAGTTCATTCTTGCCAAATGGCACCTTTTGAAATATCGGAAATAGCATATATAATTCCCGCATCTAACCATTTTAAAACTTCCTTTCTAACGACTTCTTGCATTATAGGGTTTAATCATCTTTGATTTTGCACCGAAGGTTTATAGACATCTTCCATCCTAATTTTATGCATCACAATCGATGGACTAATGCCTTTTAAATCAGAAATTGACCAACCTATCGCTGACTTATGTTTTCGTAACACCCTAAGCAATTTATTGAGTTGAATTGAAGTTAAAAGAGATGATACGATTATCGGACTCGTGTTATTCACTCCAAGGAATGCATATTTGAGATGCTCGGGCAAGGGCTTGAGTTCTGGGTTCATTTTGGCCTCTTCGGATGGGCCGTTCAACTTCCATCACATTGGCTGCCCGTCTTGATGAGCACGGGCCGTGCCATTTTCAAATAGATCCTTCAAATCTTTCTCTTCGACTACAAAGCTTGTAATGTGGTCAACCCATCTTAAAGAATGCTGAATGCACTATTCTTTGATATGATGATAAATTTAACACCCTTTGGCATGATAAGCCGTGCGGAAAGTGCCTCTTAAACTTTCCTTTGAATTTCTTTCGACTTTTTAGGCACGGGCCGTGCCATCTTTCCTGGAGGAATTTTTTCTTCAAGTTTTCCTTCGGCTATGCGCATGACCTGAAGGACAATGGCATGCTCTTGTAGCAAGAGGCATGGTCCGGTTTGGCCTTGCGCAAATAGATATTTAAGCGTGGTCCGACTCACGTACGTGTTTCGGCGTGTGTGCTCAACATCCTCTTGCGCTCTCGGTAGCTCCCGTGATATTATCCAAAGCGCAAACAATCAATCATATAAGTCTTGGTTATCAATATCAATAGTCAAGTTCGATGTTGAACGCGAATGTGTCAAACCAAACTCCAAAGTATCCCTAAACAATGTATGATCCGCATACTCATCAATACAGGATTCAACTACGTCTATGAAATTACAAGTCTCAACACCATCATGAAATTGAAGCGCCTTATATATAGTAAATAGAACATGCTCATCATTAACTCGTAACGTGAGCTCTCCCTTTTGCACATCTATTAAGGCCTTCCCCGTCGCTAGGAATGGACACCCAAGTATCAAAGGAACGTCTTTATCTTCCTCTATGTCCAGCAATAAGAAATCAACAGGGAATATGAATTTATCAACTTTGACAAGTACATCCTCGATGATTCCCTTTGGATAAGTGAGTGATCGGTCCGCGAGTTGTAAGGTGACCGTAGATGGCTTCACCTCTCCCAATCCAAGTTGCACGAAAATAGACAAGGGCATTAAGTTAATACTGAAATAGCTCCTAAGTCACAAAGTGCTTTCTTAAAGAAAACATCACCAATAGCACAAGGGATAGTGAAACTCCCGGATCTTTCAACTTCGTGGTGGTTTCCTTTGGATTATTGAGATGACCGCACTCCTCTTATTCAGATTGATTGATCGCGAAACTAGTCATCTTCCTCTTCTTTGACATAACATCCTTCAAAAACTTAGCGTAATTGGGCATCTGCTCCAATGCGTCTGCAAAAGGAATGTTAATATGCAGTTTCTTAAAAATATCTAAAAATTTAGCAAATTGCGCGTCTAACTTCTTTTTTTGAAAACGTTGGGGAAAAGGAAGGGGAACATTAAGTTTAGAAATATCAGGGTTAGAGGAAGATTTAAGCTTCTCAACCCCTTTATGTTCAGTGCGATGTTCCTCAGCTCCTTCCTTGGCCTCAACCTCGCCATTTGCCTCAGTTTCGCATCTCCCTTAAAAACATCTCGATTGCCGCCGTTGGGGAAAAGGAGCACGGGCTGCACGTCAACCCCTTTATGATGAGCATGGCCTCAACCTCGAATTTGCCTTTGAGACGCGCGCGACGGGCTGAGCACGGCCGTGCTATCCTGCGATTTTTTAGAATGTTCTGGTATTTTCGGCCCCTCGTATTCCGTTCCACTCCTCAGACGAATGGCTTTACACTTCTCCTTTGGGTTTATCTCAGTGTTGCTCGGAAATTGGCCTTTCTGATGCTGCCCACCAATAATCGTAGCTATTTGACCAATTTGGGTTTCAAGGTTCTTCATCTGGGACCCCAATTGGGTGACATGGTTTTCAATTTTATCCATCTTTGCCTCATCCTTGTTGAACATGTTCCTCGTCTCACTCATAAACGAGGTGAACATATCCTCCATGGTTAGCTTAGGATCTGCAGTAATTACACCGTTAGTCACATTAAACCCTGGTGGTGGTTGCATCACGTTCTTCGTGTTCGTGTAGAAGAAGTTCTCGTGGTTCCGCAAGCCCGGATGGTAATGAGTGGGATTTTGATTGTTACGGAAATTGTTGAAATTCCAGTTATTCACATAATTTGCTTCCTCTATCATATCTAGAGGAACTCCACCATTACTGGCACCCGCGTTTCCCTCGTTTGCCTTTGTCAAAGCACTTAGTTGATTTGTCAGTATGGCCATCTGGGCTGTCAACTCTTTAATTGGGTCCGAATCAGACACTTCGGCTACCCTTTTCACATTAGTTCTCTCGGAGGGCCACTGATAGCTATTCGTGGCCATCTCCTCCAATAAGTTGAATACATCTTCCGGAAACCTCGCAAGAAGCGCGCCCCGTGCTGCAGCATCCACAAACAATCTAGTCTGTCCCATCAACACATTGTAAAAGAAATAGAGCTGTTGATCCTCAGGAAATCCGTGATACGGGCACCTCCACAACAAATCCCGGAATCTCTCGCAGGCCTCGTACAAAGGCTCAGAGTCAAACTGCCTGAACTGAGTGATCTCGCTTTTAAGTTGTAGTGTCTTGCTTGGTGGGAAATACTTGAACAAGAACCTCTGACTCAGCTCATCCCAAATGTTCACACTCCCCTGAGTTAGGGTGCCTAGCCAGTTCCTAGCCTTATCCCTTAAAGAGAAAGGGAATAGGTGAAGGCGTATAGCATCATCAGTCACCCCATTCATCTTGATAGTATTGCAGATTTGTATGAAATTCGCAAGATGGGAGTTGGGATCTTCAGACGGGAAACCCCCAAACTGATTCTGATGTACCATCGATATCAGTGCTGGCTTCAGCTCAAAATTATTCGCATTGATCGGGACGTTGGCAATTCCACCATAGTTGTGGTTGATTGGGCGAAAGTAATTGTGAATGGCCTGCTGTTGGACTGCCGGAGCCACTGGAACCTCTGGTACTGGTAATTCGACATTGACCCTGTTGGCCTGGTTGTTACCTCCGTTATTGACCCTGTTGTTGTCTTCAACTCCTACTATGGTTTGGTCATGCTGTCTTTCTGCCCGTTTAGTAGTTGCACTATTTCGCCTAGCAAAAGCCTCAACCTCCGGTATGGACGGTGCTAATTCTCTTTGCTTTGAGCGGGTGATCATGCACTACCTGAACCAACTAAAGAAAACAAGTTAACCACAATAGAAGAAAAAAAAATCAAACAACAAATTAAAAGGAAAAGAAAAAATGTCTAGATTAAGAATAGTTCTATTTATCACAATATTAGTACTAGAAATTTAATTAATCCCCGGCAACGGCGCCAAAAACTTGTTCGCCTATTTTTTTAGCTTCACCGCAAGTGTACGGATCAGTTTATAGAATAGGGTTTGCAAGGTCGAATCCACAGGGATTAATAAATTAATGTACCAAGTATTGGATTATAATAGTCGTATTTTTATCTAAACTATCGAAGTTCGAAGGGTTGGTTTTATTACTACTAAAGCAGAAATTAATCCTAAAATAACAAATCAAAGAGTGATTGAAAGATCAAGTATGGATGGATGGATTCCTAGGTTATGGTTTCAATTAATATCCCACTTTTATGCTCAGGTTAAGCAAACCAAGGTTAAACATATTCTTCTCTATAGACCAATCACAAAAGTAATTTACCCCCTCTCTCGAGATGTATGTAAAAGCGTTGATTGGAATATCTATGTTAGCGTCTCTACTCAACATGAGATATCCAACTCCCAAAAGTTCTAAAGATTATAAGATCTCACAAATATTCACAGACTTCTCAATCATGCAATCTATTTGTGTCAAGTACTCAAGATCTAGTATTGAAACTCATCGGTTAGAATTATGAATCAATACATCAAACAAGTTTACATCAAAGGCCTTTTGATAAAACAAGAATTAAAGCAAAGTACTTGAATAGAGAAAGAAAACATTAACTTCAATTATCATTAATCATCACATAAAAGTGTTTATTAATCTACTCCCAAACCCGGGAATCACAAGAGATTTAGCCAGACATTGAAGATAAACAATTTATAGACAAATTATTCATAATCAAAATCTAACTAATTGAAATACGATACGATGGAATGAGTGACTCGGGGATGATGACGATCTCTCGATCTATCTTCAATCCTCGAAGGTGTGGTTGCGGTCTTGATCGATCTCTCGAAGTTTCCGGTGGAAAACTCCTCTTTTCTCTAGTTTTTAGGGTAAAAATCAGCGTCCCCCTTGCTTGTGGCCGCCCCGGGTCTATTTGTACTTCGTTCGGGTCGAAACCTAGTTGAAATCGGATGAACCTCTGTTTTTCCCGCAGCGAGGCACGGCCGTGCCCCTTTGGCACGCCCAGCCTGTGCTGGGTGCCGAACAACTTGTCAAATTTTCTCAGAGGAGCACGGGCGTGCCCATATGGCATGAGATGTCCGTGCTATAGGCCGAACCTTGGGTCTTCATGTCTGGGTTGAGCACGGGTTGTGCTAGAGGAGCACGCCCTGCCTGTGCTCACCTGGAACAACAAGCACTTGGCCATTTTCTTCCATTTCTTGCCCGGTTCGTCCAACTTCTTCTTGATTCGACTTCAAACTTCGTCTCTCATGTCAAGTATTGGTGGTTGCCATGCCCGAATTGTTGCCAGAATTGCTACAAATACATATGAACTCCTACAAAACGAGCAAAGCGTAATCCTTTTCTACAAAATAAGAATAAAACCCTATTTACTCATATAATGAATGCATATCCCCATATTCTAGCCAATATTAAGCCCAAAATACATGCAAAATACAAGTCAATCATCTTCTCACAGCAGTATTGACCTACAATATTTGTAGTGGCCCATCTTCTATCACCAGCTTCATTTCATCGTGTAAAGATGATAGATGAGCCTGCATGCAAATTTTCTAGTCATCATACTCTTCCACAATGAACATGGGAATACGAGTTAGATTTATCTCCATGATAATAACTTTACTTTTGAAATGAAAGCTTTGAAAACACAAGTGTTATATCTTTTGAAAAAGATTGAGATCTAGTTCAGTAACCAGTTGGAAGGCTCAATGAACCAACCGCTCTGATACCACTTGTAGGTCCCAAGGGGTACGGCGTAAGGTTTAGAATGGGGGGTTGAATAAACCTTACCAAATTTTTGAATTTAGACCTTTTAAAAATAATTTGATCAGAGTTGACTCAAATCACCTAAGTCCTTGGGGGACAGCTAGGTTGGCTTTCTTCAGCAAAGTTACCCACTCAACAGACTCGACTGAGCTGTTGATAATATAACTCAGCTGGGTCAGCTAACACTTAACTTTTTTAGTTGATTTGGTTTTGGTACAGCGGAAGACTTAACACCTTGATAATTTAAAGCTTGTTTTTAACACTTGTTCTTAGTAATGTTATTTTCAGCTGGGTTAGCAATATAACTTAAACATCAGGTATAAAATATAAGCAGGAAAATAAAATGTTGTAAGTAAATGACACAAGCAAATTTTATAGTGTTTCGAGGATGGGGTAATTCTTGTAATCCACTCTTCTCCAACTACTGGAGGAATACACTAACATATCAGGTTACAAAGTAGTTCTTAATCCGAGACAGCTTTGATCACACAGCTAGCTTCTCCTGGGACTCAGCTTCTTCACAAGACAGCTGCCTTGCTACTTCAGCTCCCTTCGAAACCTTGGAATTAATCACACATCCTTCCAACGAGCTAAAATCTTTTGGTTCGACCTTGAACCTTACTGCAGCTTCTTCAACCTTGGAGAGTAGACCTCTTTAGTTGTTAAAAATGTTTCCTCTTCAACTGGATGAAGTATTCTTTCCTTCAATAAGCGTGTTGGATCGAGTTCCTTCGAATTTAGGCTTGAGGAATATCATAGTAAGCTTGAGAGAACGTTTGCAGGTTTGCTTGCTTATGAAATCTCATAGAATTTGTCAGATTTGTGTCTTCTTTCTCTTGCTTCCTCAGCCTTTTATAGTGCTCATTTGAAAATTTTCCCGTTGAAGAGATAGGATATTTTCAAATGACACTTCTTGTTCGTTGGCATGTCTTTTCTTGACTTGCACCTTGTGATGGTGACATTTCCTCGTATTAAATGATGTCTGCAGCTTTTCAGGCCCTAACACAAGCTCGGTGCTTCCCATTGGTTTATTCTTTTTGCATGCTTCTCGGATGAGCACTTTAAGATGTGGCAGCATGGATGTATTACTATTTTAATTAATATCTTTGACTTCCGTGCAACGGATTAATATCAGTCAACTTGACTTGAAAGCTGCCTTTACCCCTTTGGACTTGAGTCAGCTCCAACCTTTTAGGAATGACTCAATTGTCAGTTCAACTGGTAGACTTGGCTCTTGACTGACTTGACTGTCACTTCTTCAACCTTTACTCGGTTGTCCCTCAACTAGATCTCCTTTAGTCGAGTATGTGCCTTCCATCTTGACTACACTTAGCTGACACACAGCTGGGTCTTCACTTCAGTATTTAGTTGACTCTTATATTCTTCAAATAGTTGACTTCACTCAGCTCATGCAGCACTATCTATTACAAAATAGAAATACAAGGAAAATGGGGTGCCAACTTCCTATTCTAAGTTTTACATGGTATCATCAAAATCTAATAATAAATTTCCTTACAAATAGCCAACTTGTTCCTGGCGTAGAGCCTTTGTCTATTGTCCCCATTCCTTTATCCCTAGCACAGCTCCTCGGATATCTCCAGAAATAGTGGAGTCCTGATTGTTGATTTGTGTGCTTAAATCGGGCAAAACCTTTTATCTATAGCCTACATCTCATCACACATGTCTCTGAAGGCTCTTTGAAAGTCTGCTTCTTGCTCACTTGAATCTCCAGGTGAAAACTCGGATTCAAAATCATGGCCAAACAGAATAATACATGTATCCAAAGGGACGTATAGATCATTTGAGTTGACTTGAACACTAAAACGAGCAGCTTCCTTCATAGACTCTTCTTCATAAGGGATTTGTTCAATGAACGGGAAATGCAACATTCCCAACATGTCACTAGGATCAGAGGAAGGTCCTACTCCTCCTTCGGGAACACTTCTCTCTTCCCTTACCAATAGCTCTGTTTGCCTCAGCTGTGGAAGCTTCATGGGCAGTCGCACCTATAGAAGTCTTCTGAGCTGACTGTGCCTCACCTATCTTAACAGCTTCATTGGCAACAGGTGAACTTCCTCTTGAGTTACCTTGGCATCAGCTCTCTTAACAGCATCATGTGCAGGAGACTGAACTAATAGAGATGGGTCATCAACTAGTACAAACTTCATCTTGATGTATTTAAGACTTGCATCCAAATTATTGGCCTCTTTTTCAGACTCTATTGATTCATCAAGATCTTCAGCTATGTCAGATTAGTCAGCTTCTGAGTCGATATTTGAAAGAGCATCAATGACCATAGGCTCAGTTGATTCAGATTCAGAAATTTTGGGGGCATCAAAAGAAATGTTAACATTTCCTCTGGCAATCTCAACCGCCAGTAGGTCTTTAGCCACCCTTTCAGCAGTCTCAACCACTGAAGGACCTTCTACAATCATCCATGTAGCAGTCTCAACTACTGTCGGGTCTTTGAAAATGGTGGCATCCTTAAAGGTCTCAACCTCAGGGATTGTACTTTCAATAGGACCAATTTTAACTGACATTGTCTCACTTGATCCATCCTTTACCTATTTTACATTTGTTTCAACTTATGTAACTTCATTGGCCTTCAACTCCTAGCTTCAGATGTAGCAGTCTCAACCACTACAACTTCACTAGTAAGAATATCTTGCTTCTCAACATTCTCAGTTGTCTCACCATCGCCTCTAAACTTAAATGTTTCTTGGTCCCCTACAGCCTCCTCCAACATGGCTGTAGTGTGACTAGCTTCCCCTTTAGTTGGCTCACCAGCTGACAGATTTGCAATTGGAATAGGATCAACTATCATTGGGGACTTGGTTGTTTCACTTGAATATTCAGCCAACTTGCCATGAGTTGTCCCAACAACACATTTAGGGTGTGGCTCCACTGGGTTACCCTCTTCAATTTCAGCATCAAGATCCACTACATCGATCCTAGTATCATCGCCATCTCCCTAAGTAATGTTTTCGTGTGATTAAGTTGGTGAAGTGATACTTGCTATGTCCCTCACAACATTTTCAATGATAGGGGTGGGAGAAGATTATTCTCCAACACTAGATAATTTAGCGCGTTCAGCAAACTCACGGGACTCACGAAGGGCATGCTTCAGTTGTGCAGCTTCAACTACATCAGCACCCTTTATTTCTTCATTGTCGCTGCTGCCATAGTTAGGGATAAGCACAACTGATTCCCCAAACAAACATCTATGGGTCTCTGTTGTACTTTTTCCCTTAGCTAATTCTTTCTCCTTTTCTTCTTGTATGTTCTCGAAAAGAATTGTGCTGGCATAAACTTCATCAAGTGCTAGAACAACAGAGGCATTCCTTAGAAAGCTCAGAAGCCATTCTTCCTCTTCAATCACTTTGGGCCTCTGAAACTGAATGTGGTTGTTGCTCAATTTCCACTTTCTCCACATGTGCAGCCTAGCTTCAATGTCAGGATATATGGGAGATCCTCGTTCATCAGAAGCAGCTGGGTCTCTGGCAGCAATTTTTTCTTCAACTTGAGACATAACAGCCGCACCAATTTCAACAACGGTCTCAACAGCTGCTTTTTAAGGTACCAATGCAGTTGTGTCCTCGACCAAAACTCCTTCTTTCTCAGATGTTGTTTGCTCCGTAGCAACTATGTCCACTACAGCCTTTTCAATAGGGGTTGCTGCAGTAGACTGCAAGTTTTGAATCCTCTTGAATCTCCTTTCCAAGGGAATTTCCACCTCTTTAGTCTCAGAGGTCTCAGCCACAAACTGAATAGTTGATTCATCTGCCGCATCTCTCAAGACACTCTTTGTTTGTGTCTTTTGCTTTTTGGTAGCTGCCTTGCAAGGCGAAGTTGTCCTTATTTTTCTTGTCACAGTGGGGGCAGTTGGGATGGGAATTGCAGCAGTTGTCTCATCCTCAGGGATGCTTTCAGCCGTTTTCGCCTTAGAAGCACCCTTGTTCTTAGCGTGGACCTTCTTTTGGGCAGCTGACAAGTTTCCCTTGAACAGTCTCTTATTAACATGGAATGTCTTTCCCTTGAGCAGGGGCACTCCTTTCTTCTCCAATAAGTACCCAATGACTATGCCGAAGCCAAGGGTATTCTTGAATTTGCCCTCAACAAGCCATACATTTTGGATGTTTTGACACAGCTTGTCAAAGATAAATTCACTCCAGTTAACATCCAACTCTTACAAGATAGTTGCCATCACAGTCAGCTTAGTCTGTAACAGCTGATTATAAGAACCAAACTTGATGTCGATGCACTTCGCCACCATATCCATCAGTTTTTGATATTCCTCCTTGATCATCGTCTTGGTAGCTAAAGGATTCAGCTTATCAGCTACCTCGTCCTTAGCAATTTCCTTCCGAATTTTCATGAAGTTGAACTCATAGTCCTTCAGTTCTATGAGTCTGTTGTTGCGAAGGTGAAGCAGCTCAGTCAAGTCTTCAGCAGCTAACTTGACTTTTTTTCCATTCACAAATGAATGGATCATGTCAACGTGAACAAGGGCGTTCACATAGAACATAGCAACCTCCTTCAAGAAGGTCTGAGGCATAGACAGGGATAGAAACTCCAGCCAAACCTAACTTTTCGTGATGTCTGACAATCTTCTTAGTTATTTCTTTGTCGGATGACTGTTTTACCAGCCCTTCTGCATCAATAAGTGCACTTGAGTATACTTTCTCCGAAAGCTTTGGGAAATCAAGGGTGGAACTCGAAGATTTCTTGAGTGCCATGACGATTTTTGAGAAAACTTTGAAAAACTTCGAAGGGTTTTGCAGAGAGAATTTTTTAATACTGGAAGCTTTAATGCTAAGTGACAAGAGAGAAAATGATTTTCGATATATATGGGACGTGAAGAGACAATTTTGGGATTGGGGTTTTTGAATATAGATCAACAGTTGAGATTAAATCGTATAAAGACTTTAATTTCATCGTATTAAATGCACGCAACATTTATGGCCAATCATAGACTTCTTATAGCAGCTTTTATGTGCAACATTAAGTGATGCTGACATCATCTCAAAAATATTTCCACTTTAATGAAAACGACTTTGTTTTGTCTCTTAACCAATAAATGTGTTTGCTGACTAACTTGACTTTACATTCCTTCTCTCTTCAATCTGCTGATGGAACTCAGTTGTTCAGTTGACTCAACCCTATTGAACATCCAATTTAGCTATTTTACTCCACTGAAGGAGTAAAACTCTTCTGAAATGCAATTCTTCCACTTTTAACTCAGCTGAATGTGCCTTCTGAGCATGTTAACATAGCTCAATCAATCCAAGCTCACTCTTCAGTTATTCAAACCATGTTTCACATAAAGGTTTTGTGAATATATCAGCTAACTGTTTCTTAGTTGAGACATAGTCCAGTGTGATGTCTTTCTTTCCAATATGATCTCTTATGAAATGATATCTGACATCAATGTACTTTGTTCTTGAGTGCAATACTAGATTCTAAGTAATTGCAATAGCACTTGTGTTATCACACATGATTGGAATTTTATTCTCTTCAATATCATAGTCTCTCAGATGTTGCCTCATCCACAAGATTTGGGCACAATAGTTGCATGCAGCAATATACGCAGCATCGAATGTTGATGTAGCTTTTGAGTTTTATTTCTTGTTGAACCAAGAAACTAATTGATTTCCAAGCATTTCACAAGTACCAGATGTACTATTCCTGTCAACTCTACATCCAACATTGTCTGAAACTGAGTATTCAATCAATTTGAAGCCTCCTTGTTTGTGATACCACAATCCAACTTCTTGGCTTCCTTTCAAATATCTCAAAATTTTCTTTGTTGTTGTCATGTGACTTTCCTTTTGTGTAGATTGAAACCTTGCATATACACCTACTGCAAAGGTGATGTCAGATCTGCTGGCAGTTAAGTATAGCAATGATCCAATAAGTGTTATATATCTTGTCTGATTCACTGGTCTACCTTCTACAACCTTATCCATATTGATTGAAGTATTCATGGGAATCTTCACAGATGACTTCTCTTCCATACCAAATTTATACATTAAATCTCTGATATGCTTGGTTTAACTTATGAAGGTTCCATCCTTCATTTTTTTAACTTGAAGTCCTAGGAAGAAAATTAATTCTCCTATCATGCTCATCTCAAACTTTCCTTGCATTAGATTTGAGAATTTTCCAAAGATCATTGTTTGTGGATCCAAAAATGATGTCATCCACATATATTTAAACAAGCAAGATGCTCTATCCATCTTCAATTCTAAAGAATGTTCTATCAATGTTTCCTTTGCTAAATCCATTGTCTATTAGGAATTGAGACAATGTATCATACCATGATCTTCGTGTTTGTTTCAATCCATACACTGATTTTTTGTGCTTTTACACCTTATCTCCAGTAGTTTTCTACTCAAAATCTAGAGGTTGTTCCACATAAACTTCTTCTTCCAAACGTCTATTGAGAAATGCACTCTTCCTATCCATTTGATAGACTGTGAAATTCTTGTGTGCAGCATAAGCAAGAAACATCCTTATATCTTCCAATCTAGAAATAGGTGCAAAGGTCTCATCAAAATCTATACCTTCTTCTTGGCAATACCCTTTGACTACCAATCTTACTTTGTTTCTTACCACAGACCATTCTTCATTCATTTTGTTTTTGAATACCCACTTTGTACTAATGACATTTTGGTGAGTAGGCCTTTGAACCAATTCCCAAATTTTGTTCCTTTCAAACTGATTCAGCTCTTCTTGCATAGCTAAGATCTAATGTGTGTCATCTAATGCTTGTGATACATCATTTGGTTCAATTTGAGATATAAAACAAGTGAACATTTCTTCATGTTGAGTTTTGGATCTTGTTCTTACTCCTTCTTTGACATTTCCAATAACTAACTCAAGTGGATGGTCTCTCAGCCATCTCACATCTAGTTGGAGTAAGTCAGTTGGGTTGGTTCTTCTTGAAGTTCAGTTATATTAAACAACTTCTTCTTGATCATCTTCATTCAACTGCAAACTTCCAACTGTCTCTGAGAGTAAGCTAACTCGCCCTCATCAGGATCAAGTCTTCTAGGATCTGTCTCTGGATAATGACTCTTCTGAATAGTTGGTTGATTCATCTTCTCAGCTAACTCATCAATGTCTTCTCCATTCACATTAGGTTCATCAAAAACCACATGGATAGACTCTTCTGTTACCATAGTCATTTTGTTTAACACTATGAATGTTTTGCTCTCAGCTGAATATCCAAAAAAGATACCTTCATCGACTTTAGCATCAAAGGCTTTCAGATTATCTTTGACATTGTTATGAATGAAACACTTGTTTCTAAAAATGTGAAATATCCCACATTAGGCTTTCTTCTTGTCCAAATTTCATAGGGGGTCTTGGACAATTGCCTGTTGATCATACACCTATTCTGGGTGTAGCAAAGTAGTATTAATAGCTTTAACCCAAAATCTCTTAGGTAAAGCAGCTTCAGCTAACCTGGTCCTTGCAGCTTCCTTGAGGGTTATGTTCCTTTTTTCAGCTACTCCATCCTGTTGTGGATTTCTTGCAGCTGACAACTCGTGAGTAGAGTTGATAATGGGCTATGCCAGGCTGGCCCGGCCTGAGCCCATTGGGCTTTTGCAAAAATTTGGGTCGGATCAAGCTGGCCAAATTTTGGTTGGGCCACAAAATTACCTGGCCTAGCCCAGCCCATGTATACATTCCATATAGAAAAATTCAGGGCCAGGCCAAAAAAGTCGGGCTAGCCCAGCCCGTCGGGCCATTTGGGCCGGGCCAAATAGGCCCGACTTCTTTTGGGCCAAAAAATTATAGCCCAACCCAACCCAAACCTTGGGTCGGGCTGGATTTTTCCACCTCTACTCGTGAGCAATACCATTTTCCATGAAATACTGAGTTATAATCCCATTGACAAACTCAGTTCCTCTGTCAGGCCTTATCTTGATAATGGATTAACTCTTCTCATTTTGAATTCTCTTCATCAGCTGAGGAAGCCTTCGCAAAGTTTTCTTCTTTTTACATATAAAAATGGTCCATATGTATTTTGAGAAATCATCAACCACCACTAGGGTGTATTTCTTTCCACTTATGCTAGTTGGCTCAACATGTCCAAAAGGTCCATGTGCAATAAATGCAAGATCCTTGACGAAGAAGAACTTGGTTTTCCTTGAAAGATGACTTGATTTGCTTTCCTTTATGGCATGCATAACTGATGATTTCCTTCTTGTAGACTGAACCTGGCTAGCCCTCAACCAAATGACTTTTTGAAAGCTTGTTGATAGTATTGAAATTCAGACGACTCAGCTTCTTGTGCCATAGCAAACTTGATTCAAATGTGCTTTTTGCCAAGACATGTGCTAGTAGACCAATCCACTACATACATATTTTTCTTTCTCATTCTGGATAGCACTATTTCATCTATTTCAGCATCCTTGATTTGGCAAATACCCATATTGAATTCAAGATTATATTATTTATCACAAAGTTGGTTGATAGTTAGGAAATTTAAATTCAGCCCTTTAATTTAATGGATCTGTGATTTTTAGTCCATTTTTCTTGATGGATCCACTGCCTTTAGTCTCCCATTGAAGTTTGATAGATTGTTTTTATTCCCTATCATATTTCTAGAACAGCCACTATCAATGTACCAAGTTCATTGGCACTCTGTTGTTCCTTGAACCTGCAATCAAGAAAATGAAACTTTAGATACCCATAATTATTTGGGTCCTCAAGGGTTAGCAATATAAGGTGTTCCAACCAATCTATAGCCAAAAGATCTGACTGTAAGAGTTTACCGCCTTTTAGTTCCATAATCATAATGAATTTTAGCAATTTGTTTTGGCGCTTTTAGGAACATTAAGTTGTCTCTTTTTCCGTATGCCTGTGTATATGTTTGAGTCTTTGTTTTTCTGGGGAAGCATGGAAACTGATGTGCATGATATGTATTGTGTTTGGGTGCATATGAGTGCTGATTTCTTTTCTTTGGGAATGACCCATGATAAGTTTGAGTTCTCTTCCACTTGGGTTTGTATCTCATAGGACTCTGCTGATATTTCATTTGAGGATTCCAATCAGCTTGAATTAGGTAATTTCTACCATTCTCTTCATATGATTTCTTTTGATGAAACCTCTGGGGTTTTTGGTAGTTCTATTTTGACTTCACATATTATCTCATATTCTACTGTTGAACTTTTCTGAATTTTATTTCAGCTATTCTTTCAGCATACTCAGCTGGCTTCTTTCCTTTTCCTTTATATCCAAGGTCAGCATGTGATTGTTTTGTAAGTCCAAGCGGCTACGATAATCTAGAGGGGGGGTGAATAGATTATCTCCATCTTTACGATTTTACCCTCTTTTTCGAAACGAATGCTCAAAGACAATAATAAAGGTGCCGAATGTAAACAACACACGTCGATTTATAGAGGTTCAACCCACCTAGGGCCTAATCCTCTACCACCCCAGTATATCCGGGATGGATTTCAAAAAGAAAAAAGATTTTATTAGTTTACCAAAAATTAATACAACACCAACTTAAAACAACACCTTGAAGAGCACCACACTCTTCTTCAACACCACCTTTGAGATTACCACAATCTCACTTGAAGATTACCACAATCTCCAACGGCACCTTGTGAAGATTACCACAATCTTCAACCTTGAAGAATACCAAATTCTTCAACACCTCAACAAGAAGATTACCACAATCTTCTTACACCTAACGCCTAGATCACCCAAGTATGTTCTTACCACAAGAACACTCACAAGGATATCTTGTGTTGAATGATTACCCAAATTCAAGATTACAACTCGATAATTGATAATACAATAGAGTGCAAGTGTAATCAAAAAAAGCCTAGACCTCAAGAATGTGAAAGTGAATAGCTAGGCAAATTACAACAAGAAATAAGACAATGTAAGAACAAGTGTATTCTTGAGTGTATCTTGTTGTGTTGTAGTTTTCTCTCTTATTGTGTTGCTTCAATTCTTCCTCTATTTATAGAAGATGTCTTGTATAAGATAGGCTCCTCTTGGGGACATGAATTCTGTAAAAAATACCAAGACAATTGAAGAAAAGAGCTGTTAGAAATCAACCCCTCAAATTAAGGAAAAGTTGTCTGCAAACTCAACGGATAGTTTGCTGTCAAAAGAGGGGTTCGACCGGTCGCGCAGAGATAGGTTTGAAATGTAATTTCTGCGAAATTTACACAGGGGGACCGGTCGCAGGGGGGTGCGACAGGTCGCCCTCATGTTGGACCGGTTGGGGGTAGGCAAAATGCAAAATAGAGAACACAGCTTCTTGAGGCTGTCTTCAGGCACCGGTCGCCCATAGGGTCGACCGGTGGCCCTCACCGGTCGACCCGGAGGTCGACCGATCGCCTCCCTTGGTTTTCCCTCCGTCCCTTTTTCTATTCCAAAACTCAACACAGGTATGGGTTGCCCTATAGGGCGACCGGTCGAGCCTGAAACATAAGTGTTGTCCAATTTTAAATCTAAAATAAACTTCAAGAAATACTCCGAAAAATAGTAAAAACATTTTAGACCAATCGGGAGTATTAGGACAACATACAGGGACATTGTTTTGATGTAAAAACATTTGACACAAAATCATATAAAAAGCGTTGTCCAATTTTGTCGAAAATAAACTTGAAGAAATACTCCGGAAAATATTAAAAACCATTTTAAATCATTTAGGAGTATTTGGACAACCTTTAAAAAACATTGTTTTGGTGTAAAAACAAAATCATCAAAATCATGATAAAACCATTTATCAAACAATCTCCCCCTTTTTGATGATTACAAACTAAAACAATTTAACAAGGCCGATTTTGAAAACAAAACTAATTTTGAGAGGCGATTTTGAAAACAAAACAAGTTTTCCGGTCAAAACTAAATATCAATTGAGAGCGACAACATTCCGCGCAATATAAACACAAGGATGGGAGTAGAGATATTCAAAACACATATAGCAAATGCTCCCCCTATCAATATGCACAACAAGAGTAATATAGAAGCAACTT
This sequence comes from Rehmannia glutinosa, assembly GCA_016081115.2. Taxonomy (NCBI): domain Eukaryota; kingdom Viridiplantae; phylum Streptophyta; class Magnoliopsida; order Lamiales; family Orobanchaceae; genus Rehmannia; species Rehmannia glutinosa. The sequence continues at coordinate 57,240,308 of CM071937.1, read as the reverse complement.
CAACATAAGCTAAAATCTTAGCTTTTCGATATTGAGCTTAAGTATCAAAAACTTAAAAGCTCCCCCTGTCAAAAAGACATCATTCGAACCGTATATAAGTCCATACTACAACCAATGGACCATGATTCATACATAACCATAATGCACCAAGTGGACTAAATATGATCCACAACTTATGGCTATATGAAGCCATAGCTTATAGCTTCTTTTCGTTAAGCTTATCTTAGCTTCTTTGAGCTAAAGAGCTTATAACCTGTTTCTCCCCCTTTGGAATCATCAAAAAGAATGTTAGCATGATAAATACATCATATATTCATATCCAAGTGCGCAACTAAACCGATGTATCGAGCTATTTTGAACATTGAAGCTTTTAAACCAAATAGGAGGGAAGAGTCGAATTATACGACTTGTAGAAGCTTATGAAGTATCATTTGATAAGCAAAACATGATCTCTATAAATATATAAGACTTTTGAAATTGAGAGAATCATGTAGATGATGAATTTTTCATTGAAACATTTTATCGAACACTTGGCGGGCGTCAAAAATTGAAAAAGATATATATAGCCCTTGTAAATGAAATCAAGCCAAGTTTTTCATCACCAAATGCAATTTAATAAATATCATTCATCAACAATCAATAAGCTCATCACAAACATATACTAATTTCATCAAGATAGTACATATAGGCCAAGTTCTCAAGGGTTCAACCCAATTGAGATTAAGGAAGTACAATTCTTACCATTTGATCGGTAAAGACGAGCTATGATGATGATAATCGAGCTAGACAATCCCCAAACTATGTAATTCATGCAACAAAACTCATTTGAAGTGAATTGTGTGTGAAATTTGCAAAGGGGACGAAAAATGAATCAAAAAGCCAAAAATGTTAAGTCTGGAAAACAGAACCATTTTAAACCAAAAAATCCCTTAGGGCGACCGGTCATGGGCAAGGGCGACCGGTCGACGGCATGGGCGATCGGTCAGCCTTGCCCCAGTCAGCCCACTGTTTGAGTTCTGTCTAAAAATCCGAAGTTTGATCCAAAAATCCGATTTTTCGCCCCTAAGTTTTAAAAACGTGCAAAATGCAAACGTAGACCTCATTCAATATACATTATGTCATAATCAAGCTCAAAATGAGGTAAAATACTCGGCGGTGAGCGATTAAAAGATCCGCGAGTTATCCTTGAGACAGAATTAAACACATCTTCAAGTTTTTGTTAAAACATGCAATCCCCTTAAAAAAATATCGAATCTTAATATGTTTAGTTCGATTATGACGAACTATATTTTGAATACGGAAAACCGTATAATAAAAACCGGACTTGTTATCCCGGAAAAATAAGAGCATTTTAATACTTTGGATATACAAGTCATAAGAAGAAGTGCCTTTCAAATATTTGAAAATTTCTTTTAACGGCACTTTAATGAGATTCGTTGGGATAGTTTTTGAAGTCGAGCATATAGACATAAGGCATATGGAATGTCGAGTCTATAGAAATAATACAAGAAAACATACCTCGAATATGTTTGTCGGCCGATATGCCTTTCTCAACCTTTGTCAATCTTTAGCCATAGAGGTTGAGATAGTTCTTCTTTCTTCAATGCTTAACTCCTTCAAGAGTTCTTTTGAAATATAATTATCTTCTTGGCATTGAGTAATTTGAATTCCAATGATCAAATTTGAGCTTCCCTCATCATGATCATCTTAGGTTCACCTTGCATTGACTTGGAAAAATATCTTCTTCTTGAAAATACCTTCGAGCTACTAACCTCGCCTTAGTTCGACCAATGTTGCCTTGGTCATCGAGTTTGTTCCGGAATACCCTTTTTGTCTTCTTCATCACTATCATCATAGGGCATCCAATTGATCTAAGGTGTTCATAATAGAACATTTACATCCAAATATTTTGAGGTAACTAATATTTGGAGTACTTCATTTCTCATCTACACAGCTTAACAAACTCATTAACGGCAACGCTTATATAAGCAAGAAAAAATTAGCCCAAGTGTAAAAACATGCCTCATTTATCAATCACAAAATTTCTTGCATAAGAGCATAGTAGAAATAGACACTATATATATAGACCATGAAGCAAGAAACACATACTATGCATTTAGAAGATCATCAAGAGTCTAATAAACCATGCAAGTTCAAATAAGCTTAAGAAAGTTACAAAAGGTCTCTTTTGAAATTTGAAAATTTGATAGCATATAGTTGAGACCTCATTTAAAAGAAGTATTTGAACAAGAGTTGTCAAAGCAAAAATGTGCAATCAAATATCGAATAGTGCCTTCCAAAAAATCTAAAAATCCTCTTAATGGCACTTGTATGAAATACTATGAGAAACAAGCACATAGGCACATGACAATATATATCGAGTCTATAAGAGTAGGAATAACACAAGTAAACGTACCTTGATAATTTATGCCTTTCTTGACAAATAATGACGTAAATGGCCATTTGTGAAAATATGTAAATCCTACAAAATTCTTAAAACAAATCTAGCACAAATCATAATGATAAAAAATGTAGGCTAAGGGATATCACAAGTAAGCTCATGCCATAAAAATCCATAAGAGATGATAACACACTTTAGTCTACAAAAATGCACAAGAGTTTTAAAAACATCATGTAAGGTCTCCTTTTTCAAAAGAATTTTAAAAACACACATATATATATATTGAAGACCTTAATTAAAAAAAATCAATACTTGAAAACTCATGTTGCAATAAAGACACAAATAAAAACATGCATAACAAAATAAAATGCATATTTTAAATGGGGAGATACGGGTTACCAATTACGTCATTTCCATGGGTTGTGTCGTTCCCATTGTTGATGATATCTTCCCCTTGAGAAGTCACTTTGTTGATGATGACTTCTTTGATTACTCCATTTCCAAGGTTTGTTGCCTTCCCATTGTTGATAGTCTCTTCTTCTTTGAAAATCATCTTGTTGATGATGTCTTTGCCATTTCCAAGGATTGTGTTCTTCCCATTTTTGATTATATCCTCTTCTTGGAAATTGGTTTTGTCGAAAATAGTTTCTCCTTCTTTGATCAAATGAAACGGTCATTTGATGCCTTCTTGGCGGTATGAATTTTCTTCGATCATTATTTCGCCGGGTACCAAATATGACATTTTTTTGTGGTACCCTCAAGTGTTTGGGTCCTTTAGGATTAGCTTTGAGACTTTTAGGTCTCCAATAATGATTAGAGCTATTTCTAGCCCGACAAGTATTAGCCGTATGACCCTTTTTACCGCAATAGAAGCATGTAATAATTCTAGGAGCATAATAACCAACGTGCTTAGAGACTTGATTCTTTTTCGTGTGATTGACACCCTTAGGCTTATGATCAAGTTCTAGTTTCGAATTATCACAACAATCAACAATATTAGTCATTCTATTGGTACTCAAGTTGGATTTTAATAAATCCTTTTTCATGCAATCAATATTCTCAACAAGAGTACTATATTCTTTTTCAAGGTTTCTAACCTTGTTAAGTGTGGTGGTGTGAGCACATGATAGTGATTCATATGAAGTAAATAAGCTATCCTTTTCATTTTTCAAAATATTGAATTCCTTTTTCAAATTTTTGTACTTAACAAGTAAATTTTGGAATTCATTTTGAAGATCATCAAAATTATTTTGCAAATCACTATAATCATTTTGAATAACAATATCATAAGAAGTAGAGGCTTTAAGACATACCTTGTTTTCTTCTTCGATGCCCATAAAACAATATTCAACTTCTTCATAGTTGGGAGTTGTAAGAGGCTTGTTCCTTAGATTTGAGCTTGTATCCCTTTGAGAAGTAGATGCTTTTGTTTGAATCCTTTCATTTGCAAATACTCCATAGATGGCTTCTAATTTTTGTCATACTTCATGTGCCGATCGAATTCCTACAATATGTTCATATTCCAAATTAGTAAATGAACAATACAAAATATTGAGAGCTTTACCGTTTAAGGAGATGATTTTCTTCTCTTCATCATTGAGCTCTTTGAAGCCTTTGGAGGTGTGTGGTGTGTTTATCATTGGAATGATTTCTCCATTTATGACGACGTTTCAAATATCGAACCCGCAACCTTGTAAATAACATTCCATTCTTTCTTTCCAAAATATATAATTTTTGGAATCAAATAGAGGTGGCTTGGTGGTGGAGGTGCCGGATAGATGAGCTTCGTTCGTAGCCGACGATCATTTCTCTTCACTCGCGATGTGAAACGAGCTTGCCAAAGAGTTTGGCTGTGATACCACTTGTAAGTCCAAGCGGCTACGATAATCTAGAGGGGGTGAATAGATTATCTCCATCTTTTCGATTTTACCCTCTTTTTTGAAACGAATGCTCAAAGACAATAATAAAGGTGCGGAATGTAAACAACACACGTCGATTTATAGAGGTTCAACCCACCTAAGGCCTAATCCTCTACCACCCCAGTATATCCGGGATGGATTTCAAAAAGAAAAAAGATTTTATTAATTTACCAAAAATTAATACAACACCAACTTACAACAACACCTTGAAGAGCACCACACTCTTCTTCAACACCACCTTTGAGATTACCACAATCTCACTTGAAGATTACCACAATCTCCAACGGCACCTTGTGAAAATTACCACAATCTTCAACCTTGAAGAATACAAAATTCTTCAACACCTCAACAAGAAGATTACCACAATCTTCTTACACCTAACGCCTAGATCACCCAAGTATGTTCTTACCACAAGAACACTCACAAGGATATCTTGTGTTGAATGATTACCCAAATTCAAGATTACAACTTGATAATTGATAATACAATAGAGTGCAGGTGTAATCAAGAAAAGCCTAGACCTCAAGAATGTGAAAGTGAATAGCTAGGAAAATTACAACAAGAAATAAGATAATGTAAGAACAAGTGTATTCTTGAGTGTATCTTGTTGTGTTGTAGTTTTCTCTCTTATTGTGTTGCTTCAATTCTTCCTCTATTTATAGAAGATGTCTTGTACAAGATAGGCTCCTCTTGGGGACATGAATTCTGTAAAAAATACCAAGACAATTGAAGAAAAGAGCTGTTAGAAATCAACCCCTCAAATTAAGGAAAAGTTGTCTGCAAACTCAATGGATAGTTTGCTGTCAAAAGAGGGGTTCGACCGGTCACGCAGAGATAGGTTTGAAATGTAATTTCTGCGAAATTTATACAGGGGGACCGGTCGCAGGGGGGTGCGACCGGTCGCCCTCATGTTGGACCGGTTGGGGGTAGGCAAAATGCAAAACAGAGAACACAGCTTCTTGAGGCTGTCTTCAGGCACCGGTCACCCATAGGGTCGACCGGTCGCCCTCACCGGTCAACCTCCGGGTCTACCGGTCGCCCCCCTTGATTTTCCCTCCGTCCCTTTTTCTGTTCAAAACTCAACACAGGTATGGGTTGCCCTATAGGGCGACCGGTCGAGCCTGAAACATAAGTGTTGTCCAATTTTAAATCGAAAATAAACTTCAAGAAATACTCCGAAAAATAGTAAAAACATTTTAGACCAATCGGGAGTATTAGGACAACATACAGGGACATTGTTTTGATGTAAAAACATTTGACACAAAATCATATAAAAAGCGTTGTCCAATTTTGTCGAAAATAAACTTGAAGAAATACTCCGGAAAATATTAAAAACCATTTTAAATCATTTAGGAGTATTTGGACAACCTTTAAAAGACATTGTTTTGGTGTAAAAACAAAATCATCAAAATCATGATAAAACCATTTATCAAACATGTTTGTGATTGTGTATGGGTGCAGCATATGGTGTTTTGGATTTTTGGATCCCCCATTTGCTTGAGGATCAATTTTTCCAGAATCACTTTTGGAGTTTGAGCATTGAGAAAGGAATTGAACCATAAACCTACTTTATCTCCAATCTTTTTTGTATCATCAGCAACTCATCCAATATTTTAGATGATTTGTTGAGTGATGCAATCACATTTTTCTGTTCTTGTTCCCTCTTTTCTTTCTCGCAGCGTTTGCTTTGACCTTTGGTGTCTAAACTTTCAACTCTTTGTTCTCATTAGCTATGTGACTTAGAGTACTTAGCTCTTCAGTCAGCTGTGAGTTTTGGCATATGAGTTGGTTATTTTCCTCATTTATAAGTGTGTGTGAGGATTTAATGTGCTAAAGTCTTTATCATTTTGTCTAATGAATCATAAAGATAAATGGTGATGAAGTGTGTATCATGATCACAGTCATCAGTATTTGAATCAGATGAGTTAGAATTTACCTCATCTTCTTGTTCTTTGGTCATGAGACATATCAATACCTTTTCTTTTGTGTCAGAGGAGTAGTCATCTTCATTGCTATCTGATTTTGTTGTCTCCTTATGCTTAGTTGTCTCAGATTCTGCAGTCATCATGGTTTCCTTTTTTCTTGTCTTCTTTCTCTGAAGACTTTCTTATCCTCTTCATTTATGTATTTGTTGACTGGTGGATAGGGGCAATCAACTGCAAAGTGACCTGGTTGTCTACAATTCCAGCACAGATCCTCATCTTTCTTCTCAGCTCTCTTGGGAGTTCTCTCTTCCTTTCCTTTGGAAGGAGATGAGTGACTTCTAGTGGACTCTTCTTTGTTCCTCTTATAATTTTTGTCGAAAATTTTTTTGAACCTTTTGACCATCAAGGCAATCTCTATTTTATCAATGATGTCTTTGGAGTCGTGGTCTTTGAATCTCCAACCAGTAGGGCAGTTGTCTTCGGTACAATTATCTAATACTGCTCTTTCCTTTTGAGCTCAAATCATGTGCTTTCACATCTGAGAATAGCTCATGGTTGGATATCTTGGTCAAGTCCATAGAGTGTCTGAGAGCCATCACCTTCATTTCCCATTCAACGCTCTTAGGGTTTTCATACACATTTTTTTGTGTATACTCCTCGCCTAAAGCAAATAGTTCATTTGTGATCTCTGTGAATATGGCATCCAGCGTATCCAGTGATTCTCCGTCATCATTTTGAAGTTCTCAAACTTTTACACTGCGATTGTGAGCTTCTTCTCCTTTATCTGCTCTGAGCCTTCACAGATAAGATTCAGCTTCTCCCAAATTTCTTTGGCAGTCCTGCTAGATTTAACTTTGTTAACCATGGCTTTATCTGAACATTTATATAAAATATCCTTAGCCACATTGTCCAGGTTGTATATGCGTCTATCCTGATCTGTCCACTCGCATATTGGTTTATCCACCTATGCAGGCCTTTCAACATCATCCCCTGTAGTTGTTACAGCTGTGTTCACCTTAGTGATTCTAATGGGTCTATCTCCGATGACAAAACACATTTCATCATGTAGTGAAGAGAGATGTGCTAGCATGCGAATTTTCCAGTCATCAAATTCCTGAATAGTAGACATAGGAATATGGGATTGATTTGCTTCCATGATAATAACTTTGAAAGACATTTTAAATTTTGAGTTTTGATGTTTTGAAAATAATGAGATCTAGTTTGATAACTAGTGCAGAAGGTTCTTTGAACCAAACGCTCTGATACCACTTATAGGTCCCAAGGGGTGTGAATTAAGTCTAGAAGGGGGGTTGAATAGACTTAACCAATTTTTCGATTTAAAACAATATCAGAGTTTTAGCAAGAAAACAGCTAAGTCTCTTGAGAGACAGCTGGGTCAAACTTCATCAGGAGAGTTACTCAACACACTCTAAGAGAGTTGTTGATAGAGTAACTCAGCTGAATGAAGTTAGCTTTTACAAATTCAATTTTCTTGGTTTTACAGCGGAAGTCTACACCCTTTTTAAAGATTGTTTATCAACGCTTATTTTTTATTATCTGTTGGATAGAAAATATAAAGCAGGTAAGTAAATTGCAGAAATTAAGTGCAGAATATAAAATGACACAATAATTTATAGTGGTTCGAGGATAGGGTAATTCCTCTACACCACTTTTATCCTTCTCTAGAAGGAATCCACTAAAGTAACAGTGACTTCGTTATAATAGTACGATAGTCCGAGCAAGCCTTGATCACATAGATGGCTTCACCCCTGGGACTCAGCTCTTCGCAAGGCAGCTGCCTCATTACTTCAACTCTTCAAATCTTCCGGACTTAATCACTTAGCCCTTCTTTAGATTTGAACCAGGTTCGAACTAGAACCTAACTGACCTTCCTTCACTTTTTGCAAGAACAGACCCATTTGTCTCTTAAATAAACTTTTCCTCTTCAACTTTGAAGGATAACTTCTATCTTCCACAAGGTTGTGTTGGATAAAGTTTCTTCGTATGTAGGCATGAGGATTGTATGAATTGTTTGCTTGAGAGAGTATTGCAGATTGCTTGTATGCTTAGTTTCACGTCTGAATTTTTTTCTCTCCTCTGTGTCATTTGTCTCTCTCTGAAAATTCCTCTGCCTTTTATAGTGAGAGTTTGAAATTTGTCCGTAGAAAACATAGACAATTTCAAACATTCACTTCTTGTTCGTTGGATTGTCTTATTCTTGCAGCATTTGATGTTGATCCAACCTTTGCATTTAGTACCTGTAGGCATCTGAAACGATTCAGAGTCCTGCAAGCATTCATTGGTTTCTGCCGCTTGCACTCGTTTAGCAACACAACTTTAAGGTTGCAGGTTTGTCTCCTTACCAAAATGAGTAAGTCTTTGACTTTCTTTATAATGGACTTCTTCAGCTTTCTTAAAGTCCTTCAACTCCTTTACCCCATAAGTTGACTCTTCTCCTTCATTTCTTGGATGACTCTGTTGTAAGTCTTCTTAAATACACATATGATGTACTTGACTGAAGCTCTTCTTGACCACTCAGATGTGACTCAGCTGAATCTTCTCGGCATTCTTTAGGAAGTCTTATGTATCTTCAACTTATCGTCTAACTATTACAAAGTTGAAATTATATACAGAAATTGAGGTGCCAACTTTCTAATTCTATGTTTTCTAAGCATCATCAAAATCTATACGATAAATTTCCTAATAGTGTCCAACAAATTTGAACATCTTAACTAAATATATAGATAAGGCAATGCATTAAGAAATTTTCCAAGTCTTTCACTTTGTTTATAACTCCACAGACCTAGAAACCAAGAACTCCAAAAACTATAAGAGAAAATTCAAATATCGGAAACTGCAAAAAGAAAAAACTGAACCTCGGTTAAATAAGGAAAAATTCATTAGAATGGAAGTCCTATTGCCTGAAAAATATGACAAAAAAATGCACACAAAAGTGAATGGATAATTTCAGAAGATGTTGTAACACCTCGAACGACATTTTTACATGGATTCGATGATTTGAAATTGCAAACCTAGCTTTTCAATTTTCTTCCAGTTTTCACAAGTTTTCGAAGACATGTGACAGATTTAGTAAGTTGGTAGCTTTTAGGCTAATCCAAAGGTAGATCTTTCTCACATGATCATATCTCTTTAAATAATTTTAAATAAATAGAATTTGATCACAATGATGAACTGCACACAAAGGGTAGGTGGTTTTTCCCTCAAAGGTCTCTAAATATTGTCGAAGTTTTTAACTCACCCACTGAGAATATATATAATCAACAATTAGATAAAAATTGGAAAGATCAACTCACACTCTCTTTTCGAGAAGAAATTCTTGGGTACTTTACCAACTCTATCCACCTGAACTAGTCATGCAAATGTACCTAACACAATGTATGATTGATAGAAAAATAAATGCGCACAAGCAAAAATACAGATGTTGCAGTGGATGACACTACAAATGTTGCAATATTTGTGAACAGTTTTTAAACCATACACAAACCGAGAGATTTTCTTAAGTTGGAAAACTTCTCAAAATCTAATGTTTTGGTGAAAATATCCGCTAACTGATTTTCAATCTCAATATACTCATTGCGAACAATGTTTTTATCAAGTAAGTCTCAAATAAAGTGGTGTCTAATGTCTATGTATTTTGTGCGACAGTGCTGAATAGGATTCTTTGAGATATTAATCGCACTAAAATTATCGCAATAAATGGTTAAGGCATCACTATATAGACGATAATCTTTTCTAGTGAAATAATCAAATTTCTCATGCATAGCATCCAAAACTTATTTTTCAAATCATCATCAAACTTTGACCCAACATGATATGAAAATTAAGGAGTATGTATCATTATGCAAGAAGACAAACAAACTAGTCTTACTATATCTTGGTAGTTTATCTTTTCTTTCCTTCTAGTTCATATGTCTTCAAAACCTTACCTATCACTTGAGAAATAAGATGATTCTTATGAATTTTGCTTGAGGGATCTTTCTGAATGATTATCAATAGAATCACCATATTTCCAAGTTAGCCTCAAAATAATGGTCAAAATCAGTTTCACTTTCTATCGAACTAGATGTGCTTGCAGATGTTGGAACACTTGGTGTAACATCTGGCACTGACTGCAACCTTGGGCCATTGAAACTACAGCCGGTAAGAAATGTTCTCTTCTTCAGTACCTGCAACTTCAAAGATATTACCAAGCACAACATCCATAGTCTCCTCAGTACTTGTAATCGTTTGAAAATGATGATGGGTTTGGTTTTCACCAAGATGATAATATTTGTCCACCAATTTAGTACCAACCAAAATAAACACTTCACGTGTGTTTCCATCAAATTGCACGTGCAAATTCTCATAACACAATTTACTTGTATTAATCAAGTTAGCAGTAAGTCGTTCAACATGCAACATATTTCAAAGTTTGGGAAGACCCTTGATATGTAGGGTTCCCTTACCAATAATTTTACCATGTGCACCATCACCATAGGTCATTACTTCCATCAAATATCTCATAATCCATAAGATACTTCATATTTACAGTCATATGCCAAAACATCCACCGTCAAAGTACCAAGAATCTGCAATGTTACTCCTTAGAGAAGAATAAACAATATTACATTAAATTCAGATTTTGGACCCCAAACCTATTTTGTGATGGGAGAAATGTTGGTACATGTGTTAGTATGTGTGGTGAGTGACACTTGTAACGACATCTGGCCAGATAACATTTTACTAAATGATCAGCTTTAATTTTCTGCATTATGGTTTGATATGGCCAGGCATGAAACAATAATAACATATGAAATGATGTTTTCTTAGTTTTGGCTTTCGAATAGATTGGGACGAATTTTTGGCTGAAGAAGTTGAGGCTTCACAATTAGCTTTCACAAGAACATGGGTTTTATATCCTAAACCAACTTTATTCTCATTCTCCAAGGATAAAATTTCATCAAGTTTAGCCTTACCAGAGTTTATCGTTCTCAAGGTTTGAGGAGAAGTTTCAAGTTAAGATTTAACCTTACCAAGTTCTTCTTCACTTTTCGCGAGTAGGACCTCCAAACAAGAGATAACACTCTTCTGGTCATCACTCTCCTTGTTGAGATGATCGCTCTCCTTGGTGAGAACTTCAATATTTTGAATTCATTTAAGCCAATCATGATACAAATCTTTATAAGCCTCAATAATATCATCGTCTTCATCATCTGAGACTTGATGATGCTTTAAATTTGTACTAATAGCAGGAGAAGAGTTGAAACCGAAAAGATTAGAATTAATATATGACTGACCTAGAAAGTGTTGTAACACTCTGGCAACACCCTTAGCGATAGGGGTGTAAAAGAAGCGGATCTTTTTTATTCGATTCAAATTCTATATTGACATTCAAATTCAAAAAATTATAATATGAGTCCAAATAAGAATATCTAATCAGATTCATATATTATGTGAATACGAATATGCATATCATTATATTCGATTCGAGTATTCGAAATAATATTCGAATAATGTTATATATATATAGGGAAGAGGATCCAATGAGACCAGGGTGTGACGGTAGAGACTAATTTTAGACATTTGATTAAATCATTGAGTGGTTGTGATTAGATGGATTAAAAATATAATTAAATAATTAATTTAATCGAAGAAAAGGTAATAAAGTAAAATCAAATTTAATTGACAACTAATCCCATGAGAAATAGATACCCAATTGGAAGTATAATATGTCATTATCTTCCACAATTCCATAAAAATTGATACACTATTGGAAAGAGAATCTGTCATTAAACCTCTTCAACAAAAATCAACTAAATATGCATTGTCTAGAAACTATCAATGTATCAAAAATCTACTAATTATGCAATGTCTACAAACTATCTATGCAATGTAAAAAAATTTAAATATGCAGTAAATTATATTCCAACTATGCAAATTAGTGTCACAAACTATGCAACAAAAATCAACTAACTATGCACTGCTTAAAAACTATATATGGCGGTGTGTACAAACTAAATGTGTGGTACATTATATCCAACTATGCAATAAGTGTCATAAGCAATGCAACGGAAAATAAATAACTATGTTTTGTCTAATATCTATCTAAGCATCAAAAGAAAACTAATTATGCTTACCCTCCACAATGTCATAAAACATTGCAATAGAAAATAACTAACTATACATTATCTAAAAGATGTCTAAGCAGCAAAAAACACTAAATATGTTGGATTCTGGAATAAAAATTTACAAAAAATTGCCCCTAAAATTGCGCCATTAAATAAGGCTTTAAATAGGACAGTTATAATCATACTCCATATAAATACGCTGGAATAAAAAATTACTATATTGTCCTTAATGAAAAGAAGTTACAAACTAATTACCAAAAAAAAGTGGAAAATCTCATCCATCAAATATTTTCAATCAATGGCTAAAATTAGTCCCTATCGGTCTTACCCTAGAACCCCTATCTCATTTGAACTAATCCCTATTTAATATTTATATGTATTATATTTACGTGAAAAAGATTAATATAAAATAAACTATATATTTACTTATAAGAAATTATTATTTACATGAAAACTTTTGTGGAAGACCGAGATTGAATGACCTTTTTTCCTTTTTTAGCTCTTTTCAATCTGCTTTAATTTTTTAGAATTCTGCTGAACTTATTGCCAATAAAGTCCATCTAATCTTCTCTAAGATGTGAACTTTCAACCTCACGAGATAATTGCATAACATCTTCATCGATTCCAAGAACTTCTTGAAAAGTAATACTTCCCTTTTGTTGTTTTTATGTTGTGATAGATTAAGTTTAAGTTTGTAGAGTCCCAACTAGTTAATCTAGCCTTAGTGTAATGGTATCACGAGCTTCTTCTATAGTAGTTATTTTATACTGAACCTCTCAAGGAGAGATCACATCATCTTGCTAATAGGGGTCACATTGGATATGGGATCACTTAGTGTTTGAGACTCGTTGGCAAGTTCGCATAAACGAGCATTGTTTGTCATGGTTGTCTCATCTTATTCCATCCTCAAATTCTCAAATTTGGTGGTAAACATCCTTAGATGGATACTTTGAGTTACTTCACTATGTCTTTAAAGTGTTTCTCATGCATCTTCCGCTGCAATGTGATTGGAGATCAGTTTGAACATGTTCATGTCCATAGTCCAAAAGATTGCATTGAGGGCTTTGGAATTCATATTCGCTAATTGAGTTTCATCATTCATCCATTCCATTTCAGATTTGATCAAGTAGTCACCATCAGCATCATCCATCCTCGGTGGAGTCCATCCAAAAAGTATATTACGCCAAGTCCTTTCACCGATGGACTTAATGTATTCACGCATCTTCACTCTCTATATGGAATAATTGGAGCCATCGAGCCTTGGTGGTTTAAACAAAGCAGTACTTTGAACATCCATATTTCCTCAATAAAGGCAAAACACAAGATCATACTTAGTATCTTCAAGTGAAAACTCTAGATGTCAATTGAAAGTTTTACTTGGCACGGATGTTGAGTAATAACCCATGGATATTGTGCAGAGTGAAAGTGTTAATACAAATATCAACGACACTTGTAATAACATAAGCGTAATACAAATAACAATTTGTCTACGAGTTAAATAACTCGTAGAACATGGCAACAGGCCAAAAAATACTTCACAGCTCGATCACAAACTCTGGTGTATCAACTAGTGAAACTATTAAAACTCCTGAACATAATAGATCTATGAACTTCAGCTTCGACTCGTCCAAAATAACAAAGTATATGATTCCATACTCAAATAAAACCACTATTGACAAAAATAAGTATCTCTATTGACAATAAGTATATGTAGTAGCATCTCTATTGAAACTGAATCTATGCACTCTTCTAACTTGAAACTCAATCTTTCTCTCTACTTTCTCTCAATTCTCGTGTGTTAAATTGTGAACATTTAGCTCCTTTATATAGGCCTCCATGTGGTCATCGAGTTCTGCACAAACAAGAAAAATAAGATATCCACAATAAAGGAGTTACTATATCACTTATGGGAGGAATCTAAAATGTCATTTCCTTATCAAAATCAAATCATATAAACAAGGAAATAAAGATAAGAGAAAACTATATCATGTTTCTTGGAATCCAACATACAATCAAAAACTTCCCAAACTTATACGATCAAATTTCTTTGCATACACAATCCTATTCGTGGAATAAGTCTATAAAGGCAAAACACAGATAATTAGACCAATTAATTTCATAATAGAAAAAATCGGTTAGAAATTAAAATTTTCAACAAAATTAATCTTCGAAAGAAAGAGAAGTTTATTGATAGTATGAATTATGGTACCAACAACTCAAAAATAAAGACATAAAAAGAATCTACAGGAAGTCAAAAACCCTAAACAAATCCAAAAGTCAAATATGTAACAAAATTCTAAAAACTAAAACACTTAAATGGGCCAGAAACAGGCCCGAAGGAATTTCGAGCCTGGACACTTTATGTCAGCAACTACTGAGTTTTTCCTGTTTTCTTTGAGAAATGGGTCAATAATAAAGAATCGGGCATCGTCCTCAAAAGTTGTGATTTTATTATTTTACCCCTTTTACTTCGATCCATTGTAGCCCAAAATGCGTTTCAACTCGTTCCGCGTTATGACTACATTCAACGACACAAATAAATGAGCAACCTATTCTTCAATAACAATAATAATAAATAATAATGATGATGGTCGGATTATTTTTTTTGTGCTCAACTATATGTTTAATATATCATTTTGTCCTCTAAAATCATATTACTGACAAACAAACCTTTCAATAGATCAATGAATCACATTTTTACCACTGAACTATACGCGCTACAATATGCATTTTCCCCTCCAAGTATTAAAAAGATATAGATTATTTTCCAACATGTCCATCTTTACAAAACATGAGAAACATTAAATTAAAATAATATACTTTATATTTTTATTATATACTTAACCAATCAAGAAATGACATAATAGATTTCTATACTCAATGTACAATTTAAAAAATCATATTTGTATAAAAAGAATATAATTATCATATACATGGGTATGTGACAAATATTTAGGATATATGAAGTAATTCTTTTTGAGAAACTTATCAAAAGAAAAAAAAAATCAAAAATAGCTTCCTCACTTCTAGACAGGTGCGTCGTCACAAAGCAGCAAAATTATCTAATATTAGGTCACAGTAATATCATCCATATAATATTATTTATTTATTATTACTTCTTAATTATCCAAACTATAATTTTATTCAGTCTTTTGACTTTTTAACTATTTAACAATCATTTATAATCAATAAAGTAATATATATTAGAATAAATATTATTCTTGGGAAGAAAAACGTAACATAAAAATCAATGGTATCATTTTAAAGTTCGTCTAGCTGCTTACATTAATCTTTTAATTATTAAATTTAATTAACATTCTAAAATTTGAATTTTTAACATAACAAGTTCTCAAGCTTTTTTAAAACAGGCAGAATTAAAAAAAATAACTTATATATTAATTGAAAAGAGCTAAGAGTATATTTTAATCCATAAATTTCGGCAGCTGAGAGGGGTAAAGTTGGAAATTCTTTATTTCCTAAATTGGGCACTGGGACAGGTCCGACTCCCAATAAAGATTGCGGGCTCTGTACTCTGTTGCCACTTTCGGATAATTTGGCAAAGTATTCTATTCTATACACACACATACACACTTACTCTGTGTACGCATCTATACATACACATATAATATATATAGCTCCACCCTCCGCATACTATTTCCGGTTTTTCTTGATTCCCATTTTCCCTTTCCAGTTCTCTGAATCCCCTTTTTCCCCCATTTTCTTTTCATTCATTCATTTCTGAGCTCCAGCTTCTTCTATCCATTCGATTCTTCCTGAATCAGGTAATTCTTTAATGTTTTAATCTACGGATTTCCATCATACTGTTCAGTAGAATCAAGAAAATGAAAGCTGATTAATGAGTGGTAATAGTGAAATTGGAAAGTTTACAATTATTAGGTCAACCCTTCATTTATTGCGGGATGCAGATGCATTTATTAGCTTCAAAAATGAAGTAGGAATTACCGTTATTATTTCTATATTTGGTAAATTGTGTTGTTTAGAGTAATAATAGTTGATGAAATACAGTTTTGAGTAATAAATTGTTGATGAAATACAGTTTAAGTTAGGAGTATTTTCGTTTTCTTCTCTTTTTCTTTTGGGAATGGGGGGTGGGAGGACTGCGGTGGGGTGGCCGGGTAGGGGTTGTAATTAATTTCAAATTTTCGTGTTCTTTAGATTCAGCGTTGATCTTACGTTAATAACTCGATATGGTGACCTATGTTGATCTTTTATGGTAATAATTCGGCACGAGACAAAGTTTAAGCTCTAAACTCTTGTGGATTATGGCAGATAAATTGGCGTTGATTCATTTGTTTATTATTTTCTATATGTTAAGAGTTTCTGGGCAGTGTTATAAATCCATCAGGCAGCTATATATAACGTGTTAATTTTTATTTTTTTTCCTTTACATAACGCCTGCATGCTTGGTAGCTTTTTAAAAACACTATGAAGCCACATGTGCATATTATTAGGGTGATCTGATTTTTTTTTTCTTCTACACCTTGCATCTGTTTCCAGGATTGTGAGGATTATTTGATGCGATTGATCTATTGGCTTTGTGGATTTTAACTCAGAGAATATAGAAATGGGCCGCAGCAGTACCACTGAGAGTGAAGATGGTCTGTTCTCTACTGATTCACCTCTGAGCAATGATGGTGACAATTTCAGCGGAGGTTCTAACGGGGGCATTGTTCTGAAGAAAGGCCCGTGGACATCTGCCGAGGATGCAATTTTAGTTGACTATGTGAAAAAGCACGGAGAAGGCAACTGGAATGCAGTTCAGAAACACTCGGGGCTTTCACGGTGTGGAAAAAGCTGCCGATTACGATGGGCCAACCATTTAAGGCCGAACCTGAAGAAAGGAGCATTTACATCAGAAGAAGAGCGACTAATAATTGAACTTCATGCTAAGATGGGAAACAAATGGGCACGAATGGCTGCACATGTAAGCTTCTATGATCTCTCTTTTAACCACTTCATGGGTCTATCTGCTATTATCAAGAACTCAATATATTTCATTGTAGAATCTGAACTAATACTAAGAACTGTTCCATGGTATTTATGGGAAGATAGTACAACCAATTTTCGGGGGTCTGATTTAGGGTTGCCTCAAACAGATTATGATTCTGTTCAAACGTTTCTGGTATGTAAAAAACAAATATTAATAAAACTGTTTCTTCTGTATCTCCATTCAATCTTTTTGAAGAATCAAAGAATACAAATGTAAAGCTATTATATGGTTCTGGTAGGTTGGTACTAAGTAAAGTGAATATTGGAATTCGGTAGGCTCCTAATAGCATGCACTTTTGAGCTTGCTGGAGGTGTATATGTTACTAGATAGAACTCTTACTTCTAGAAGGGCTGGACAAAGATAGCTCAGATTAGAGTCAAAAAAGGGAGAAGGAAAAGGACAAAAGAAAAGAAAAGAAAAGAAAAACTCTCATAATTAGCAGCTCAAGATAATGTTCTTCAGGAATTGTCAAATGATCTTTTTAATTTTTTTTGCTTTTTCGTTTCCTGGCTTATGGTCATTGCATGTTGAGATGTAAGATGCAATTTGAGATCGTCCCATTTGGATAGTTTTCCTTCTATTATTTCTTCACATCCGGATTCTTGTGTCTTTTATTTCAGTTGCCTGGAAGGACAGACAATGAGATAAAGAACTACTGGAATACCCGAATAAAAAGACGTCAACGTGCTGGTTTACCACTTTATCCTCCTGATTTATGCCAACATGCCCAGCCAGAGAATCAACAACATCTTAGTTCACCTGGAATATACGGCGATAAAGGATGTCATGATATCATGCAAACCAATGGTTACGAGATACATGATATCATGCTTGATAGTTTTGACATTTTACCATACGCACCAGAATTTCCAGGTATTTCTGGCAATGTCTCGAAGGCTAATGGTTTTGGTACTCCTCAATTTTACAGCTTTGCTCCCCAAACAATAGGAGTGTCGAAATGTGCTCAAGAGCCCGATGGAACCATGTCAGACTACGGACGAGGTGCTGCTAATGTGGCACTTCCTTTCGACAGGGCTCGAACTGATAGCTATGTGAACAGAATGTCTCAGTCCTTTGGTCTCTGTTTCCCACATGATCCTCACCACACCAAGAAACTCTTGCCTTTTGATGTCAATCAGGACAATCATGTAATGTCGAATGTCATTTTCTCTGCTTCTAAGCACTTTGCAGGTGCTCAGAAGTTGGAGCTCCCTTCACTCCAATATCAAGAGACCGATTTAGGTCTCTGGGACCCTGCACCCGAGTCATTGGATTCCATGGTCCAGTCTCCACTATCAGGGCCACTCGCATCACATTGTCCTTCTCCAGGGAGCAGTGGCCTTTTAGAAGATCTACTTTATGAGGCTAAGGCACTGAGCAAGTCGGAGAATCAATCTTCTGACTGGGCCACTTCATCTAACTTCAGCCATGGTGATATGGCAGACAGTTCTGCCTTGAAAACATGCTCCAAAGAGTTCAAAGGTTATCTTGACCCCAGTTCCCCATCAGGTAACTCAATGGACTCGATTTTCAACGTTTACACTCCTACTGGTACCATTGGAAGTTCATTTGAAGTTGAGATGCCTGGTAAGAAGTCTGTTGTTTCTGGTTTTGTTAAAAATTTCAGATCCATTAGCAGTGTAAATTGGGTACGGCCTAGGCATTAGCTATCTCTGTATTAAAACTATCTTCCTGTCATTTTACTTCTCATGTCTTTGTAGCATGAGATTAGTCCGAATAGAATATTCCGTTGTCAAATGGTTGTCTTGAATCTTGAAGTTTGTCGGCTACGATTCTTCTGAGTTGTGCTTTCAGATCCTCGAATGATGATATGCTTTTAAAGATTGATATATTCTCCCCCACATTTTTGTTGCCTTTCCCATTTAATATTACGATAAAATGTTGTTTGCTCTTTTCTTGATGAATATCTATCTTACTCGTATTTATTTGTTTATTGGAGATCAGCTAGTCCTTCATGGAAACCAAATACCTGTGGGAACTTGGTTTCTTGTTATGTATAAATTAATAATCGCATGTATAGTCTGAGCAAAGACGTAATAATCTGCTGTATTTCGTGTTGTGCAGTGTGCCACGTGAAATCGGAAGTGTCGAATCAAAGCTGGATCCTGGATGCTGAAAGGGGAAAAAGTGTAAACCATTTAGGCAGTTTGAGGCCCGATGCAATACTAGAATCGTGCTGGGTTGAGCAGAGTGGTGATGCTATTGAGTTGAACAACACTTGTTCTACTCGGGGCTTTAATTCTTGCTCCTGGAATAACATGCCAGCCGCTGTCTGCCAAATGTCCGACATTCCCTAAACATTTGCCGAAATAATATGCTTTTGTTTCCACTTTCTGTCGAGCGATTTTATTTTTTTATCACAGTATTAGGTGTTTTGTAATGTACAACAAATGCAGTGGTGACGCATTGCAATCTCTCAGACTTCCCCTGCGTTTTGCCATATTGATATCCAAATTCTCATATACTCTCTTAGAACTTTGTATCCCCTTCATCTTTGGCCCACCATATCGGGATGGCCGGCCTTCAGGACGTGTTATTTTTTTCAGGAATGTACTTTGCCTCGATGGTATTTCGTAGTGTGTGTAATTCCATCAATTGATGTGGTTGTTTACTGTATTCTTCAGCCTGGTTCCTGATTAAGGAAACAAATTATTGGTGGTAGAAGCATAATATTATGTTCAACGTTGACAATCTTTGGTTTCTTGTGATTTTTGCTGTTAATTTCAACTTGACGAATCAAATGCTTTGAAATATAGTAGGGGACAGAGAAGGTGGTTGGGTTGATCACATGCTACTATGCATTATCAGTTGCCAATCCTGTGTTCCTGATATCCATAAGCCTTTTTAAAGAGGCTGCGGTGGTTTAAGGTTTTGGGTTCTAATTATGGTCCATAAGTTCTTTCTTAGTTCTTACCACAAAGTTTTCTTATTGTTGCTAAAAACTCAGTTAATTGTAGAGAATAGTGCAAGAGTGAATGGTTGATACCAAAGTACTCACGAACTTAAAATGTTAGTGGGTTAGGGTGAGGCATTTTGGGTTCGGATCACAATTGCATCCAAGACGGATAATAATCAGGTTAAATTCGGGTCAACCCCAAATGCCACAATAAACCAGTTTGTAAATATTTAAAGTTTTGAACCAAAATGGTAAAAATGTCTAATGTAACGCTAATAAAAACATATAAAGGTCTTTCATGTTTAAACAAGGTATTTGGGTTAACTAGTTGACACGATAATTAAACAGGTCATGTTTATGTTGACGTGTTTGATATGATTGAAATGTCTCAACCCAACCCGTGAACCCGAACAAGCCCCAAATTACAACCCCTAGTTGATTTCGACCTTAATACCCAGTTTCGAGATCGAGAAGTACAAACATTTGACTGTATAAGGAAGCTGGCAACAACAATATATAAAAATACATGGGTTTACTCAGCAAGAGCTTTTTTAAATAAGATGCAGCAAATTAGATGTTACAAATTTATCTCATCTTCAGCACAACAAAACATGTTACAATCAACAGAAAACAAGACCTGACGTCAGAATGTCAAAGCATGAAGCTAATAGCTCAGCTCCCATTCAAGACAACAGGCTCTAACACAAGATTGAGATTAGTGTGCAATGCAATTTTCTAAGCAATATCTATAGTCCGAATGAGGATCTGCACGCTGCAGACTCAGAAAGATGCTGAACCTTCTGGCTATCCTCATCTCCACATCAATTTCTATACCATCGAAAAAATAAAATATGATTAGTAGATAAGGGGGAGGATCAAGTGAGACCATGTCTCTAGGTGAGACACAATTGACTAATCTCAACCATCCCCACTATTAATCACCCACTATTAATCAAAGGGCATGATTTAAAGGATAAAAAATATATTAAAATATTAATTTAATCAATATAAGGGTAGTAGGGTAAAATAACATAACAAGTTAGTTACAAAAATGGAATCAAATCTCTTTCTCTCTCATACATCTGGAATCTAAATCTCTCTCTCTCTCTCTCTCTCTCTCTCTCTCTCTCTCTCTCTCTCTCTCTCTCTCTCTCTCTCTCCTCCATTAACGTGAAGAACTCGAAAATTACAGTCATGAAAATTACAGAGAAAAAACAAGAAAAATCGGTGCAATATTACAGAGAAATAACGAACAGTGAGTTCGAAGACTAAATATGCAACAAAACTCAACTAAATATGCATTATCTGAAAACTATCTATGCAGCGTAAAAGAACTAATATGTAGTACAGTATATCCAACTATGCAAGACGTCATAAACTATGTAACAAAATCAACTAACTATGTATTATCTAGAAACTATCTATGCATTGTGGAATAACTAAATATGCAGTACATTATATAACATCCCATTTTTATAATTTCCAAAAGCAACATCCCATTTTCATAACTAAATATACATTATATTGAACCTATTTATGCAGTGTAGTATAACTACATATGCAGTACATTATATTCAATTATGTCTTGTTTTTAAAAAAGCAGTGCCAACAAAATAACTAAATATGCATTATTTGATGTCTAATTATGCAGTAGAAGAACTCTAACTATGTTGTAAAATAAAAATATTTGGAAAGAAAACAGGTTCCTTAAATTCCGCCAAAAAATCCGGCAGTGTCAATTTCAGCCCATAAAATCCGCTGGGACCACTAATTTGAATTACAAAATTACAATCTTACCCTTAAAATCAGCGAAAATTAGGAAATAATTAAACAAAACTGAATTAATCACATCCCTTCATTTTTTAAGATCAATGGGTAAGATGAGTCCACACTGTCTCACCTAGAGAGGGTGGTCTCATTTGAACCAAATCCTAGTAGATAAAGATCAAATACCTCCATAAATTTTGGATATGAATCACCTGCCACAACCAACAAAAAGGCCTTCGTTCAATTATAACGGACCAACGTGGAGGATATAAGATGCTGCAAGTTGGGCAAGTGACCTGAAGAAGAAGTAGCTGTAGCAAAACACACAAGATTCTGCCATTTCCCATATACTCCACTCGTGTTCGCCTAAGCCAAAACCTCAGTTCTTAGTATGTGAGCGAGACTTTCCTGTTAAAAATTAGCCTTCCATCCAAGGTATCCCAATAAGCAAAAAGAAGACCTTCATTGTTGCAACTATTACAGATCTGACAGCTCAGCAGATAACCTGTCCACAAAACTGGACTCAATTAATTGGGACAACATTTTGTTGTATCATCTCCTTTCACAGTCACACTGTAAAGTACTGCTTCCTTTTTTGTCATCTTCAACTTACCATGCTATTAGTGTAACCCAACAGCGACCGACTTCATTGAGAAATATACTACTTTAAAACGAACACAAGTAGCCAGCCACATTACTGAAGACTTTTAGCATGTCGCAGGTTGCCAGAAAGGGATTGAATAAAAACCATATTTTAAAAATATTCAAAGGCTAGTTCAAATCCCATTCGTAGAAGAATAAAAATATAAAACCTGCTTCTGCAGCATGTTATCTATATATATATATATATATATATATATATATATATATATAAAATTATGTTGAAGCTACTTCATGTATTTGCCTCGAGCTTGAAAGTTGAAACAACCTTTACTAGAACTAAGTTTACAAAACCACTTGCAAGTACATACTTTAATGGATTCAAAAATGGACTACCAGAAAGCCTAGAACAACAGTACAATCTAAGATGAACAAGTTATAATCCCTTGGGTCCTTAGCATTAAATAAGAGAAACTTAAGCCCGACTTAGAGGTGATTAGCTGAAAAGTCCATCATATCACCTACTACAAAAAGCTGATCACATCGTATAAACGATGTGGTAAAAAAACACCCTTTAACATGGACAAATGTTGAGAAATATGGATAGTGAAACATCGTGTATAACGTAGAAATCAAAGGGTTGAAGTTCCGGAAGAAGAACCTTATCAAGACTTTCTTCCTCGTTTTGATGGGCTAAATCACAAAAGAATGACTAGTTTACAAAATAAATAAATAATAAAGATTTAACAAAGCGTGTGAACCTCTATTCCAACAAGTCATAAACTCAAGAACATGACATTGAATTGACAAGGAGAAACATGAGAAGAAACTACAACCTGAAACTCACCCAAGTAACCCAATCCAAGGATAGACACTCACGAAAGAAAATAATTTTTTTTATCCCACTGTACGTCTCACACTCACGAAAGAAAATAAACATACACATGCAAGAGAAAAAGAGAGAGGTCTATCATCATCATATTTTTTGAGTAAACATGTGCATGCAGGAGAGAGAAAGGTCTATCATGGCAGACAAAGACTTGCTACTACAGTAAATAAAACATATCTTCTGCTCTATAAATCAATACTCATAAATTAATAATTCCCAGTCCATAATAGATTTTCATAGTCCAAACTTGGGCTAATAGGTCTAAATTATTAATCTCAATAAATTAATAAGAAAAGATTTTTTTGAAAAAACCTCATATAACTCTATGGTCCCGTTCATATTATAAATTAAAATTTGCTAAACTTAAAAACATAATCGGCATACAATTATTTTTTAGAAATATCTTAGGTAGTGCCTAGGAATTTCTTCATAAAAGTCTTTTCAAGAAATATTTCGCATACCTTCAAAAAACCTTCGTTCATAAATATCTATATCCTACATTTTCCTAACTCCAAAATATGTAAGTGTACAACAATTTCAAATAGTAACTATGAAGTATAAGAATAATTGGTATTTGTTTAAACGTAAGTTATTTTTAGTCTAATTCATTGAATACATATAATTAAATTAATGCAATAATCAATGAACTTAATATTATCAATTAATTTAATGAATATTTAGTGTATTTAATTCTTAGTCAATTGATTATATTGGGAACATACAATGTAATTTAGTTGATTACATGTATATTCGTTGAATTGTAAATACACTTGCATTGATTCAGATTTAATATACTGATAAAATACAATGAAGGTTTACCTGATTAAATGTATTTTCATTAAATAATAAATACAATTGGATTAATTCAGATTTGGAAAACCCTAATGCTCTCTTCTCTCACCTAGATTCCATCCAATCGTCCCGTCCTATGCCTCCGGCGCCGTCGCCGGTCGCTCCCTCCATGGCCTCGTCGGAATCCCTCGCTTATTCTGGTTTAACTTCGAACTTTGCGCCTTACCATGCAAGACCTCATGAGTCTATCCCTACTCAGTCCGCTACACGTCCCGCTGCACAACGCATCGTGCAGTCCAGTGACGGGAAACCATCAACGTCGGCATCGTTCTCCTTCTACGGGTTGCCGTGGAATTTTGTGCCATCCAAAACCACCCCCAGCCCACCTTCATTGACGCACGCAGCAGCAGGGGTCGTCCCACAAGACGCCTACCTGCCATCGCCCACGAGCCCCATGCAGCGCCCCCCCAACAGCGCTCCCCCAACAGCGGCCCCCCTGCAGCGCAGCCCCATGTGGGCGGAATTATGGGGGCAGCGCCCCCTCATGTGCAGCGCCCTTGGGGGCGTCCATTTACCTCCATGGCTGCCTATAGCCATGGGGGAGCCGGCCCCTCTAAGTGCTCTAATGAGGGGCTGGCGGCCACTATCCCTCCCAGGGGCGCCCCCTCCCAGGGGAGTGATGACCCCTGGGCCACTGCCATCCTCTGAACAATCATCCTGCATGTCCCCTCACGAATGCTACTCAACAAGCTGGAAGCTCCGCCACCATGGGCTCCCCCATGAATCGAACCCTCGACTTTCGGCTCATAATTCTAATCCTCAGATTAACTTTGGTAACTCTTTTGCGAAAGTGGTTTCAGGAAATCCCCATCCTTTGAATTCTACTTTTCCACAGGCCACAGGTAATATTGCTTCATTTTCTCATATGGTTTCTGATAAAATGCATTATATCCCTAAACCAGTTAGGAAAGAGGATTATTATTCTTTTACTATTGACGAAAATGTTTACCAACAACGCCTTGCTGAGTTTTCTTATTCTTTAATCGGGCGGGTTATTTTGGGCAAAGGTAACAAGCCATGGCGGCATGGCCTACTATGCTTTTGCATAAAAGGCTATCCGAGCTATGGGGTATTAAAAATGGCGGGAAACTAATTCCCTTGGGCAAGGGATACTTTTGTGTCAAATTTTTCCATGCGCAGGATCGAGCTCGTGCTCAACTACGTATCAATTGGGCGCTTAATCCGGGTACTATTCGACTCTCTCCATGGGTCCCGGATTTCAATCCGTACAAGGTGCACACTTCTGTGGCCAGCGTTTGGGTCCGCATTTTCGAGCCCAGTTTGGAATACTGGGATCCTAATACCATCTTAGGGATCGCCAGTGCTATTGGAATCCGTTACAAATTGATCAGCGCTCGCTTGATGGTTCCCTGGGACATTTCATTCGTGTGCTGGTGGATATTAATCTCGCCAAACCGTTGGAGGATCACATTATGGTGGAAGAAGTTGGTCAGTGTTCCGTTAGTTATGAGAAACTTCCTGAATTTTGTTCGAAATATTATATTACGGGACACTCGACGGCTTCTTGCCGTCTTACCCCTGCGGGAAACTCAGCTACGGAAAGGCGCGCCACCCCTAAACATGGGCGTGCCAGTGCTTCAGCAGCTCGTTCGAACTCCGTTCAACGAGGACGCTCCAGAGTTTGTAAAGTTTACCGTCCTGTGCAGCAAGACAAGGGCAAGGCGTTGACGACTCAATGGGAAATACGGGTTCGGCTATGCGAGAAAGATCCCCTACCTGTGCAATAGTCACTTGTCGTTCTTCTGATATACAAATGAGTAATACTTTCGAGGCTCTTGCTTCAGATGACATCCCCGACCAACCATCCGCAGATTATCAGACAGATTATCCAGCGAGGGAATCGATCCCCAAGGCCCCTACTTCCAACACTGGCCCCCTCTCCACTATTATGCCTCTTACGGTCCAGTATCCGTTGGAGAAGCCTATCCGGGCTCTGAGTCGTGCCTTCCGAGACAGTTCTCTGGATTCGGCTAAATCCAGGCTAATTCAGACTGACTAAGGGTCCATCACTTGCTATTCATGACATTAATATTGAACCAGATCGCCCAGGACCGAATGAATTAGATTTTGCAGCTTCAAAGAGATGGGCAGATTATGCAGATGAAGTGGCCAACTCTCAGTCGTCAGATTCTGCAGCACACCACACTTGTGTTTTTACCGCGCGATCGTCACGAGTGCCACCCCCACCACCGTCTCAATGAATTGCATCTTCTGGAACATCCGAGGGATTGGGAACATTGCCACTCGTAATGTTCTTAAGGCTTTATGTCAGAAGCATAAACCTTCTATTTTAGCTATTTGTGAGCCTAAGGTGGACATCTCATCAATTTTGGATTCTTATTGGAGTAGTTTGGGATTGAGGTTCGTGGCTCAGAGCTTTCGGGCTAACGGACGAGCTGATATTTGGGTCTTTTGTGATGCTGGTATTTCTGTCCAAAGTCAGGTTTGGTCTTCTTCTCAATGTATTATTTTGCAAGTTCAATTTGGTTCTATGGTTTTTCATATTGGTTTTGCTCATGGTTTATGTGATCATATTGCTCGCCGTGCACTTTGGTTGGATTTGAGGAACTTGGGTCTTACTGATCTGGTGCTTATTGGGGACTTTAACGCTGTGTTGGGTCATCATGAGCGCTCGAGCAGTGGGATTTTATCCCAGGTCTCTTGTCAGGATTTCAGGGACTTTTTGGAGGATGCTGGTTTGTTTGCAGCGCCAACTACGGGGAATTCGTTTACTTGGTGCTCCCCCCGAATGCCTCTATCTCTTCTTCAGGCTAAGTTCGATCGAGCCCTAGCAACGTGTCGATTTTTCTCTCTTTGGCAAGTTGTTAAGGGCTTGGTTCTTCCTCGCATTGGATCCGATCACCATCCCATTTTGCTTTCTTGTTCTTCTTCTATTAGCAGGGGTCCGATTCCGTTTCGTTTCCAGCATATGTGGGTTTATCATGACACATTTCACGATTTGGTTACCATTTCTTGGGCTATGCCTTGCGCCTCGCCCAACCCACTGTTAGGCGTCATGTGGAAGCTCAAAAAGCTACGGCAAGCTATTAAGGTCTGGAACAGGGATGTTATTGGGGATGTTAGTCGCATGGAGTATTAGATGGAGCACGTTCGTCAGATTCAGGCAGATATTGAGACTTTGGGTTGTACAGCTGCTCGTCGGGACATGGAGATTGACGCCCAGAATGTTCTGTCTCACACGTTATTACAATCGGAATTCCTTAAGCAGAAGGCCCGCTCGGCATGGCTTAAGGATGGGGATCGTAATACATCATTTTTTCACCGGCGTTGCCAAATTCGTAATGGACGTACGGGGATTCAAGGTCTTATGATCGATGGGAGTTACATAGATGATCCAACGGTTCTTGGGAATCATATTATATCCTTCTATAAGGAGCTCTTTGCGGACACTGGGGGTACCATTGCGGATTATACTATGGTGGATCAGGTTATTTCCCCAGGGTAGGGGCGTTGGATAATGCTAGTTTGACAGTCATCCCTTCGGATTCAGAGATTAAGGAGGCGGTGTTTGATATGGATGCCGATAGTTCTCCAGGGCCAGACGGATTCAATGGGACTTTCTATCGCCATTTCTGGGATGTCATTTCCGTCGAGGTGATGGCCGTTGTTCGATTTTTCTTCATCAGCTCGTCCCTACCATTGGGTTTAAACGCTAGTTTCATGGCGCTCATCCCAAAGACTAAGGATGTTAATGCTATTGAGGACTTCCGCCCGATTGTTATGAGTAATTATTTTTTCAAGATTATTACTAAGATATTGGCTACGCGTTTAGGTTCGATTATCTCTGCCTATTTATCTCCTACGCAGTTCGGATTTATCCCGGGGAGGTAGATTCACGATTGTATCGCCATGGTCTCTGAAGGGTTCAATGTCTTGCATGGTCGATCGGACGCAAATATGATCTTAAAGATTGATATCCGAAAGGCGTTTGATACGTTAAAGTGGGGTTTCTTAATACACGTTTTGCGCCGCTTTGGTTTCTTAGAGATTTTTATTCACTGGGTGGATGTTATTCTTCGGTCGTCCAGAATATCAGTGCTACTTAATGGGATGCCGGTGGGGTACTTCTCCTATTTTAGAGGGGTCAGACAGGGTGATCCTCTATCCCCGTTACTTTTTTGCATCGCGGGGGAGGTACTTAGTAAATTTATTGAAGTTGCGGTTGCTCAAAATCGACTAAGTCCGTTCATCGCGCCTAGACGGATCATCTTCCCATCGTCCATCTTGTACGCGGATGATATTGTTGTTATGTGTGGGGCGTCTTCAGCCAACGCTCGTATCCTTCTTCAGATCCTCACCCTTTATGCTAATATCTCGGGCCAAGCTTTCAATCCTCGGAAACTAAAGCTTACTTTGGCCCCCGGGTCTCATCTTATGTACGTGGGATCCAGCCCAGAACGTTCCCCACAATATATATAGGCACACCAATTTTCAAGGGTGCCCCTAAGGTTGCGGATTTACAGCCCGTGTTTGATAAGGTCATCCTCAATTCAGAAGATGGAAATGTTCTTCTCTTTCCCTTGCTGGTCGAGTTTGTCTTGTTAATTCGGTGATTACTAGCTCTTTGTGCATACCATGATGGTTTATAAATGGCCTCGAACCTTGCTCAAACAAATGGAAAGGGCCATGCGTAACTTCATTTGGACTGGGAATGTTCATACAAAGGGGTCGGTGGTGGTTAGTTGGAATCGGTGTTGCACGCCTCGGGATAAAGGGGGTTGGGCGTTCGATCGATTGTGACGGCTAATACGGCTTTTTTGATGAAATTGGACTGGAAGGTTATGAACTCGGACTCGGCGATCTTTAGAACCCTTAGGCAGCGATACTTGACGGCTGATGGGGCAGTCCGAAGGTCGTTTGTCCCTTCTTCTATCTGGACTGGGATTAAACCTTATATTACGGATTGTTTGGATGACTCTCGATGGATCCCAGGGGCTAATTCCGATGTATTATTTTGGATTGACAACTGCCTGGGTTACTCTATTGCAGACAAAATTGGTATCCCGCAGGAATACAGATACTTATTTCAGCATCGCATTTCGGACTACTTTTATGACGAGTCCTGGCACTTCACCTTCGCATTTGTGGAAGCTTATTTGGATATGGTCCGGGATATTGTGCGAGTCCCTATTGCCCCTTCCTCGAGGGATACGCGTATTTGGCTGAATTCGAAGGATGGTTTGGTCTCTTCGAAAGCAGCATATGCTCATGTGCGTCCCCACTATCCGGCAGTCAAGTGGGGTTCTTGGATTTGGTCGCAACACATCCCGGAACGGCGATCGGTTATGACGTTGCGGGCTATCCACAATCGATTGGATGTCTTGGATTTATTATGGGCCAGGGGGAGTTTCATTGGCCCCTCGGTTTGCGCTCTTTTTTGTGCCTTTGCAGAATCGGTTGACCATTTATTTGTCTCTTGTGTCTTTGCAGGGGCTCTCTGGCGATGGATTTTTTATTCTTTTCACGTTCACCCATTTGAGGCTCATAGTTTTAATGAAGGGTGGCGCTATTGACACCCCCTTTTTTTATGAGTACACCCATCTTCTAATGAACTTTCACTTTTTCAAATATGTGATGAGCGGGTTGCTTTTCATGGCGTGTGGCAATTTTATCCTATCATGAAAAAGCTCATTTGGCATATCCGATGACAAGATGGAATGAGTTGGGTTTTTCACAACAAAATTTGGACGGTGGATGGCATTTTCTACTATTCATCTTCGGCACGTTGGCATGATGGCAATCAAAATCTTCACGATGGATCGGGCATGCACACAATTTTTTGTCATAGCGTGATCGTGCCTTTAGAAGACCTTCTCATCTCAGTATTTTTCAACCCGAAAACTTGAAAAATAACATATTTTATGTTATAAACTAAGAATATACGGGCGGGATATGAATACTTTATTGTTCGAATCTTCAAGATTTGGGTGTTGAAAAAAGGGTTTGTATAAAGAAAAAACTTTCTCGAGAAGAAGAAGGATGGATGAATGATGTGGGTATTTAGAGATTTGGGGGTGTATTTAGGGGGCTTTTAGTAAGGGTATTATAGTCTTTTAACTTAGGGGCATTTTTGAAATTTTAGAAAGTGGGTGTTTCTTTCAATAGCGGGTGTTTAATGAATCGTTGTGGTTGAACTTTCTATGTGTTCCTATGGCGTGTGGCTATCCTATCATCAAGCTCATTTGGCATATCGGAATGAGTTGGTTTTTCACAACAAAATTTGACGGGGATTCGCGCTACTATTCATCTATCGGTTCTCATCGTTGAATCATCTTCATTGGATCGAGCATGGACTCGATGTATGTGGTAAACTTCTCATTGGAGAAGAGACAAGCACCGAAGATCGTGGAGGTGGCAAAAACCTCGCCAGGGATGGATCAGAATGGCGATACACATTGGGGCGCCTGGCAATCTCTCGCTCATCCGGGGGATTTGGTGGTCTCACGGGGTTTTTCGGAATCGTTGTGGTTCGAGCTATGTGTTTGAAGTCAAGGCCGCGCAAGAATGTGGGCGATTCACTATGCTTTTGAGTACGACACAACTTGGGCCGAGTCGGACTCGATGTATGTGGTAAACGGCTGGAGAAGAGGAGGCTCGCGCCACATCGCAAATTATCTCGCACCTCCTCGCTCATATGGATTTGGTGGTCTCCATAC
Source organism: Rehmannia glutinosa (assembly GCA_016081115.2). Lineage (NCBI taxonomy): Eukaryota > Viridiplantae > Streptophyta > Magnoliopsida > Lamiales > Orobanchaceae > Rehmannia > Rehmannia glutinosa. The sequence goes on along the minus strand of CM071937.1, from coordinate 57,209,201 downwards.
GGGAAGGCAATCGGGTGGTTTTTAGCGGAATGCGTACACATGGTGGGCGCCCACTCGAGGAGCTCGTGTTTATTTCTTTCCCACTATTTTGCTAGCTAACGATCGCTTCCTCGGTTTCTTTCCCACTGACGCTCTTTCACTCATGGGGGGTACACTTTTTCCTCTCAAGGGTTTTCCCCACAAGGGTGGATTTTACCTTGGGAGGTTTTAACGAGGCCTTAACCATTCAGCCATTTGGTCGGCTTGTGACCATTTCGTTTTCATTTATGACATTGTTTCAGGCTTACTTTTGGTTATCTGATCAACCTGTGATCAGGAATACACTCTTTTCATTTTTTATATATATTATCGAATTTATTAAAAAAATTCAATTAATTTGATTGGTAAACACCATTTTTTGTTAATTAAATGTATATTTATTAAATTTTAAATACATTATAAATCAATAATATCGATCAATTAATATCTGTTTTCATTAATAGCTTTCTATGGTACCAAGGCTAATAATTTATAAAGGTTTTACCGTAATTATATCGAACACAATTAATACTACTTTTACCAGCCAAGCATGAGAAAATGAGCTATAAAGCAACAATCATAAGCAATCTTGTAAACATGTCATCCAAAGATCTCATGTTAGGATTGTTTCAATAGGCTGTATTCCCTTTGATCCCAGATTACCCTTGCCAGCTTGTTAATCATTTTACAAAACCCACATTCAGGGAAATACGATTACTTTCTAAGGAGAGAGTCTGGATAGGCTACCTTTCTATACGTTCTGAATGAATTGGATAGTACTTCTGGGACCCTCTTGACGGTTTACTTATGACTGATTGCTTGGTAGATATATGTCCCTTTCCAGTTTCATCACTAGATATTTCAAGACCACAATCAATACAAAGGGATTCAACTTCTGATTCCTGAAAAAAACCAGGTCTAATAAGATAATTTGAACTTTTTATATTTTCTTCGATAAACAAGTATCAGCCAGAAAATGAAATCCCGTCATCTTCTAACACAGAAGGAAATAAGAAGCAAACTGACAATAAAGATCTAAAAACCTTCATCATTAGAAGCTTGGATAAGTACACCAGTGGATATGGTTGCAGCTTGTATCCTCCATAACTGACACAGGCCAATGCCAATATCCGTACCTTTATATAGTCAATTTCAAGGGCGAAAAAAGGAGAATTAGCTCTTACCTTCATAAGACATTGCATTAGAAAACACAGGAATACTAGAGAGAATCTTTGGTCCAATAAATAGATTTCACCACATAAAACAGGCTCAATAAATTTGGTGCATAAGGTTTTTTGAAGAATCTGCCACAGAATGCGAAAAGACAACTCCTGAGTAAGATAGAAAAAACAATGAATAATTTGCCAAAACCAACTTATCAGAACCACCCCCCCAAATTATAACTACGAACATTTTGGGAGGTTCTCCATAAATACAAATACAAACGGTTGAGTACTCTTTTTCTATTGAAATAATTACAAAATAAGCCTGAGGTTTGGGTTAGTTACAAAAAAAAAAAAAAAACAGAGATGTTAGAAAATTACAAAAAAAACCTAGAGGCTTGATTTTTGTGTTAAATGTAAGGGGGTAATTGTAATATATTAACAAATGTAAGGGGGTGTTTGAAATGTTTTTGCTTATGAAGGGGGTAAAAAGTGTAACACAGAATCAAACCTCAAGGAGTTTTTTCGTAATTAACCCAAACCTCAGTTGTAGTTTTTGTAATTATTCTTTCTATTTTAACATTATTCCATGCTTTTCTTGTTTTCCTTGTCGATTCTCAAATCATTCCCTCTTTTTCTTCCAGCGGGCATATATATCTCGTCCAACACGGGTCCAATGCAAATATATGTGCAACCTTCTCTGACCCTGATAACCTGAGATTCTGTATGGCTCCAAATGCCCAAACAAAAATCTACCCATTGGTCACAATGATAAATAAAAGCAACCATCCGCATGTGAATAGGTGCACAAGGAGCTGCGAGATGGATATAAAGAGACACATAAAATACAGGGATATATATATACACATGAGATAACAACCTCATTGATGTAAGGTTCGAGAATGCAGTACTGCAGAAAGGATGCCTCCTCTTCCGTAGTATATATGAATCGCTTGTAATTCCCCAGACGGTAATATCTGGTTAAAACACTTAACAAATTAAGAAGTCGATATCATACAGAAAAAAGTGAATCACCTTGCAACTTCAGTATAATCTGATTAGAAAATGGAAAAGCTACAGACACTCCTAATTACCTTAATAGTCCCCGGGCAAAACAAATCTCTCTTGACTTCATGATTGCAGAAGGAATGCGGCGGAACCACAAAGATAAAGATTCACCCTGTAGATTGGGACGAGCAACTTCAAGGATTCATGAACAAGGAAAAGGGTTGTGTGTTATAAATAAACAATTGAAGAGTTTAAGAATTACTTGGTTGTTTGATCCCAGATGGAGAAGAAGATAAATTGAATAAAACTCAGCTTCATTATGGCACATCGAATGTGAAGCTCGATGTGTTCCATACAAATTAAATAAAGTTGTCAGAGCTTTCATAAGCTGCTCCACATTGAGGTGAGACATAGAAGCAGCATTTGGAGTCCCACAAGATCTATGCAGATGGTGATATGATATAATGTGAAACTTGACCTGTATAAAGAAAACATAAGCATCTGGATTTGGAAAATTTACACTACATGGTTCAGCACAAGCATGAGGGCAAACTCAAGGAATAATAGCCAAGTAAAAGTCTTTTTGGCAGCTTTTTAAAATTTTCAAATCCATCAAAAGCGGACCACGTTTAACATACACAGAGCCGAAGGAAGAGGGGAAGCATGCGATTTCCATGTGAAATTATAAAAAGGAGTACTCTGCCAAGATTTTCAAACAACAATGAGAAGAGGAAGTAACTCGTAGAGTAAGTCACAGATCAAACCACTGAAACAGGGAAGAGGGATGAACAAGCCATTTAGTTCTTTTATCGTCCCAAAACTGCTTGTAGTTTGATTTTGTTTTCGCTTTTTCCCCTTTAAGTTGGAAGAGGGTGTGGTGGGAGGGGGGGGGGGCGCTGTTCTCTGAAAAGATATGGACTTGTCTTCTAGCTTTTACGCACTTCCTTCTATTGTCCAGAAATCAACTGTATTCACTCAAAATCTTTTGTCTCATAAGGTACGTATAAGTATATAGATTGGCCAGAAGCACGCTTCTGGAAATTAACATGATCCTTACGTTACCGCATCCCACCCCATCCGTGAACCCCAGCGAAAGAAGAACAAGAAAGACCTTTAATCAGATGGGGAAAAAGCAATAATAAAAGAAAAGACAATAACAAAACACAACAAAACTAAGGTAGTGATTTGATACCAAAAAAATCTCATTTTCATTCCGTTAAGAGAATTTTTTTGCCCCAAATTACGATTGCTTACGAAAATTTTCAGAAAATACACTATTCACTCACTTTCACTTTTTCTTCCCACCAATCAATTCTACCCATTTTTAAAAAAAAATCACCAATTTTCAAATTCTATTATTCACCCACTCACATTTTCAATCATTATTTTACTATTTCTATATCCAAAATTTCATTATCACAATCACATATCAAAATTCATTCTTCTTCTTTCAAAAAAATTTCATGACTAATCTTTTGCTGAAAAAAAAAACAAAATGAAAGGATATCCAGTCGCACCCTAAGACATTCAAATACAGAGACATAGCAAACCATTGTTTTACAATGTAGTCCAAACTCATTCTTCATCTGAATAAATAATATTTTGTTATAGGAATTCAAATAAAACACATTCAAAAAAAAAAAAAAAAAAGTCCCATGATATTCCTGATGTTTAAAAACAATTAAATTAAGCTAAACAGAGAAAATTAAGAACAACAAAATCGGAGCAGAAAATAATGAACAATGATAACTGTTCTTTTCCATCTGAATTATCTTATGTTCAACACATTGTTGGATCTTCCTTTAAAATTTCAAGCTTCCTAGCCATCTAAGTCAGCACCCTATTTATGAATTCTTTTACAAACTTCTCTCAAAACTCATTGAAAGCCAAACTAACCCAAGGAATCCATAGCTTAGCAGGACAGAAAGGAGTTTGGGTGATTGGCTTAACTGAACATGTCAGTTGGAGAAGTAGCATTGTCCGGGAAGACTCTTTGGCACTAAGGAGATGAAACATGGCAAACCACGGAATCATCCAGAAAGGTAGCCATTAAATCACCAATGACTGGGATCAACTATTAGAGACTGATGCAACCATTACTCAATATTCCATTCCCTCTATAAAGTAAACAGACATTAACACCCAGAATTAAATTAAGCAGACATACAACTCAGTTCCTACTCAAGTTCATCTTCTTGTGCCTCTCACCTTATTCTATTTTTCGAGTCTATTATTATTTCATTTAAAATCAGTGAATATCACAATGTTATCTGCAAGACTGCAACTAAAAAAAAAGGAAAGATATGACATGCAACTCTATCCCAATAGTTTGTCATCCTAATTGCACAAAATAAAATTCTCTCTTTTACCAATCCACAGAGGATGGTCGCATAGACATTCCACCTTTCGTAGATGGAAGACTTTCCAGGCTACAGGAAAAACATCCAATTACCTAACACAGCATGGAAAGCAGTCTCGACATACAAGAAATAAGAAATTCCCAAACCTGTATCTGATGGAACCCTAGCATACTTAAAAAAAATCAAATCTCTTTGTATGTTGTATTAAGAGGCCAAATGAAACGTGCCTTTGTACATGGATAAAAGGGGACAAACATGAAAAATTTCAAGACACCTCACATTCCAAGAAACTGGAATCTTATAAAATTAAGAGCTATGTACGGTTATCTAATCATGAGATTTTTCTTATATTTGGAACCGATTATGCATGACAGATATATTACTCATAGCCTACCCAAACGCCATCAGCCTAATTTTTTATTTTTGAGGCTTTACACCATTCGTTGTTCTTCAACAGCCAGTCCTTGAAACCTAGATAGTCTATGTGGTGTGTAAGCCCAAAATTTACAGTAAGCTAATCCTAGCGAAATTAGAAGTAACGAAAGCTATTCCCACCTAGGCCCTCTTCTGAGCACAGAACCTTTAACCAGGCAAAAAGCTGAATTTTAGTGTTGATGAATATATTTTCATATATTGATAACAGGACTTTAGAGTATTGCTGATGTTTGTTTAAATAGAAGTTCATATTACAAATAGAGTAATTTTGACTATATTCATTGTGCAAACATTTTTCAGAGTTCCTCCAATATGGAGAGGTATAAATTGAAAGCACCATCAACCTTTTAAAAGTTAAAACTCCCCAGAATAATTTACAAAGATCAATTGAGTTATCTTTTTTGCCTTTCAAGAGTTCAACACTCCATTCCCAAACAGATCATAGTTGTTAAAGTGATAGGTGACGCCAAGGCGACAAGTCATTGCCTGGGGCCAGCTGGCCTAGGCGACAAAAGGTGATGGTCTGGCCATGCAAGGCGACAACAACTCGAAAACATGTTATATATTTATATTCTTCTAAAAATCAACTGCAGAAAATAATAAATCATATCAAACAATTAATAAACTATATCAAACACCGCAATCAATCATGGAACGGGTTTTTACTTGCTGATTTTTACTTTTCACTTTGCACTTTCACATTGCAAACGGGTTTTTAGCCATAGAACCCTAAAGTTTTTAAGGGTCTTTTTACTAAAATCCCTTTTTATTTTATTTTTAAAAAAGAAAAATCCAAAATCGCCTTGGCTGGAAAAAGCGATGCTTTTTCTCGCCTTTGGCCTCTCCCAAAAGCAAGGGCTAGGCGAACCAGGTGATGGCTTCACCATTTTTTGTGGCCTGAAGGTGCACCAAGGCGAAAACCGTAGCCTGTGGCCTAAGCCGGCTTTTAACAACTATGAGACAGATAAATACTTTTCCAATTCAACATGGACCCTCCCATAAGAAATTCTCTTATCCCTCTTTCTTAAGTACGACAAAAGGAAATTACCAACAGTATTACCAAAATATTCTCATTCATACATAATGAAGCCTGAAGAAACATACAGCAGAATTGACTGAACCTTTTGTCCACATCTTGTGATACAAAGAACAGGCACAGGTAAGGAATCTTATTCCATGAATCATGTCCTGGGCATCCATTAAATATCATGCAAACCAAATACAGACAGACTCTGGCTCTTATACTCATGTGTCTCAGTGTAGGTGAATCTTGTCTCACTCAACCTGGTACGACTCCTATTTGCTAAAAGAGGATAATTTGATCCCAATTCAGTATAAACAAGAGACAGAAAATAAACAAAACCATCCGTGAATGATTTTGAATAACGGAACATTAAAATATATAAAATGTGACAGAAAATGAAGTATCAAAGTATCAACTGATAGTAAAGCAAGCTTCAGAAGAACAAAGATGAAAAAGATGGGAGCTGATATGAAATGAAGGTTGAAGGTCAATTATGCACCAAAAAGTTCACAAAAGCATCATTAGAAGATTTGTAACATCCGTAATCTTAGTTCTCATGTTTAATTGATTAATTTTCTAAAAGAAGTGGAATCTAGTACGTCATAAAGCAGAACTCATAGCAAGCACATTTACCATTCACTGGACTACAGAAAACAAAAGCAAGCGGACACTACTACTAAACAATTGAACTCATTGAAGCAAGACCAAATATGAGACTGTTTGAAGAATATGAAGATAAACAATCATCAAATACATTCGATAAACCAACATACCATTCTCTCGTACATATGTATCACTTGATCACTGACAGCATTCTGCATGCTAAGATCTTGCCTAATGGACCTGGTCCTGTCAAAGACGAAATCATGAACCACCTCAAAAGGACGATCACTAGAATGCAGCAAGTTGAGAAGATAATTTAGAGTGTCTTCCAACACGGGGACAGGCCGCACATCAGAAGCTTGCACGTCTTTTGTGCTTATAGTTCTGCAGAACTAACAAGGCAAGAAGATCAAAAGTTTTTCATATGAACCATACAAGATTAACATGTATTATCTAAAAATTTATTTTGGCGATGACTAGATTTAGTGCTTGATTGAGGTAAGAAGAGCAAGTGCCGACAACAAACTATTTCTCTCTAATGGTTCAAAGTAACAATTACCAAAGTTCTTTGACCAGATCAAGTTCCACGGACCACCTACTAATAATACCGGGTGGCACAATTCACACCCTTTTTCCTATAATTACACCCAGCTCTCTATAATTACATAAATGTCATGATTTTGAAAGAATATAATGCCCTTACTACCTAAAGTTGATGTCACATGATTGTACCACAAAGTCATGTGCCACATGATCGTATCACAAAGTCATGTGTCACATGATCATACCAAACGATTGTACCACATGATCGTCCCACAAAATTGGAGGAAGGGTAATTGGGAATGATGGGGGGTGTATTAAGTAAATAGGTTGTTTTAAAAAAGAGGATGGGGTGTATTTAGATGAAAAAGGGGTGTGAATAGCGTCATCCATAACATATCATCATGTGTTCTTGGTTTAGATACGATCAAGGAATCATATCCTCCATTTATGGTTAGCTACACATTCATGTTGCATGACCGGTTTACCATTTCTTTGTGTTAAAGTTCATCCCATTCTCACTTCACTTTCTCCTCCACATAGTGGCATGTCCATGGGATGCTCAAATTTAACTATCCATTCAGAAATTACAAGATGTTATTTCATGAACTCTTCCCCTCGCTTCACATGGTTTCGGTATTATATAGAACTTGTCCCCTACTATTCCATGCCTCTTAATAGGTGTCTGACACCTCTTACATCTCATACTCGGCATATTTCATTCCTGAAATATTGCATGAGAAGTATCATACAAACTGCCAATTTGATGTTATGTTTCTTTTACTACAAGAAAAGTAAATAACCGACAGAATTTCTTTCAAGACTTGAAGAACACTGCAGTTAACATCCCATTGCCAAGAGGGGCAGCCTCAAGAATGAATGCATAAAAAAATATGGCGACATCAAGGAGATTTTTTATTTGTCAGGTTTATTTTTGATATGGGAGTGAAATCCTTCATTCGACTTCAATATGATAATTACTCTGATTTCCAGCTGTGTGTTGTGCAGCTCACACGAAGTGAATGAACGGAAGCTCAAAGAACTTACGGGTGAGCTTAGGCTTACTCTCAACCTATTTGATTATGAGGCTTAATACCTATATTATGTGGCCAACTTAAGAAGTTTAATATTGCCAATGTTCTCGATCTATTAAATATTTAAATGAGTTTAATCAAGATAAAATCATCCTCCCCAGAAAGTAGAAACCAAACCCTTGTGGGCTCAAAATCTCAATAAACGTACACAATCATTCACTCGAACAGCTATACGACAATAAAAGTTTTAGTTCCAATATTAGAAAGAACATTCATAATTTAAAGCACCTTTTTAACTGCAAGACTAGGTGAAGTTTTAGCAGGATTCCCATGGAGCCTCTCAAAGACAGCTAAATCCCGCAGCCTCTCGCGCCTTGCCCTCTCCTCCACTGCAACAAACAGACATCAATTCAACAATTGAAATCGACATCACAAGACAAAATAAATATTGACCCAAAAATGAAAAAGTGATGGGGATACCTGGGCACATGAAAGGGCAGGTTCCGACTAAGGCGGGAAAATCTTGACGGCCATCGTCATTATCATTTCTGCTACTACCATCACTGTCGCAACTGCTGGTGGTGGTTTTCTTAGAGTAGGTAATCCTAGAGCTATTGGAGTTTGGATTTGAAGGTTTGGGATAGTTAGGATTATGGGCTATGGTAGAATTTGGATAAGAAGAAGAGGAGGAAGAAAAATTGTTTCTTCTGTTCATGGGTTTGTGTTTGTGGGACTGACGACTCCTGTCCGCCATGGTTGAAGACGACCTTGAGGTTCTCTTAAAATTTACACGATACAACCGTCTCAATTTCTAATGTTATGGGGCTTAAGTTTATGTGACGGAATCCTAAAAAGACGAAAAATATAAGTCTTTTTTATGGGTTTGGTTTAAAATTACATTTATATTTAGAATTCGTCTTATAGATAATGTTCACTACGGACATACAAGCTTTTGCTAAATTTCATTTCAAAATTATTGTCTCAAAAGTAATATTATAAAGTTGACTTTCTCTAGTTTAATTAAATACACAATTATCAAATGATGGATTATATTTGGTTGATGCTGCTTAAATCCGCATATCACTTCAAATTAGGAAATCTAATTGTTAACGGGTTGGGTTGGGTCAGTGTTGGCCCACCGAGCCAAGGGAAAAATCGGGTCGAGCAAGTGGGGCAAATAGTGATCGGGCCGCTATGTTTGGAGCTCAATCCGGCCCAGCCCATAAAAATACTCGTATAAAATCAGGCCGAATGGGTCGAGCCAAATAAGTTCGGTTAATTTCGGGCCTCTGAAAATGAAGCCCAATCGGTGTTTTTATCGAATCGGTCCCGTGGGCTGGCCCATCGGGCTAGGCTCATTTTGATAGCTCTAATTCTGATAAAAGTTCAACTTCTTCGAAGCTGGTAGTTCATTGACTTGGGAACTTGTCTGTGATAATTTAGCAAACATTAAACAAGCCTTGGAGTTGTCCCAGTGAGACCCCTCTGATGCTCAAGTGAGTCCTGGTAGGAGAGAAAATCCAAAGCAAAGGACGTCGTAATTAGGGGTTTCAATTTTCGGACCCGACATGAACCTAACACGAAATTAGTAGGTATGGGTTCAGGCTTCGTGGGTCTAGGTCGAAATCGGGTCGAACTCGAATAATCCACCAATTAAACAGGTCGGATTTGGGTCGACTTGTTATGACCCATTTAACCCGTCTAACTAGTTTGTGAATTTCAAAAAAATTAAGTAAATAATTAATTATAAGAAAAAACAAAAAACAAGGCATGTTCTTAAAACTTCAATTCTAAAACCTCCTTAACTATGTATGTTGTTATTATTTTGTATGTTACCTCAAAATATGATAAGTATGTTATGTTATTTATGTAATTATGTTATTTCTTTTTGAATATAGTGAATTATAATATTTTTTTATTGACTGAATAGTGTGCTATAGCGATTGATTTTAAAAAAATTAAATTTATTTAGTTGAAATTATTGAATGTAAGGACAAATAATTTTATTATACGGGTTAAACGTGTAATACCCCAAAATTTTACGATATTTGGATTTAGAATATTGGACCTTTAAGATTTTTAACTTTGACCCAAATTAGAATTTTCAGTCTAGGTCTTATCAATCCCAGTATTAATAATATTGACAGGCCCATATATAAGCTTATTGTTATATTTTTAAGGGCTTGTGTGCAGTTTCTAGAAGATTAAAAAATCTGCAGAAAATCTCTTAGTTAAATTTCAAATTTAAAATATATTTTATCTTTATCTTTATATATCAAATTGTTTTTTGTAAAAATCTTTATATATCGAAGTAGATAAAACAAATCAGATCTTTTCAACAGAACCGGCCTATAACTGATACCCAATAAATCACCATCTCCACAATCATTCTAAACTCCCACTACTCCAGCAAAACTCACGTAATACTCTGCAATATCACATTCTCTAAAAAACCCACGTTCTCTTGGAACACAACCCCCCCTCAAACTCGAATACAACTGATATCACTATATTCCCACTTCTCCTTCTCAAGAAATTCATAACCATTCTCACGTGAGCCTCGGGTAAAAAGAAAATAAATTCTCTTTCAAATTCCTTTTAGTTTTCTGTCAAGTCCAATCCCTCACCATGGCCAAATATCAGTTAATTCTCTAGAAAAAATTTCAAAAAAAGGAAAAATAGAGACAAACGGCAGCCGAGACCATCGTCCGACTGTCATCAAACCACTACGAGCCTCCACCAGTCACCACCCCCAAGCCCAAAATCATAACCCTAAGACCAAACACCCAAATTAGTATTTCCAACCGAGAACTCCGACTCACCCAAAAAAAAGGGTAATGGCAAAACCCACCGTCAAACGTAAGTCTCGTCTTAGTAGATCGCTCGAATAGAAACCCACGCATACTCTCCTATGCCCAAACCCTTATTCCAACACCCCGTCGGAAAACAACTCAAACCCCGAGCCTAGCCCAAGTTCTGTCAACCCAAAAACCCAAAAGAAAACTATAAATCTCGAGCCCAAATCGACGCCTCCGCCTCTGCCGTCGTCACACCACCTTGCTGCTACCGCCAGTGAGAGTACGGGGGAGAGGGAAACAGAGTGAGACTAAGAGAGATATGGCATAAGGGAGGGGGAGATTTGAGGGAGAAAATCTGAAACCATCTTTTCTTTTGGCAGAGAGAGAGAGAGAGAGAGAGAGAGAGAGAGAGACGAGACGGGGGAGATTGTAAAGAAAAAGGGTTGTGGTTGGGTTCTTTTCTTTTTCTTAAAAACATGGGATCTAATTCTCTATTTTATAAAAATTACAAGATCACCCCAGATTCTTTATTTTCATTTCTAAAAGCCTCATTTCAAAAATTTCAGATTTACCCCAAACTTCCCAAATACTTCCAAGCTAGCCCATTTGATACTAACTTTAAAAAAAAAAATCATTTATATATTTACTACTTAAGCTAAAATTTCTTCTTTATTTACTACTTAAGCTAAAATTTCGAAAACCATTATGTATTTATTTTTTATTTATTTATTTATAAGAACCCATTCTTACGAGGTCTAGAATTCTCAAACAAGCACGCATTCATATTTCCGTATTTCATATTATTAAGAAGGGGATTATTGCTTGTGTTTACTTTAAATGTTATGCTTAATTGTTAGATGCGTGTTTATGTTAAATATGATGCGAGACTTTGAGACTATTTATTCTTAATTGTACACGAGACTATGAGACTATGATACTTAATTGTACGTGAGACTATGATCTTTTTCCATGAATATTTATGTTAATTGTTATGCATGTGTATTTAACTTAAACAATTGCTTTCCCACTGAGTTGAGGATAACTCACCCCAAAAATTTCAATATTTCAGATTGAGGAGTCTGTCGTGGCGGGTGAATTGATCATGGATGATTTGTTTTATTGTCAAATTTTCATTAGTAGTAGAAATTTCTTGAACAATGTTGGATATTTTTAATTTTCTGTATATTTTTTTAAAAATGTACAATGCCTTAGTTATTCATTTGTTTATCGAGGATAGAATTTTAATTTAAGTTAGTTATTTTTATGCTTTTGGAATAAAATAGATGAATCATTTTTGTTATATTTTTAGCTATTACTATGAACTTGTTATTTTGTGGTTATTATTATGCGTAATTGCACTTTCTGAAAATTGGGGTGCTACATTAGTGGTATTAGAGCAGGTCTACGTTTCTATAGACTTGAAAAAAAAAATATATGGAACTTTTTTTAAAAATAATCTATGATCAATCACCTTCGCCATACCACGTCAACTCCAAGGTAACACTTATTTTTACATCATGTTGCATTACGAATTTTGAGCTTTAAGTCATGTATTGTGCATTATGTTACTTTATGAGATTAGAGTCTTATGTTAATGTCAATTAGTCACATTTTGTTAATGTTGTGAAATGATATATATTTCCATGTTTACTATGCTTTGTAGTTAAGAAAATTTCATGGCATTTAAATTTTTTATGGGCCTAATATATATAGTTAGATTACTGGCACTCATGAGACCACTAGGAAGTCAGTTATTTGTCTCAATGCCCGTAAAAAGAAGCGTATTAGAGACTTTAAGAACTATGAGAGATTGGGTGATAATGATTTGGGAGGCCACATACTTGTAATGGGAAGAATATGGGCCATAGTTAAACAAGATGATGTCTCAGCCTACGTGGCAGTGATGAAACTGATAAACACTTTGCCCCCGGAGTGGAAACCTCGTGAGAGAGCTCTCTTTCTTCGAAATGTGACCTTTACCCACACTATAGATACTCCCATCACTAGTTTTGTCGACTTCTCTGACATTTGTATGGGATGTGGCTGAAGCATATAACTGAGCCAGAAGATGAGATGGAGGAGGATTTCGAAGAGGAAACTTGGGATAAGAACTCAAGCAACGCTCAGTGATTAGGCGTAGTAGTTAGAATTTCCTTTTTGGTTCTGCATTATTTGTTCTTTTTTCAGTTTGTGTCCCCTATTAGTACGTTGTACCTCTTGAAGGTTTTTGAATCAATGATAATGGAATTTTTTTACGCTTTCTTTCATTTATTATGGATGCTATTTCTAGTGATGAGTTGACTGCTAGACTACATTTTTGTCTTAGAACACATACCTCCTACAACTTTACTAATTTATTATTATACTTGGGCTATAGGACGATGTTTCCAAGGCGCAACTAAACTCACGCTACTGGTAGAAAGAACATCGCCAACCATAATGGCGATGCAGATGTAGAAAATCATGAGAATGCGACTGCAATCAATCAAGCACCTGAACCTAGCCTGGCCTAGGTGGTGGAACAATTTCGCCAATTTTCGCCCCCAACATTTAACAGACAGGAAGGACCTGCCTTCGTCAACGAGTAACTTACTTCCATGGAGCGCACATTTGAACTGATTGGATGTACTGAGGCACAACGTATCTTTTGTGCCCAATACTAACTGGTATAGGATGCCGGTTGATTGGATGAGTGTGACGCCCACCCCTATTACTACTACTAAAAACCATTTAAATAGTACAACTCGACCACAAACTCTATTTAAAACTTGCAATAATTTTTTTTATGTAAATCTAAAAACAGACAACAACAAAATAACTCATGTACACAACAATAAAGAGTTTACCATTTAAAAGAAAAAGGCAACAAACCCTGTCTGCAAGTAAACAAGATGACTACATATACGTGCCTAGGACTCAAACCAGCACACTATTTACATATATTTACAGTAGGGTTTCGAAAGTTATAAACAATACTGTTAATCCAAGTGGCTACGATAATCTAGAGGGGGGTGAATAGATTATGCCGATTTTTCGCAAATCATCCTCTTTTTCGAATGAACAAGTAATTGACAAGAATGTAAATGCGGAAATTAAACAACACACGTTGATTTATAGTAGTTCAACCCACCTAGGGCCTAATCTACTACCACCCCGGTATATCCGAAGTGGATTTCAAAAAGAAAAAAAGATTTTATTAATAATTACCACAATTGTTACAACACCACCTTTGAAGATCACCACAATCTTCTTACAACACCTTCAAGGAGATTACCACAATCTTCCTTCAACACCTATGAAGAGTACCACACTCTTCAACACCTAAGATCACCCAAGTGTGTTCTTACCACAAGAATACTAACAAGGATATCTTGTTTTGGATGATAGAAAAAATTCAAGATTATGTTGGTCCCAAGGGGTGTAATGGAAGGTTTAGAAGAGGGGGGGGGGTTGAATAAACCTTCCTAAATATTTTTCGATTAAACAGAGTTGGTTCAAGTTAGCTGAGTTACTATAGCAGACTCAAGTGAGCTGGTCGTAGAGTAACTTAGTGGTTTTATAAAACGGCTTATAAAGCTGACTTGATTTTTCAAAGCGGAAGTCTTAACACCCTTTTTAAAGATTAACTAAATGTGATTTTAACACTTGTTCTTATAAGCTTAGCTTGTTATCACTTGGAATATATTTCAATTCAGCAAGTAAATAAATAATGCAGGAATTAAAAAAAAATGAATTGAAAATAAATAGACAAAATATTTATAGAGGTTGAAGATGGGGTAATTCTTCTAATCCTCTCTTCTCCAACTCCCGGAGGAATCCACTATGTATTGATTAGATTACAAAGTGGTTTAGAACCAAGTCTTGATCATGGCCTAACTTGTTCCTTTGACTCGATCTCGAGATGCCTTGATCTTCTAATCTTCTCTTGTCAACTTCTAAGTTTTTGATCAAGTTGTTGGATTTGATCATGACCCTCCAAGAAACTTCATTTTAAACTTCCACTCTAGAATTGTAGACCCCAAAGTTTTGAAATCTTCAACTTTGATGATTTCAAGTCCTTCACAATATGTGTTGGATGTTGAAATGATGTTTGGACTTGAAGAAATGTGAACTTTGTATGCGTATCTATTTTTGTTTTTCCTTGTTCTTCTTCTCAAGTTTTTGTACGCATTAGTTGTGTACGCATCTTCTTTCCTTTTTGAATCTCGATCCTTATATAGTATCATTTGAAATATTGTCCGTTGAAGAGATAAACAATTATTCAAATGATAGTCCAACTAGACATCGATTTCCTCCCTTGTGCTTTTCGGGCATGTGAGACGCCCACTACCTCGTACTCTTGAATGTCCAACTTTTTGCTTATTATAATGCACGCTTTGCATTAGTTTATTCTTAGTTCCGTAAATCATGGGTATATTACTTAAATAAGTAACCTTCCATGTGTGTTTGCAACTTGAATTCAATTGTCTTCATTTGAATCTTCTATCGACGACTTGATTTGCATTTCAACTCAACTCCATGAGTTGTCTTGATTTACTTGTTTCCATCACAATTCGATACTACCCCATTCGAAGTTTCAAGGCTTCTTCCTTGTCAACACTTCAAATTGTTTTACAACGGAGTTCTTCACTATACTTCTCCGGTTGACTATTTGTACTCCATAGGCATAGTTGACTTGTCTCAACTTATTCAAAGACTATTATCTTATTACAATAAAAATTACAAAGAAAATAGGGTGCCAACATACTAATCTAAGTTTTACATGGCATTCATCAAAATCTTAACAATAAATTTCCTAACAATTTCCCCCTTTTTGATGATGCCAAAACTTAAACACATACAACCAAAGTGCAAATAGCAGAGATACAGACAGTCAGTGCAGAAACATAGAATGTATGCGTAGAATCAATCATTTTATTGATCATAACATTCTTGTCCTTTACACAACTGTTTACAATGTGTATCAGAGTAATCAGAGCATATTATATCTACGCAAAAATATAGAAATTACAGATTTTTTATTCAATGTACAGAAGACTTACATACATATGCATTTACAATTTGTAAAGTACATGAAGGGGTTAGCAGCAACACTTCATCTCCTTCGTTGCAACCTTCTTTCTTCTTCAGCTCTGTCGTCCTCAGGTCTCTTTCTTTTCTTTTCTTCTTCAACAGTCTTCTTCTTCTCATATGCTCTCTTCGCAGCAACATCTTTTCTTTTTCTTTCTTCCCATTGCTGCGTTTGTCTTCTGTTTTCTTCCTCGATCCTCTTTGCATACTCAGCATTTTTCCTAGCCACTTCCATGTTGGCCACTTCATCATACCCAGCCCAATAGACCCCTCCTTCTTTCCTGGATCTATGTATTCAATGTTTTTGGGTAGAGGTCTAGGTCGAAAACCTCTTCCTCCACTACTCCTTCCTCTTCCTCTGGGTGTGTATTGTACGGGAGCCTTCCTTTTATCAGCTGACTTGCTGCTTGTAGTCTGCTGACTGCTAGTAGTCTGCTGCCTATTAGCTTCTTCGCACAGCTTAAGGCCTTTTTCCCAGTACAAGTCCCAGGCTTGAGCTATGGACATGTTTTGGAAGTATCATTTGGATTCGAGCGTTTTGAATTCATCAACTGATCTTGGCTCATCTCCAACGTCTGAAATGGCATTTATGGCATCCAGATCCTTTCCTGCCGGAATACCACCGAATTGTTTCAATATTTCCATCACACGGGCATCCGTTTTTCCTTCAACTTCCTTCATCCCTGCTTCCACTAATTTTCTTTTCTCTAACATAGGCACAACAGAGTGTTGGAGCGGCAAAGTCACTGGTAGTTTGCTGATTATGTTAGCTGTGACAAGACCTTGCTGAGGGGTTTCAGCAAACATTAGGGTCATATCTTTTGAACCTTCCCCCTCAACTGCTTTTCCCTTCTCTTTCTTCTTCTCAGCAACTGTGTCTTCCTTCAATTTCTTCAGGTATTCCTCTTCCCCCTTTTTGGCATCATCAAAGGAGAGAGGAACCCCTGGGAACATTCCAGCAATCATGAAGTCTAGGCGGCTGATAGCTGAGTTTTGCTTGGAGTCTGCTGTTCGAAATTCTGAGCGGGTGTCTTTGGATTCGGCTGCCACCAGCTTCATTTCAGCCATAAGAAGCCTGAATTTGGCATTCATATTCTCTTCAACGCGCAGAAGTTCTTTTCTTTGAAATTCTCGCAGCAGTTCCATTTCAGTGTTATGGGAGGCATGCATTCTGTCAATATTTTCTTGCATCCTTCTCTTCATATCAGCATTATCAGCGCTCCAGATCAGCATTTTGTTGTACAATGCCTTGAAATATCTGACTTGTTCTAATCGCATTGTATGCTGCTGCTGACACCATTCCCTAATTCTGACCACTATTCCTCGCAAATCTGCCGTAAGGTTGGCATCCCTGTTGTCCAGCCGCATATCCAATGTGGCCTGGTGCCGTTCTATCTTCTCAATCTCTCCAAGGATTATCTTGAAGACTTCACGTACCTCAGCTATCACCTCGGTTTCAGCTGGCGGCCAAGAAGCATCAAAATCAAAGTCTGCTGGGACAATAGAATCTGTGGGAATAACTGGTTCAGGTCGGATGTTGAAGCGTCTCTACTCACGAGCTGTTTCTTCGTCAAGTTTGGGCAGCTCAATAGAAAAGGAAAAAGTTTCTTCGAATGCATCATCACGTACATATGGTATGGATTCCATCGTTGTTCGTGCTTGTGATGTGCCTGGTTGAGTCGAGTCTGCTGGAGCTTTGGAAGCCTGCGCAGATGACTCGGTTTCAGCTGGGCCTTGGTGAAAAGGTTGGCCAGCTGACTGAGCCTCAGCTGTCTTAACAACTTCTTCATCCTAAGTGGTTTCTGCTAAATGAATTTGCGGTTCCTCAGCTGCACCATCAGCGTCATCGGAAGATGATGAATCCTGAGGATTTGGTTCACCATCAAAATTGAAATTTTGACGAGCAGCCTTGAATACTGGCTTGCTCGTTCCTGGTAGAACATCCTCAGCCGAGTCCTTTGCAGCAGGAGTGGACTCAGCTTCGTCTTCAGATCCCAAGAATGTTGTATCAGGATTGTCTTGGGAATCGTGAAGAGCACTGATATACTCTTCTAAGTCAGGAATGATGACTTGAGGAATGCTCTTGTCTTCTTGATTTTTACCTAGGGAAGTCTCAACCTCCCTTCGACCTTTATTACCTCCTGCAGTCTCAACTGCAGCGGGGCCTTGTATGTTCCCTTCGACAGACGCATCTGTCTTAGGGTCTTTTGCAGTGGCATACATAGGAGTCTCAACTCCTTGGATTTCACTTTCATTGCCCAGAGTGTTAACTCCCAGGGCAGGTCCATCCTGTGCCTCGACTGCATCAGCAGCGTCCTCAGCCTGCAGAGCAGTTGGCACTTCAGCTGAGACAGACTCAACTGTCCGAGCTTCGTCAGTGACAACTTGTTGTTGTTCTATTTCCTGTTCCTTCTCCACTTCGCCTCCTTGCTTTGATGTGGAGTCATCTGCAGCTTTCTCCGACCTGGCTGCAGTGGAGTGAGTTTTCCCCTCAGCTGGCACACCAGCTGAGTGACTTATGGTGGGGTCACTCTGCTCTAGACTCCCGGCTGCTTTCTTTGAGTGCTCAGCCATGGGGCAGGTGGTAAGACACCTTCAACAGGGGTTGGCTCAACTTGGGTGCCCAAGTTCCCAGTTTCATCGCCAAGTCCCTTGGATCCATCCTTTGAGTGAACTGGGGAAGTGGTTGCAGCAATAACTGTGGCAATCTGCTGTACCACTCCCAACGGATCAATCTCCAGCTGGGATTTGGAAGACTCTCCTGGTCCTTCCATCAGCTGTTGTTCATGCATCATCCTGGATTCCCACATGGCATGCTGCATTTCCAACTCCTCCGTCGCAGCAGCAGGATCCATGTCCTCATTAGTATCAGAGAGAGCATCAATGTGAGGATGGGTATGGTCGCTGGTTCCAGTGAGAGGGCATATATTTGCCTTTTCACGAGCTTCAACCTCTTATACTAATCTTTCCTTTTCTTTCTCCTTGAAGATTTGCAGGATGTCCAAGAAGTTATCTTCATCAAGTGCCTGAAGCACTGTGGTCAATCCGAGGAATTTCATCAATTCTTCCTCTTCCTCAATAAATTCAGGCCGTTCAAACTGTTCCCTCGATCGACTCAGCTTCCATTTTCTCCACTCTCGCAGACGATTCTGAATGTCTGGATACAACGGAGAGTACATAATTACATCATCATCTTCAGCCTCTCCTTGTTGTCCTTCCTTCTCAGAACTGACTGTAGTATACTCTGCTGCTCTGCACCTTCAGCAGCATCTGTGGCGGTGGAGACACAGTCCTGTCAGCAGAGGATTCTGTTGTCTCCGTTGCTTCTTGTTCTTCAGCTGTTCTATCCATAGTTAGGTCTGCCGAGTGCCTCTACTGATCGCCTTTAGCAGACTTGGCGGTTTCATCAACAACTTCTGGAGACTGCACTTCTTCAGCAGTCTCAGAGATTTTCTCCAGCTGAGTGGCAGATTCAGCTGTCTTTTCAAGCACTGAGAGCTTGGTGAGTCTTCTTCTTCTCTTGGTCCTTACCAGAGGAATTTCTGGTTCGGAGACCTCCTCTTCAGATTCCTTGGCGGTGGGGGCCTGAGCATCTTTTGTTGACTTAGTAGCTGCCTTTCTGGGTTTGGCAGTCCTCTTCTTCTTAATTCCTGGAGAAGGTATTAAGGGTTCCTTATCCACCGCGGCTGCAGGGGCAGGAGACACGGCTGCAGGGGCAGGTGCATCTTTCTTCTTTGCTGCAGGGGCAGCTGTCTTCTTTGTAGCTGCATAAGCAACTTTCTTCTTTGGAGGGGAGGAAGCAGCTGTGTCAACGGGGTTAGCTGATTCCCCCTCACTTGTGTCAGCCCTCTTGGTGTATGCTCTCTTCTGGGCTCCAGAGAGATTGGCCCGAAACATCTTTTTGTTGACATGGAATGACGTTCCATGTTGAAAGGGAACACCCTTCACCTCCATTAGATGGCCAATGACTAGGCCATAGCCAAGTGATCCTCCAAAGGATCCATCCTCCTTGAAAGACTTGTTGCCAATGTTCTGGCAAAGTGTGCTGTAAATGAATTCAGCCCAATTGATCTTCTTCTCTTCCATGATCGCAGCCATGACGATTAGCTTAGTTTTGGACAGCTAATTGAAGCTTCCAAACTTCATATCCACACACTTTGCGACGATATCCATCAGTTTGTGATAATCGTCCTTCAGCAGCTTCTTCTCAGTTGTGTAGACCACTTTTGCAGCATATTCAGGTTTGGCTACTTCATTCCATGCAGCAGCCAAGTTGACATCGGCTTCATATATCTCCGACACGCCTTCCGACGGCAGCAAGCAGTGCTCCGCAAGGTCCTTTGCAGTAATTAATATGTCCTTGTGGTGGACGGAAGACTTAATCCCTTCGTCCTGCACCTCGGCATTCACGTAAAACTGTGCTACCTCCTCAACATATGTCATCGGAAACTCCATCGTAAGAAATGGTTTGAGTCCTGATTTCTCGATTTTGTCCGCAATTTTCTTCACAAGGTTTTCATCAGAACCCTGTTTAATCATTCCTTCGAAATCCACTGTTGAACCGGTGTGGATTTGCTTCCCAAGCTTAGTGAAATCATACGCTTGTGCCATTTTTGCTTTAGAGAGTTGTTGGAAGAATCGAACGATTTCAATCTTGAAATGGGTAGGGTTTTTGCAGAGAGAGTTTAGTGCTTTTCGAATGCTTGAAGATGAGTTTGTGAGCGTGAAGAGAGAGAAAATTCTAATCTTTGATATATATATATATATATATATGACTTGAGTGGACGGTTTAAGGAATTTGAATCATTTCATCACAATCAATGGTCAGGATTGAGTCTTGAAAGACGTATTATCTCTCCACATTTAATGCGGCAGTATTTATATCTAATCATGGACATAATGGCATCTTTTTCTTGATTAACGTGAGCATGTCTGGTGCTTAATACTAAACCGTTCCCGCTTCTTCGAAACGACACCGTTTTTGCTACTTAATAACTCAGCTCAAGTCTGAGGTATTTTAACTCAGCTTCTCTCCTTTCTTTAATTAACTCAGCTGTCAGCTAACTTGATACAACTGACTTTCTGATATAGCTGTTTCACTTGACTGAAGTAAAAACCATGTTCAACTTTCACTTTTCATCTCCCATCTCTTCTGAATAAGTCTTCTGAGTGTTAACTCAACTCGATTAACCCTAGCTCATGCTTAAGCTCTTCAAATCTTGATTCATTTAAAGGTTTTGTGAATATGTCAGCTAATTGCTTATCAGTTGAGACATATTCCAAGGTGATGTCTTTCTTTTCAACATAATCTCTTATGAAATGATATCTGACATCAATGTGTTTTGTTCTTGAATGCAACACTGGATTCTGAGTGATTGCAATAGCACTTGTGTTGTCACACATAATTGGAATCTCTTTTTCTTCAACTTCATAATCTCTCAGTTGTTGTCTCATCCATAAGACTTGGGCACAATAGCTGCCCGCAACTATGTATTCTGCTTCAGCTATGGATGTGGCTATAGAATTTTGCTTCTTGCTAAACCATGAAATCAATCTGTTTCCAAGCATTTGACATGTACCTGAAGTACTTTTCCTGTCAACTCTATATCCAGTATAGTCAGAGTCTGAGTAGCCAATAAGCTTAAATCCACCTTCCTTTGGATACCATAAGCCAACTTCGTGGCATCCCTTCAGATATCTTAGGATTCTCTTAGCTGCAGTCATATGGCTTTCTTTTGGTGCAGATTGGAATCTTGCACATACACCTACTGCAAAGGTGATGTCTCGCCTGCTTGCTGTTAGATAGAGCAGTGATCCAATGAGTGCTCTGTATCTTGTTTGATCTACAGGCTTGCCATCTGCATCCATATCCATCTTGACTGATGTGTTCATTGGTATTTTCACAGAAGATTTCTCTTCCACACCAAATTTCTTCATTAAATCTCTGGTGTACTTTGTTTGACTTATGAAGGTTTCATCCTTCAGCTTTTAACTTGAAGTCCTAAGAAGAATGTCAGCTCTCCCATCATGCTCATTTCAAATTTGCCTTGCATGAGGTTTGAGAACTTATCACGCAGCTCTTTGTTTGTGGATCCAAAAATGATATCATCCACATATATTTGAACAAGCAGTATACTTTCTCCATCTTGGATTCTGAATAATGTTTTGTCCACTTTGCCCTTAGTGAATCCATTCTCAGTTAGAAATTGAGATAATGTATCATACCATGCTCTTGGTGCCTGCTTGAGTCCATATAGAGCTTTCTTGAGTTTATACACCTTATCTCCAAGAGTCTTCTGCTCAAATCCTGGAGGTTGTTCACATAAACTTCTTCTTCTAATATTCCATTCAAGCACTTTTTACATCCATTTGATATACAATGAAGTTTTTGTGTGCAGCATAGGCAAGAAACATCCTTATTGCTTCTAATCTTGCAACATGAGCAAATGTTTCATCAAAATCTATTCCCTCTTCTTGGCAATACCCTTTGGCTACTAGTATTGGTTTGTTTCTTACCACAGAACCTTCTTCATTCATCTTGTTTCTGAAAACCCATTTTGTGCCAATAACATTTTGATGGGTTGGTCTCTGCACCAATTCCCATACTTTGTTTCTTTCAAATTGATTCAGCTCTTCCTGCATGGCTTGAATCCAATGTGTGTCATCCAATGCTTGTGACACATCCTTTGGCTCTATTTGGGAAATAAAACAAGTGAACATTGCTTCTTGTTGAGCTCTGGATCTGGTTCTTACACCATCTCTTACATCTCCAATGACTAGCTCTGGTGGATAGTCTCTCAGCCATCTCACATCAGGTTGGAGTAAATCGGTGGGTTCAATCATTTTGCGATTGTGTTTTCTTGGGACTCTTTCATTATCATTGTAGGTCCCAAGGGGTGTAAGTGTAAGGTTTAGAAGGGGAGGGTTGAATAAATCTTACCAAATTTTTGATTTAGTCCTTTTAAAAATTCGAGTTGATACTACAGGTTGTGTCCTTGGTTTGATTCAATTTAGTTAATCGAGAGTTAGTCTCTCAACGGACTCAACGAACCATTGATGGAATAACTCACCTTGTTAAGTCTAAATTAACTCAACCGTGGTTTGTTTTAGGAAGACTTAACACCCTTAAGTTTGGTTAAGTAGAGATTTAGAGCTTGATTTAGTACTTAGAGATTATCTAATGGATAGCAAATATGTCAGAATTAAACAAATATGATGCAAGAATTAAAGTCTTTGAAATGTAAATGACACAATAAGATTTTTATAGAGGTTCGAAGATGGGGTAATTCTTCTACTCCTCTCTTCTCCAACTCTGGAGGAATCCACTAGGTATTGATCAAGTATACAAAGTGGTAACTTGATCCAGGATCAAGTCTTGATCACACTGGTGACTTGATCCTTTGGGACTCGATGGAGACGCATTGATCACTCACCGGTGGCTTCTCACGACTCGGCCGGGGCAATTGCCTTGCTCCATTGCCCACTTGCTCAAGCTCTTTGGATTTGATCACGAAGCCCTCCAAAAGCTCAAGACTTGGTTCGACCTTGAACCTTCCTACAATCCTTCGTGGAATGTAGACTTTGATTCTTCTCAATTTCCTCTTCAACTGATTGAAGTTATCTTTCCTTCACAGGTGAGTGTTGGATTGATGTTCTTCGTAGTGTAGGCTTGAGGATTGAGCGTTTAATAACTTGAGAATATTTCGAGGTTACGATTCTAATAATTGCTTGAATGTTTGTGGTTGATTTGGTCACCGCTTGCTCTGAGTCATTCTCGGCCTTTTATAGTGATCTTTCAAAAATCGCCCGTTGAAGAGATAGCTTATTTTTGAAAGTCACTTGTGGTCGTTGGCTTGTATTGTTGTCCTGGAATTGCCATTTCCTCGTATGAATTGTTCTTTACCTTTTCGAGTTTCGACACGGTGTAGTGCTTCCCATTGGGGATGAGCACTTCGAGAAAGGTAGCATGGAGATATTACTTGTTTAGGTAATTCTCTTGATTTCGGCAACGGATCTTTTTGATTATCTCGACTTGATTGCATTTCCTTGCTCCCCAGGTGACTTAGAGTCGCCTTCCAATCATGGATGACTCTTCTGTCACTTCAACTTGAGACTTGGCTTTTCTTGAGTTGACTTGATGATACTCCACTCAAGCGCATCTCATTTTTTGCTCCTTTGAAGAGTTCTCGTCTTCTCTTCTTTGCCATACTCATTTGTCTTGCAGTGAGTCTTCCTTCTAGTCTCCGGTTGTCTTCTTGCATGTTTGGGCATAGTGACTTAACTCGGAATTTTGACCAGCCCTATTTATTACAATGCGTTTACAACAAAAATGGGGTGCCAACTTCCTATTCTAAGTTTTACATGGCATTCATCAAAATCTAAACAATAAATTTCCCAACAATTTCCCCCTTTTTGATGATGCCAAAACTTAAACCATTCAAAAATGTAAATAGCAAAGATACATACAGAGATAGTGTATTCACATAGAATGTATCGTAGAATCAATCCTTTTATTGATCATAACATTTTTGTTCTTTTACACAATGTTTACAAGTGTGTATCGAGCAAACATTTGTCTACAGAAAAAAATAAAAATTTATAGCTTTATTGCGTAAGACTTACATAGTATGTATTTACATAATAAAATACATGAAGGGGTGGACATCAACACTTCATCTCCTTCTTTTCTCTTCTTTTTTTTTCATCTTGTTCAAAGATCTTCTCGCTTCTTCTTCTCTTTTTTCTCATCGTCGGCCGCTTCTTCTTCTTCTTTTCATATGCCTTCTGGGACTTCATCTCTTCTTAATCTCTCTTGTCTTTCCTCCCATAGCTGAGTTTGTCTCTTATTTTCTTCTTCTATTCTTTTCGCATACTCGGATTATTTTTAGCCACTTGCAAATTGGCTACTTGGTCAATCAGCCCAGTAGATCCCTCCTTTCTTGCCGGATCTACGTACTCAATGTTTTTGGGCAGAGGCCTTGGTCCAAACCTCTTCCTCCACCATCGCTTCTTCCTCTACCTCGGGCGTGTATTCTTGGGGTCTTCTTCTTTTTGAGTGACCAGCGGAGTGACCAGAGCGATCGTTTAGGTAGTTGTCTCTGTCGGCCTTCTTCACATAATGTGAGACCCTTTTCCCAAGATACAAGTCCCAAGCTTGAGCCATGACATATTTGCAAAGTATCCTTGGATCGAGCATTTTAAATTCATCAGCGATCGTGGCTCGGTCCCGACATCGAGATGGCATAAGTGTCTCGCCTCTTTGGAATGCCTCCATGTTGTTTCAAGATGTTCATAACCAGGGCATCCATTCTTCCTTCCACTTCCTCCATCCTCGCTTCAATTGTCTTTCTCTTTTTCACCATAGATATAGCAGAGTGTTCAGTCTTTGGGAGTTTTTGCTGATAATGTCTTTTCAAGACCTTGTTGGGGGTTTGTGCAATCATCAAGGTCACATCTTTCGATCATTCCCCTTGACTTTCCTTTCTTTTATTTTGACACTTCCTCTTTGTCTTTCCTTTCAAACCGCTTCCTTTTCCTTGACCGAGATCTCTTTAGCACTTTAAAGTATTCCTCTTCCCCTTTTTGGCATCATCAAAGGAGAAAGGAACACTGGAAAATACATCTTTGCGGGAAGTCGAGCCTGCTGATAGCCAGGAGTTACCATCGCCTCGAGTTTGCGGTGTATGCGCCGAAATTCGGAGCGAGTAGCGTTGGCTGAAATTAGCTTCATCTCGGCCCATGAGAAGGCTGAATTTTCTATCCATGTTTTCTTCCATCTGGAGATCACTTTTATTTTGCTCACGCAGACTTTATCTCGGCGTGTGTGAGCTTCATGCATGTGCTCAATCGTTCTCTCAATTTCATTTTTGGAGCATTCTCGGCTCTCCATACCAAAGAACTTGTTGAACAATGTCTGAAGTATCTAACTTGTTCCACACGCACATTTCTTTGTTGCCACCATTCACGATTTCATTGTTATGCCTCTCAAGTCGATAGGTTGGCATCTCTGTTGTCGATCGCATGTCCATAGAGGCCTGGTGCCTCTCCATCCGTTCAATTTCAGCAAATAATGCCTTGAACACTTCCCGAACTTCATTTGTTTCTTCCCGTTGCGGTGATGGCCACTGACGTCAAAGTCATAGTCATTGGAACGATGGTACTGACGGAATGACGGGAGTGGTTTTCGTGGAGCGTCTTGAGTTCGTTTCTCTAACTCTTCATGGAGGTCGGGGAGAGAAAGAAATGATTCTACAAAGGAATCATCACGCCAATCGGGATTTGTTCAATAATGAGAGGTGCGCGTGAAGATCCTTTTTGAGTCGAATCAAATTCTTGCAGACTTGGGAAGCTGCTTGTGATGGACTCTGTTCAATTTGGGTTCCATTGTGAAGTGGACCTTGCTTTTGAAGCCTCAAATTGTCTTCTTCGTTGGTCTCGGTGGTTTCTCCATTGAGTGGCTGGTCCTCGGCCTTATCGAAGCGTCATCGGACGATGATGAGATTTCCATTGGTGGCTCATCATCAAAATTGAAAGTTTTGAGTAGTCTTGAGATGACTTGCTCGTCTTTGGGAACATCATTGTTGAGTCTTTTGGATAAATCACGGGGATGACTCAACTTCTTCGCCTTTCGATCCAAGAAAGGTTACATCGGGATTATCACGGGAATCATGAAGCGCTTATCTCCTTTTCGGATGGATCAATGATAGCGGGAGGATGTTCTCTCTTGACTTCTTTACCCAGGAAGTCTCAACCTCCCGTGGGCCTTCATTACCTCCCTGCGGTCTCAATCGCGAGGCCTTGGACCTCCCCTTTCGACATTGTCACTGTCTTAGGGTCTTCGTGGTGGCATCCATTGGAGTCTCAACCCCATGGATTTCACTTTCATCGCCCAGTGTTAACTCCTTGTGCCTCTTGATCAGCAATGGCGTCATTAGCCTTCGAGAGCGGTTGGCACCTCAGTGAGACAGTCTCAATCGCCTGGAGCTTCGTTGATGGCAACTTGTTGTTCGTTTTGTGTTTGTACTTTCTCCACTTCGCCTCCTAGATTCGTTGTGGAGTCATCCGCAAGATTCTCCGACTTTCGCTGCGAGTGGGAGGAGTTTCCCCTCGGGCGCACGCACCGGTGAGTGACTTGAATGGGGTCACTCGTCTCCAAATTCAAATTGCTCAGCCTTTGTATCTCTGAGTGTTCAGCCGTTGGGGCTCAAGTGGTAAGACACCTTCATTAGGGGTTTGAATTTCATCGCGAGTTCCTTTAATTCCTTCTTCCGAGTGAGTGGGGAAGTGGTGGCGGCAACAACGGTGGCGATTTGTTGAACCACTCCCATTGGATCAATTTCGTTGTGTTTTGGAGGACTCTCCTGGTCCCTCCATCATGCTCTTCTCATGAAGAATTCGGATTCATGCATTGCTTCTTTGCATTTGCAACTCTTGGCGGCAGCAGGTCCAGATCCTCATCACTACGATAGAATATCGAAGTGAGAATGTGTTCGTGGTTCCGGTGAGAGGGCGAGATCTTTGGCCTTCTCTCTTGCCTCGCCTTCCTCTTAAGGATCTCTCCTTCTCCTTATCCTTGAACATTTGCGTGGTATGGAATGCGTTCTCTTCATCGATCTTTGAGATCACAGAGGTTAGTCGAGAAATTCATAGCTTCCTCTTCTTCTTCGATAAACTCGGTCCGTTGGAACTGTTCCTTGATCGACTCAATTTCCACTTCCTCCACTCACGCAGACGATTTTGGATGTCCGGGTAAGGTGGGGATAGGATCATCACATCACTATCAGCTCTATCGCCTTTCTTCTTGTGTCTCGGTGCGCGGACTACAATGTGTCTTCATCGCCTTCGCTTGAGAGGGGAAGATTTTGTTTCATCTATAGTATCGGAGACTCTCTTCTGGCATCTCGATGTCTGCTAAATTTGAGTGGTGACTCTTAGGTTTCTCAAGCTCGGAGTGCTTGATGATTCTTCTTCGTCTCCTAGTTTGTACTGAGGGATTTTTGGTTCGAGAGAGTTTCTTCGAGACTTGGGCGGCGGGGCGTCTTTGAAGGAGCTGGCCGTCTTGGCTTATCGTTCTCCTCTTTTGACGATCGAAGAAGGTATTTGAGAGTCCTTCTCGACCGCTTCAGCTTTGGGCGGGAGACACGACCGCGGGGGGTGACTCCTGCGGCGAGGAAGTTTGACTTTCTTTCTTTGCGGGAGATCCGATCTTTTTATATTTGGAATGGCTTTTCTTCTTTGGTGGAGAGGAAACAATCGTATCTTGTGGTTTGATTCCCCCTCACTCGTGTCGCCTCTCTTTAGGCTCTCTTCGGCGCCGAGAGAGGTTTGATCCGAACATCCTCTTGTTTCACCATCTTCCTTGAAGGATTTGTTCCTACAATCTAAAAACAGACAAACTTTTCCCAGTTTATTTTCTTTTTCTTCAATGATCGCGGCCATTACGATCAACTTTGCTTTTGTTGGTCAAAGGCCAAATTTGATGTCTATGCATTTGGCAACTATGTCCAAGATTTGTGGTAATCCTCCTTCACCTCTTGTTTGCTTTTGTAAACTATTTTATCAAGATAGTCGGGCTTGGCTACTTCCTTCCAAGCGGTGACCAGGTTTATATTAGCTTCGTTGATTTTCGATGCTCCTTCCACAAGAGTGAGCATTGTTGGCTAAATCCTTGGCAGAGATGGTGAGCTTTTTTTGAAGATGACTTTATCCCTTCATCGTGAATCTCGGCGTTCACGTTGCGACCTCCTCTCCACATAGGTCATCGGATATTCCAACGTCGAAATGATTTGACCCGAGATGTTTCCAATTTGGCTTAATTTTCTTCACTAAGGTGTTTCGGACCCTGTTTCACCATGCCGTTGAAATTGATAAGACACGGTGTGGATTTGCTTTCCTAACTTGACAAAGTCATAGGTTGGTGCCATTTTTCAGGATTTCACCGAAGAAAACTTAGAGGTTGATTTAAAGATAGATAGGGTTTTGAGAGAGTTTTTTCGAAAGAAATGAACAGTTTTGGTAATATGAGAGAGAGAAGAAAAGAAGGATTAAGTATGGTTTACGAAAAGGACGTGCGGGTGGTTTTTGAAATGTGATCGAAATCAACGGCTTAGATTTTGCACGCCTATCTCGTATTTAATGCGGCAAAGCATTTATATCCAATCATAAGCTTGGTGTGCGGCTTTTGCTCAAACGTCATAATTATCTTCGACGTAATTCTTAAAAACATTCCCGCTTAGTCAAAATGATTGCGTTTTTGTCATTTTGTTCATAAATGTTTTACTTTTACCCTTAGTTGGTTTAATTCTTCTTCTCATAGTTCTCTTTGTGACTCAAATTTTCGGTCGGTGACTTGGTATGTCATTTTTCTTTCCGATCTCAATTTATTTGCCGATTTGTGAGTTCGACTCTTTTTCCTTTTTGTGTTCCATTTCCTTTCTTTGATTCTTTCGGCAAAATTTCACCAAATTTTAACTCATGCTTGAGTTCTTCAAATCTTGACTCACATAATGGTTTTGTGAAGATGTCACCAATTGTTTATTTGAGATATATTCCAAGATGATGTCCTTCTTTTCAACATGATCTCTTATGAAAATGAGTGATATCGACATCGATATGCTTTGTTCTTGAGTGCAACACAAGATTTTGAGTGATTGCAATTGCACTTGTGTTATCACACATGATTGGAATTTCTTTTTCTTCAACTTCATAGTCTAGGTTTCTTTGTCTCATCCATAGGATTTTCGCCCGCAACTATGTATCTTCAACTATAGAGGTGGCTATTGAATTTTGCTTCTTGCTAAACCAGGAAATCACCTGTTTCCTAAAGCATTTGACATTCGAGGTGCTTTTCTGTCATCAACTCTACATCCAAAGATAGAGTCAATAGCCAATTAGCTTGAATCCACCTTCCTTTGGATACCATAAGCCAACTTCTTGGCTTCCTTTCAAATATCTCAAGATTCTCTTTTTTTGTCATATGGATCTCTTTTTGGAGCGATTGAAATCTTGCACATATACCTACATCAAAGGTGATGTCAGCTTTGTGAGATAGAGCAATGATCCAATGAATCTTGTTTGATCTACAGGCTTGCCATCCGCATCCATGTCCATTTTGGTGATGTATTCATTGGTATTTTCAGGTGAAGACTTCTCCTCCATACCAAATTTCTTCATTAAATCTCTGGTGTATTTTGTTTGACTTATGAAGGTTCCATCCTTGTTGTTTCACTTGGAGTCAAGGAAGAATGTCGACTCTCCCATCATGCTCATTTCAAATTTACTTTGCATGAGGTTTGAAAATTTTTCACAAGACTCTTTGTTTGTGGATCAAAAATGATGTCATCCACATATATTTGAACAATATACTCTTTTTTGTCTTGAATTAAACAAAAGTGTTCTATCTACTTTTCCTTTTGTGAATCCATTCTCGATTAGGAATTGTGACAAGGTATCATACCATGCTCTGGGTGCCTGTTTCAATCCATACAAGGCTTTCTTGAGTTTGTATACCTTATCTCCAAGAGTCTTTGCTCAAATCCGGAGGTTGTTCAACATACACTTCTTCTTCCAATAAACCATTTAGGAATGCACTTTTTACATCCATCGATATACAACAAAATTCTTGTGAGTCTTGCATAGGCAAGAAACATCCTTATAGCTTCCAATCTTGCTACATGAGCAAATGTTTCATCAAAATCTATTCATTCTTCTTGGCAATATCCTTTGGCTACTAGTCTTGCTTTGTTTGAACCTTCCTCGTTCATCTTGTTTCGAACACCCATTTAGTACCAATAACGTTTTGATGGGTGGGTCTTTGAACTAATTCCCATACTTTGTTTCTTTCAAACCGATTGACTCTTCTTGCATAGCTTGAATCCAATGTGTGTCATCAATGCTTGTGACACATCTTTGGTCTCTATTTGCGAGATAAAGCATGTGAACATAACTTCTTGTTGAGTTTCGGATCTTGTTTTGACACCTTCTCTTATATCTCCAATGACAAGTTTCGTGGATGGTCTCTCGGCCCATCTTACATGAGTTGGAGTAAGTTGGTGGATTCGATCAAAGTGTTGTGTTGCTTTGATCACTCTCTCGTAGTCACTTAGCCGCAAATTTTCCTTGTTTTTTGAGATTCACTATCTCATCTTCTTCGAGTTTATAATTGAACAAAGCATAGGGAATGGTTGGATGATTCATCACTTATCGGTGACTCTTCAATGTCTTCTCCATTTACATTTGGCTCATCGAATACCACATGAATGGATTCTTCGCAACCATAGTCCTTTTGTTGAGTACTTGTAGGCTTTGCTTTTCTTGAGTATCCTAAGAAGATACCTTCATCGACTTTAGCATCAAGGCCTTTAGATTGTCTTTGCCATTGTTATAGATGAAGCATTTACATCCAAATATTCTAAAATATGCAACATTTGGTTTTCTTCCACCCAAATCTTATAGGAGTCTTTGTCATTTGTCCGTTTATCATACATCTGTTTTGAGTGTGTAGCATTTGTGTTGATTGCTTGACCCAAAATCTTTTTGGTAACCCCGCTTGACTAACATGGTCCTTCTTGCTTCTTTGAGATCGCAACTCCAATCTTTGTGGAGTTCTTCCTTGCAGATAGTTCATGACTAATACCATTTTCAATACAATCGAGTTATTATTCCATTGACAAACTCGGTTCCGTGTCGATCTTATTTTGATAATGGTTTGGCTCTTCTCATTTTGAATCCTCTTCAATTTTGTGGTAGTTTTGTAGAGTTTCTTTCTTCTTACACATGAATATTGTCCATGTATATCTTGAGTAGTCATCTACTACCACCAAGGTGTATTTCTTTCCACTTATGCTAGTTTGGTTCCACTTTGGGCCAAATAGATCCATATGTAAGATGTAATATTCTTGTTGAAGATGGACATGTCTTTTCTTTGAATGAAGATTTGATTTGTTTTCCCTTCCGACATGCATCACATATACTCTCCTTCTTGTATCGAAGTCTGGAAGTCCTTCCACAAGATTACTTCTTGCAAGCTTGTTAATCGTTTTGAAATTAAGGTGACTGCTTTTTGTGCCACAACCAACTTGATTAAAATTGTGCTCTTTGCTAATAGACAGTCTTTGGGTGTAGCGGTTGACCAATCTACTACATACATGTTCTTTTGTATCGCATTGCAACACAACTTCATTAGATTCAGTATCCTTGATTTGGCATATACCCATGTTAAATCCAACATTATAGCCCTTGTCACGAGTTGGTGATGCTTAGCAAGTTGAAGTTGAGTCCTTCAACATATTCAACATCAAGTGATTTCTAATCCATTCCTCTTGATGGATCCAATGCCTCTTATTTCACCTGGAGCTTCATTTCCTCCAAATATGACTTTTGCTCCTTTAACTTCCTTGAATTTTGACAGATTTTTCTTGTTTTGTCATATGTCATATGTCCGGGAATTTCCGTCCATGTACCATTTGGCACTCATTGTTCCTTGAACCGCAATCAAGGAAATTAAGTTTTAGGTACCCATATTTGTCCGGGTCTGAGGGGTTAGAATTGTAAGATGATCCAACCAACTTATAGCCAAATGATTTGACTCTAAGGGGTTGCCATCTATCGATGCCATAATCATAATTAATCTTGGCAAATTGTTGGGGATTTTAGGTTCATATAATTTTGTCTCTTTTGTCTGTATGCTGTGTATATTTTTTTAGCAATTGCCTTCTTTGGGTAATTGTGGTGTCTTGAGTGTAGTGCCTGGTGCATATGTGTGTTTGATGAAAGCTCTTATACTTTTGGAATGGCCTTTGCCATTTGGGCTTATATTCCATAAGTCTATCTTTGATAGTTCACATCATTCCAATCACTTGGCTTGGATATTTTCTACCATTCCCATCATATGTATTTCTTTTATAGATTTTTTGGGGTTTTTGGTAGCTCTGCTTCTTCTTTCATGAGTATTTTATGTTTGGAGTTTCTTTGAGGAACTTTTTGAATCTCTTCTATTTGTCCTTTCAAGCACTCAACTTTGCTTTCCTTTTCCTTTATAACCAAGGCCAGTTTGCTTGTAATTGTGCTTTGGAGTGAATGTGTGTGCAACATTTAGAGTTTTGGATTTTTAGACTCTTCATTGCTTGAAGATCCTTTTTCCAAAATTACTTTTGGAGTTTGACATAGCACGAGGAATTAAATCCTAATGTCTTGTCTCCACATTCTCTTTGACTCATAATAAGATCATCCAATGATTTAGATGCCTTAGTGAATGAGGCAATCACATTTTTGAGGCCGTTCTCCCTCTTTTCTATGGCAACTATTTCTGCTATTAACTTAGCATTTTCATTTTTAAACTTTCATTCTCATCTATTTGACTTAGAGTACTCAACTCCTTAGTCGCCTTTGAGTTTTGGCTTTTGAGTAAAAGTTTGTTTTTCCTCATTTAATAGTGTGTGTGAGGATTTAATGTGTTCAAAATCTTTCATCATTTTGCCTAATGAATCATAAAGATCGAGTGGGTGATGAAGTGTGTGTCATGATCACTATCACTAGAATCGAGTTTGATGAGTTGGAGTGTACCTCATCTTCTTGGTCAAAGTTGATCTTGTTCCTTGGCCATTTGATCGGGCTTCTTCTTGAGTCACTTGAGTAGTCGGCTTCACTCTTTGTCTCTCTTGACTTTTGTCTCGGCTGATCTTCCAATTTAGTTAATCATAGAGTTAGTCTGACTTCAAATTTTGTTGATGGAATAACTCAAATTTGTTAAGTCTAAATTAACTCAATCGTGGTTTGTTTTCGAAGAAGACTTAACACCCTTAAGTTTGGTTAAGTAGAGATTTAGAGCTTGATTTAGTACTTAGAGATTATCCAATGGATAGCAAATATGTCGTGAGAATTAAACAAATATGATGCAAGAATTAAAGTCTTTGAAATGTAAATGACACAATAAGATTTTTATAGAGGTTCGAAGATGGGGTAATTCTTCTATTCCTCTCTTCTCCAACTCTGGGAGGAATCCACTAGGTATTGATCAGTATACAAAGTGGTAATCGGATAGTCTTGATCACCAAGTGACTTGATCCTTTGGGACTCGATCTCCGAGACGCCTTGATCACTCACTTTGGCTTCTCTGACGACTCAACTTCTTCATTTTTGTTTTGCTTTGCTACTACAGCCCACTTGCTCAAGCTCTTTGGATTTGATCACGAAGCCCTCCAAAAGCTCAAGACTTGGTTCGACCTTGAACCTTCCTACAATCCTTCGTGGAATGTAGACCCTTTGATTCTTGATGGTAATTTCCTCTTCAACCGATTGAAGTTATCTTTCCTTTGAGTGTTGGATTGATGTTCTTCGTAGTGTAGGCTTGAGGATTGAGCGTTTAATAACTTGAGAATATTTGTGTTCTTTCTAATAATTGCTTGAATGTTTGTGGTTACGTCACCTTTGCTCTCGAGTCATTCCTCGGCCTTTTATAGTGATCTTTCAAAAATCACCCGTTGAAGAGATAGGCTTATTTTTGAAAGTCACTTGTGGTCGTTGGCTTGTCTTGTTGCGATCCTTGGAATTGCCATTTCCTCGTATGAATTGTTCTTCACCTTTTTGAGTTCGACACGGTGTAGTGCTTCCATTGGTTTATTCCTTTTGCACGCTCGGGATGAGCACTTCGAGAAAGGTAGAATGGAGATATTACTTGTTTAGGTAATTCTCTTGATTTACGTGCAACGGATCTTTTGATTATCTCGACTTGATTGCATTTCCTTGCTTTCCCGGGTGACTTAGAGTCGACTTCCAATCATGGATGACTCTTGTCACTTCAACTTGAGACTTGGCTTTTCTTGAGTTGACTTGATGATACTCCACTCACCGATCTCTTTGCTCCTTGATAGAAGTCTTCTCTTCTTTGCCATACTCAATTTGTCTTGGTGAGTTTTCCTTCTAGTCTCCAGTTTGTCTTTTGCATGTTTGGGCATAGTGACTTAACTCTTGACTAGCCCTATTTATTACAATGCGTTTTACAACAAAAATTGGGGTGCCAACTTCCTATTCTAAGTTTTACATGGCATTCATCAAAATCTAAACAATAAATTTCCCAACAATCATTCATTTCAGATTTTCCATTTGTCTTTGAGACTCAACAGTCTCATCTTCATCTTGATTGATTGCTCAAACACTCCTCGCTTCAACATAGGGACTCTTTCGCATAGTTGGTGATTCAAATTTTATCGCCTAACTCTTCAATGTCTTCTCCATTTACATTAGGTTCACCGAAAACCACATGGATAGATTCTTCTGTGATCATAGTCCTCTTGTTCAGCACTCTATAGGCTTTACTTTCAGCTGAGTATCCCAAAAAGATACCTTCATCAACTTTAGCATCAAAAGCCTTTAAATTATCCTTACCATTGTTGTGGATGAAGCATTTACATCCAAATATTCTAAAATATGCAACATTTGGCTTTCTCCCTGTCCATATTTCATAGGGAGTATTTGTCAGCTGTCTATTAATTAGGCATCTATTTTGAGTATAGCATGCAGTGTTGATGGCTTCAGCCCAAAATCTTTTAGGCAATCCAGCTTCAGCTAACATGGTTCTGGCAGCTTCTTTGAGAGTCATATTTCTTCTTTCTGCTACTCCATTTTGCTATGGAGTCCTTGCTGTGGATAATTCATGAGAAATACCATTTTCCATACAGTACTGAGTAATTATCCCATTAACAAACTCAGTTCCTCTGTCAGATCTTATTTTGATAATAGTTTGACTCTTCTCATTTTGAATTTTCTTCATCAGTTGTGGTAATCTTTGCAGAGTTTCCTTCTTTTTGCACATAAATATTGTCCATGTATATCTTGAGTAATCATCCACTACTACCAAAGTGTATTTCTTTCCACTTATGTTGGCTAGTTCAACAGGACCAAATAGATCCATGTGTAGCAGATGCAATATCCTTGTTGAAGAAGGATTAGACTTCTCTTTGAATGAAGATTTGATTTGTTTTCCCATCTGGCATGCATCACAAATGCTTTCCTTCTTGTATACTGAGTCAGCTAGTCCTTCCACAAGATGACTCCTTGTAAGCTTGTTGATTGTCTTGAAGTTTAGATGACTTAGCTTTTTGTGCCACAGCCAACTTGATTCGGCTGTGCTTTTTTCTAGCAGACATGTGCTTGGTGTAGCTGTGGTCCAGTCCACCACATACATATTCTTATTTCTTGATCCTTGTAGCACTATCTCATTTGATTCAACATCTTTGATTCGGCACACTCCCATGTTGAATCCAACATTGTAGCCTTTATCATAGAGTTGACTTAGGCTGAGTAAGTTGAAGTTGAGTCCCTCAACAAAAGCAACATCTGTAATTTCCAATACATTCTTCTTGATGGATCCTATGCCTTTGATTTGTCCTGGTGCTTCATTTTCTCCAAATATAACTTTAGCACCTTTAATTTCCTTGAAGTTTGATAGATTTTTCTTGTTTCCTGTCATATGTCTGGAACAACCATTATCCATATACCAGGTTCCTTGGCACTCAGCTGTTCCCTGAACCTGCAATCAAAGAAATTAGTCTTTAGGTACCCATACTTGCCTGGGTCCTGAGGGGTTAGTGTTATAAGATGATCCAACCAACCTATAGCCAAATTATTTGACTCTAAGAGGTTGCCATCTATCAGTGCCATAATCATAGTGCACATTTGCAAATTGCTTGTGTGTTTCAGATCCATACAGCTGTCTCTTTTGTCTGTATGCTTATGTGTGTGTTTTAGCAAATGCATTCTTGGTGTAATTGTGATGTTTCTGAGTGTAGTGTCTGTGTGCATATGTGTGCTGAGGATAGCTCTTTTGCCTTTGGAATGACCTTTGCTGAGTTCTAGGCCTTTGCCATTTGGGCTTATATTCCATAGGTCTTTGCTGATATTTCACATTATTCCAATCAACTTGGCTTGGATAATTTCTACCATTCCCATCATATGTGTTTCTTTGATAAAACTTCTAGGATTTTTGGTAGCTCTGTTTATTCTTTACAGAGTACTTTCTATTAGGAGTTTGCTGAGGAACTCTGCTGGATTTCTTCTCAGCTGTTCTTTCAGCATTCTCAACTAGCTGTTTTCCTTTTCCCTTGTATCCAAGGCCAGTTTGTCTGTGATTGTGTTTTGGAATAGATGTGTGTGCAGTATTTGGTGTTTTGGGTTTTTGAGAAGCTTCATTACTTGAAGATCCTTTTTCTAAAATCACTCTGGGAGTTTGACTGTGCATAGAGGAATTAAATCCCAAGCCTGTCTTGTCTCCACATTCTCTTTGACTCATAATAAGGTCACCCAATGATTTAGATGCCTTTGTAAATGATGCAATCACATTTTTGAGATCATTTTCCCTCTTTTCTATAACATCTATCTCTGCTATTAGTTTAGCATTCTCAGCCTTTAGCTCTTTGTTCTCATCAGCTATGTGACTTAGAGTACTCAGCTCCTTAGTCAGCTGTGAGTTTTGGCTTTTGAGCTGACTGTTTTCCTCGTTTAATAGTGTGTGTGAGGATTTAATGTGCTCAAAGTCTTTCATCATTTTGCCTAATGAATTATAAAGATCAGTGGGTGATGAAGTGTGTGTATCAGAGTCACTATCACTAGTGTCTGAATGAGATAGGTTAGAGTGTACCTCATCTTCTTGTTCTGATTTGTCTTGTTCTTTGGCCATAAGACAGATTAGGGCTTCTTCTTCAGAGTCACTCGAGTAGTCAGCTTCACTGCTCTCTAGGTCTGCTACTTCTTTTGACTTTGCTGTTTCAGCTGTCTCAGCAGCTAACATTGCCCTTTTCTTTTCTTGCCTTCTTTCTCTGAAGACTCTTCTTTCATCTTCGTTCTTGTACTTGTTGACTATTGGATATGGACAGTCAATAGCAAAATGTCCTGGTTGTCTGCAATTCCAACACAGGTTTTCAACTTTTTGGTCAGCTCTTTCATTTCTTGGGTTGTCAGCTCTTTGATATTCAACCTTTTGATGACCAACTTTCTTTGGTGGCCTATCTTCCCTTGACTTTGTGGGGGCTGAATGTCTTCTAGAGGATTCACCTTTGTTTCTCTTGTAGTTCTTGTTGAAAAACTTGTTAAATCTTTTAACCATCAGGGCAATCTCCTCCTAGTCAATGACTTCTTTAGCCTCAGCTCTCTTCCCATCCTTGACTATAAGTGCAGTTGTCTTAGGTACAGTTGTCTCTTCTTGATCTTTTCTTCTCAGCTCAAATTCATAAGCTTTGAGGTCTGAGAATAGCTCATGATTAGATGTTTTTGATAGGTCCATTGAGTGTCTTAGAGCCATGACTTTCATTTCCCATTCAGCTGGGAGGCTTCTCAGAATCTTCATACACATTTCTTTTTGTGTATATTCATTTCCAAGTGCAGATAGCTCGTTTGTCATCTCAGTAAATCTAGCATCCAACTGATCCAGGGTTTCTCCTGTAATCATTTTAAAATTCTCAAATTTCTGAACAACAATAGATAGTTTATTTTCTTTAATTTGCTCAGATCCTTCACAAATTAAAGTTAATTTATCCCAGATTTCTTTGGCTGTCTTGCACGACTTGACTTTGTTGAATATGGCTTTGTCCAAAGTTTTGTAAAGTATATCTTTGGCCACATTGTCCAGATTGTATCTTTTTCTATCATCATTTGTCCATTCAGCTCTTGGTTTTTAAACCATCATTGGTCTAGGATCAGCAGCCTCTTCTCCTTCAGCTGCTTGTGTTCGTTTAACAGCAGTGTTGACCTTGAGTATTTGCAGTGGCCCATCTTCTATCACAATCCACATCTCATCATGTAAAGCTGATAGGTGAGCCTGCATACGGATTTTCCAATCATCAAATTCTTCAATGGAGAACATAGGAATACGAGTTAGATTTCCTTCCATAGTGATAATTTTGCTTTTGCAAGAATCAAAAAATTCCAAGTGTTAAATTTTTAAAATGCAAAGATCTAGTTCAGTAACCAGTGCGGAAGGCTCAATGAACCAACCGCTCTGATACCACTTGTTGGTCCTAAGGGGTGTAATGGAAGGTTTAGGGGGGGTTGAATAAACCTTCCTAAATGTTTTTCGATTAAACGGAGTTGGTTCAAGTCAGCTGAGTTACTATAGCAGACTCAAGTGAGCTGGTTGTAGAGTAACTTAGTGGTTTTATAAAACGGCTTATAAAGCTGACTTGATTTTTCAAAGCGGAAGTCTTAACACCCTTTTTAAAGATTAACTAAATGTGATTTTAACACTTGTTCTTATAAGCTTAGCTTGTTATCACTTGGAATATATTTCAATTCAGCAAGTAAATAAATAATGCAGGAATTAAAATGCTGAAAGTAAATAGACACAACATTTATAGAGGTTTGAAGATGGGGTAATTCTTCTAATCCTCTCTTCTCCAACTCCTGGAGGAATCCACTATGTATTGATCAGAATACAAAGTGGTTCACAGTCTTAGAACCAAGTCTTGATCACCCAACTGACTTGTTCCTTTGACTCAGTCTCGAGATGCCTTGATCACCCAGCCGGCTTCTCTTGTGACTCAGCTTCTTCACGAGGCAGCTGCCTTGTTACTACAGCCCACTTGATCAAGTTGTGGGATTTGATCACCCAGCCCTCCAAGCAACTTGAATTTTACTACACTTCCACTCTAGAAATGTAGACCCCAAAGTTTTGAAATTTTCTCTTCAACTTTGATGATTGCGAAGTCCTTCACAATATGTGTTGGATGTTGAAATTCTGATAGGTTTGGACTTGAAGAAATGTGATTTTTTTTTTTTGTTCAGCTTTGTATGCGTATCTATTTTTGTTTTTCCTTGTTCTTCTTCTCAAGTTTTTGTTCGCATTAGTTGTGTCTGCATCTTCTTTCCTTTTTGAATCTTCAGTCCTTATATAGTATCATTTGAAATATTGTCCGTTGAAGAGATAGACAATTATTCAAATGATAGTCCAGCTAGACATCGATTTCCTCCCTTGTGCTTTTCAGGCATGTGAGACGTCCACTACCTCGTACTCTTGAATATCCAGTTTTTTGCTTATTATAATGCACGCCTTTGCATTAGTTTATTCTTAGTGCCTGAAATCATGGGTATATTACTTAAATAAGTAACCTTCCATGCTGTGTTTGCAACGGCTTGAATTCAGTTGTCTTCATTTAACTACTTCTATCAGACGACTTGATTTGCATTTCAACTCAGCTCCATGAGTTGTCTTGATTTACTCTGTTTCCATCACAGCTGATTCACAACTGATACTACCCCAGTCGAGTTTCAAGGCTTCTTCCTTGTCAACACTCAGCTGTTTTACAACGGAGTTCTTCACTATACTTCTCCGGTTGACTCTTTGTACTCCATAGGCATAGCTGACTTGTCTCAACTTATTCAACCCTATCTTATTACAATAAAAATTACAAAGAAAATGGGGTGCCAACATACTAATCTAAGTTTTACATGGCATTAATCAAAATCTAAACAATAAATTTCCTAACAGATTACAACTCAATAAATGAAGTATACAAACTTTGAGTGCAAGTGTAATCAAGAACAAAAAGCCAAGACCTCAAGATTGTGCAAGTGCAAGAACTTAGGCTATTACAACAAGAATGTAAAAATGAAAGCTTGAAGAATTTTGCAGATTTCTTGTTGAATTGTCTGCTTGTGTGTTGTATCTTGTGTCTTCAAATCATCCTCTATTTATAGGAGAGTCTTCAAAGACATAGGCTCCTTCTTCTTCACTTTTGTCTACAAAAAGAGGATCACAAGATGTAGAAATATTGTACAAAAATCAAAAGCAAATCTTGCTGATAGGATTGCAACGGTAGAAATTTTGCTGTCAAAACAATACACAGGGTGACCGGTCACCCTATAGAAAATTTTGAACATTAGACAGAATTAGTGCGATCCAGGTAGCGTTCAGAGAGGGGGTCGACGGTCGAGGGGACGACCGGTCGCCTCGGACCGGTCCCCCTCTTCAGTTTTTCAAGTCTGGAGTGTTCTGTTCTCGTTTTTCATTTCTTCAGGTACCGGTCGACCTTTTGCTCGACCGGTCAACCTCCAACTTGAAATGTTGTCCGATTTTTGTCAAAAATAAACTTCAAAAAATACTCCAAAAAATTAGTAAAAACATTTTAAATCAATTGGGAGTATTTGGACAACTTATATAAACATTGTTTTGGTATAAAAACTCATTTAAACAAAATCATCAAAACATTGATAAAAACATTTATCTAACAAACTCCCCCGTTTTGATGATTACAAACCAAAACAATTTTTAGGAAGTCGATTTTAAAACGAAACACATTTTCCGGACTAAAACATTTTTCCATTATAAGCAAGATTTTTCAAAACATTTTTGAACAAGCTCCCCCTATCAATATGCATATGAAGAACAAGTATAAAAGCAACCAACTAAAAGCTAAAAGCTTAGCTTTTACAAAACAAGCTTGAATTATTTGAGCATAGAAGCTCCCCCTGTCACAAAACATCATTAGTCAAGCATAAAAGTCCACAATACATCAAATGGACTAAGTAATATTCACAGCTTTTGGCTTTTGAGAGCCCTAGCTTATAGCTTTTCTTGCGAGCTTATTTTCGCTTCTTTGAGCATATGAGCCTTTTTCTTGTTTCTCGCCCTTTGGAATCATCAAAAAGAGTGTTAGCATGATAAAACTATCATACAATTATATCAAAGTGCGCAATTTTATCGATTTATCGAGCGTTTTGAAAATTGAAGCTTAAATTCCAAATAAAAAGGAACAAATTGATCATTTGATTTGCAAAAGCTCATTTGATTGATAAAACATGATCTCAATAAATATATAAGATATTTGAAAGCAAATGAGTCATGTAAATGTTGAAATTTTCTTTGAGACAATTTATCGAACACGTTGTGGGCGTTAAAAATGGAAGAAGTTGTAAAAGGCCCTTGTAAATGTAATCAAGCCAAAATTTTCAACACCAAATCAATCCAAACACAATACAATACATCATAATAGATAAGCTCATCACAATCATATGACATTTCCAACAAGAAAATTGCAAATAAGCCAAAAACTCAAGGGTTCAACCCAATTGAGCAAAGGAAGTAGAATTCTTACCATTCAACCGGTAAAGATGAGCAATGATGATGATAATCGAGCTATATTAAGTCCAAGATATGAAATGTATGCAAGAAAACAAATTTTGAGTGAAATTTGTGTGCAATTGGCGAAGGGGACGAAAAATGGAAAAAATAAGCCAAAATGGCTAAGTCTGAAGACATAAACGTTTTTAACCATAAAATGCCAGTGGGCGATCGGTCGAGGGTGTGGGCGACCGGTCGAGGGTGTGGGCGACCGGTCGACGGTGTGGGCGACCGGTTGCCCTCACCCCAGCCAGCCCACTGTCTCATTATGTTTCCAAAAATCTGAAATTTCAACTAAAAATCTGATTTTTCGCCCCTAAGTTTTACAAACGTGCAAAATGCAAACGTAAACCTCATTCAATATGCATTATGCCTAACCGAGCTCGTATAGATGCAAAAGTCTCGGAAGATAGCTGTTTTATAAAAATGTCCGCCAATTGATCTTGAGATGGTACGAAAGATATCTCAATTTTTCGTTTAGAAACACAATCCCTTAGAAAATGATGTCGAATCTCAATATGTTTAGTGCGGTTATGATGAACCAGGTTTTGAGCAATATTTATAGCGGATATATTATCACAAAAGATAGGAACATTTTCAAAAGAGCATTTGTAATCCGCTAAGGTTTGTTTCATCCAAAGAAGTTGAGTACAACAAAAAGCTGCAGAAATATATTCGGCTTCGGCCGTTGAAAGTGAAACACAATTTTGTTTCTTTGAAAACCAAGAAACTAGGCAATCGCCTAAAAATTGACATGATCCGGAAGTACTTTTCCGATCATCAATATTTCCCGCATAATCCGAATCACTATAACCTTTAAG
Source organism: Rehmannia glutinosa (assembly GCA_016081115.2). Classification (NCBI taxonomy): domain Eukaryota; kingdom Viridiplantae; phylum Streptophyta; class Magnoliopsida; order Lamiales; family Orobanchaceae; genus Rehmannia; species Rehmannia glutinosa. Next base: position 57,166,220 of record CM071937.1, on the reverse strand, counting down.
AGAAAAATTTTCATTCTTTGGATAAAATAAACCATATTGAATAGTGCATTTCAAATATCTAAAAATCCTTTTAACGACACTCATATGAGATTCTTTGGGATTGCTTTGAAAACGAGCACATAGGCATACATCATGAAGAATGTCCGGTCTACTAGCGGTTAAATAAAGTAAACTACCAATCATACCTCGATACTTTGATTCATCCACGGACTTGTCTTTTTCATCTTTGTCAATTTTGACATTTGTCACCATAGGGGTAGAGACGGTTCTTCCTTCTTCAATGCCGAACTTTTTCAAAAGTTCTTTTGTATATTTTGATTGCGAAATGTAGATACCTTCTTGGCATTGTTTAATTTGAAGTCCAAGGAAGAAGTTGAGCTCCCCCCATCATGCTCATTTCAAATTCACCTTGCATCAACTTAGAAAATTTCTTGCACAAAGATTCATTTGTAGCACCAAAGATAATATCATCAACATAAATTTGCACAAGTAAACAATCTTGCCCTTTTTCAAAAACAAAGAGAGTAGTATCAACTTTACCTCTTGTAAAACCATTTTGTAAAAGAAAAGAGCTAAGTCTATCATACCATGCACGGAGTGCTTGTTTTAAACCATACAAAGCCTTTTTAAGTGTATAAACATAATTAGGCCCAGAAAAATTTTCAAATCCCGGAGGTTGTTTTACATAGACTTCTTCTTGAATAAAACCATTTAGAAAAGCGGATTTAACATCCATTTGGTAAAGCTTGAAATTTTTAAAACAAGAATAGGCAAGTAAAATACGAATAGCTTCTAAACGTGCTACGGGTGAAAAAGTTTCATCATAATCAATACCTTCTTCTTGACAATACCCTTGAGCTACTAGCCTTGCCTTGTTTCAAACAATGTTGCCTTGATCATCAAGTTTGTTCCGGAATACCCATTTTGTACCAATAGTAGTTTGAGATGGAGGACAAGGTACCAATTCCCATACATCATTTCTTTCAAATTGATTCAACTCTTCTTGCATTTCCAAAAACCAATCCTCATCCTCAATAGCCTCCTTAGCATTTTTAGGCTCTTTTTGAGATATAAGAGCTTTCTCGGCAAATCTTCTTCGGGTCATCACTTTATCAAGGGGATCACCAATAATAAGATCTTTTGGGTGATCTCCCTTAAATTTCAATGCTACGGGAAGATCCGAAGTATCACCTCTATCTTCTTGACGAACATTTGAAGTGGATGGTTGATCATTTGATATAGAAGGTTGATCATTTTGAGCATCATTTTGAACAATGGGTTCAATAATATCCTCTTCATCACTTTCATCATTGGGTATCCTTTCAACACCCGAAGCTTCATTGAATTTGACATGAATGGATTCTTCAACAACCCCACTAGTCTTATTGTAAACCCGATATGCTTTGCTCTTGGTTGAATACCCCATAAATATTCCTTCATCGGTCTTAGGATCAAGTTTGTCCAATTGATCCTTAGTATTCAAAATAAAACACTTACATCCAAATATTTTAAAGTAACTAATATTTGGAGTTCTTCCTTTCCAAAGCTCATATGGAGTTTTATTCATTTTAGGACGAATATAAACTCGATTAATGACATAGCAAGTGGTACTTACGACTTCGGCCCAAAAATATTTTGGAAGAGAAAATTCATTGAGCATGGACCGACTCATTTCTTGTAATGTCCGATTCTTCCTTTCGGCTACTCCATTTTGTTGAGGTATCCTTGGAGCCGAAAAATTATGTGCATATCCCTTAGTTTCACAAAAGACTCTAAATTCACCGTCAAATTCTCCACCTCGATCACTTTGAATAGACTTAATAGTATCTTCCTTTTCATTCTCAATAAGTCTACACAACTTAACAAACTCATTAACGGCATCGCTTTTATTGGTAAGAAAAAAAGCCCAAGTATATCTAGAAAAATCATCGACAATAACGAAAGTGTAATATTTTCCACTTAGACTAGTTGTACCAATATCCCCATACAAATCTAAATGAAGAAGTTGTAGAGGCTTGGTTGTGGAAATTTCATTTTTGGGCTTAAAACTACTCTTAACTAATTTGTTCTTTTGACAAGTGTCACATAAGCCAAGATTTTCAAAATTCAATTTGGGTAGTCCTTTTACATGTTGGTTTTTGTAAATATTTTTCAAATTTTTGTATCCAACATGTCCAAGTCGCCTATGCCATAAACTCGTTAAATCATTATTGGCGACAAGACAAGAAACATTTTGACTGACCAAATCACTTGTACAAATTTTGTAAAGATTGCCTTTTTTATTTGCTTCACAAATAATTTCATCATTTTTAAGAATAAGGCATTTTTCTTTATTGAAAACAACATTATAATTTGGATCACAAAGTTGGCTAACACTTATCAAATTAAACTTAAGCCCTTCTACTAAAAGAACATTACCAAGAGAGAAAGAAGAGTTACCAATTTCTCCATTTCCAAGAATTCTTCCTTTGCCATTGCCGAACATGACCATACCCGCTTCTTGGAGCTTGATGTTGGTAAAAAGTTCTCTCTTTCCGGTCATATGGCGTGAACACCCGCTGTCCACGAGCCATTTTGAATCCTCCATTGTTGTTATAGCCCCTATGACCTACAAAAGAATTATTTTTAGGTACCCTATATTTTGGGGTCCATGGGGGTTAGCCTTGAGACCTTTGGGTCTCCAAACAAAGCTAAAATTGTTCTTTAATTTACAATGACTAACATAGTGTCCAACTTTACCACAATAAAAACAAATAAGATCATGGGCACTCTTAGCACGAACAAAAGTCGGACCTTGGTCATTTTTCTTTGAAAGAGGTTGAAAAGGTTTATAGCCAAGTCCTAATTTGGAATGCTCACCTCTTTCTGCATCTAAAATTTTGTAACTTTATCCGTGCTTATGTTAAAACGATGCACATGCTTTTTCAAACATTCAAGATCTTTGGTGAGCGATTCTTTTTCGGTTTCAAGAGTATGAACTCTAGTAAGAGTAATAGCATGAGCTTTATCAAGGGATTCATAAGAAGTAAATAATTTTTTCTTTTCAATTTTAAGCTCTTTATGCTCCTTTTTCAAAGTCTTGTATTTAACAATCAAATTTTGAAACTCAATTTGCAATTCATCAAAATCACATTGCAATTCATCAACTAAGGAGGAGGTAGAAGAGTTAGAGCGTACCTCATTATTTTCATCGTCTATGGCCATAAGACCATGTTCGGTTTCTCCTTCTTCGTTTGTTGTTTCAAGTAGTTCATCCCAAGTTTTGACCTCCGCATTTAGAGCCTTCTTTTTCGAAAAAGGCTTCTTTTTCTTTTGTTCCTCCTCATCGAGTTTTGGGCAATCGGCAATGAAGTACCCGGGTTTTCTGCATTTAAAGCAATCATTATCTCTCGGTTTTCTTGCCTTATTTTTATTCACAAATTTTCTAAATTTTCAAACAAGTGCGGCCGTCTCCTCATCATCATCATCATTATCATAGTATGCATTATTAGAAGAAGAAGCAAGACCTTTAGGAATATTTTACATACCCGATTGATTGAATGTTGGTTTAGAATTTTTCCTCTCCTTGAGATAGACTTCATAGATGAGGAAGTTCGCGATGAGCTCGTCAAACTTGAGTGTCTTAAGATTTTGTGCCTCCGTGATTGCCGTCACCTTTTTGGACCATGAGCCGGGAAGAGCATTCAATACCTTAGTCACCTTGTCTTCTTCGGAGATGACTTTACCGAGGGCCACAAGAGGATTGACAATGTTGTCAAGCCTTTCCACCATCTTAGAGATGCTTTCACCATCATGCATGTTAAAGTTTTCAAAGTCTTTAACAAGCATAGTCTTTCTTGCTTGCTTGACCTTCTTTGTCCCTTCATATATAGTCTCCAATTTTTCCCAAACCTCATGTGTCGACCTTATGCCTCTTATACGATTATACTCGGTGGAGGTAAGAGAGCAATGTAAAATATTTAAGGCCTTACCGTTTAGAGAGAAAGCTTCCTTGTCATTTTCATCGAACTCCTTGAACGGCTTGGGAGTCGTGGTGCCATCCTCCAATTTTTTTATTGGTTGAGCAACTCCTTCAATGACCACATTCCAAATATCAAATCCACATCCTTGTAGAAAGCACTCCATACGGTCTTTCCAAAATGTGTAGTTGTTGGCATCGAATAGTGGTGGCTTGTTGGTGGAGGCGCCGGCGGTGAGATAAGCTTCATTCGTAGCCATGGATCTTTCCTCTTTACTCGAAAAGAGCTAGCCAAAGAGTTTGGCTTTGATACCACTTGTTAATCCAAGTGGCTACGATAATCTAGAGGGGGGTGAATAGATTATGCCAATTTTTCGCAAATCACCCTCTTTTTCGAATGAACAAGTAATTGACAAGAATGTAAATGCGGAAATTAAACAACACACGTTGATTTATAGTAGTTCAACCCACCTAGGGCCTAATCTACTACCACCCCGGTATATCCGAAGTGGGTTTCAAAAAGAAAAAAAGATTTTATTAACAATTACCACAATTATTACAACACCACCTTTAAAGATCACCACAATCTTCTTACAACACCTTCAAGGAGATTACCACAATCTTCCTTCAACACCTATGAAGAGTACCACACTCTTCAACACCTAAGATTACCCAAGTGTGTTCTTACCACAAGAACACTAACAAGGATATCTTGTTTTGGATGATAGAAACAATTCAAGATTACAACTCAATAAATGAAGTATATAAACTTTGAGTGCAAGTGTAATCAAGAACAAAAAGCCTAGACCTCAAGATTGTGCAAGTACAAGAACTTAGACTATTACAACAAGAATGTAAAAATGAAAGTTTGAAGAATTTTGCAGATTTCTTGTTGAATTGTTTGCTTGTGTGTTGTATCTTGTGTCTTCAAATCATCCTCTATTTATAGGAGAGTCTTCATAGACATAGGCTCCTCCTTCTTCACTTTTGTCTACAAACAGAGGATCACAAGATGTAGAAATATTGTACAAAAATCAAAAGCAAATCTTGCTGATAAGGATTGTAACAATAGAAATTTTGCTGTCAAAACACAGGGTGACCGGTCACCCTATAGAAAATTTTGAACGTTAGACAGAATTAGTGCGATCCAGGTACCGTTCAGAGGGGGGGTCGACCGGTCAAGGGGGGTGTGACTGGTCACCCTAGGTGCGACCGGTCGGCCCTGCCCTGGACTGGTCCCCCTCTTCAGTTTTTCAAGTATGGAGTGTTCTGTTCTCGTTTTTCATTTCCTCATGTACCGGTCGACCTTTTGCTCGACCGATCGACCTCCAACTTGAAATGTTATTCGATTTATGTCAAAAATAAACTTCAAAAAATACTCCAAAAAATTAGTAAAAACATTTTAAATCAATTGGGAGTATTTGGACAACTTATATAAACATTGTTTTGGTATAAAAACTCATTTAAACAAAATCATCAAAACATTGATAAAAACATTTATCTAATAAATACTAGTCATACATATAACACAACAGAAGCAAAACCAAAATGAACCCAAAAGCACGCCCGACAGGTCTTCATCCATGTACAAGATCCTCAAAAACCTGTAGGAGCCCCAACAGCCTGTCCAGTAAGTCCATCCAATCGAGCATCAACATGTCACCTACAATGCATGAACTACGTGAGCTAACGCTCAGTAAGCGAAAATCATGCATGCCAAAGAAATAAAGCAATATCCATGCAGTGCATTCCAATATATTATGCCATTGATTCATGTTTATGCACCAAGATATTTTATATCATAAAGCCCGCCTCGCATGACTCGGTGCACTAGCAGTAACACCCACTGGGCCCCAAAACATATCATAAAGCACGCCTCGCATGCCTCGGTGCACTAGCAGTGGCCAACGAAAATATTTTCTCTCAAAAAGTCATGTTGTACATGCATCATTTCAACAATGCTTATATGTTATGCATGCACGTGCAAATGCTAATGAATATCATGCTTAACGAAACAACAATCACCACGTTCCAATATCGTTCAACAACATATGTAGGACAAAATACTTATAATACATTCATCAAGGTACAATGATCACATCAGTATAAATAAAGCAGGAAATACTATGTTCATGCATTATAGTTGCAAATGGATTTTCACTTACCTTTCACTACCTTACTTAAAATGTGTACTTCAAATTCCCCAACCTTAGCTGTGAACAATCTGTAATGAACAAGTTGTCATATCTTTAATCCTCAACCAATGAATTTGCTACACCTAACATTATAAAAGAGATCAAATTCAAAATTTAACTATTTATCAAACTTGATAAAAAAACCTAGTCACACCACCTAAACAGCTCAATTTCTCACTTTGAATTAATTCTACATTACCTAATAATTACATATAACCTTTATACCAACTTCTTAAAAATCGAACATCATCCAAACACCGCTGTGAAATACGCAGAGTTTACAAAATTAACACATCACCTAAAAATATACTCTATTAATTTATTTTTATTTTTTTGCCATCTTCATCTTATTTATTATTGTAAAAGTTATTTCTTATTCTCTAAGTTATTTCTTATTCTCTGAACCAAATTGGCAATTAGTCCAAGAGAAAGCATTTGAAAGGATTATAATAGGTAATTGTCTTTACCATTCTATATGTAAATTAAGAATATCCGAAATCAAACTAATTTAAATAGTATATGAACGAACACTTACCAATTTGTTTTTTTTATTCTATTTTGGAAATAAAGCAACTATTCAAACCTCCTCCGTTACTTTTATTTCTCTGGCCCCCAATTCTTTCTCTTTTTTTTTCCTCTTTTCCTCTGTTTTCTTTCTTCTCTCTGTTTTTTTTGTTTCTCATAGTTTCCATCAACTTGCTTCCTGGGTGAGTTTGCTTCTTTTAATAATATAAAAAGTGATATATTAGTTTGACAAAAGAGGCGGTGGTGTGTTGTACAGTACACACCCAATATGTTATTCCTATCATATTATGAGTATAAGTAATATAATTAAGTTATATATATGTGTGTGATTAACATATAATTACTTATATATAATATATAATCATACATGGTTACACACACATACGTATGTGTATATATATATGTATCTATTTATTATATAATTCAGAAAAGCTATATATACCTATTAATTAATTTATTTACTCAGTATATGTTAACTACATATATAAGTTATTTATACTTAAAGATATGATTAGTATATTTTTCTATTTGATATTTTTAGTAAGACCCTGCCTTATTTCTTAGTCATGGTTTTATCTTGCTCTCATATTTTTGCAATTATTATTATATTATTATTTTTATTATTTAAATAAAACTGTTAATATCAGATAATATATCATCTTACTATCAGGTTCTCGATCATATGTTACATTAATTCGTTCAACCAATTTGTTCGCATTTTAGATTTCTCGATACACACATTGTTGCCACCTTTCATCCCAAAATTTACCACGTGTAATCTTGTAACTCTTTGAATAGCTACCACGTGTAACTTAATAGCTACCATCTAATAATTTGAAAACTAAATACCATTTGTTCAAGTACTTATATTAGTAATCCAACGGCTAATCACTATAAGCGAGTTCTAAAATAATAAAACTAGCCACGTCGTATAAAATAATCAGATCATGCAAATAGCACATAACCAACATGTTATGCATGAACTATATTGGCCAGTGAGTAGTATGGAGCTCGGGTATTACATCCTCCTCTCATAAAAATGTTTTCCCCAAAATTTTACTTACCGAAATAAGTAAGGATATTTAGCTCTCATCTCGTCTTCTCTTTCCCCACGTAGCTTCTTCTATGGATTGATTCCTCCAAAGTACTTTAACTAAAAGGATTTCATTATTTCTTAACTTCTTTACTTCTCGTAACAAAATCTCCATAGGTACTTCTTGGTAGTTCAAGTATGCTTTTAACTTTATGGGCTCATTTTTTAAAATATGAGATGGGTTTGAAATGTATTTTCTCAACATGGATACGTGAAAGACATTGTGCACTTGAGCCATTGACGCAGACAAGTCGAGTCTATAAGCAACATCACCAATTTTTTCTGTGATATGGAACAGGCCGACTTATCTAGGACTAAGTTTTCATTTCTTTCCAAATCTCATTAATCAGTGTTAAGAAAATAGGAAGAAAATTCTAACATTATTTGATTTAAGTAACTATCTATGAATTTCATTCTCCCAAATTTAACATTGTCATATCTCGAATCGAGGTTTGGATCTAAAAAGCTTCCTTTTGCCAATCGTCCCAAAATCCATGCGATAATTCTTTTACCTACAATTTAGGGAGCCCATTGGCTTGATAGCTATTGTTATATGAGGATCAAAGGTGAATGTTTACTCCATTGCCCTTGAAAATCTAGAACACAAGCTCTAAGCTATCGTACAATGCTTTGTGAGCTTGGCTTGATAGCTATTTTTAAAGAATTTTATCATTCATTTCTTTTAAAGTTTGTATCATTCATTTTAACATGTTAAATGACAATTATGTCCCTAGTGCTTTCTGTAAACTCCTCCAGAAAGTCGATCAAAATCTTGAGCCTCTATCAGAGATGATAGGTAGTGGCACACCATGAAGTCTAACAACTTCTTGTATATATAATTGTGCATATCGGACCATGGAATAGGTTGAGAAAATAGGAATAAAATGAGCATATTTGGTTAATCTATCTATGATCACCCAAATAACATCGTGTCCCTTGACAGTTTTGGGCAAACCTATCACAAAATCCATGGTAATTCTTTCCTATTTCCATTCTGGTATAGGCAAGGATTGCAATGTTCCAGCTGGCCTTTTGTGTTCTACTTTTATTTGTTAACATGTTAAACATTGTTCCACGTATTGCGCGATATCCCTTTTCATACCTGGCCACTAGTAATGCATCTTCAAATCTCTGTACATTTTGGTAGCTCTTGGGTGTATAGAATATGGTGTCGAATGTGCTATTTCTAGAATATCCTCTCAGAGAATTTCCCTGTAGAGAACATATAATCGCTCTTTAAATCACAGTACTCCATTCTCAGATATCTCTAAATCAGAAGACATTCCCGAGGAAATATCTTTATTCACTTTAACATAGTGATCATCACCTTGTTGTTCATGTTGAATTCAATCAAGTAATGTCGGTCGGATTGCCAACTTTTTGTGTTGAATTTCCACGTTCATTTTCTGGAGATCCATGAACTCTGTTTCGGAATTTGAATCGCAATTGCATTACTTTGTGTTGATTTTCGGCTCAATGCATCTGAATACGACATTAGCTTTACCAGGATGATAGTTGATCACACATTCGTAGTCCTTCACTTGCTCCAACCACCGTCGTTGACACATATTTATTTCATTCTATGTGAAGAAGAATTTTAAACTCTTGTGACCTGGGTAGATCTCACTTTGTTCCCCGTACAAGTAATGTCTCCATATCATAAGAGCAAATACAGCAGCAACAAGATCTAAATCCTGAAAGCTTTGTTCGCATGTCTCTGTCCATTTGAATGAGACACTTTTTTTTTGGTTAATTGCGTTAAAGGCGTAGCAATCCTGGAGAATCCTTCTACAAATCGGCGATAGTAGCCAGCTAAACCAAGAAAACTACGTACCTCTAAAGGATTTATAGGTTGTGGCCAATTGTTGATAGTCTCAACTTTACTTGGATCAACTGAGATTCTTGCTCCAGACACATGTCCCAAGAACACTACTTGATCTAACCAGAATTCACATTTCTTAAATTTGACATATAGTTGTTTTGCTTTCAGGACCTCTAACACTATTTTTAAGTGTTTAGCGTGCTCCTCTTTTGTTCTAGAGTAGATCAAGATATCACTGACAAATACAATAACGAATTTATCTAGAAAATCTCTAAATACCCAATTCATCAAGTCCATGAAAGCGGGCGGGGCGTTAGTCAACCCAAATGGCATCACCAAGAATTCATAGTGTCCATACCTCGTGCTGAAGGCTGTCTTGATGGTACTTGGATCGCAAGTCGATCTTCAAAAATACTGCTGCACCTTGAAGTTGATCGAACAAATCATCAATTCGAGGTAGCGGGTATTTGTTCTTGATTGTAATCTTGTTTATTTCTCGGTAGTCAATACACAATCTCATCGTACCATTCTTCTTTTGCACGAATAGGACCGGCGCACCCCATGGCGAGAAGCTAGGTTTAATGAATTCTTTATCTACAAACTCTTGCAATTGTATCTTCAGTTCTTTCATTTCAGATGGATCCATGTGGTATGGAGCTTTAGAAATTGGAGACGTTCCTAGAAGTAGGTAAATAACAAACTCAATCTCACGGTCGGGTGGTAATGTCCAGGAAGATCATTTGGAAATGCATCTAGATATTCTCGCACTATTGAAACTTCATCAAGGGCTGGTTGGTGTTGTTCGTCGATGCTCATGACACTTACTAGGTATCTTTCACAGCCAACGTTCAATAAACGTTGCACCTTTAGTGCTAATATCATTGGATATCTAAAATGGGTCGTGATTCTAGCGAAGGTAAATGGATCTTTTCCTAGGGGGTTAAGTGTCACTTTCTTTTTTCTAACAATCAATTATAGCACAATACTTCGACCACCAATCCATACCTAAAATGATGTCACAGTCGTTCACAGCTAACACAATTATATAACCATAAAGTTCTCTATTTTTGATTGGAATAGAACAAGCTCCCAAAATATGGTTAGCTTGCTTGGAATCTCCCGAGGAAATTATTAAATTGTAACCCACTTTACCTACATTAGGTGTCATACCCACTCTCCTCACCGACTCAGTGGATACAATGAATGCGTAGCTTCCGAATCAAATAACACAAATTTTGGAGTGTCAAAGATAAGAAGTTTACCTATAACCATTGATGCGTTTGCCTCTACGTCTGCTCTAGTAGTAGTAAATGCTTTAACTGGGACTTTCATTTGTCCGGTAGCATTCATATTGTTTGGGCACACGTTAGCAAGATGTCGCGTTATTGCACGAAGCAAAAATGAAACACACATTACTCTTTATTCTTCTAGGACCCTAGTGTATTGAAACATATTATCTAAAGTCTTCAACGAATCTTCTGCAACTGTGGGATCTGCTGCATCTTCAAAGGTTGGTGGATTTCGCTTTCGGAACCTTTTGCCCCACTATCTTAATTTGATCCGCCCTTTGGTGTGGTTAATTCATTTCTGCTCTTTGTTCTCCAGCTATATCCCTCTGATGGATGAGTTGTTGAATTTGTTCAGATTGTCACTGGATAAGTTTTGTAAGTCGATTTATGACATTATCTCGATCACCAGTTGGTATAGGTGTCTCCCCTCCTTGGTTTCTATCCACATCATTACTCTCACCTCTAGTTCTCACCATAACTAAAACATTATCTTAGGAGAACCTAATAACACATGGCCAATATAGTTTCATGAAATATAAAATGCATCATACAATAAAGTAAAACTTACTGGCATGGCTGTGCTCCATGAGTTTTGAGTTCATGAACATGGATAGTCTACAAAACCTGTAGCCGAGCTTTGATACCACTCTGTGACGCCCACCCTTATTACTACTACTAGAAACTATTTAAATAGTACAACTCGACCACATACTCTATTTAAAACGTGCAAATTTTTTTTTTATGTTAATCTAAAAACAGACAACAACAAAATAACTCCTGCAAACAGCAATAAAGAGTTTACCATTTAAAAGAAAAAGAAAGTCAACCCTGTCTGCAAGTAAACAAGATGACTACATATACGTGCTTAGGACTCAAACCAGCACACTATTTACATATATTTACAATAGGGTTTCGAAAGTTATAAACAATACTAGTCATACATATAACACAACAGAAGCAAAACCAAAATGAACCCAAAAGCACGCCCGACAGGTCGTCATCCATGTACAAGATCCTCAAAAACCTGTAGGAGCCCCAACAGCCTATCTAGTAAGTCCATCCAATCGAGCATCAATATGTCACCTACAATGCATGAACTACGTGAGCTAACGCTCAGTAAGCGAAAATCATTCAAGCCAAAGAAATAAAGCAATATCCATGCGGTGCATTCTAATATATTATGCCATTGTTTCATGTTTATGAACCAAGATATTTTATTCAAAATCACTTTTTTTTACTGGGCCCCTAATCCACCTGCTATGCACCGAAAAGAGCTCAACACAATATCATTAATCACATGGCCATAACCAAATTGACACTGCCTAGGGCCATGTCCTGGGACCACCTAAGGTCCACCCCTGTCTTCCCCATTGATCCCTCAGGAGTCTTCCCCCTGACGTGTCAATAAGGGGCACAATCAAGTGATCCACCCCCTCGTGACCATCAGAGGAACACCCCCTGTCAACCTCTATGATCCTCCAAGAAGTAACACCCACTGGGCCCCAAAACATATCATAAAGCACGCCTTGCATGCCTCGGTTCACTAGCAGTGGCCAACGAAAATATTTTCTCTCAAAAAGTCATGTTGTGCATGCATCATCTCAACAATGCTTATATGTTATGCATGCACGTGCAAATGCTTATGAATATCATACTTAACGAAACAACAACCACCACGTTCCAATATCGTTCAACAACATATGTAGGACAAAATACTTATAATACATTCATCAAGGTACAATGATCACATCAGTATAAATAAAGCAGGAAATACTATGTTCATGCATTGTAGTTGCAGATGGATTTTCACTTACCTTTCACTACCTTACTTACAATGCGTACTTCAAATTCCCCAACCTTAGCTGTGAACAATATGTAATGAACCAGTTGTCATATCTTTATTCCTCAACCAATGAATTTGCTACACCTAACATTATAAAAGATATCATATTCAAAATTTAACTATGTATCAAACTTGATCAAAAACCTAGTCAAACCACCTAAACAGCTCAATTTCTCACATTGAATTAATTCTACATTACCTAATAATTACATATAACCTTTATACCAACTTCTTAAAAATCGAACATCATCCAAACCCCGTTGTGAAATACGCAGAGTTTACAAAATTAACACATCACCTAAAAATATACTCTATTAATTTATTTTTTTTTTTTTTCCATCTTCATCTTATTTATTATTGTAAATGTTATTTCTTATTCTCTAAGTTATTTCTTATTCTCTGAACCAAATTGGCAATTAGTCCAAGAGAAAGCATTTGAAAGGATTATAATAGGTAATTGTCTTTATCATTCTATATGTAAATTAAGAATATCCGAAATCAAACTAATTTAAATAGTATATGAACGAACACTTACCAATTTCTTTTTTTCTATTTTGGAAATAAAGCAACTATTCAAACCTCCTCCGTTACTTTTATTTCTCCGACCCCCAATTCTTTCTCTTTTTTTTTCCTCTTTTCCTCTGTTTTCTTTCTTCTCTCTTTTTTTTTTTTGTTTCTCATAGTTTCCATCGACTTGCTTCCTGGGTGAGTTTGCTTCTTTTAATAATATAAAAAGTGATATATTAGTTTGACAAAAGAGGCGGTAATGTGTTGTACAGTACACACCCAATATGTTATTCCTATCATATTATGAGTATAAGTAATATAATTAAGTTATATATATATGTGTGTGTGATTAACATATAATTACTTATATATAATATATAATCGTACATGGTTACACACACATACTTATGTATATATATATGTATCTATTTATTATATACTTCGGAAAAGCTATTGTGAAGCCCCCGATTTTCCGAGCATGTAATTGATTCGTTTGTCGTCTATGTATTTGATCGACTATTTTACCGCGTCACTTTGACGGGTAATTATTAATAATATATATATTTTGGATTTTATTTCATTTCATTTAATTACTTATGATCATGATCATCATTAATTCTATTTCACATTTATGATCACTTGATTGATCATTATTACTATTTTGTATTTATTAGTCACCTTAGAATTTTAAGAGACTATTTATTTTAGAGACTTTTACCTTATAGAATTAAGAATTAATTTAGATTAAGTGATCATGAGACTTATAAGTGATCAAGAAAATCACTAATTATTTTGGAGATTGATATATTTCATCTATTATCATCAAATTTGGGACAAAAAAAAATATATGGAATTACCAAATTGCCCTATAGTGGACGGCAATAGTGATGATTTTTGGAGTAGAAATATCATCCAACTCTTGTACACTTACACTTTATATTAGTCATCTTGTATATAATTATACCATTAATTCAAACATTATACACATCATCTTATACATAGATTCTTTATTATTAAAATTGCCAACATATTGGAGTCTTCCCAATATTCCATTCAAACCCATTCCATGCCCATACCTTTGACCACCAAAATGTCTCCCATGCAAGAAGCAAAATTCAAGACACAAAATTAAACAAAAATATCTCCCTCTCTCCCCCCATTTGGACGTCCAAGAGGCCATTTTACACAAAAAATTTGTCAAAAATTTTATCCAACACATTTTAATTCTCAAGCAAATTCTCCTCCTTCTCTCTAATCTCTCTCTAAAAAATCATTCACATTTTCAAATCTTCAAACACCAACTCTTCACATCTTGACATCTTCAATCTTAAGTTCTTCATATCTTCAAGTACCACTTCTTCACATCTTCAAATATTCAAACACAAGTTCTTCACATCTTCAAGCCTACCTTCATACCTTCAAGTAAATCTTCTTCCTATCATCAAACACTCTTTCTTTCTTCAAACATCTAAACCAAAACAAACAATCTCCCTACTTAAAACCAAAAATTCGAACACCCCCTTATCTCAAGGTAAGAAATTTCACTCCTCAATTCAACTTAATATCTTACTACTCCTCACCTTCTCTTCTTAATTTAAGTTTGAATTTTGGATTTTGAGGTACTTAGAAGACCACTTGAAGACATGCATGCATGGTGGTGAAATTAGAAGACTTGAAGAATAATTAGTAGAGAAATTGAACTACAAGGTAAGATTTGGACACTAGACCCCTTCTTTCTTCTTCTTCTCCCTATTTTTTTTCAAATTTTAACACCACTTTTTCATTTTTGAGAAATAGGGACTGACCTTAGGTGATTTTGGAGTTGAACCAAAAATCCCAAATTTGAAGCTTCAACTAGTTTCAAATCACCTACTACACAAGGTAAAATGTAGTATTTCCAATTTTCTTATCTTCTTCTTTTTCTTCTTAATTTTTCACTCATTTTTCTAACTCCAAAATTTTGATATTTCTTGACTTAGGGGCTGACCTAAGTGACCTCATACAAAGTTGTGAAATTATCCTTTTTATTTCACAACTTTCCAATTCTAAGGTGGGTGGAAAAACTCTTTCAACTTCTATGTGCTTTTGTTAAAATGCATGTAGAGTTTTGATCATGAGCCCTTGAGATATATAATTTATGTATTGCATGTCAATTTTATGTATCAAGTCATGAAATTTCTCAAGTGTTGCTCAAAATTGCTATTTATTGAACTTTAGGTGCATGCATGTACAATTTAATGTTCTATGTGATGAATTCTTGTATGAATTGGACATGCATGTGTATGATCTTTGAAATCCATGTTTTGGATGACTTATAACCTGGACAAGTCGAGCATAATTGATTAAATTTCAATTTTGGACCTAAAAATGCAAAAATGGAAAGTTGGTGGACTAAATTGCAAGAAAATAAAACTTAAAGGACCCCTCTGCAAATTTTGAATTTTGGGACTGTACTCAGGTTCAAAAATGACTTTTGGACATTTTAATAAAGTTTTAAGAGTTTTAAGATAAATAAAATCAACCTTTAAAAGCCCAAGGACTAGATTGTAAAATTTTAAAAGTTTAAGGGCTACTTTGCAATTTTTGATTACCAGACCTTAGTTTTAAAATTTGAAATTTTCACTCTTAAGGGACTGGAAATGATATATTTTAAATGTATTCCAAATATCCAAGTGTTTAGAGCTTGGAAAGTAATTTTTCTAAAATTGAGGGACTAAAGTGTAAAAGACTAAACTTGAGGACCCAAATGAAATTTCCAGGACTTATGTAGCCCATGCACCTGGAAATACTAATTTAACTATAACTTAATTATATTTTGGACCCAAGGTTCAAATTTCATAACAATTGGACCCCTAAAAGCCTTAAAGGCAATTATTTTAAAATGGGACAAAAATGATATTTTTAAAAGTCAAGGGACCTAAACTTATTTCTTTTTAAAACGGTTTTTGTCCCAATACATCACTAACCTTAGTGACATTTTCCAACTAGAATCACATTAAAAGCCCTTCCGGTTTGTGAGTTCCGAATATTTTAAACTTAAGGCACGAAATGACAATTTTAACAAATTTGGGGCCAATGTGAGAATTTTATAAAAACTCGACCTCAAAACTTTAAAAACCTGAATTATCTGAACAATTTAGAGATTTTAGGAACCGACCTCATAATGTTTCAAGGTCGGGATATTTATTTATTAAATTTTAACCCCAAAAGTATTGGTTTTTACAAAACGGTGCTAATTGTAAATTTTCTTTTTAACAAGGACCTAACTCAAATTATTTTCCTTTTACTAAAACAGCCCTGGACCCTCTTACTTTAATTATTAATTAAAATATTTTATTTTCTCAAAAATCCCTTGACTTATCGGATCGTCTTGACCGATTAATACCCGATCGCGGGGCGACTTCCTCATATTGCGATTTTGAATCTATAACGGGACTTATGTTCCACCTAATCTTTCAAGATATCAAAGATTGCTTATCCTTCCGATAATCATTTTCATCCAAATAACTCCACCAACACCATAATTGCCACTCGCAATTTTCGAAAATTTTCCTGAACTGCTTCCCTGAATCAATAATACTCGACTGCCTGGTTGACTACCTGAACTTGTGTTTATTTTCCTGCCTGAGTCAACTTGGTATGTCGAGCTTACAGTCGGAATGGATACGTCGGGGATGGAACCGGGCAGCTCGGCTGCTATTCCACTCTTCCGGCCCCATCGCCCTAATCCCCAATGGCGAGGACGGAGTGTCCAAGGGAAGCGGGTCGTAGTACTTGAGGTATAATCATGATTATGACAAATCCAAGCCTTGCTAGCTCCAGTGTGGATTTTGTCTTTGCCTATGGAGCGATAAGGTGACAGGTCTTGGACCATCTTGCTCGGGGAGTTACAAGGAAGAACGAAAGGAATCGCTGTCTGATCCACACGATTCCGGAGTTATCGGACCCGTTTGGTTGGCGCTACAAATCCGTACGCAACCGCTACTTGTTTTGCATTGGTTGGCGCTACAAATCCGTACGCAACCGCTACTTGTTTTGCATTGGTTGGCGCTATAAATCCGTACGCAACCGCTACTTGTTTTGCATTTGTTGGCGCTACAAATCCGTACGCAACCATTAATTGTCTTGCATAGGATTGGCGTTACATTCTATACGCAATCCTACCTGTCTTGTCTGAATCACATAGTGCTTGTGTGACCACGAACTGTTTTCTTAAACTGTATAAGTATATTAATTAAATATATTTATCACGAAGCTTGTGGACTGTGTGTGAATTCATGCATCATACCTCACGCGTTTTCATATAACTGATTTCTCGCATTAACTATATATCGCCACACTTGCACACGATCACCCCATCCACTGAGATTTCTGTCTCATCCCCACCTGTTTTCTAACCTTTAGATAAGGACTTCATTGAAGATGCTGAACCGACCACGGATTGAGCCCTTATACCCCGCTTGTTGGCCTTGCTACCTGTGGTTTTTGTTGTTGGACTCTTTTATTTTCTTTTCATTCCGGTCTGTAACTGAAGGGCGTAGGACCCTTTGACTATTAAGTTGTTATCTTTAGTTAATTTCGGGGATGTAACTTGGATAATTATGTACTGTAAGTTGTAACTTGTACTTGTTCTTTATTTCCGCTGCTATTTGACTCTGTTCCATTGGGATTTTGTTGATATTCGTCTAGATTGTTGGTTTATTTGTATTTAAGATGTGGATCGTCGTCGCGTCCCATTTGGGGCGTGACAACTATATATACCTATTAATTAATTTATTTACTCAGTATATGTTAACTACATATATAAGTTATTTATACTTAAAGATATGATTAGTATATTTTTCTATTTGATATTTTTACTAAGGCCCTGCCTTATTTCTTAGTCATGGTTTTATCTTGCTCTCTTTTTTTTGCAATTATTATTATATTATTATTATTTTTATTATTTTAATAAAACTATTAATCCAAGATAATATATCATCTTACTGTCAGGTTCTCAATCATATGTTACATTAATTCGTTCAATAAATTTGTTCGCATTTTAGATTTCTCAATACACACATTGTTGCCACCTTTCATCCCAAAATTTACCACGTGTAATCTTGTAACTCTTTGAATAGCTACCACGTGTAACTTAATAGCTAGCATCTAATAATCTGAAAACTAAATACCATTTGTTCAAATACTTAAATTAGTAATCCAACGACTAATCACTATAAGCGAGTTCTAAAATTATAAAACTAGCCATGTCATATAAAATAATCAGATCATGCAAATAGCACATAACCAACATGTTATCCATGAACTATATTAGCCAGTGAGCAGTATGGGGCTCGGGTATTACAATGAGTTACTAACGATTGAGGCTTGCTGAGGAACGAACAACCCTGACTTTGGAAGGGTTTAAAGAAATACTGATGGAGAAATACTGCCCCAAACACTACCATGAATAGATGGAGTGGGAATTTTGGGACTTAAAAAAGAGGAAATGACAGTTGCTGAGTACGAGAGCAAGTTCAATCAAATAAGTTTTGTTGTGGAACACATGGTGGACACAAACCGTAAGCAGGCGTTGAGGTTTTGAGCGGGCTTACAGCCAAGGATATGTCATATTGTGGCAAGCCATTAAATACTATCATATGCAGAGACAATGTTTCGTGCTCAGAAGATTGTTGCTAGTCAGGAGTTAGACCGGCAACAAACAAAGAGTTTGTGGAAACAAACCAGAATGGAAATCGGGACAAGAAGGGAAATCAGAATAAACGGGCAAGAACCAAAATGAGATCAAGGCCTAAACCCCAAACTGTTAAACTGTTGTGCGCAAAATGCTGGAAGAATCAGAATGGGGAGTGTCTTTTAGGACAGAATAAATATTATTGGGTGCAAAATGCCAGGGCATTCATCGTGGGATTGTCCTTCTCGGGAGCAGGGGAGGAAAGGGAAAGGCTCTGGAGTACATGCCCTAGTATATGCTATGACCTAGGGTGTAGATGATTATAACCCGGGCATGATGTTAGGTATGTTAAATATATTTGGAATACTTACTTTCATATTATTTGACACGGGTGCCCACACTTATTTATCTCTTCGAGATTTCATAATATGATTAGACATAGTAATATTAGGATCGACGAACCTCTTGAGATTAGTTTTCCTTCTGGTAAGATGATTTTCACTGATTCAGTCATTAAGGATGTAGACGTTGACATGGGGGGAAATGATCTTAAAGCTAATTTGTATGTGATTGGATGAAGGACTTTGATATAATATTTGGTATGGATTGGCTTAGTAAATATCAACCTGACATCCAGTATCAGGAGAAGGAAGTAACACTACGTTTGCCCAGAGAAGAAGAAATAATGTTTTACGGAACTAAGACTAGGATTATACCCAGAGTTATATCAACAATGAATGCATTGACCTTGCTGAAGAAAGGAAATTGTTAAGGGTATTTGATGAATTTGTTGGAATTCTAACAACTGAGTTGACACCAAATGATATTTCTACAGTCTGGGAATTTGTGGATGTCTTTCCCTGAAGAGTTACCAGGAGTACCACCAAATTGACAAGTGGAGTTTTCCATCTATTTGGTACCCAGAGCGACACCAGTATCTATGGAATCCTATCGGATGGCGCCGAAGGAATTGCAGGAGCTAAAAGTTCAAATACAAGAATTGCTGGAGATAGGATTTATTTGCCCAAATGTGTCACCTTGGGGCACGCATATGCATCGATTACAAAGAGTTGAATCGACTTACAGTGAGGAATTAGTATATGTTGCCAAGGATCGAAGATTTATTCAATCAACTTTGAGGAGCTAGTGTGTTCTCCAAGATTTATTTGAGATATGTATATCACCAACTAAATGTAGGTCCCAAGGGGTGATGTGTAAGGTTTAGAAAAGGGGTTGAATAAACCTTACCAACTTTTCGATTTAGTCCTTTTAAAATATTTTCAGAGTTAACTCAAATCAACTTAGTCCTTGAGGGACATCTAGGTTGGCTTACTTAGCAAAGTTACCCACTCAACAGACTCGATTGAGCTGTTGATAGTATAACTTAGCTGCTTTCAGCTAACACTTAGAATATCAGTTGATTTGGTTTTGTTCAGCGGAAGACATTTGACCCTTATGATTTTAAACTGTTTTACAACACTTGTTTTAGCAATTGTTATAATCAGTCGAGTTCAACAATTATAACTTAGTAGCAGATATAAAATAAGTGCAAGAATTAAATGTGCTGAAATAAATAAGACATAAGCAAATTTTATAGTGGTTCGAGGATGGGTAATTCCTCTAATCCACTCTTCTCCAACTCCTGGAGGAATCCACTAAGTAACAAGATCTTGGTTACAAAGCGGTCAACAGTCCGAGTCAGCTTCGATCACATAGCTAGCTGCTCCTAGAACTCAGTTTCTTCACAAAACAAGTTGTCTTGCTACTTCAGCTTCTTCAAACTCTTGGATTTGTTCACACAACCCTCCAACGAGTCTAAATCCTCTGGTTCGAACTTGAACCTTACTACTTCTCCTTCAATCTTGGAGAGTAGACCCCTTTCATTCTTTAAACAGAATTTCCTCTTCAATTGGTGAAGTAATCTTTCCTTCACTGAATGTGTTGGATTTAGTTCCTTCGAAATTAGGCTTGAGGATATGAGAGAATTTGCAGGTTATTGTTTGCTTGAATGTTTGATAGTCTTATAAAATTCGTAACCGTCTCACTTGCTTCCTTGGCCTTTTATAGTGTAGATTTGAAATTATGTCCGTTGAAGAGATAGGCACACATTTCAAATCACACTTGTAGGTTGTTGGCTTGTCTTGTCTTGCAGCATTGATGTGGATCGTACCATGAATTAAATGCTCTACAGTCTTTCCATAGTCTCTACAGGTTTTCAGGTACATCTCATTGGTTCCTTGCTTTATGCACTCTTTCAGCAAAACAGCTTTATTGCTGGCAGCCTGACACGGGCCTATTTCCAGCAAAACCTTGACTTGTGTTGACAACGAATCTCTTTCATCTTTCTTCAAATCTTGTCTGCTGCATACCCCTTTGACATTGGATTCCAATCATTTTGGAATAACTTAGCTGTCAGTCAGCTGACTGAGAAAACTTTTCTATCACTTGACTGAGTCTTCATTTGGCTTCACACAGCTGGGTCTGCTCTTCGATCTTCAGTCGACTCTTGTAATCTTCAACTTAGTTAACCTTAACTCAACTTATTCAGCCCTATCTATTACAGCTGAATTACATAGAAAATGGGGTGCCAACTTCCTAATCTAAGTTTTATATGGTACCATCAAAAATCTAAACATAAATTTTTCTAACACTAAAGATAAAAGAGTGTGATATTCCATAAACGGCATTTAGAACTTATTACAGTCACTATGAGTTTGTAGTGATGCCATTTGGGTTGTCTAATGCACCAGCAGTCCTTATAGACTTCATGAATAGAGTGTTTCACCTAGTGACGTGGCCACACTAGGGCCAAGGGGAGCACTGGGCCCCCTGAAATTTGGAGAAAATCCAGAGGTATTTTTTGATAATTTTACTTTATAACCTTAAAAAATACAGAAAATATGGAAAATAAAACAAACATTCAATTCATTCATAATTCTTTTCCCGTTCCATTTGTGAAACTTAAATTTTTTTTAGTCTTAATCATTTTTCCCCCTTTCTCAAAATATTGTACCTTTTCTTTTACTCTGTCATAAGCAAAACTCAAATTTTGGTAATACACATTGAAATAGATATACTTCGAAAAATTAGCAATAAAACCATTATGCAACAATTTCAAACTATAAAGAATAGAATAGAAATATTATGATATACTGATGTAGTTGTACTTTGTTATATATTATTTGAATATTAAGATGTAACTGAATTAGAACATTGACTCTATCAAAATCAATATTTGTTTAGCTGTTGAATTGTATTTAATTTTTATATTAATGTTAATTTGGGCCCCTTACATAAAATTTCTGGTTTCATCATTGGTTTCACCCTTAGAAGAATTTGTCATAGTCTTCATTGATACAACCACTATCCATGTACCAGGTTCCTTGGCACTCAGCTGTTCCTTGAACCTGCAATCAAGAAAATTAGCTTTTAGGTACCCATACTTGCCTGGGTCCTAAAGGGTTAGTGCTATAAGATGATCCAACCAACCTATAGCCAAAAGACTTGACTCTAAGAGGTTGCCATCTATCAGTGCCATAATCATTGTGCACATTAGCAAATTTCTTGGGGGTTTTAGGTTCATACAACTGTCTCTTTTGTCTGTATGCATGTGTGTGTGTTTTAGCAATTGCTTTCTTGGGATAATTGTTGTGATATTTACGAGTGTAGTGCACGGGTGCATATGTGTGCCGATAATAGCTCTTTTGCCTTTGGAATGACCTTTCTTGAGTTTTAGGTCTTTGCCATCTGGGCTTGTATTCCATAGGTCTTTGCTGATGTTTCACATTGTTCCAATCATCATAGTTTCGATAGTTTCTACCATTCCCATCATGTGTGTTTCTCTGATGAAACTTTTGGGGTTTTTGGTCGCTCTGTTTGCTTTTTACAGAGTATTTTCTGTTTGGAGTTTGCTGAGGAACTCGGCTGGATTTCTTCTCAGCTGTCCTCTCAGCATACTCAACTTGCTGTTTTCCTTTCTCTTTATATTTAAGGCCAGTTTGTTTGTGATTGTGCTTAGGAGTGAATGCGGGTGTAACATTTGGTGTTTTGGATTTTTGAGATGCTTCATTGCTTGAAGATCCTTTTTCCAAAATCACTCTTGGGGTTTGACTGTGCACAAAGGAATTAAATCTTATGCCTGTTTTTATCTCCATATCTTTTGACTCATGATAAGGTCATCCAATGATTTGGATGCCTTTGTAATGAGGCAATCACATTTTTGAGATCTTTTTCCCCCTTTTCTATAGCAATTAACTCTGCTATGATCTTGGCATTCTCAGCCTTCAGCTTTGTGTTCTCATCAGCTATGTTACTCAGAGTACTCAACTCTTTAGTCAGCTGTGAGTTTTGGCTTTTAAGTTGGCTGTTTTCCTCATTTAGAATTGTGTGCGAGGATTTTATGTGCTTAAAATCTTTCATCATTTTGCCTAATGAATCATAAAGATCAGTGAGTGATGAAGTGTGTGTATCACAATCACTATCACTTGAATCAGAATGAGATGAGTTAGAGTGTGTCTCATCTTCTTGATCTGGTTGATCTTGTTCTTTAGCCATAAGGCAGATCATGGCCTCTTCTTCAGAGTCACTTGAGTAGTTAGCTTCACTACTCTCTGAGTCTGCTGCTTCTTTAGACTTGGCTGTCTCAGCAGTCTCTGCAGCCAACATGGCTTTCTTCTTTTCATGTCTTCTTTCTCTGAAAACGTTTCTTTCTTCTTCATTCCTATATTTGTTGACTGGTGGATAGGAACAATCAACTGAAAAATGTCCTGGTTGTCTGCAATTCCAACACAGGTTCTCAGCTATTTGATCAGCTCATTCTGTTCTTGGGTTATCAGCTCTCTGATATTCAACCCTTTGGTGCTCAGCTCTCTTGGGTGGCCTATCTTTCCTTGACTCAGAGGGAGCTGAATGTCTCCTGGAGGTTTCACCCTTGTTTCTTTTATAGTTCTTATTGAAGAATTTGTTGAATCTTTTAACCATTAAGACAATCTCCTCCTCGTCTATGCCTTTCTTTGGTTCAGCTCTCTTTCAGTTGTCTTGGGTACAATTGTCTTCTCTTGCTCTTTTCTTCTCAGCTCAAACTTATAGGCTTTGAGGTCTCAGAATAGCTCATGATTAGATGTTCTTGAGAGGTCTATGGAATGTCTCAGAGCCATAGTCTTCATTTCCCATTCAGCCGGGAGGCTCCTTAGAATCTTCATGCACATCTCTTTTTGTGTGTATTCCTTCCCAAGAGCAAGCTCATTTGTGATTTCAGTGAATCTGGCATCCAGCTGGTCCATGGTTTCACCTGCAAATATTTTGAAATTTTCAAATTTTTGAACAGCAACAGACAATTTATTTTCTTTAATTTGTTCTGATCCTTCACAAATTAGAGTCAATTTATTCCAGATTTCTTTTGCAGATTTGCAAGATTTGACTTTGTTGAATATTGCTTTGTCCAAAGTCTTGTAGAGTATGTCCTTGGCCACATTGTCCAAGTTGTATCTCTTCCTATCTTCATTTGTCCACTCAGTCCTTGGTTTTTCAACCATGGCTGGTCTTACTTCAGCAACAACTTCCTCTCCTTCAGCTGCAGCTGCTCTTATTGCAGTCGTGTTCACTTTTATTATTTGCGGTGGCCCATCCTCTATCACAAGCCACATTTCATCGTGTAGAGCAGATAGATGAGCCTGCATATGAATTTTCCAATTATCAAATTCTTCAACAGTGAACATAGGAATGCATGTTAGATTTGCTTCCATGATAATAACTTTGCTTAAAATGAAAGATTTTGAAAATGCAAGTGTTTAAAACCTTTTTGAAAATATAGAGATCTAGTTCAGTAACCAGCGCGGAAGGCTCAATGAACTAACCGCTCTGATACCACTTGTAGGTCCCAAGGGGCGTGAGTAAGGTTCAGAGATGGGGTTGAATAAACATTAACAACTTTATGATTTTAGTCCTTTTAGAATTAGTACAGAGTTAACTCAAACAGATGTTTCCTTGAGGGACAGCTAAGTTGGTTATTCAGCTAAGTTAGCTACTCAACATACTCGATGGAGCTGTTGATAGAATAACTCGGCTGTTTAACCTAAACTTTAACTGGGCTGTAATGGTTTTATCAGCGGAAGACTTAACACCCTTTGAATTGTTTTAAGCCTGTTTTAACACTTGATTCTTAATCAGTTGGATAGCAAATATGAATTTTATGAGTAGATATGATGTAAGTATGCAGAAATATAAATGTGCTGAAAAATAAATGACACAGTTAATTTTTATAGAGGTTCAAAGATGGTGTAATTCTTCTAATCCTCTCTTCTCCAACTCTTGGAGGAATCCACTATGTAATAAAGATCGTTTACAACGTGGTGAAGTCTAGAGATAGCCTTGGTCACATGGTAAGATTCAAAAAGGTTGGCTTCTCTTGCAACTCATATTCTTCACAGGGGCCGCTTGCAATTATTTTTCTTTACTCAAGATAGTATATATATTTTACTTTCTTGACTCACTTCTCAAGCTCTT
The DNA here is from genome assembly GCA_016081115.2 of Rehmannia glutinosa. Classification (NCBI taxonomy): domain Eukaryota; kingdom Viridiplantae; phylum Streptophyta; class Magnoliopsida; order Lamiales; family Orobanchaceae; genus Rehmannia; species Rehmannia glutinosa. The sequence goes on along the minus strand of CM071937.1, from coordinate 57,140,810 downwards.
GGATTTGATCCTGAAACCCTCCAATAACTTGATATTGGTTCGACCTTGAACCTTCCTACAATCCTCCTTGGAAAGTAGACTCCTTTTGATTCTTCAAAAGTTTCCTCTTCAAAAGATTTGAAGTTGTCTTTCCTTCACAACTTTGTGTTGGATCGATTTCCTTTGAGTTTCAGGCTTGAGGATTTGCTTGAATATACTTGAGAATTTTTCAGGTTAATTGCTTGAATGTTGCTTGCTTGTTCGTGGTTCGAGGTAACCTTTTTCTCAGTAAATTCCTCAGCCTTTTATAGTGAAGTTTTGAAATTTTGCCCGTTGAAGAGATAGGCTAATTTTAAAAGTCACTTATGATCGTTGGATTGTCTTGTTTGCAGTCCTTGATGTTTACATTTCCTCGTATTAAATGTCTTGCAGCATTTCAGACTTTTTCGACACATAGTGCGAGTGCTTCCCATTGGTTTATTCCTTTTGCACAAAATCGGGACTAACACTTTACACCTAACAACTTACTATTGAGTAAAGTAACATTCTTGACTTTAATCAACGGATCTAAGTTGTTGTCTTGACTAAATGCTTTGATTGTCTTTACCCCAGGTGACTTGAGTCAGCTTCCAGTCATTGGATGACTCAACTGTCACTTCAACTTGAGACTTGGCTTCTTGAGCTAGCTTGACTGACACTTCTTACAGTTGTTCCTCACCTGACACACCTTGATCGAGTCCTTGACTTCCTTCTTAGCCATACTAAGGGAAAATTAAGACACACTAAATCAAAATATTTTGTGAGTTTTCAATTTAGTCCCATGATTGACTTCTTGTATTTCTTGGCATAGCCGACTTGATGTATTAAAAACTTTTCCATTTTATCTATCTATTACAATGCAAATTACAAGGAAAATGGGGTGCCAACTTTCTAGTTTAAGTTTTACATGGTATCATCAAAATCGACAAGATAAATTTCCTAACATAAACTGAATTTTGACTTGAAGGCAGTGGGTGAGAATAGGCTATTGCAACTTGATGAGATGGAGGAATTCCGGAATGAGGCCTATGAGACTGCCAAAGTATACAAAGAAAAGACAAAAAATGGCATGATAAAATGATCTTGAGGCGCGAATTTCTCCTGGGCCAGCAGGTATTATTATTTAATTCTCGGTTGAAATTATTCCAGAGAAAACTGTAATCGACATGGTCTGGAGCGTTTGTCATCGAGCTTGTTTCGCCGTTTGGTGATATTGAGTTGCGGTGTAAAGATGGCAACACATTTCAGGTTAATAGGCAGAGGTTAAAACACTCTTTTGGTGCGAAGCCCAGAATCCTAAATCTCCTGCTAGGAGACGCGGATTCGTGATGATCTGACAAAGTCTGGCTGAAGACTGTAAATAGTGCTTCTTGGGAGGCAACCTAAGCCCATTTTATTGCTTTAGTAGTGTTAATATAGTTGATTAGTTGTTTTTCGTTTTAAGTGCATCATAGTCGTTTTTTTTGCATTTTTAAGAGTAGCAAGTTGAATCACATCCCGAACCTTTATTTTTAAATGTGAGAGACATGCTATGACAGAAAAACTTGGGCGGCACGGGTCCTAAACAGCAGTTGCAACATGCAGTAGGTGAAAATCTCTTCAGGTATGCCAGTGCTGCAGCGCTAGCATGGGGCACCGCAGCGCGCCCCCTTAATTTAGTACATGGCGGAATTCATATGGCGTAATGCAGTGCCCATAGAGGCGCGCTGCAGTGCGCGCCCGACCACCACTTTTATAACATGCCCCAACCCTTAGTTTTAAAACACAAAACACACCCTCTTCTTCTCTTTGAACTCGACAGGCACAAGAAAATTCCACCAAAAATTCCCACAAATTCCCTCCCCTCTCCACAAGGAAGTACTCTAGCATCCCACACATCACCCTCATCTTCACCACTCATCACTTGGTAAGTTTGTTACTTCCTTAACCCTACCCCATGGTTATACCCAATTCTCTATTTTGTGTTAATACATTGTGGTGGTGTTGAGCTCTATGTTGTTGAATTGTGGATTGTGGTTTGATTGATCATGTTAGAACTAGGTTTGAGTGTTGAATTTTTGGGATTGATTTGTACTACAGTTGCATTTATCATTTTCTCCCAATTTCATGCATACAAGGTGTTTGATAAAATGCCCCTATGATATTTTCACATTGTTGAGTGCCATCTTGCATGATTATGCTTGTAGTCTCGACATGACGCTACTTCATACACTTGGGTACATTTTTCTAACTACCTTGCTTGTTGATTTTTCACCCTCACTGAGTTTCATGTTTCCACGGGTTATGTTTTGGTGTTTATTTTTCTAGACAATCATCATGGGAAGGAGCATGAGCAAGGGTAAGGACAAGCAAAAGGCATCCACCTCTGAGGATTACCACACCGAGAGATTTGTTAGCGAGGCGGCACAAAAAAGTGTTTTTGGCAAATTAATGACTCGGGGGATAAATACCGAGCACAGATTCCAACCTGGGCCGCAAGACGGTCATCTCCAGCACATGGTCCAAGAGCGACATTGGAAAAAGTTGTGTACATCACCTCCACCATTAGCACCGGTGCTTATTAAGGAATTTTATGCCAACGCTACTGATCCCAATGAGGATCCGACAAAGGTATTCCCACGTGGAATGCGAGTCACTTGCACCCTTGAGGCGATATGATAGTACTATTATTTACCAGAGGTTGATCACCGACAGTACACAGATTTTCTTTCAGGCGAGCCGGATCTCGATATGATTGTCCAGGCCCTCTGTCGCCCAGGCACTCAATGGCACCCTGCCCGAGCCGGTGCGGGTGCACTGGTTTTTTCCCAAACGACACTAAGTCCCTATGGTCGTGCATGGTACCACTTTATCTGCCATAATTTGATGTCGACCAGTCATCTTAGTGATGTCACGCCTCCTCATGCCCGGTTGCTCTATGCTATCATACACGACATCCAGTTAGATGCCGCAGTGATTATCGATGCCTCCATTCACCAGGCCGTTCGCCAGCGCGGTACTGGGGGCGTGTGCATGCCAGGACTAATTTGCGCTTGAGTATGGACGAGGGTATTATTTTGGGGCAGAATGAGCCCTTGGAGCGCCTTAAGAGGCCAATGGACTTGGCCACCATTGTGGCCTATGAGGACACCACGGATGGTATACTTGAGCCTCGGGCGAGGGATACATTATCGACCTCGCTCGCGCCCCCCGCTGCTGCTGCATCAGATGCACCGGCCCATTCCCATCATGTTGAGGGTACTTCCTCTTTGGCTACCGAGCAGTCTCACCCTTCCAAATTTCAGGCTGACCCGATGCATGAGTACTATCTACAGATGCGGGAAATGCGGCGAGCGCATCGCCATTTAGCCATGGCACCGCAAAGCAAAGCATACGCACGTGATTATCGGGCTCAGCGAGTGGAATATGATAATGAGCGCGATAGGGTCCTTGCTTAGATTGCTGCTCAGATATATTCACATTCATGCAATTAGACACATACCCTGTTCATCATACCCTCCTCAACCTTCAACAATTTTCTATACTTTTTGTGTGTAAGTGATGGGTAATTAGGATTTTTTCACATGTAGGCTCTGGGTATTAGATTGTTTGCCAAAACAACGGGTTTACAAGGCTCAAAGAGGGACATTAGGGAAAATATACAATATAAAGGTAGCCATTTTTGGCTCTAGCTTGTTCAAAGATGGCCTAAATCACTTCCTTAATGTTACTTCACCTAGGATTTTGCCTCGACTAGTGTTCAGACAAGTTCTAAAATCCAGTGGGATCATACAAGAAATACTCAACCGCATAAATCATCCCCAAATAAATCAACAGAGTTAAGCATATAGATGGAATTAATGGAAAGAAGAATAGCTCACAGCTCAAACACATACTCTTTTGACCGTTCAACTCATATTCAACAAATTCACTTAGTCATGCAGTTTTACAGTTTTACAAACGACCCAACTCGACTCTAGACTCTTTTTTTCATTTTATTTTTTTTTCGTTTTTTTACTCAAGACTCGACTCAACGAACAAAAACAGACTACTACACCACCTCCCAAAACTTAAAACAACATTGTCCCCAATGGAGAGGTAAGAAAAGTACTTTCCTGGTAGCCAGGAGCTAAGACTCCTCATCAGAGTGATGTGGTGGAAGGAATGTGACGGGTCCTAGAGGTGGTGGTGCAGGGAAGAAACGACATGCCAACAACATACGAGTGGGATTCAAATGTCTATCTCTTCAATGAACATATTTTCGAATCTAGCGAGGTAAATTATTCCTCAAATACAGAAGAAGAGGCATTGATATGCCTCATGGCCAAAGAACAGAAATATGAGGTACACTCTAACTCATCTAGCTCGCGTTCTAATGATAGTGATAGTGACACTCACACTTCATCATCCACAGATCTTTATTACTCTATTGGCAAAATGATGAAATATTTTGAGCACGTAAAATCCTCATTCACACTCTTAAATGAGGTAAACAAGCAGAACAAACGCCAAAATTCACAGCTGACTGAAGAGCTTAGTACTCTTAGTCACATAGATGTTGAGAATAAAGAGGTGAAGGCTGAGATTGATATGGTCAAAGCAGACTTAGCTGGAAAGGTGTTCGCCAAAAATATTTTGGATTACTACAAGTGTACAATGTAGGTTATAGGATAATGGCAAGCAAGGTCATATTCCTCAGGGATTGACTATGAAACACTTAGGCTATAATACATTGCATTCCAATTTTATTGAAGCGAGTGAATCTCAAGTTTTAGAAAAATCAAAAATAAAAATAAAAAGAAATAGATTTACGAACCCCACAAGTATTTTCAACAACTACGAAAGTAACCTTAAACACATAATCTGCACATGATTCTTCAATATTAAATCCAATTAATGTTTAACAAAAATAATTCATGCAATTCTATGGGTTCAATTCCTAAGCTAGTCTATTCCCTCTCCCGGGTGGTGCATAAACAGTATATTAATAACAATTGTAGATCTCCTGAGTTGTTACAACTATTATTAACTCCCAAAAGATCTATGAATTGAATGTCTCCCCATAAACAATTGTAGGTCTCCTGACTCGTTACACCCGTTTATGTCTGAATTCGATTTTCGTCATTGTTAAAATTCCGAATTTCGCACTAACAAATATGACATGCTAATTATTGATCAGAAGAAAAGAAATTAAGAATAAGCACTCGAATTCATAAAATAGAACACATGAATCAATTAAGAAAATAATTAATCAAGATTTAACATTAATCCACAGTTTTTATTATGCCCTAAGATCCGAAAGATTAGACAAACATTGATAACAAATTCATAGACAAACTTGGAATCAACATTGTGACATCGTTTAAGCACAAACAAGACAACTAAACTAAGAAAGAAAACCACTTCTTGTCAGGATGTATCTTCCTTCCAAGCCTTCGAACCTCTTGTTCTTCCGTAGATGTGAAAGGCCTTGTGGTGTTCTTCGTAACCTAGCCCTCCTCACTCAGAAGACCTTTGATCTTGTGTTCCTATGTATTTTGATGTGTTGTATGTTGTATAGATGAATGAATTTTAAACACTGACCCTTGGGTCCTTTATATAGGTCTTTGGGAGATCACTTATAGAGTTCGAGTGGGAAAAGGACACAAATATCCACGACAAAAAAACGATCGACGGCCGTGTGGCTTACACGATCACTCCACATGGCCGTGTGGTCTCACACGGTCCGGCCGTGCGGCTTGGGTTCTTCCCTATTTTCTCCCAAACACTTCACATGACATGTATCTTCACACGGGCAGTCACACCGTGTGGTCCCACACGATCCCAATCGTGTGACTGATTTTTGTCTAGTTTTTTCGTCTTTTTGATCCTCTCTTTGCACTTGTCAATCTTATCCGGGCCTTCCAACTGATATCTTCTCAATTAAGCTTCGTTTCCTATAAAACATTACAAGAATACGCAGTATCATGCCCTTCTAAGGAAACTAAGTAAAGCACACTAAATATGCAAGCAAATGTACCAATTATATACCATTTTAAGCACCTAAATGCACATATATTTTACAGGTATCAAAATCCCCCAAACTTAAAGCATTGCTCGTCCTCGAGCAAATTAAGTAAAATAATATGGGGTAAACAAGCAGAACAAAAGCCAAAATTCACAGCTGACTGAAGAGCTTAGTACTCTTAGTCACATAGATGTTGAGAATAAAGAGGTGAAGGCTGAGATTGATATGGTCAAAGCAGACTTAGCTGGAAAGGTGTTCGCCAAAAATTTTTTGGATTACTACAAGTGTACAATGTAGGTTATAGGATAATGGCAAGCAAGGTCATATTCCTCAGGGATTGACTACGAAACACTTAGGCTATAATACATTGCATTCCAATTTTATTGAAGCGAGTGAATCTCAAGTTTTAGAAAAATCAAAAATAAAAATAAAAAGAAATAGATTTGCGAACCCACAAGTATTTTCAACAACTACGAAAGCAACCTTAAACACATAATCTCAACATGATTCTTCAATATTAAATCCAATTAATGTTTAACAAAAATAATTCATGCAATTCTATGGGTTCAATTCCTAAGCTAGTCTATTCCCCCTCCCGGATGGTGCATAAACAGTAGATTAATAACAATTGTAGATCTCCTGACTTGTTACAACTATTATTAACTCCCAAAAGATCTATGAATTGAATGTCTCCCCATAAACAATTGTAGGTCTCCTGACTCGTTACACCCGTTTATGTCTGAATTCGATTTTCATCATTGTTAAAATTCTGAATTTCGCACTAACAAATATGACATGCTAATTATTGATCAGAAGAAAAGCAATTAAGAATAAGCACTCGAATTCATAAAATAGAACACATGAATCAATTAAGAAAATAATTAATCAAGAATTAACATTAATCCACAGTTTTTATTATACCCTAAGATCCGAAAGATTAGCCAAACATTGATAACAAATTCATAGACAAACTTGGAATCAACATTGTGACATCGTTTAAGCACAAACCAGACAACTAAACTAAGAAAGAAAACCACTTCTTGTCAGGATGTATCTTCCTTCCAAGCCTTCGAACCTCTTGTTCTTCCGTAGATGTGAAAGGCCTTGTGGTGTTCTTCGTAAGTTTAGCCCTCTCACTCGAGAAGATCTTTGATCTTGTGTTCCTATGTATTTTGATGTGTTGTATGTTGTATAGATGAATGAATTTTAAATGCAGTCTTTGGGTCCTTTATATAGGTGCTGGGGAGATCACTTATAGAGTTCGAGTGGGAAAAGGACACAAATATCCACCACAATCGACGACCCGTGTGGCTTTCACACGATCACTCCACATGGCCGTGTGTGGTCTCACACGGTCCGGCCTTTTTCCTATTTTGTGGGATTGATTTGATTGGTTTAAATGGTTTCCTATTTTCTCCCAAACACTTCACATGGACATGTATCTTCACATGGGCAAGTCAGTCACACAATATGTGTGGTCCCACAAACGATCCAATCGTGTGATTGGTTTTTGTCTAGTTTTTTTCGTCTTTTTGATCTCTCTTTGCACTTTCGTCAATCTTATCGGGCCTTCCAACTTGATATCTTTCAATTAAGCTTCGTTTCCTATAAAAAGTTACAAGAATACGCAGTATAATGCCCTTCTAAGGAAACTAAGTAAAACACACCAAATATGCAAGCAAATGTACCAATTATATACCATTTTAAGCACCTAAATGCACGTATATTTTACAGGTATCAAAATCCCCCAAACTTAAAGCATTGCTCGTCCTCGAGCAAAGTAAGTAAAATAATATCAAGGGGTACAAAGAACACACAAGAACACTATAAATATTTAATCTCATTTGACTTCATATTTAAGTAAACCATGCAATTCATTATCACGAAGTCATCATTCATAAGTTCGGCAAAATTATTATTCTCTCGGGTACTTGAAATCGCGACTCGCAAGAAGTAGTGTATCACTCAACTCTCATAGTGTATGGTAAGTGTTTACTCACAACTCAATTCATTGAATGTAGAACTACCATAGGCTTGCAAATCATCTAACATCTCCACCACTTTTTTGTGCACAATTTAAGAATCAAAAAAGACTTTTCATTTGGTTGTAATGTAGGCTCTTTGGTAAGGGTAGGAAAATTTGGATTAAGTGACTAGACTTGAGCAAATAAAATTGAAGTACACAGACTTTCAATTTACTAACCCAATTTTGTTTTTTCATAAAACTCATTTTTTTCAAGATATATTCTTTTTTAAATTAAATTCTCTCCTTTTTCATTCTTAGACCTTTTTGCCCATTTTTTTTAGCCTCAAGCTCTCAATTTTTCAAATTTTCCAGAATATTTTTCTTTCTTTTCTTTCTTTTGCTCGATTTTTCTCTTTCTTTATCCGAGATTTTTTTCTTTTTGAGCTTGATCTCCTTTGATTCACCTAGAGATCGCTCATCCCTCATTCTTTTACCAACTTTATCTCTTTTTTATAAATTTCACCACATCTCCCCAAACTTGTTCATCTTCTATAAGCTCAAGAAATTTTAGGGATAAAATTATTTTTCAATTTTAAAGATCAAAATGTGGCTAACAATAAAAGTTATGGCTAAAAATGGCTAACTAGGGAATCATGGGTTCATAGACAGGCTTCTTAGGCTAAGTACTCTAAAACAAAGATGACCTTAAATCATTTTCAAAAATTGCACACACACATGGCTTCAATGATGATACCAGAGCAAGTTCTAGAGTTCTAGCAATCATGGATGACATACTCAAGAAAAAGATAAGTTGCATAAGATAAAACAGTTATAGGCACAAAAGCTCATAGACTTATTTTTCACAACATGCTCAAATACTCAATTTTCTTAACTATTGCCAAATAAATAAATGACATCTCCTCATCTATTCATTGCATTATTCACAAAAGTATGTTATCTCATTAAATAAAATGCTCGTAATAAAAATCATATGGAAGCTTTATACTCTTTCGAAAATTTTGATTAAAAATACACACAAAAGTAATTAAACGTGCTAAAAACAAAAATAAAATAAAATCAAAAATTAGAAAACAAATCAAAAAAATTTAATGCAAATTTTTATGCTCTACATGCAATCCTAAATTCAATGCAAAATGCAAGAGTACTAAATTACGCATTCTTGACAACCTCCCCAAACTTAAAATATGTTTCGTCCCGAACATATGAGGAAATTATCAAAAGTAAAGAGGAATGTGTAATACGTACTTATGTGGATCACTGTGGAGGTGGAGGGTAGTGGCCTTGTGAAATATGCCACTCATTCATACGAGACATTATCTCGTACAAGTATTGTTGCTGTTGAGTGATAGTTTCAAATCTTTGTAAGTACTCAGTGTGGTACTCATCAACTGTAGCTGATAATTGATACGTATCATCTACCAACTTGCCCACATCGGCTTCCACCCTTTCTAGCCTATCACTCATGCTCCATGGTTGGTTACCCCCTTGTCTAGAGGATTCCAGCTCATCCCTCATAGGCTCATCTTGCTCTTCTTGAGCTGCTGCAGCCCCCTGTTCACCTATCATTAACCGATTACCCCTATTTCTTATAGAAGTAGCTTTTGGGTTATGGAGCCTAACCTCTTGTTCTATCTGCCTGATTTAACCAGTATATACGCACATCCAATTGAATCATTTTCATAGCAGATCAGACATTTAAATCATTTACTTTTGGCCCACTAGCCTCCGCATAACCCTCAAAGCTAACATTAAAATATTCGACAATAGGAGTTGTAGGTCCCAAGGGGTGAGTTGTAAGGTTTAGAAGGGGGGTTGAATAAACTTTACCAAATTTTCGATTTAGTCCGTTTAAATATTTTCATAGTTGACTCAAATCAGCTAAGTCCTTAAGGGACAGCTAGGTTGGCTTACTTCAACAAAGTTACCCACCCAATAGTCTCGACTGAGCTGTTGATAGTATAACTCAGCTGGAATCAGCTAACATTTAAATTCACAGATGATTTGGTTTTTGTTTAGCGAAAGACTTTTCACCCTTAATGTTTTAAACTTATTTCCAACATTTGTTTTTAGATAAGGTTATTATCAGTTGAGTTTAGCAATAATAACTTAAAAGCAGATATAAATAATGTGCAAGAAAATAAAGTGATGTAAGTAAAGATGACATAAGCAATTTTATAGTGGTTCGAGAATGGGATAATTCCTCCAATCCACTCTTATCCAACTCCTAGAGGAATCCACTAAGTAACATATCTGGGTTACAAAGTAGTGAACAGTCCGAGTCATCCTTGATCACACAGCTGGCTGCTCTTGGGACTCAGCTTCTTCACAAAATGGTTGTCTTGCTACTTGAGCTCCCTCGAACTCTTGGAATTGATCACACAACCTTCTAACGAGCCCAAAGCTTCTAGTTCAAACTTGAACCTTACTACTTCTTCTTCAACCTTGAAGAGTAGATCCTTTTTGTTCTTCAAATAGTTTCCTTCTTAACTTGATGAAATATTCATTCCTTCACTAAGTGTGTTGGATTGAGTTCCTTCGATTTTAGGCTTGAGGAATATCTTTGAAAGTATGAGAGTATTTTCAGGTTTATGCTTGCTTGAATGCTTGTAATTCATAAAAATTGGTCACCTTCTCTCATTTGCTTCTTCAGCCTTTGTTTCCAGAAGGTAGATGCCTTCAAATCTCGTCCCGAACTCTTTCTCCTTGCTCAAAGTCGTTCCGTGTGCTTTCAAAAATCTCCAACCTTTGGTCCGTGCATTATTCATTGTATTTATAGGCCCAAAATCCATCAAAAGCCCAAAAAGAACCAACATACGTCTTATCTCGCCTAGTCGCCCGCCCTAAGGTCTTGCGCGTTGGCCCATCGCGCACTGTGGCACTTAATGGGTAGCACTGCAGCATTGCCAAACGTCCTCTCTGTACTATTTTGGACCCCGCGCTGCAGCATGGGGCTTGTGGCGCTGCAGTGCCATGCCTTGAGCCATATTTTTCCGCTTTTCCATTTCTAAATTGCGATCTTCTCCTTCCCAACACGTTTTTCATCATTTTTGACCAATTTTGGCTACCAAAACCTGTACCGACTCTCTAACAACAACTAATGACATGAAATTGACTCAAACGACACTAAAATACCAAAAAACAACGCAAAATCCTAGTCTAGAATTCTCAATACGTTGTTATAAAACCAACTTAACAAATACCCCCAAACTTAGACTTTTGCTTGTCCTCAAGCAATTACAGACTCTATAAAAACAACAAACATGAAGGAAACAAAATTAATGACAACTGACTCAAATAGACTAACTGCAAACTTCACAACCAAACACATTCGTCTCGAAATTCGTTTCACTACCAATCAAGCACACGTATTAATAATGTGATCATGGGTGTGGAATGTTCATGCCAACTCCGTTTTCATTATCCGGATAGATTCACGCAATCAAGTGTTTTAAAGATGATCCACTTTCTGAATATCAAGATGACATGCTTACCGGACTCCATAGGCTTGTCTTTCACACCAATCTCCACTAATGTAGGCTAATGCAACACAAGGATCAATAGGGCTTTCAAAGCTTGTAATGTGGGCTTAGGGTAAGGTAGAAAAATATAGGATTAAGTGGCTCAAATCACCCAAACACACAATTATCAATTCCTTTAAATCACTAATTAATAACTACCCTTCACTTTTTGACATCCCCAATGTTCTCACATTATGAACCTTCAATCCCTCTGATTTTTTTTCGGAACCCCCAAACTTATTCTTTTGCAAAGTTTACATATGTGGTTTAATATTTTCTTTTCTTGTCAGGCAATCCTTCTATAAGATGACTCCTTGCAAGCTTATTGATTGTTTTGAAGTTCAGGTGACTCAGCTTCTTGTGCCACAACCAACTTGATTCAACTGTACTCTTTGCTAGCAGACACGTGCTTGGTGTAGCCTTTGTCCAATCCACTACATACGTGTTCTTCGGCCTTGTTCCTTGTAGCACAATTTCATTTGATCCAGCATCTTGGATTTGGCAAACTCCCAAATTGAATCCCACATTGTAGCCTTTGTCATAGAGTTGGCTAATGCTCAGCAGATTGAAGTTGAGACCTTCAATATATGCAATATTTGTGATCTCCAATCCATTTTTCTTTATGGATCATGTGCCTTTGATTTCTCGTGGAGCCTCATTTCCTCCAAATATAACTTTTGCACCTCTGACTTTCTTGAACTTTGACAGATTTCTCTTGTTTTCTTTCATATGTCTGGAACAACCACTATCCATGTACCAGGTTCCTTGGCACTCAGCTTTTCCTTGAACCTACAATCAAGGAAATTAGTTTTTAGGTACCCATACTTGCCTGGGTCCTGAGGGGTTAGTGCTATAAGATGTTCCAACCAACCTATAGCCAGATGACCTGACTCTTTTGTCTGTATGCCTGTGTGTTTGTTTGAGCATTTGCCTTCTTGGGGTAATTATGGAATTTTTGTGCTTGATGGGTTTTGTGCCTGGGTGCATATGTGTGCTTATGATAGCTCTTTTGCCTTGGGAATGACATGTAGTTAGGTTGAGGTCTTTGCCATTTTGGTTTGTATCCCATAGGTCTTTGCTGATATCTCACTTGGTTATTCCAATCAGCTTGGTTTGGATAGTTTCTACCATTCCCATCATATGATTTTCTTTGCTGAAATCTCCGGGGCTTTTGGTAGATCTGTTTAGCTTTCACAGAGTATTTTATGTTTGGAGTCTGCTGATGGACTTTTCTGAATTTTATTTCAGCTGTCCTTTCAGCATACTCAACTGACTTCTTGCCTTTTCCTTATATACAAGGCCAGTATGGTTGTGATTGTGTTTTTGTGTGGGTGTTGGTGCAACATATGGTGTTTTGGATTTTTGGACTCCTTCATTACTTGAGGATCCTTTTTCCAAAATCACTCTAGGAGCTTGAGCATGAACAAAGGAATTGAATCATATGCCTGTTTTGTCTCCACATTCTTTTTGAGTCATTATAAGTTCATCCAATGATTTGGATGCCTTTGTAAATGAAGCAAACATATTTTTAAGATCTTTTTCTCTCTTTTCAGTAACAGCTAACTCAGCTCTTTAGTCAGCTATGAGTTTTGGCATTTTAGCTGGATGTTTTCCTCATTTAATAGTGTGTGTGAGGTTTTGATGTTCTCAAAGTCTTTCATCATTTTGGCAATTGAATCATAAAGATCTGTGGGTGATGAAGTGTTTGTGTCACTATCACTGTCACAAGAATCTGAATGAGATGAATTAGAGTGTACCTTATCTTCCTGATCTTTTGGATCTTGTTCTTTGGCCATGAGGCAGATCATAGCCTCTTCTTCAGTCTTATTGGAGTAGTCTGCTTCACTAATATCTGAGTCTCCTGGCTCTTTGCACTTAGTTGTTTCAGCAGTCTCAGCAGCCAACATAGATTTCTTCTTTTCTTCTCTTCTTTCTCTGAAGACTCATCTATCCTCTTCATTTCTATATTTGTTGACTGGTGGATAAGAATAGTCAATAGCAAAATGTCCTGGTTGTCTGCAGTTCTACCACAGGTTTTTAGCTCTCTGCAAGTCAGCTCTCACAGACCTCTGATTATCAGCTCTATGATATTTAGTTCTTTGATGTTCAACTCTCTTGGGTGGCCTATCCTCCCTTACTTTGGAGGGTGATGAGTGTCTTCTTGAGGATTCACCCTTGTTTCTTTTGTAGTTCTTATTGAAGAACTTGTTGAACCTTTTTACCATAAGGGCAATTTTCTCCTGGTCAATTATTTCTCTTGGCTCAACTTTCTTACCTTCACTGGCCCTCAGTGCAGATGTCTTGGGCACAACTATTTCTTCTTGCTCTTTTCTTCTCAGCTCAAACTCATATGCTTTGAGGTATGAGAAGAGCTCATGGTTTGATGTTTTGGCTAGGTCCATGTAATGTCTCAGGGCCATGACCTTCATTTCCCTCTCAGATGGGAGGGACCTCGGATTTCATGCACATCTCCTTCTGAGTGTAAAAATCCCACTTAAAGGGAAAGATAAGACTCCTTACAAATTGTGGAAAAATCATAAGCCTTCTTATAAATACCTTAAAGTGTGGAGGTGTTTGGCTAAGGTTGCAATACTGGAACTAAAGCAAGTTAAAATCGGTCCTAAAATGGTTGATTGTGTTTTTATTGGTTATGCACTTAACAATAGTGCATATCGTTTTATGGTACATAAGTAAGAAAATCCGAGAATGACAGTTGGTACTTAATTGAGTCAAGGAATGTTGTATTCTTTGAGAATATTTATCCTTGTAAAGAAAGGATAGATGGAAGTTTAAAGAAACAACTGTATTCAGATGTTTCTGGAGGTGTTGATGGAGATGTTACTTCTAGTGTTATAACATCTGGAACAACTGCAGATGTTGCTGAAGGTGCTGCTTCGAATGTTATAACATCGGGTACAACATCTGTTGTCACACTTGACAGAACAGTTAGTTCAACACCGAGTGGTGAAGAACTAAGACGAAGTAAGTGGCAGAAGATGGTTTAAGTCCTTTGGACCTGACTTTCTAACATTGATGTTAGATGGTGAGCCGAACTCGATTAAAGAGGCTCTATGTAGTCCAGATGCTCTACTGGCAAGAAGCAATCAACGGTGAAATCGAGTCCATTCTGCAAAATCATACGTTGGAGTTGGTTGATCTCCATGCTGGTCATAAACCTTTAGGATGTAAGTGGATCCTAAAGAAGAAGTATAAAGCAGATGGAACTATTGATAAGTATAAAGCACGGCTTGTAGCCAAAAGCTTTAAACAAAAAGAAGGGTATGATTTCTTTGACACATATTCTCCGGTAACGAGGATTACATCTATTTGGGTGCTTCTCGCGATTGCTGCTTTGCACAATCTAGAGATTCATCAGATGGATGTCAAGACGGCGTTTCTAAATGGATGGATAGATGCTGAAATCTACATGGAACAACCTGAAGGGTTTGTTGCACCCGGTCAAGAAAAAAAGGTGTGCAAGTTAATAAGATCCTTGTACGGACTTAAACATGCTCCAAAACAATAGCATCTTAAGTTTGACAACACGATGTTGTCAAATGGATTTAAAATCAACGGGTGTGATAAATGCGTATATGTCAAAGGGACGTTGGAAGTATTTGTCATAGTTTGTCTATACGTAGACGATTTGTTAATCATGGGCAGTAGTCATGATTCTATCATGGACACGAAAAGAATGTTAAAGAGAAATTTTGACATGAAGGATCTGGGGACTGCTGATGTGATCCTGGGGATAAAAATCAGCAGGACTCCTAATGGAATTATCTTGTCACAATCCCACTATGTGGAGAAAGTGCTCAAGAAATTCAAAGCTTTTGATAGTTCACCATCAAAGACGCCCATTGATTTAAGTGTAAATCTGGTTGCTAATAAAGCAGAACTAGTGGCTCAGATGGAATACTCACTTATAATAGGCAGTCTGATGTACATCACAATTTGTACACGTCCAAACTTGGCCTACCCTGTAAATATGTTGAGTATGTTCACGAGCTGTAACGACCCAATTTTCAAAAATACAAGTAATTCAATAAAATAATTATAAAAGAACATATTTTATAAAACATTGCCTATAATTCAAAAAGAATTTCCAAATAAACAAAAGTACTTTAATTCAAGCCAAAACCTTTATTCTAAAAAAATTAAAATACTAACTATTAACTGTAAGTACTCAAATTAGTTAACAAATAAGGGTTCCTAAAGTTCAAATTAAATAAAAATCGTTGACTTTGCATCCACCGCCTCCAATCCTCGCTCGGGCTCCTCAACCTAAAAAATTTTAATAAAAATGGGGTGAGCTTTCAACTCGCTCCGTGGGGACACGTTTGTCATAATTAAATACATCAATAGGCGTAATCGTAAATATTCAACATGTAATTTTTCCTCTATAATTTTTCCTCTCTCGGCCGTTACTTTATAGTACTGCGTGCTACCCCGAGGATTCTTTTGATCCCAGACCTATTTACGGTCCCTGACTAACATGATTTCCTCTTTCCACGTTGCACATAAACGAAAACACATATATGGAATATTTAATAATGACAAATAATACTTGAATAGAAATATCCCCACCTCAACTGATTTCTGTTAATCCGCGTAGTAACTAAAACGATTATTCTAATTCTCTTGATTCTCGATTCTTGAATATGATTTGTAGAGAAATGGGGTGAAGTTTGTGAAGGAAAATTCTCAATTTATAGAGTTGAATTATGGAATTTATGATTGAGATTAAGTTCATACATTAAAAATTATAACCCTTCACCTTTCATATTCTTTTAATTAAGTTTGAGTCCTTCTAAATTCATAACTGAAATTCTATTAAGTGTGGCAATTAAAATTATATTTTTCTGATTAATAAAATTATAATTCATATAATAATAATAGAAAAATACGGGATATTACATACTATCCCCCTTTAAAAAATTTCGTCCTCAAAATTCGTTGTCTTAACAAAGTTCATAGAAAATAGTGTCATTTTTTTTACACGAGGAATTTTTGTCTAATGTTGAAAGTACGCGTGCAGTAATTAAAAAAATGATGACTTGAATTTATAAAATGTACTTTTAAAACTTGATAATATAAAACATTTCATGAATAAAATAAATAGCGTGACATAATAAATGGCGTACCTTGAGGAATCCGACGAGATATGGCGGAGGTGGATGTCACTAGATAATTTTCTTTTAAAATTTGAAAAGATATATTTTTTTCCAAGTCTACAAAACTGTAGACCTGCTCTGATACCACTTGTAACGACCCAATTTTCAAAAATACAAGTAATTCAATAAAAGAATTATAAAAGAACATATTTTATAAAACATTGCCTATAATTTAAAAAGAATTTCCAAATAAACAAAAGTACTTTAATTCAAACCAAAACATTTATTCTAAAAAAATTAAAATACTAACTATTAACTGTAAGTACTCAAATTAGTTAACAAATAAGGGTTCCTAAAAGTTCAAATTAAATAAAAATCGCTGACTTTGCATCCACCGCCTCCAATCCTCGCTCGGGCTCCTCAACCTGAAAAGTTTTAATAAAAATGGGGTGAGCTTTCAACTCGCTCCGTGGGGACACGTTTGTCATAATTAAATACATCAATAGGCGTAATCGTAAATATTCAACATGTAATTTTTCCTCTATTAGTTTCCTCGATCGCCGCATTACTTTATAATCTGCGGCTACCCCGAGGATTCTTTTGATCCTGCACCTATTTACGGTCCCCGACTAACATGATTTCCTCTTTCCACGTTGCACATAAACGAAAACACATATATGAAATATTTAATAATGACAAACAATACTTGAATAGAAATATCCCCACCTCAAGCGATTTACGTTTGTCTGCGTAGTAACTAAAACGATTATTCTAATCCTCTTGATTCTCGATTCTTGAATCTGATTTGTAGAGAAATGGGGTGAAGTTTGTGAAGGAAAATTCTCAATTTATAGAGTTGAATTATGGAATTTATGATTGATAATTAAGTTCATACATTAAAAATTATAACTCTTCACCTTTCATATTCTTTTAATTAAGTTTGAGTCCTTCTAAATTCATAACTGAAATTCTATTAAATATGGCAATTAAAATTATATTTTTCTAATTAATGAAATTATAATTCATATAATAATAATAGAAAAATACGGGATATTACACGAGCAATCCAAGCCAAGAGCATTGGAAAGTGTTAACCAGGGTGTTAAAATACTTGAAGTATACTCTGGAGTACGTGCTATACTACTCGAGATATCCGACTGTACTTGAAGGGTATAGTGATGCTACTTGGATTTCTTATTCGAAAGATTCTTATTCCACTAGTGGATACATATTCACCACTGGAGGTGGTGCGGTATCATGGAAGTCCACGAAGCAAACATGTATAGCTCGGTCCACCATGAATCCTGCGTTTATAGCTTTGGACAAAGCTGGTGAAGAAGCAGAGTGGCTTCGAAACTTTTTGGAAGATATTCCATGTTGGAGAAAGCATGTGCCTTCTGTAATGATTCATTATGATAGCCAAGCGACTATCAGAAGGGCACAAAGCAATATGTATAACGCTAAGTCTAGACATATTCGTCGGAGACACAATACCATTAGATAGTTGATCTCAAATGTTGTGATGTCAGTTGACTATGTAAAGTCAAAAGACATTTTGGCAGATCCTTTGAGGAAAGGACTGAATCGAGATCAATTGAGTAAATTGCTAGAGGGAATGGGCTTAAAGTCCACAAAGTAAAATAACCATCATAGTGGTAACCCAACCATGATGACTGGAGATCCCAAAAACTTGGTCAATGTGAAAACTAAGCTATGAAGGTTATATTGTAACACTTGGAAACATTGTTTCAACCCATCCCTAGAGAAAAATGCCAAGTGTTGAAAAACCTGCAAAGTTATGGTGAGGCTAAGTCATTTGACTTTTAATGATTCCTACACCTCGTTGAGGTTGAGTATGGTAGGATACTCGGATAGGAGATCACCTATGTAAGTGAGAAGTGCGGGCCGCTTTAAAGTAACACTTATGAATCCAAAGAGGTTTCCATGGCGGAAACGGACACAAAACATGAGAACATGAGGTGTTGAGACCTTACTGTGTTAATGTTGTTGTCTCGGTATACACCATGGAGGAATAGTTCAAGGCATTACGTCCATTAAGCCGCCAGTGTACCCGATGGTATTGACTATGGAAGGTTCAAAGCAACAAGCTACCATTCCAGATGCAGTATTGTCTCTTGAGGACTGGTTTGTGTGTCTGCATTCATGCATGCATTAATTTTCACTCATAAGGGAAATTGTTGGAAATTTGGGTTTGAGAAAGAGGGCGTCGACCTGACTTTGACCAAATTTTCGGTGGCTAAGAATTTAATTTTAGAGGAATTAAATTGTATATTAATAATCTACTTTCCGAGTAGATGCTCATAGTATTTTTTATTTCTCAAAACCAATTTCAGTGAGTGAGAAATTATTTTAATACACAAAGTTGGCCACATAAATGAGCATTATGTAAAGGGAGTTGAAAGGAATTTTCTCCATCCCACATAGCTTATAAAGCAAAGTTTATCCTAGTTTATAAACTAGAAGATGTTAATAGTTGGATACTCGCGCGCGTGTGGCCCGGCGTGGGCGAGGGCTTGGGCTTGGGCGCGCGCGTGGCCGGCGTGGGCGAGGGCTTGGGCTTGGGCCTTGGGACTGCCTGATCCTATTGGGCCGGGTCCAGGTCCACTATACTTTTGTCACTCGAAAATGGGTTTGGCCCAGATTCAAGTAACTGTTGGGTGTTGGGCCGCCCGATGAACCTGGACATTGCAGGTTTCCAGATTCGTAGTTGACTGTTGGAGTATGTAACTCCTCAGATAATGGGGTTGTAATCCTCAAATTGTGGTCATCAATATGTTTGTAACACCTGGCTATTACAAGGGAGGTTAATGCCTATTAACTTACCATGTTTAATTCCCTGCAGGTGGATTTTTGTTGTCTATATATAAGCTGGTTTCATTACAAATTTTCTACACAGAAAAAATCGCATACTCTCTGCATATTTCAAAGGTGTCGTTGAAAGTGTCATAACATTTCGAAACACATGTTCAACAATATTTCATTCTGCATTCGAGTCCAGCAGCCAGTGGTCGCTCCTTCAAGTTCGAAAGGTGTCTTTGTGTCAGTGGTGCTATTGTACACAAAGGAGGATAAGCCATTTTATCTTTGGGGATATTACGTCGTACCGTGAGCACTAGCCCGGACGTATTTGTCTTGCGGATAGAATTCCACTCGACTCGACTTTCGATTTCTCAAGTTGAAATAGTCAAATTATAATTTCATTGGAATTTTTCTTTTCTGTTTGTAAAGCCATTGTGGAAGGCTTCCTGTTGTAATCTCATTGTATTCAAGAATAGATAAATCAATCTGATCAATCATTCAACAAGAGCATTAATTAACAATTAGTTTCACTAATGTGAAAAAGACTTGCAACACACGATCGATATCCAAAACTCGGAAAACTCGATCGAATCTTGAAGTTTATGCAAAAACAAGAATCTTGATGATACACTAATGATGTGTACAAGTCTAAAATCTGCTCTCACAATGGCTTGCTTGTCACCCCGACACCGATAATTGGTACTAAAGAAAAACGTAATCATGATTATGTCGAGAGAGTTTATAATGGAAGCATAATTAACCAGTAGGATTGGTCGATTGTGCACAATGTTTTTAATATGGTACGTTCCTGTTTAAGAATAATAATATTTAATCTTATAGTGTTAATTCATGCATATATTCATTTGTTTGGTGACTCAGATTCCTTGTTCTGTTCTGGGACGTGTACTCCATCTTCCATTTTCACGTCAGCCTCCAAAACCAAGGGAAAAATGGTTATTTTATCGGAAAATGGATAGAGGAATTTGCTTTTTTGATAGGAATAAATACAAATACTACGTGCCCCTGAGGTTTTGCTTAATTACAAAAAAAAAATCCAGATTTTTTAAATTACTAGTAAGAAACACGTGCGTTGCACGTGATCCACATGACTTTACTAAAATAAATTTATCATTTAATAATTTTATTGATTAATATTAAAATATTAAAAAGTAAAATAAATATTAATTAAATTTAAATATTACACAATATCTAATATATTTTGCTTTACTTTAATTATAGATCGATATCAATTGTTAAATAATCATTTTAAAGAACTCAATCCCATAAAAATTTTACAATAACAACGAAATAAGTTTTATATTAGCTTACAATCACATTCATCGGTCTTTTATTTCATTGTCATGGCTAGAAAAGTATTTTGGCTTACATGATTTTCGAATTCTTTTAGCATTGGATGCATTTTACATACTAAGACAAATAATTTAGCTTATAAATCATAAGCTAATAATTAGTAAAATCACATGCAAGTTATCGCATTTATAAAAAAAATTAATTAAATATTATACCAAAATCCATCATAATATCATCATTTTATTTGTTATTGTTATCAATTAAAATAAAATAAAAAAAAGGTTAGTCAAATTCTTATACTTCATGTGTTTACTTTTTTTATTCTATCACAGTTCTTCGATTAAAGAAATTAAAAAAAAATTACAATATGATATATATGTAAAAAAAACTTCATATATTATTTTAGTTCTAGTAACAAAGTCAATATTTAACCATTAACACTTAAACATAAAGTTTGTAATCCTCCTATTTCCAGTGTCTTAAGAATAATAAACATTAACCTAATATATAAAAAAATTAATCCATTATTTTAATCGAGAGTCAGATATTAAATAAAACAATGAAAAGTGATAAGTCAAAATCTGAGTTTTGAAACTCTATTTAGTTACACAAAAAATATATTAATTTAATAAATAATAAAATCAAAGACAATCTTATGAAAGAAAAAATAAGTTAAAATTTTTCACGTGTCAATCTTCAACAATTAAATATAATACTAATTAACTTTTATGTTTGAATTTCTTTTTGCATTTACTTATGTTTTTAAAAGTTATACATAATAAATTAAAAACTAATATATTTTTTTGTAAATTTCATAAAGTTTTAGAAAGATACGTTATACTATTAGAGTTTGTACTTGCAATTGAATTTGGCTATTTTGGTTATATTAATATTTACATAGTTGTAAATTTTGTGAGCCGTATAGTTATGAAAATTGCAATTATTCTTAATATACTGAAACTAATCTATATTTGTTCGAAGACTGTAAATTTAAAATTGATCTCATTTAATTAATCTTGTTTAAAAATCATATTATTTGTTGTAAAATATAATTATCAATCAATTTTTAGTGCCTTTATTGAGAAAATAAAATATAGTACTTTAATCTTTATTTAAAATTTTTATTGAATTTTTGATAAAATAAGAAAATATAGTTGCCGAAAATTTAGATATCATCAAGTGTTAAAAACCCCCCTTAACTATTCTCTTCGTCTCCTTATGCTCGGAATAATTCATATTACTTGGCACTGAACATGGTCACTTCACTCCAATTTATTATTAGATATAGTTTAACACAATAAATTGGTACATAAATATTATTTTGAATATATTGATTATTATATTGATACCTAAATTAAAATATAATTTAAGAAATATTAATCTTTGACATAAATATCAAACTTTCATAATTAAATAAGTTTAGTTTATCTATTTATTTTTTTACAATTTCATATACATACAGTGACTTTCCATTTTTTATTCTTGTTTTCAAGTTTTTCATAATATTTGATTTTGTAAAAATTAAAATAATTTGTATCCAATTTTATAATAATTGTCTTTGTACATGAATATTTATAAGTCATAAAGGTGTGCCTTTAAAATGAACTGAGATTTTATCGAAAATATCAAATTATACATATTATATGAAAGCCATTTAATTTTTTTTAAGAATTCTCAGCTATGGCTCACATATTTTTTTTTAACTCTTTACTTTTATTCTTTCAAATCTTTATTATATGTTTCATTTGGTTTAATCCTAAATTATCTATATATGTGAGATTAACTACCAAAATTATTTAGATCAATCTCAACTCATTAATGTCAAGTATAACCATTTATTTTTCAATATTTTTTATTCTTTTCACTCTTATTTGTTGTAATTATTTAATTTACTTAGTTTTTATGAATATTGTGTTAGTATTTGAACTAATATATAATTTGTAATATATAATTACATCTCAGTAGTCAAATTGTTACATATTAAATGAGTGTATTTATTGTTTCTTTTGCATAGCAAATATGATCTTTTAGACTAATCCAATTTTAGCTCATATTTACTCTTTCACACCATTTTATTAAAATTTAATTATTTTGGTATATGTTTTCATTATAAATATGTATCATACTGATATTTTGAACTTAAAATTTTTAAGAGTGTAAATTTCAAATGACATTCAAGTTTTATCACAAATGTCAATTTAATATATATGGATTTTTTTTATTAAATTTGTCTTCTTTGTTTTTTATATATATATATATATATATATATAACTTTTAACACTTTTTTGCACTTGTTCTCAAAATTTGTAGGATATAAAATAATCGAAAGATTGAAATCATAATATTTAAAAAATAATAAATTAGGAACTAAAACTTATAATGTTATATATAGAAAATTAAGTAAAAGTCATATTAACACATATAGTTAAAATTTAAAAGGTAACGTTTTTGTCGCGACAAACTTGTTTTGGTTCTTCTTCGCTTTTTTTTTCATGTTAATCTTATTTTTTTTATTTTGTACTTTTTATTTTACTGATATGGCTAATTGAAATAAAATATACATGAAATTACAATAAAAATAAAATATGAAACTCTCTTCTTTTTAATATTATTTCTTTAACAACCATCAATAAAGTAATTTTTAAATTATATATTACTAATTGAGGGAGAATTTTTCGACCATAAAGAAATCATGTTTTTTCTCTACTTTTTATTTAGCATCAAAACCACCTAAAATATTTTTTATTTTATTTTATCTTATCGTGTATATTGTAATTTGATCCTTTTCTTATAAATTATAATAGACATATTTAATTATTGAGAAAATTTAAAAGAATATAAGAAATATACAAATTTGCATCATACTAAAAGTTAAATAGTTAAAATTTTCTTCTATAACGACTTGTGTATATGTTTAGAACATATAGTTAAAGATTTTGAAACCTAGTTTAAATTTGAAATTAATTTTATAAGAAATTTAAAGTATTCTTAGTGTTATGATTAAAAAAATATATTTTCAGATTCTAAAATCTTTTTTGGCTTTAATGAACATCTCTCATATAATTAAACAAAAAAGATTAAAGAAATAACAAAACTATAGAAAAACATAAATTCTTAATTTTTACATAGTGTTGAACTTTATAATGTTAAAATTTTCTCATGTGAAGTCCTTATATATGCTTATGACATATGGTTAGAAAGCTCTCGAAATCTAGTTTAATATGAAGCTAATATTATTTGAAAATTCAAAATATTTTAAAAGCTATAGCTGAAAGAATAAATACTTTTAAAAATGTAGAATATAAGAAGTCACATTGTCTTATAATTGAACAAATAGAAGCTAAATAAATATCAAATTACTTGTTGTCCTAACATTTTACTATATTCAAATGATATTTTTTTCCAATCAAAAATTGCAGGATATAAAATAGTCAAAGAATTAAATCATAATATATTAAAAAATAATAAATTAGGAACTAAAACTTATAATGTTATATATATAAAATTAAATAAAAGTCATATTAACACATATAGTTAAAATTTAAAAGGTAGCGTTTTCGTCGCGACAAACTTATTTTGGTTCTTGTTCGCTTTTTTTTTCCATGTTAATCTTATTTCTTTTATTTTGTACTTTTTATTTCACTGATATGGCTAATTAAAATAAAATATACATGAAATTGCAATAAAAATAAAATATGAAACTCTCTTCTTTTTAATATTATTTCTTTAACAACCATTAATAAATTAATTTTTAAATTACATATTACTAATTGTGGGAGAATTTTTCGACCATAAAGGAATTATGTATTTTTTTTACTTTTTATTTAGCATCAAAATCACCTAAAATATTTGATATTTTATTTTTTCCTATCGTGTGTATTGTAATTTGATCCTTTTCTATAAATTATAATAGAAATATTTAATCACTGAGAAAATTTAAAAGAATAAAAGAAATATATAAATTTGCATTATACTAAAAGTTAAATAGTTAAAATTTTCTTCTATAATGACTTGTGTATATGTTTAGAATATATAATTGAATATTTTGAAACCTAGTTTAAATTTGAAATTGATTTTATAAGAAATTTAAAGTATTCTTAGTGTTTTGATTAAAAAATATATTTTCAGATTCTAAAATCTTTTTTGGCTTTAATGAACATCTCTCATATAATTAAGCAAAAGAGATTAAAGAAATAACAAACTATAGAAAAACACAAATTGTTAATTTTTACATAGTGTTGAACTTTATAATGTTAAAATTTTCTCATGTAATGTCCTTATATATACTTCTGACATATGGTTAGAAAGCTCTCGAAATCTAGTTTAATATGAAGCTAATATTATTTGAAAATTCAAAATATTTTAAGAGTTATAGCTGAAAGAATAAATACTTTTAAAATATAGAATACAAAAAGTCACATTGTCTTATAATTGAACAAATAGAAACTAAATAAATATCAAATTACTTAGTTGTCCTAAAATTTTACTATGTCTAAAGGATATTTTTGTCCAATCAAAAATTGCAAGAAACATTCACAATTTTAAGATAGAATAGATAGATAGATAGATAGATAGATAAAATAAATTAAGCTTGATGTAAGATTCTATAGTATACTTTACCCCATTCATAAGCATAAATATTTGAAACACCTCCTTACATTTAACACAAAATCAAGCCTTAAGGATTCTTTTATAAACAACTCTGGATTTTTTTGTAATTAACCCAAGCCTCCGGGTAGTTTTGTAATTATGATCACTTTTTGATATTCCATCAGATTCCACATTAACGAAACAATCCATTTTGCTTTTCTTGCCACACTATAAATATGTTTGCAACTTGTTGACGTGCGTTTTGGTCAACAAGCAAAATATATAAGAGATTTAACACGTGGAAATATAAGTATGTGTAATGCGCGTTTATTTATGGCTAATTCTGCCTTTTCTACGTAATGCTGAGCCGAAAATCGGGGTCGATCTTTCTTACAACAACACGTTTACAGGTGCTTTTTCCCTCTTTTTTTCTCTTTCTTTTTTTCTTAAATGAGGCTTTTTATACCCCTCTAGTAAGTGGGTTTTCAGTAGTCATCTTTGCACTAATTAGTAAAATAATTTGAAAAGGACACATGTCCTCTCCTAAGTGTGCATGTCAGCCAAGTTTTTGCCACTTGGTGACTTATATTGATCACACTCTGACACGTGGCGACCTTTGGTGCTAATGGAGCACTAAGTATGGGCAAATGATTATTTTTCTGAATCTCCCGCGCATGCGTTTCCCGCCAAGATTTGGGCTCGGGGGTCGGGGCTCGGTAGTCGTGCTCAGTGGTTGGGCTCGGAGTTGGGCGAGCCCAACTCATGACGCGTCACCGGGCAGTGCTGTTGGTGTCACCCGCGGGGCCCCATTCGGGTGTGAGTTGGATGACTAGGTGGAATAATTTTCTTCCAGCTCGGCTCGGGCGTCATCAAAGCCCCCAAGTTTAATTCCGAGAGAAGAATTTCTGAAGTCGGAGTTAAACTTTAATGCTAATGATGGACATTAAATGGGGAAGAGGAATCCTCAAAGGTCATTTCATTCCTGACATCTGTCGTGTAGTGGCTAATGCCTGTAGCGGCGCATTAATTGTGGTGCCATAATGACAGACATGTGGCCTCTTCTGGTTGAATCAACTTTGCGCAGGAACCGAAGAGGTGCGTCAGTCCTGTCAGCGGGCATGGGGACGTGACATTTCTGACACTTTTGACGGCTTTTGAGGTTGGAAAGGCGCGTCTTTTTGAGTAGGCGTTTCATTTTTCGAGGGAATTACATCTATAAATACCTCCTTCCTTCTTCATTCTATACTTTCGCATCCACTACTCTCCGAGCTAAATAGATTGAGACCGAGCAGAAATTTCGGGTCGGCTTTCAAAGTTCAGAGACTTCAAACTAGGTATTTTCTCGAAAAATCCTTCCTTTTCGAATAAAATGTCTTCCTTCAAGGGTAGTCGAAGCCGTAGCTATAGTGTTGAGGTTGAAATTGAGGATCCCCCTTCTGAACCTTCTGTTTCTTTTTCCCCAGCACATCAAACTCCGCCTCACAGCCCAAGTGTTGTCCAAATCTCTTCTTCAAATCATTCTCCTCCAGTCGGAACACCATTGGAGCAGACACGTACCATATTTAATCCGGTGCCAGTGACTGTTTTTCGAGGAGGTGTGGTATATCAACCTGGATTAGCGTAAGAGGATTCCAGCGAGGGATTCCCGAGTACTGACCCTCAACACCATCAACAGGAGGGAGAGGAAAATATGAACCCATCAAAGCCGGAGCGTGATAACGCGGAGCGGGTGAACGAACCCTCCGGAGACTCGAGGCCCGAGAGGCCTTACGAGCCAGAGGGCCATCGTGATGGAGACGACAGGCAAGGAGGAGGCCCTCGTCTTCATGTAGAGCCTGGGTGGACGCCATGTGATTAAAACGATGTCCCCAGCATGTTGATGGTCCCGGAGATGGGAGAGCTCGAACGGATGTATCAGATTCCGAGCGGCATTGATTTCTGGGTACCAGACGGTATGGAGGTTCCCCAGCACCCACCGGAGGGGTGTGTGGCCATACATATTGCCAGCCTTTTATATGGGCTGCGCTTTCCGCTGCCGGTTTTCCTCACGCGGTGGTTCTGCAAGTGGGGTCTTCCCTTGACCCAAGTGCACCCTATCTCCTGGGGTCGCATTATTGGTTTGCTGGTGATGTTTCACCTGGAGGGGTTTCCCGCCCCAAATTCAGAGAAATGAACGAGTTGTTCGTCTGGCGAGCGACTCCTGCATCACCGGGTCGGGGGCAGCCATCGGGATGGTATTACGTACAGACCCAATCCGGGTACCCAGACTGCCTAGTTGAAGGCCTTCCACAGTCTTTGAAGGAGTGGAAGGATAAATGGCTCTGGGTGAGCGGCGAGTGGCAAGCTCGCGTAGGGGACGGAGCAGGGGAGACTGTCCTTTACCCCCCTCGAATTTTACTTTCGGTTACAGTAAGTTCATTCTTTTTCTTTCTGTTTCTTTCCTTATTTCATTTTTCTGGGGCTAATTCTGCCTCTTTTCTTCTTCTTCATGGCTAACTTTGCCTTTTTTCATCTTTTTCTCTTCCTTTTTATAGGAAACCGAGCGTCCAGAGGGCCGCTGTCGGCCGCCTTTGTCCGCAGGTTGGAGAATATCCAGGCTAGAGGTGTCATGGATAGGCGGATAGAGAGGCTGGCCACCGAAGTTAACTTGGCCACGGTCGGCCTGAGGCCTGCTCTGCCCGCCGACCCCGAGGCCGAGGGGGCGGCTCGTGGTGAGGCGGTAGAGAGGGAAGAGGAGGCTAGGGGGGAGC
Source organism: Rehmannia glutinosa (assembly GCA_016081115.2). Lineage (NCBI taxonomy): Eukaryota > Viridiplantae > Streptophyta > Magnoliopsida > Lamiales > Orobanchaceae > Rehmannia > Rehmannia glutinosa. Next base: position 57,112,716 of record CM071937.1, on the reverse strand, counting down.
CTCATTATAGCCCTTTGAGGGCCGAGGAAGTACGGCCCACCTTACCAGGAGAGCGGCCGGCGCAGACGGAGCGAGCTGGGCCGCCTCCCATAGCGGCTAGTCCCATGGGTGGATCATCCGTGCCAGCCGGACAAATGCGGACTCGGAGCCGCCGAGGGCGGCTGCAGACCGAGGTAAATATACTTTATATTTCTTTGCATTTTCCTTTTCTTTCGAAATGTTCTTCTTTTTGTTTTCACCTTTTGACGGTGGACATTTTTTGTAGGGCGTGGCTTGGATCTGCGCGCACGCCTTCGTAGCATGAGGAACACGACCGCGCGTCGGACCCGAGCGGCCGTGGACCAACCCGTGGATGCAGAGGCGGCTCGGAGAGCAGATATCCGGGCTGGTAAATGCCCCGCCGATGGTGTGCCTGAGGCGGAAGAGCCCCCCCTCCAAAGGAGAAGAGGGGGAATTATGATTGAAGAGCCCGAGCAGACCGAAAGGGCTGGTCGGACATCGCCGGTGCCTCCCATGCAAACTTCTGGGGGTGGGGCCCCACGGACCTTTTCAGACGATCTTGGCCGAGAGGGCCACTTTATCCCTCGAGCCATGTGAGGAACGAGGCCTGCGAGGGGATGGCTGAGGCCCGTCCTCTATGGTTCGTGGAGTTCATAAGGTGCTGCACGCCCACTGATGAATAGGTAAGAAATTTGCCTGAGGCCAGACGGGCAGCCAGGGATGTGGCCGCGAGGGCGTGGACCACCGGGATCGAGCGGTTCTGCTCGGAGATCGACTGGAAGGAGAAGGCCCAATATAGGGGTGTCAAATCGTGTTATCGTGTCGTGTTTCATGTCGACACGATAACGACATGACACGATAAGGGCAAACACGAATACGACATGATAAGGATCTGCTCCGACACGACACGAACACGAAAATTTTTGTGTCGACACGACACAACACGATAGTGACACGATAAGTCAAAAATAAAAAGAAAATGATTTACACGTTAATACACGATAGCAAGTTACACGATATGACACGATTTTACACGAAAATACACGACATAAATATACAAAATATCAGGTTATCGTGTCATTATCGTGTCACTAATAGGTAAATGTGTAATTATCGTGTCCTTATCGTGCTCGTGTCGTGTTATTATCGTGTCGCTAACAGGTCAACGTGTCATTATCGAGTCCTTATCGTGTTCGTGTCGTGTCATTATCATGTCACTAACGTGTTCGTGTAACTATCGTATAAACACGATAAAACACGAATACGACACGAAATTTACATGTCCTTATCGTGTCGACACGATAAGGACACGAACACGATAAGGCAAAACACTAACCCACTATTTTTGTGTCGTTTTCGTGTCGTGCTATCGTGTCGTGTCAGAAATTGCCATCCCTAGCCCAATATGTAATGGGGCTGTCTGGGCGCATTACTGGGATCTTGTGGCATATGATCGGGGGTATGGAAGAGCTGGAAAAATGCCATCAAGATCTGCAGGAGGCTCATGCACTCTGCCAAGGGGTGCAAGAATCTTTAAAGACCCAGGCAGAGGAAGCTGTGGCTAGGTCCAGCCTGGAGAAGGAGGCTGCTGAGAAGGCTGAGGCCAAGCGGGATCAGGCCCGTAAGGCCGAGGAGGTACTTCGGGCGAGGGTCGCAGAGCTGGAACGTGCAGCCGTTGCCCGTGCTAAAGAGATGGAGAAGCGGCTGGCCGATGCACGCAGGGAGGCCGAGGAGGCTACCAGCAGGCAAGTTGAGGAGGCTCGCGTAGATGCCGTCGAGGTTTATAAGGACTCTGAGGAGTATGCATTCATGTTGACTTGCGGCCATGCGACCAGCCTCACAGAAATCCTCAAAGCTCTTAAGGCCGGGAGAACTGTTGCACAGCTCGAGGAGGACCTAGCCCTCTTGGAGGCTGATCTTGATACTCTCCGCTCAAAATTTGCCGAGGCCACCGGTGTTCAGGGTTCACCTCCTCCGGATGCAGAAGAGGTTGCTTCCAGCGGGGCTGTCGAGATTCTGCCCCCAGCCCAATTTTAATGCTGTTTGTACCTTATTTCCTTTTGTAGGCTTTCATATGTACTTGTAGATAGGCTACTTGGCCTTAGGCCTCGGGATGTAATGGGCTCCGGCCCCCCCTTGTAAATACTTTTGATGTTGAAATGAACTTTTCTTTCCCGGTCACCTGTGTATGCACTTTAAGTTTTTTGTACCTGTTTGGCTCTTTTTTCCTTTTCGTAATATGGTTGTTTGTCCTTTTTTGTTTTCCATTCTCCCAAGTATGGGGCTCGGTTTTCAGTGCTCCTGAATAAGGGACTTTAACCGCTTTAATCGGTTCTTGTGCTCGGTGCATAAACCGAGTCTTTGTTCTATGCTCGGTATATAAACCAAGTCTTTATTTTGTGCTCGGTGTATAAACTGAGTCTTTGTTCTATGCTTGGTGCGTAGACCAAGTCTTTGTTTTATGCTTGGTGCGTAGACCAAGTCTTTGTTTTATGCTTGGTGCGTAGACCAAGTCTTTGTTTTGTGCTTGGTGTGTAAACCAAGTCTTTGTTTTGTGCTTGGTGCGTAGACCAAGTCTTTGTTTTTTAGGGTAGGTCCGCCTTTTGGGCGAGCCCCATCTTTGTAAGCGTGCAAGGGACGTACCCGAGACGAATTGTCGGCACTCAGCTTCTTGGGCTTAGGCGATTTTCGTGGTGCTCGGCGCGTAGTCGAGGCAAATTTTTGCGGCGCTCGGGGCGTAGCCAATGCGAGTAAAAATTCCCTCTCCCTTTAGAGAGCTCACAGAATATCAGATGAAAGGATAATTCCCCAGAATCTCATTTGGATCGTAAACCGAGATCTTTATTGATAGTATCTTTTCAGGTATGCTACATTCCATGGATGTGTAAATTTTTCTCCACTCAAGTATTCTAGCTCATATGCCCCACCAGATAAGACGTTGCTGACCCGAAATGGGCCTTTCCAGGTCGGCTTCAATGGGCTGGGCTTAGCACCCGTTACCCTTTTTAACACAAGGTCACCGGCCCATAATCTCCTTTCCTTTACCTTTGACACTTCTTTGTTTATACACGGCCTTTTTCATCTCGGCCTTTTTAAAATTTGCAATCCTGAAGGTAGGGGCTCCAATCTCAACAGGAATGACCGCCTCAGTTCCGTAAGCTAAAGAGAAAGGTGTCTCTCCCGTGGCCGCTCGATGCGTCGTTCTGTATGACCACAGTACACCGGGCAGCTCCTCAGGCCAATTACCCTTAGACTCATCCAATCTCGCCTTCAATGTATACTTGAGTATTTTATTAACTGCCTCGACCTGTCCATTTGACTGGGGATGGTATGGAGTCGAGAAGTGGTTTTTGATGTGGAAACCTTCACAAAAATTTTGAAACCTCCGGTTATCGAATTGTTTCCCATTATCCGTAACGATCGAATGCGGTATCCCAAATCTATAGATAATTGACTTCCATACAAAACCCACGATCTTTTCTTCGTCTATCTTTGCCAGAGGCTCCGCTTCGGCCCATTTTGTGAAATAATCCACTGCCACGATGGCATACTTTACGCCCCCTTTGCCAGTGGGGAGTGGTCCGATAAGGTCCATTCCCCACTTGGCAAACGGCCAAGGACTAAATATGGAGGTAAGCTGTTCAGGATGGTACCTGACCTGTGGTGCAAACCTTTGGCACTTTTCACATCTCTTGACAAGGTCGGTTGCATCCTTTTTTAGGGATGGCTAGTAGTACCCTTGTCGTATTAATTTGTAGGCTAGTGTTTGGCCCCCGGCGTGGTTCCCACATATCCCCTCATGAACCTTCCGGAGTGCGTAGTCCGCGTCTATTTTGGATAGGCACCGCAGGAGTGGGACGGAATATCCTTGTTTGTATATGACGCCGTCTACTAGTGTGAATCGAGCCGCCTGGGTTCGTAATGTTCTGGCCTCGGCCTTGTTTTCAGGCTGAACTCCTTTTTCCAAGTACTGAATAATAGGAGTCATCCAGGTCTGCTCGGCAGCTTCGGTGGCATGTATCTTCTTGGCGTTAAGCGATGAGGCAGATAGTTGAGTGACAGTGACATCCGCAATGGCATCCGTCCCTGGGCTGGAACCGAGCCGAGCCAAAGCATTCGCTTGCATGTTCTCGGTTCGGGGTACATGTAAGACTTCCGCCTTGAAATGTAATAATTTCTTCCTGACTAAGTCCAGATATTGTGCGATTTTTTGTTCTTTTGCTTCGTACTCACCGTTGATTTGATGAACGACCAGCTGAGAATCACTGTGCACCAGTAGTCATTTTAGGCCCATGGAAGCCGCCATGTCTAGACCCGCCAGAAGTGTCTCGTACTCGGCCTCGTTGTTCATCGCGGGGAACTGAAATCGCACGGCCGAACAGTAGCATTTCTATTTTGGATCGATTATCATGATCCCGCCTCCTGCTCGGCCTGTGATGGAGGAGCCATCGACGAACAACTTCCACTCTTGGTCTTCCATGACTTCTAATTGTATGGAAGGTGTGAATTCGACCACAAAGTCGGCTAGAGCCTGTCTTTTTATTGTTGTGCGTGGCTCATATAGAATATCAAATTGGCTGAGCTCGACGGCCCACTTGATCATCCGACCAGAGGTATCGGGTCGGTGTAGCACTTGCTTCAACGGGTAGTTAGTCAAGACTATAATCTTGTGTTTCAGGAAGTATGGACGGAGTTTCCGTGCCGCAATGATTAATGAATAGGCCAACTTTTCCATTGGCAGATAGCGGAGTTCGGCGTCATGTAATGCTTGACTGGTGTAATAGACTGGATGTTGGATAGAGTCATCTAGCCTGATTAACACCAAACTGACGGCGTATTCGGATACCGCCAGGTATAAATACAAGTTCTCCCCTTGGGTAGGTTTTTGTAATATAGGAATTGAGGAGAGATGTTGTTTGAGTGATTCAAAGGCAGCCTGTGCTTGCTCGGTCCACTCAAAATTTTTGTTCTTTTTTATGATCTCAAAGAAAGGTTTACACTTGTTTGTGGACCGTGAGACAAACCGGCTAAGGGTGGCCAGTCGGCCTGTCAGGCTTTGTACCCTTTTAATAGAATTATTTTGTCTGGGTTAGCTTCGATCCCCCTTTGGCTGACCATATATCCCAAGAATTTACCCGAGCCAACCCCAAATGTACATTTTCTCGGGTTTAACATCATCTTGTACTCTCTCAAAACAGCAAACATTTTATTAAGGTCGTTGAGATGATTGGATATATACAATGATTTCACCAACATGTCATCTACATATACTTCCATAGTACGACCTATCATTTTCTCAAACATCTTATTAACCAACCTCTGGTAGGTCGCACCAGCGTTCTTCAACCCGAAGGGCATTATCTTGTAGCAGTAAATTCCACGAGCAGAAAAGAACGACGTATTTTCTTCATCATCCAGATACATTTGTATTTGGTTGTAACCCGAGTACGCATCCATGAAGCTCATCAATTCGTGCCCTGTCGTGGCATCTACCATGTAATCGATATTAGGCAATGGATAACTGTCCTTGGGGCACGCCTTGTTAAGGTCGGTGAAATCCACACATAGGTGCCATTGGCCGTTGCTTTTCTTGACTAGAACAGGATTGGCCACCCATCGGGGATAGAGGGCCTCCCTGATAAATTGATTATCGAGCAATTTATTAACTTCTGTCTCGAGTGCAACTTGCCTGTCGGGGCCGAGTTTGCGCCTTTTTTGGATAATCGGGCGGAATGTTAGATCGATATTAAGGCGATGACAGGCATGCTTGGGGTCGATCCCAGGCATGTCAACATGAGTCCACGCAAAGACGTCAAGATTATTTCCTAAAAATTCAATCAATTCTGCTCGAAATGGCTCTTGGAGGTCATGACCAATGCGTAATTGGCGCCCCTCGCTCTGCCTTCCGACGTTGACTATATCGACCTGTTCCACTGGTTCCGCCCGCTTTCTTTTTTTGCTCTGCCCCTCCTTTTTCTGTAGGGGCAATTCATCTTTGTTGGGAAATCATTTTGTAGATTTTGATGAATGCCATGTAAAACTTAGAATAGGAAGTTGGCACCCCATTTTTGCTGTAAACTGCATTGTAATAGATAGGGCTGGTCAAGCTGAGTTAAGTCAGCTATGCCTAAACATGCAAGAAGACAACTGGAGACTAGAAGGAAGACTCCGCTACAAGACAGCTGAGTATGGCAAATAAGAGAAGACGGAACTCGATCAAGGTGCGGTGAGATGCAACTGAGTGAAGTATCAGTCAAGTCAACTCAAGACAGCCAAGTCTCAAGATTGAAATGACAGAGGAGTCATCAAATGATTGGAAGCTGACTCGAAGTCACCTGGGAATGTGAAGAAAATGCAGTCAAGTCAAGACAACTGAAAGAGATCCATTGCACAGAAATCAAGAGAATTACTTAAACAAGTAATACCTCCATACTGCCTTTCTTGAAGTGCTCAGTCCCAGAAGCGTGCAAGAGGAATAAACCAATGGGAAGCACTGCACCATGTCAGAACTCTGAAAAGCTGCAGAATCATTCATACGAGGAAATGGAAATTCTAAGGACTGCAACAAGACAAGCCAACGACAACAAGTGACTTTCAAAAATAAGCCTATCTCTTCAACGGCAGATTTTTGAAAGATCACTATAAAAGGCTGAGGAATAACTCTGAGAGTAGGTTACCTGAGCCACGAACATTCAAGCAAACATTTGAAATGTAACCTAAGATATTCTCAAATCATTCGAGATCAATCCTCAAGCCTACATTACGAAGAAAATCAATCCAACACTCACCTGTGAAGGAAAGATAACTTCAATCAGTTGAAGAGGAAATTTTTGAAGAATCAAGGGGTCTACATTCCACGGAGGATTGTAGGAAGGTTCAAGGTCGAACCAGCCTCAAGTTTTTGGAGGGCTTCGTGATGAAATCCAAGAGGCTTAAGCAAGTGGGCTGTAGTAGCAAGGCAGCTGCCCTGTGAAGAAGCTGAGTCGTACGAGAAGCCAGCTGCGTAACCAAGGCATCTCCGATCGAGTCCCAAAGGATCAAGTCATTTGTGTGATCAAGACTTGTATCCGGATTGTTACCACTCGTATCTCGATCAATACTTAGTGGATTCCTCCAGGAGTTGGAGAAGAGAGGAGTAGAAGAATTACCCCATCTTCGAACCTCTATAAAATCTTATCGTGTCATTTACATTTCAGCACTTTAATTCCTGTATCTTATTTGTTTAACTTTGCTGATAAATTTGCTATCCACTTGATAATCTCTAAGTGCTAAGACCAAGTATTAAATCAAACTAAACCAAATTTAAGGGTGTTAGGTCTTCCGCTGAAAACAAACCACAGTCGAGTCTGTTGAGTGACTAACTCTACTGATTAACTAACTTAGTTGTCCACCAAGGACACATCTGTGAAGTATTAACTCTGAATATTTAAAAAAGACTAAATCAAAAAGTTGTTAAGGTTTATTCAACCCCTCCCCCCTTCTAAACCTTACACTCACACCCCTTGGGACCAACAAGTGGTATCAGAGTGGTTGGTTCATTGAGCCTTCCGCACTGGTTACTGAACTAGATCTCCAAACTTTTCAAAGTCTGTTTTAGTACTTGATCTTTCAAAACTCTTTTTACCAGCAAAAGTTGTTATCATGGAAGCAAATTTGACACGCATCCCTATGTTCACAATTGAAGAATTTGATGATTGGAAAATTCATATGCAGGCTCATCTATCAGCATTACATGATGAGATGTGGATAGTGATAGAGGATGGGCCACTGCAAATTTTAAAAGTGAACACAATTTGTAAGGAGAGTGCGGTAGAAGGTGAAGAGGATGTTGCTCCCGGCACGGCTATGGTTGAAAACCAAGAGTTTGAATGGACAAATGACGACAGAAAAAGATATAACCTGGACAATGTGGCCAAGGACATTCTTTACAAAACCTTGGACAAAGTCACGTTCAATAAAGTCAAATCATGCAAAATGGCTAAAGAAATCTGGGACAAGCTAACATTGATTTGTGAAGGCTCGGAGCAAATCAAGGAAAATAAATTATCAGTTGTTGTACAGAAATTTGAGAATTTCAAAATGATCGCAGGAGAGACCTTGGATCAACTGGATGCTCGGTTCACAGAAATTACCAACGAGCTATATGCACTTGGAAAAGAATATACACAGAAGGAAATGTGTATGAAGATTCTAAGAAGTCTCCCAGCTGAATGGGAAATGAAGGTCATGGCACTAAGACATTCCATGGACCTATCTAAGACATCCAACCATGAGTTATTCTTAGATCTCAAAGCCTACAAATTTGAGCTGAGAAGAAAAGACCAGGAGGAGACAGCTGTACCCAAAACAATGCTCTAATTGTGAAGGATGGCAAGAGAGCTGAGGTCAAAGAAGTCATTGACCCAGAGGAAATAGCCCTGATGGTTAAAAGGTTTAATAAGTTCTTCAATAAGAACTACAAAAGAGGCAAGGGCGAATCCTCCAGAAGACACTCAGCTCCCTCCAAGACAAGGGAAGATAGGCCAACCAAGAGAGCAGAGCATCAAAAAGTTGAATATCAAAGGGTTGACAATCCAAGAATGGAAAGAGCTGATCAAAAGGCTGAAAATCTATGCTGGAACTGCAGGCAACCAGGTCACTATGCGATTGATTGCCCATACCCTGTAGTCAACAAATACAGGAATGAAGAAGAAAGAAAAGTCTTCAGAGAAAGAAGACAAGAAAAGAAAAAGGCAATGTTGGCTGCAGAGACTGCTGAGACAGCCAAGTCAAAAGACACAGCCGATTCAGAGAGTAGTGAAGCCGACTACTCAAGTGACTCTGAAGAAGAAGCCTTGATATGTTTGATGGCCAAGGAACAAGACCAACCTGACCAAGAAGATGAGGTACACTCAAATTCATCACACTCAGAGTCCAGTAATAGTGACTGTGACACACACACACCTCATCACCCACTGATCTTTATGATTCATTAGGCAAAATGATGAAAGACTTTGAACACATTAAATCTTCACACACACTTCTAAATGAGGAAAACAGTCTTCTTAAATGCCAAAACTCACAGCTGACTAAGGAGCTAAGTACCCTAAGTCAAATAGCTGATGAGAATGAAATTATAAGGGCTGAAAATGTGAAGCTAATAGCAGAGATAACTGCTATAGAAAAGAGGGAGAATGACCTCAAAAATGTGATTGCCTCATTCACTAAGGCATCTAAATCATTGGATGATCTTATTATGAGTCAAAGAGAATGTGGAGACAAAACAGGCTTAGGATTTAATTCCTCTGTGTTATGTCAAGCTCCAAAAGTGATTTTGGAAAAAGGATCTTCAAGTAATGAAGTATCTCAAAAATCCAAAACTCCAAATAGTGCACACACATTTATTCCAAAGCACAATCACAAGCAAACTGGCCTTGGATATAAGGGAAAAGGAAAACAGCCAGTTGAGTGTGCTGAGAGGACAGCTGAGAAGAAATCCAGTCGAGTTCCTCAGCAAACTCCAAACAGAAAATACTCTGTAAAGAAGAAACAGAGCTACCAAAAACCCCAGAAGTTCTATAAAAGAAATACATATGAAGGGAATGGTAGAATGTACCCAAGCCAAGCTGATTGGAATAACGTGAACTATCAGCAAAGACCTATGGAATATAAGCCCAAATGGCAAAGGCCTGAAACTCAACAAAGGCCATTCCAAAGGTATAAGAGCTTTCATCAGCACACATATGAACCTAGGCACTACACTCAGAGATATCACAACTACCCAAAGAAGGCAATTGCTAAAACACATATACAAAGCTTAGACAAAAGAGACAAATTTGTATGAACCTAGAATCCCCAAGCAATTTGCCAAAATTAATTATGATTATGGCACTGATAGATGGCAACCCCTTAGAGTCAAATCATTTGGCTATAAGTTGGTTGGATCATCTTACAATACTAACCCCTCAGGACCCAGACAAATATGGGTACCTAAAACTTAATTTCCTTGATTGCAGATTCAAGGAACAACTGAGTGCCAAGGAACCTGGTACATGGATAGTGGCTGTTCTAGACATATGACAGAAACAAAAAAATCTGTCAAAATTCAAGGAAGTCAAAGGAGAAAAAGTCATATTTGGAGGAAATGAAGCTCCAGGAGAAATAAGAGGCATTGGATCCATCAAGAAAAATGGATTAGAAATCACAGATATTTCATATGTTGAAGGACTCAAATTCAATCTGCTGAGTATTAGCCAACTCTGTGACAAAGGCTATAATGTTGGATTCAACATGGGAATATGCCAAATCAAGGACACTGAATCCAATGAGGTTGTGTTGCAAGGATGCAGACAAAAGAACATGTATGTAGTAGATTGGTCAACTGCAACACCAAGCACTTGTCTACTAGCAAAGAGCACAGCCGAATCAAGTTGGTTGTGGCACAAGAAGCTGAGTCACCTGAATTTCAAAACAATTAACAAGCTTGCCAGAAGTAATCTTGTGGAAGGACTTCCAGACTCAGTATACAAGAAGGAAAGTGTATGTGATGCATGTCAGATGGGAAAACAAATCAAATCATCATTCAAAGAAAAGACATGTCCATCTTCAACAAAAATATTGCATCTGCTACGTATGGATCTATTTGGTCCAGTTGAACCAGCTAGCATAAGTGGGAAGAAATACACCTTGGTGGTAGTAGATGACTACTCAAGATATACATGGACAATATTCATGTGTAAGAAGAAATAAACACTACAGAAACTACCACAGCTGATGAAGAGGATTCAAAATGAGAAGAGTCAAACCATTATCAAAATAAGATCGCGGAGAGGAACCGAGTTTGTAAATGGTATAATAACTCGTATTGTATTGAAAATGGTATTGGTCATGAATTATCTCGCAGCAAGGACTCCACACAGAATGGAGTTTGAAAGAAGGAATAGAACTCTCAAAGAAGCAACAAGGACCATGTTAGCGAAGCGGGGCTACCTAAAAGATTGTGGGTCAAGCAATAAACACAACATGCTACACTCAAAATAGATGCATGATAAAATGGTGACAAAAACTCCCTATGAGATTTGGACGGGGAGAAAACCAAATGTTGCATATTTTAGAATATTTGGATGTAAATGATTCATCCATAACAATAGCAAAGATAATTTGAAGGCTTTTGATGCTAAAGCGATGAAGGTATCTTCTTGGGATACTCGGTGAAAGCAAAGCCTACAGAGTACTCAACAAGAGGACTATGGATGGTTACAGAGGAATCCATTCATGTGGTGTTTGATGAGCCAAATGTAAATGGAGAAGACATTGAAGAATCAAATCGATAAGTGAATCAACCAACCATGCGAAGAGTCCCTATCTTTCAAGTCAAGTTGGAATTATAAATCCAGATGAAGATGAGATAGTGAATCTCAAAAAAATTTGGAAAATCTGCAACTAAGTGATGACGAGAGAATCGATCAAAACAACTCACCGCCAGACGATCAATTCAGCTAACTTACTTCAACTCGATGTAAGATGGGTGAGAGACCATCCACTTAACTAGTCATTGGAGATATAAGAGAAGGTGTCAAAACAAGATCCAGAACTCAACAAGAAGCTATGTTCACATGCTTTATCTCACAAATAGAGCCTAAAGATGTGTCACAAGCATTGGATGACACACATTGGATTCAATCTATGCAAGAAGAGCTGAATCAGTTTGAAAGAAATAAAGTATGGGAATTGGTTCAAAGACCCACCCATCAAAATGTTATTGGCACTAAATGGGTGTTCAGAAACAAGATGAACGAGGAAGGTTCAGTGGTAAGAAACAAAGCAAGATTAGTAGCCAAAGGATATTGCCAAGAAGAAGGCATAGATTTTGATGAAACATTTGCCCCTGTAGCAAGATTGGAAGCTATAAGGATGTTTCTTGCCTATGCAGCTCACAAGAATTTTATTGTATATCAAATGGATGTAAAAAGTGCATTCCTTAATGGTTTATTGGAAGAAAAAGTGTATGTTGAACAACCTCCAGGATTTGAGCAGAAGACTCTTGGAGATAAGGTATACAAACTCAAGAAAGCTCTATATGGATTGAATAAGGCACCCAGAGCATGGTATGATACTTTGTCACAATTCCTGACTGAGAATGGATTCACAAAAGGCAAAGTGGATAGAACACTCTTCAGAATTCAAGATGCGAAGAGTATATTGCTTGTTCAAATATATGTGGATGACATTATTTTTGGATCCACAAACAAAGAGTTGTGTGATAAATTTTCAAACCTCATGCAAAGCAAATTCGAAATGAGCATGATGGGAGAGCTGACATTCTTCCTTGAACTCCAAGTGAAACAGCTGGAGGATGGAACCTTCATAAGTCAAACAAAATACACCAGAGATTTAATGAAGAAATTTGGTATGGAAGAGAAGTCTTCAGTAAAAATACCAATGAATACATCAGTCAAAATGGACACGGATGCAGATGGCAAGTCTGTAGATCAAACAAGATACAGAGCACTCATTGGATCATTGCTCTATCTTACAGCAAGCAGGCCAGACATCGCCTTTGCCGTAGGTGTATGTGCAAGATTTCAATCTGCTCCAAAGGAAAGCCATATGACTGCAGCCAAGAGGATCTTGAGATATTTGAAAGGAAGCCAAGAAGTTGGCTTATGGTATCCAAAGGAAGGTGGATTCAAGCTAATTGGCTATTCAGACTCGACTATCGTTGGATGTAGAGTTGACAGGAAGAACACCTCATGCACATGTCAAATGCTTGGAAACAAAGCTAATTTCTGGTTTAGCAAAAAGCAAAATTCAATAGCCACCTCTACAACCAAGTAGAATACATAGTGCGGGCGTTGTTGTGCCCAAGTCCTATGGATGAGACAAAGCGGTGAGAGACTATGAAGTTGAAGAAAAGGAAATTCCAATCATGTGTGATAACACAAGCGCAATTGCAATCACTCAAAATCTCGTGTTGCACTCAAGAACAAAATATATTGATGTCGATATCACTTCATAAGAGATCATGTTGAAAAGAAGGACATCATCTTGAATATATTTCAACCGACAAGCAAAGTTGGTCGACATATTCACAAAACCATTATGTGAGTCAAGATTTGAAGAACTCAAGCATGAGTTAGGATTAATTGAGTGAGTTGACACTGAAAACTCAAAGAAAAGAAATAAAGTACGAAGAGAGGAAAAAGAGCTGAACTCTTAAATCAGCTGAGTAAATCAGCCGTATCGGAAAGACAACTGTACTAAGTTAGCTGACAGCTGAGTATTTACATACGAGAAGAAAAGAGTTAAATCAGCTAAGGGACAAGCTGAGTCACTTATGAGCAAAGTGACAAAAACGCAGTCGTTTATACTAAGCGGGAATGTTTTTAAGAATGACGTCAACATAATTATGATGTGTACAGGCAAAAGTTGCACACCAAGCTTATGATTGGATATAAATGCTGCCGCATTAAATACGAGACATTAAATGCTAATCGGCGTGCAAGATCTAAGCCGTTGATTTCAATCACATTTCAAAAACCACCCGCACGTCCTTTCATGAACCATACTTAAACTCTTTCGTCCGTTTCTCTCACACATTACCAAAATTGTTCATTTCTCTCTCTCAAAAGAAAAGGCAAAAAACTCTCTCTCAAAACCCTATCAATCTTCAAATCACCTTCTAAGTTCCGTTCGGTGAAATACTGAAAAATGGCATCTACTCATGATTTTGTCAAGCTAGGAAAGCAAATCCACACTGGGTCTACTGTGGATTTCGAGGGTATGGTCAAACAGGGGTCCGATGACGTCCTCGTAAAGAAGATCGCTGAAAAACTCGAAACGTCTGGGCTAAAACCATTTCGACGATGGAGTTTTCCGATGACCTATGTGGAAGAGGTCGCACGATTTCACGTGAACGCCGGGATTCACGATGAGGGGATCAAATCCTCGTTCACGGGAAGAAGTTCATCATTACGCCAAGGATTTGGCGTAACACGCGCTCATTACACGGCGGAAGGAGCACCGAGAAATCAATGAAGCGATGTTGACTTTGCCGCCGCTTGGAAGGAAGTAGCCAAGACCGATCGGTCTTGAAAAAGATAGTTTACACAACTAACAAGAGGTGAAGGAGGACTACCACAAATTGTTGGACATCGTTGCCAAATGCATAGACATCAAATTTGGCGGCTTTGACCAATCGTCTAAAGCAAAATTGATCGTAATGGCTGCGATCATTGAAGAAAAGAAAGTGAAGTGAACTGGCCGAGTTTGTCTACAGCAGACTCGCGAGAATGTAGGGAACAAATCCTTCAAGGAGGATGGAACATTTGGAGGATCTCGGGATACGGCCTGGTAATTGGCGAATAATGGAAGTGAAGAAAGTCCTCTTCGACATGGAAAGGCGTTCCATGTAAACAAGAGAATGTTACGATCAAACCTTCAGTGCACAAAAGAGAGCCTACGCTAAGAGAGCGATACAAGTGAGGGGAATCGGTGACCCAAGAACAAATTGTCCCCTCTCCACCAAGGAAGAAGGTCGCCCCGCACTGCTTAAGAAAAAAATGTTGCCCCCGCAGCAAAGAAAAGCAAACCGCTCCCGCCCCGCAGCTCGAGTCACCCGCCCCGCAGCCGTGTCTCCCGCCCCGCAGCCGCAACAGAGAAGGAATCCCAAATACCTTTTCCGATCATCAAGAAGAGGAGAGCGATAAACCAAGATGGCGGCTCCTCGAAGAAGAAAGACAAGACGCCCCCGTCGTCCAAGACTCGAAGAAGAAACCTTGTCGAACGTAAATCCTTCGGTTCAAACAAGAAGAAGAAGACTTTTCAAGCGTTCGAGCTTGAGAAACCGGGCCGAGTCACCACTCGGTGGAGAAGATACCCAAGATCGCCGGAGAAGCGGAGTCTCCAGTGATGATTGATGAAAGCGCCAAGTCTGCTGAGGCCGATCAGCAGAGGCAACTCAATGACCCAATCAGAGACAGAACAACCGAGAACAAGGCACAACCGAGACAACCAAATCACTGTTGATGGGTTGTCTCTCCACCTTTAACAGAGAGGTCTTTGAAGGTGTCGGCAAAGGCAAGTCTGCTACCCTTAATACCCGGAAACGAGGGCCGGCAAGAGAATGATGAAGACGATGTAATCATGCACTCTCCATTGTATCCGACATCCAAAATTGTCTCATGAGAGTGGAGAAAATGGAAGTCGAGCCTATCCAGTGCGGTTTGAAAATCCGAGTTCATTTTTGAGGAAGAAGAACTCTTCTTGATTTCTTGAGGTGGACACAAATCTTTGCAAGCCCTTGACGAGGATAATTGCATCAATATACTTGGAGATTCGAAAAAAAAATGAACGGGCTAAAGTGAGACGCAGAGGCACGTGAGAAGGCCATCATCCGCCCTATCACCGGCACCATGGAACATACACATCCTCACTTTGACGCCCTATCGAAAGTGATGAGGATCTCGGACCTGTTCTTTGTCGCCACGTAAGAGTTGCAAATGGAGCAAGCGATGGAAGAATCCAGAATCCTTCATGAGCAAAGAATGATGGAGGGACAGGAGAGTCCTCCAAAACACACGGTGGAGATAGACCCAATGGGAGTGGTGCAAAGATATTGCCTTGTTGTTGTTGCCGCCACCACTTCCCACTCACTCGGAAGAAAGAATTAAGGAAGCTGGCGATGAAACGGGATAGTGGGGACCCCCGGTCGAGCCAACCCCTAATGAAGGTGTCTTACCACCGCCCCAACGGCTGAATACTCAGTGGGAACAACCGGGAGTCCGGAGACGAGTGACCCCATTCCAAGTCACTCACGGTGGTGTGCCACGGTGGGGGAAACTCCCTTCCTCACGCAGCAAGGTCGGGAGGAGGATGCTTTGCACTGTCTCCACAATGAATCTAGGAGGCGAAGTGGAGAAGGAACAAACACAAAGTACACAACAAGTTGTCATCAACGAGGCTCTGACAGTTGAGACTGTCTCAGCTGATGTGCCAAATGCTTTGAAGGCTAATGACGCTGCTAATGCAGTCGAGGCACATGAAGGAACAGCCCTGGGAGTTAACACTCTGGGCGACGAAAGTGCAATCCATGGAGTTGAGACTCTAATGGATGCCACCGCAGAAGACCCTAAGACACCTGACACTGTCGAAAGGGATGTCCAAGGCCTCGCTGTAGTTGATACTGCAGGAGGTAATGAAGGCCAACGGGAGGTTGAGACTTCTCGAGGTAAAGAAGCTGAAGTACAGAACATCCCTCCTGCTATCATTGATCCATCAGAAAAGGAGATAAATGTGCTTCACGATTCCCAGGATAATCCTGATGTAACCTTTCTGGGATTGGAAGGAGACGATGAAGCTGAGTCATCCCCCCGGATCGATCCAAAAGACTCACCGGTGAGGATGTTCCAACCACGAGTAAGTCGACCTCAAGACTACTCGCCAAACTTTCAACTTTGATGATGAGCCACCCATGGAAATCTCATCATCGTCCGATGACGCTCCGATAAGGCCGAGGACCGTCAACTACTTTGGATAAATCACCGAGACCAACGGTTGTTGAGATAGTTGAGGCTCGGCAAGTCGGGTCGACTTCACAATGCACCGAGTGAATCGAGTCCACCGCTCGGGCTCCCCAAGCCGCAGCAGGATCGACTTCACAGAGGACTTCACGAGCACCACTCATCATTGAACAAAATCCCGTTGCCCGTGATGATCCCTTTGTAGAATCATTTCCTTCTCTCTGGAGGTACCCGACCTCCCGACGAATCAAAAAGAGATCTCGAGCGCTTCCACGACTGAGATCCTGTCATTCCATCGACACTATTGTTCCGGTGACTATGATTTTTTTTTGGCCGTCACCAAACAGAGGTAACAACCGAAGTTCGGGAGGTGTTCAAAGCATTATTTCTTTGAAATTGAACGGATGGAGAGGCACCAGGCCTCGATGGACATGAGATCGGATAACGGGGATGCCAACCTTGCTGGCCGACTTGAGAGGCATAATAGTCGAGAATCC
This sequence comes from Rehmannia glutinosa, assembly GCA_016081115.2. Taxonomy (NCBI): domain Eukaryota; kingdom Viridiplantae; phylum Streptophyta; class Magnoliopsida; order Lamiales; family Orobanchaceae; genus Rehmannia; species Rehmannia glutinosa. The sequence goes on along the minus strand of CM071937.1, from coordinate 57,095,720 downwards.
GGGAGTGGTGGCAACAAAGAAAGAAACAATGCGTGTGGAACAAGCTAGATATTTCGTAACATTGTTCAACAAGTCGTTGATGGGTGAGCCGAGAATGCCGATGCAAAGACAAAATTGAAAGAACACATTGAGCAAATGCATGAATCTCACACTCGCCGAGATAAAGTCATTGCGTGAGCAAAATAAGAATGAGCTCCGCGTATGGAAGAAAACATGGATCGAAAATTCATCTTCTCATGGCTGAGATGAAGTTGATTAAAGTTGAATCCAACGCTACTACTCTTTGAGTTTCGTGGCAAAGATACTCCGAGAGACTCGAAGCGTAACTCGGCTATCAGCAGACTCGACTTCCTGCTTGCTAGTTTGTTCCAGGGGTTCCTCTCTCCTTTGATGATGCCAAAAAGGGGAAAGAGGAATACCTAAAAGCGCTGAAGGGATCTGAAGTTGAGAAGGAGGGAGCAACTGTGAAGGGAAAGACAGCTGAGGAGGTATTAAAAGAAAATAAAGGGAAGTCTGTTGAGGGGGAAGGATCGAAAGATGTGACCTTGATGATTGCTAAAACCCCCCAACAAAGTCTTGTCACAGCTGATATTATCAACAAACTCCAAGTGACTCTGCCACTCCAACACTCTGCTGTACCAATGGTTGAAAAGACAAAGACAGTTGAAGCAGGGATGGAGGAAGTGGAAGGAAGGATGAATGCCCGAGTTATGGATATTCCGAAACAACATGGAGGCATTCCAATAGACAGAGACACTTATGCCATCTCGATGCGGAATCGAGCCAAGATCGTTGATGAATTTAAAACGCCGCATCCGAAGGATACTTTCGCAAACATGTCCATGGCTCAAGCACGGGACTTATCTTGGGAAAAGGGTCTCACACTATGTGAAGAAGCCGACAGCAAAGAGACTACGGCGATCGCTCTCACTCTGGTCACTCCGCTAGTCACTCATTGGGAAAAAGAAAACCAAAGACAATACACGCCGCAGGTAGAGGAAGAAGCAGTGGTGGAGGAAGAGGTTTCAGACCTAGATCTCTACCCAAAAACATTGAGTACATAGATCCAGGCAAGAAAGTAGGGATCTACTGGGCTGGTTTTGACGAAGTAGCCAATCTACAAGTGGCTAAGAACAATGCTGAGTATGTGAAAAGAATTGAAGAAGAAAATAAAAGACAAACTCAGCTATGGGAGGAGATACAAGAGAGACTAAGAAGAGATGAAGCTGCCCGGAAGGCGTATGAAAAGAAGAAGAAGGCGGCTGAAGATGAGAAAAAGAGAAGAAGATCAAAAGATGACAGAGCTGAAGAAGATGAAAGAAGGAGGCAGCGAAGGAGATGAAGTGTTGCTGTCCACCCCTTCATGTATTTTACTATGTAAATACACTTTATGTAAGTCTTCTGTACACTATACAAAACTGTACAAATTCTATACTTGTGTAAATATAGAACAGCATGGTTAGCTTAAGCCCCGGTTAAACTCTGATACATTTTTGTTGGTTTAAGCTCTGATACACCTTGTAAAAAATTGACTATGTAAAGAACAAGAATGTTATGATCAATAAAAGATCGATTCTAAACACACATTCTGTGATTCTACATATGCCTGTATGTATCTTTGCTGTTTAAATTATTGATGTATGTTTTAAGTCTTGGCATCATCAAAAAGGGGGAAATTGTTGGGAAATCATTTTGTAGATTTTGATGAATGCCATGTAAAACTTAGAATAGGAAGTTGACACCCCATTTTTGTTGTAAATCGCATTGTAATAGATAGGGATGGTCAAGTCAATTTAGTTAAGTCGGCTATGCCTAAACATGCAAGAAGACAATGGAGACTAGAAGGAAGACTCATTTGCAAAGACAATTTGAGTATGGCAAAGAAGAGAAGATGGGAACTCGACTGAAGGTGCAGCTGAGTGAAGTATCAATCAAGTCAACTCAAGACAACCAAGTCTCAAGATCGAAATGACAGAGGAGTCATCAAATGATTGGAAGCTGACTCGAAGTCACCTGGGAATGTGAAGAAACTGCAGTCAAGTTAAGACAATCGAAAAGAGATCCGTTACGTAAATCAAGAGAATTACTTAAACAAGTAATACCTCCATACTGCCTTTCTTGAAGTGCTCAGTTCCAGAAGCGTGCAAGAGGAATAAACCAATGGGAAGCACTGCACCGTGTCAGAACTCTAAAAAGCTGAAGAATCATTCATACGAGGAAATGGAAATTCCAAGGACTGCAACAAGACAAGCCAACGACCACAAGTGACTTTCAAAAATAAGCCTATCTCTTCAACGGGTAGATTTTTGAAAGATCACTATAAAAGGCTGAGGAATAACTCTGAGAGTAGGTTACCTGAGCCACGAACATTCAAGCAAACATTTGAACTGTAACCTAAGATATTCTCAAATCATTCGAGATCAATCCTCAAGCCTACATTACGAAGAAAATCAATCCAACACTAACCTGTGAAGGAAAGATAACTTCAATCAGTTGAAGAGGAAATTTTTGAAGAATCAAGGGGTCTACATTCCACGGAGGATTGTAGGAAGGTTCAAGGTCGAACCAGTCTCAAGTTTTTGGAGGGCTTCGTGATCAAATCCAAGAAGCTTGAGTAAGTGGGTTGTAGTAGCAAGGCATCTGCCCTGTGAAGAAGCTGAGTCGTACGAGAAGCCAGCTGCGTGACCAAGGCATCTCGGATCGAGTCCCAAAGGATCAAGTCGGTGTGTAATCAAGACTTGTATCCGGACTCGTTACCACACGTATACTCGATCAATACTTAGTGGATTCCTCCGGGAGTTGGAGAAGAGAGGTAGAAGAATTACCCCATCTTCGAACCTCTATAAAAACTTATCGTGTCATTTACATTTCAAAGACTTTAATTCCTCGCATCTTATTTGTTTAACTCTTTGATAAATTTGCTATCCACTTGATAATCTCTAAGTGCTAAAACCAAGTATTAAATCAAACTAAACCAAATTTAAGGGTGTTAAGTCTTCATTGAAAACAAACCACAGTTGAGCTAAGTCTTTAGTCTTAACAAATGAGTTATTCTATCAGCGGCTCGATCAGTGTTGAGTGACTAACTCTACTGATTAACTAACTTAGCTGTCCACCAAGGACACAACTGTGAATATTAACTCTGAATATTTAAAAAAGACTAAATCAAAAAGTTGGTAAGGTTTATTCAACCCCCCCTTCTAAACCTTACACTCACACCCCTTGGGACCAACAATCTTCAATGGCCGGCTTGTCCTTAACTGCCGGCTCGTCTTTCATCGCCGGTGCACCTCCCGGCTCTATCTTCCTCCCTTGGTCCTCCGCCATTGGTTCCTTTCCAGGTCGCCGACCTGGATTATACTCTGGATCGATTACCTCCCGCTCGGGTTCCTCTTTTGTCTGTGGGTCGCCTTGCGCTGTCCCACTAGTTTCTCCTCGTTCCATCACGTTAATCTCCACTGGTCGGATCTTGAGAGAGCATTCTCGCGACTCCCTCTGGTTTCCCTTATGTATGGCTTCGCCGTCAGGTGTTGGGAATTTCACGCAAAAATGATAAATTGAAACAACCGCTTTTATATGATAAAGCAGCGGCCTTCCAATAATGACATTGTACTTCGAATCAGTGTTGATTATTTTGAATGTGGTGATAACGGTTCGGTTATGCAACCCCTGCCCCATTTGGATGGGTAGGTCAACTTTCCCAAGCGGGATTATTCTTCCTCCTCCGAACCCCAAAATACTATCGTTGCATGGACGAATATAGCTATGGTCCACGTTTAATCTTCGAAAAGCTCGGACATAGATGACCAATGAGTAGCTCCCAGAGTCGATCAAAATTATATGGACGGGAATACCCAAAATTGGTGCAGTAATAACCAGGGAGTCGGAATGAGGGTGGACCACCTGGTCAGCATCCACGTCCGAGAACACAAAACGGCCTGTGGGTTGGCCTTCTTTAATTTCCGCCACCCGGACTTGTCTTTCGGCATGGGCGGCCTGTCTAACATTAGCCTTTCTCTTCCGATTGGAGCGGCTATCTTCGGCTGTGTTGGTGTTGATTCGATTCACGCCTGACATCATGAGGATCTCCCTACCTTGACTTTCAGCCGGTGGCGGCGGTAGGAGAGCCGGATTTGTTATTCGCTCTGGGTTGACACCTGGAGCCAGTGCTGGCGGGGGCAGTAATTCATGGACGTATCTTTTAAGACCGCCCTGTCGAACAATGCGCATAATTTCTCTGATGAGATCTCGACACTCATCAGTATCGTGGCCTATCGACTTATGATAGGAACAATATCGGCGTGCATCTAATTTGGCCGGCTCTACCTTCAAAGGCCGAGCCGGAGGCAGCAAATTTAGACCATGTACTTCATTCCATATGGCCGACGGAGTGTGGGTCAAGGTACTCCTCAGCGCGGCAACTTCGGCTCGTGCTTCCTAGCGAGCCTCAAATCCGGTGGTCGGGTTTTTCAAAAATGGTCTGAATCCCGACCCCGATCCGGTTACTGGTTTCTTCCTTCCATCCCTTTTCGCGCCCCTGCCTTGTGCTCGGGGCGGTGACTTGCCATGGCTTCTTCCGCGCAGATGTGGTGTTCCGCGCGGATCAGGAATTCTTGGTACGAGGTCGCCCCCGATTCATGGATGGAATAATTAAACCAGGTCTCTGGGGCAAGACCGGCCATGGCTGCAATCAGAATGGCGTCATCCGACACTGGTTCCATCTCTCGAACTTGTTTATTAAACCGAGCGATAAAGCTTTTCAGGGGCTCATCTTTCCATTGTTTAATATTCACAAGGGAATCCTTTGGTGCGGCTCGGACCTTGGAAGTCAGGAAATGCATCGTAAAGGCGGAGGCCAAATCCCCCCATGTCCGAATGGACCCCTGCGGTAGGGTCCTGAACCAGCGGTGGGCTCGGTCGCCCAACGTCAATGGAAAAGACCTGCAAAGGATAGCATCGCTAGGGCTGTAGAGTTCGATCCATGCTAAGTACTTGTGGATGTGAGTGGTTGGGTCGGTCTCCCCATTGTATAGACCGACTTGGGGGATTTTCAACTTCGGCGGTAATGGGGTCGCCAAGATACCAGGGGCGAATGGCGACATCACGACAGGCTGGTTCATTGCTTGGGGCGGCCTCCGAGATTGTTCGCCTTCGGGACCGCCCTCCAATTCATTCAGACGGCGACAAAGGCACTGAATTTCTACGTCCCGTTCCTGCCACAGGCTAGGGCATTGAGTCTGGTTGACCCTAGCCGGCTCTCGCTCATCCGGAAATCGAAGTTGAGAGCTTATCGATCGAGCCGGGCGAAGAGGATCAACCCCCAGTCGTCCAGCGAACACTGAGTGGGCACGGCGATGTCGTGTCGGCTCCGATAGTGACTCCACTACACGTCTTTGCCCTTCATCGTCTTCTCGCGGCCGCCTTCTATCATGACGGCCACGCTGCTCGTTACCAGAGGTAGCCTCCTGGCCTTTATTATGAGGAGGTACAGGGGCTTGAGGATTAACGTTTATATTCAGTGGGGGGTTAAGTGGATGAGTATTTATAAGAGGTGGAGGAGACGCTTGGGAGTTTGCGGTGGCAAGTGTTTGTGAAATGAGTTGGTTCATTTGTTGTACAAAAGTCGGGTTTGCAATTAGCTGAGCGAAGGGAAATAAAGTGGTGCTCCCTGCTTCAGTTAGGGTCACATTTTGGCCATTAGTAGTCTGGCCAGTTTGGTTGTTGGGGTGTTTCTCTTCAGTCAAACGAGCATTTCTCGACTGTTGACTCATTTTGTCTATTACGAAAGGATAAACGTTGAATTTTACTTGGTTTCACTTAACTCAATTTAGCTTGGAATTCGGACTGGACCAATACGGGCCCTCCGTCTAGCGCCAATTTGTTGACGTGCGTTTTGGTCAACAAGCAAAATATATAAGAGATTTAACACGTGGAAATATAAGTATGTGTAATGCACGTTTATTTATGGCTAATTCTGCCTTTTCTACGTAATGTCGAGCCGAAAATCGGGGTCGGTCTTTCTTACAACAACACGTTTACATGTGTTTTTTTCCACTTTTGTTCCCTTTCTTTTTCTCTTAAATGAGACTTTTTATACCCCTCTAGTAAATGGGTTTTCAATAGTCATCTTTGCACTAATTAGTAAAATAATTTGAAAAGGACACATGTCCCCTCCTAAGTGTGCATGTCAGCCAAGTTTTTGCCACTTGGTGACTCATATTGATCACACTCTGACACGTGACGACCTTTGGTGCTAATGGAGCACTAAGTATGGGCAAATGGTTATTTTTCTGAATCTCCCGCGCATGCGTTTCCCGCCAAGATTTGGGCTCGGGGGTCGGGGCTCGGTAGTCGTGCTCAGTGGTTGGGCTCGGAGTTGGGCGAGCCCAACTCATGACGCGTCACCGGGCACTACTGCTGGTGTCACCCGCGGGGCCCCATTCGGGTGTGTGCTAGATGACTACGTGGAATAATTTTCTTCCAGCTCGGCTCCGGCGTTATCACAACTTAATTCACTTGCAAGGAACTTGTTAAGAAGAAACTCTCTAATTTCTTCCCACACTTTGTTGTTATCAGCAAATCTAGCTGATATATAAATTAATAGTAATGAAGAGTGGAACATCATGTTGGTTGAGTTTTCTCGAGAATTGCAAACCATATATCGGTATGATCTCGTTGCAATTTGGTTATGCAGGAATGAACATTATTACAAAAATATCACTTAGTGGAGAGATGAGCCACTATGTGTTAGTTGTTTATCGTCACGCCTTTGCAACTGCTGTCATAGCCCCTTTTGCTTTCTTCTTTGAGAGGTACCACTAATAATTAATTATTAATTGATGGATATTTTTGTGAAATTATTCATGTGCATGCATGGTTTTATTTTTTATTCTTTTTCTTGTTCCAGGAAAGCACAACCTAAGATAACATTCAAAATTTTCTCGCAAATTTTCGTTCTTGGTCTTCTTGGGTACGTACGTTAGTCCCTTTTAGTGCTAGAAATTAATATAATATATAAAAATTGGATCTTCAATTTGATTCTGTTTTTAGTCTTGTTTTCTCTTTAAACTGTAATACTTCGTTAGTTTAGACCAGTGATCGATCAGAACTTCTACTATGCTGGATTGAAATTGACATCACCTACATTTTCATGTGCAATGAGCAACATGCTCCCCGCGTTAACATTTATCATGGCTGTTATTTTCAGGTATATGGTTGCACCTTATTTCTTATAAGGGTTAAGTACAAAAAATACCATTGAGCTTCAGTGTACTTACATAAAAAAAACCATCTATCTTTCAAAATTATCAGTAAGTACCCTTTAGACATATTTTCTAGCTATTTTACAAATTGTACACTCAAGAGGTTGAAATCTGTGAAGTTAATTAATATAAATCTCAATGGTGTTATTTTAACACCTTAGGGGCGTATTTAGAATTGGAAAGATATATAATTGTAGTTTTATGTAATTAAACTAAACCTCAAGGGTAATTATTGTAATTTACCCTTCTTATAAATAAGGGCATATTGCAATATTAGTTCAGAGCTATAGGGGGCTTACAATCATAGTCGTACTAAAATTACGATTTGTAAAAAAATTCTATAATTTTGAAAAAATCACGATTTCGGTCTTTGGTCGACGAAAATTCAATATTGGCCAAAAAAATTCATGTGTCCACATTTCCGGCCAATCATTTTTTGCAAATTGTGATTTCTACATTATTATATGCTACTGCTAATCCCGTGTAGGACTAAAATTACAATCTAGCCTATAATTAATTAATATCTTCTAACTAGACAGTTGACGATTTATTTGTTAAAAATGTTTAAAAGGATGGAGAAAGTTGACATAAAGAAGGTGATATACCAAGCAAAAGTGGTGGGAACAGTTATAACCGTGGGTGGGGCTATGTTGATGACTCTGTATAAAGGACCAGTGGTGGAGATGGTGTGGTCTAAGCAGCACCGTGAATCCACAGCCGTCCACGGGGGCTCCGCCAAGGAAACGAGCAACCGGGACTGGTTCATTGGCTACATATTCCTCATGATTGCCACCCTTGCATGGGCTTCTCTCTTCATTCTTCAGAAAGCTGCCCTTAAAACATATTCCAAACACAGCTTTCTTTGACATCGTTGATATGCTTCACGGGGACTCTACAAGCTGTTGCTGTCACCTTTGTTATGGAACATAAAACTTCTGTTTGGCGTATTGGTTGGGATATGAATCTCCTTGCTGCAGCATATGCTGTAATTACTCTTTCTCCATATCTTTTCTCTCTCTATCTCACCACACACGCACTTTGAGTGTTCGACAAGAATGAAAAATAGTGATATTTACAAATGCCACCTCTGAGATTTAGCCTATTTACCAAAAAGAAAAATAAACTCCAATTATTTCAAAATAACCATTGATATTTGTTTTTATTTTACAAATTGTACCTTAAGAGGAGGAATTTCACCACAAGAAAACTGGTGATACACAACGGTTAAAAGTCATCATCTTTTGAAGATTTTTCTGATGTATTTTCTATATGAGAAAGTGATGTCTATGCCTTCATTTTTGCGCAGACATGATCGGTTCAAAACCGGTGTTTATATCCGCCCCCTTTTTATGTTATTAACATCAGTTTAAACACCGATCGGCTATTGAATAGCTGATGGCTATGGTATTATTAACACCCAGGAGGTATTTGTTATTTTAAAAGATGCCTGAGTCTTTTTGTAATTTAGACTCAATTAATCTCAGAGGTAGTTTCGTAATTATCTCTAAAATATATTCGTATAAGAACAAGTGTCAAAATATCAAATGGTTTTTCAAGATTAATGGAATCCTAATTGTGTTGACATACTTATCCAATAGTGAATATTAGGTAGAAGTAATTTTAATTTGCCCCCAAATTATATATTCGTGTTTCTCTACTAAATCACCACTTAAGTTTGAATTGTTCTATTTTTACCCCTTAAACTTTGTAAATTGTTGCACTTAACCTATAATTTTCAAATTTATCCTTTAACCTTTATGATTATTTTATTTTGTTATCCCTGAAAATGGTATCATGGCCTTGGTTTATTGATGAAATTTACTATTTAATACTATTTGTATAGTGACTAAAGATGAGATCATTTTGCGAGAAAGTTGATTTAAATAATTGTTCATTATGTATTAGCTACAGACATTCAACTAAACGTAACGGATAAATTTGGAAATTATAGGCTAAGTACAACAATTTATAAAGTTTAGGGGTAAAAAAGAACAATTGAAGTTAAGTGCCCAAAATAGAAAAACAGGCATGCTTTGTAGGCAAATTAAATTTACCTCTATTAGGTAATATAATACAAATTCTTAATAGTAATATTATGAAGCTGTGCAGGGAATTGTGACCTCTAGCATTTCATACTATGTCCAAGGACTCGTGATGAAGGTGAAAGGGCCAGTCTTTGATGATCATTGTAGCAATCATGGGATCCTTTATCCTTGCACAAAAAATCTATCTCGGAGGGTAATTATCTCTCATCCCGATGCCACATCTACCAAAATCCTCTATCCCACTTTAGTGTTTGATTTTATATTTTACATGAAAATGCATACTAATTATGTATTGTATGACATGAAATATAAGATAACTACCGTGCAAATTACAACAGATCGAACTGCTACTTCCACTAAAAAAAAATATTAATTTTGGGTACAGAAAAATCTGTACGTAAATATTAAAATATTTTGTAAAAAGTGTAACAGAATTCCAACAAACCAAAATATGGTAGAATAGTTGTAACTAAATCTTTACAGTACCGACAAAATCTAAAACTGTAGATAAATAAATACCTACAATATTTGTGTCAGTAAATTTAACAAATGTTGGTGATTTGGATCAGTATAGTTTGAGGAAAATTATATATTTGATTTTGTTTGTATTCTGTTCGTACCTGTAAAATTTCAGTAACAAAATCATTTATTTCTGTAAATTATGTTCAGAATTGTTTTTGTAGTGCATGTTCCAATAAATCCTAGTTTATTTACCCCTCAAACCCTCTTATAATCTTGTCTCTCTAGTTGTAAATAATTAATACTTTTGTATCATGAACAGGGTGATCGGCGCCGTAATAATAGTTGTAGGTCTCTACTCAGTTCTGTGGGGAAAGTATAAAGGAAGAACAAGAAGAAAGGATGAAGAGGAAACTTGAAGAATTACCAAAGGCCACAGGAAACTATGAAGCCAATGGCATGATTAGTGTGATTCCAGAGACTGATCAAGCTGATAAGTGCCCTTCAGTTACCATTAACTTAACCCTAAATTAAATAACCCTCCCACCAAAGCCACTCAACAAATTTGAAATGGAGAACAACTATTTTTCAATCTCCTTTTTTTTTTTTTTTTTTTTTTTTTGCTGGAGTTACTTTTTTCTTTTTTTATTATAACTCTTTAGTTTTGGATTTTAAGACGGATCGATTTTGATCGAATGACGTAAGCGAAGTATGTACTACTTTTTTTTAAAGGGGTGTAGTGTAACACGAGGACTTCCCAGGGAATCACCCATCCTCTACTCTCACCCAAGCACGATTAGCTTCGAGTTCTAATGGGATCCAATGCATTAGTGATGATATGATATCACCCAATATGTAGGAGGGAGGGGGGCCACTCCGGATCCCCCCAATTTTTTTTTTTTAAAAATAATATACTACTTAAATGCGATTATGAGAATTAATGAATCACTTTTGCTACTTTAATATATGCAAAGAATAACTCGATGATTTGACTGATCACATTTATCAAGAATCACAGACAATATTCATATATATATATATATATATATATGCTACTTTTGGGTTCTTCGTGCCTGGAGTAAAACTTAGTGAAAACTAAATTATGATTTTGCAATTCGAGTGAAATACATGAATCTGGGTTAAATTGCGATTTTAGTTGGATAAGTACTGTAGGGGTTTGACAATAAAGTATTGCATAAATCACAATTTACAAAAAAGATCGATAAGCTTTAAGAAAAACTCTTGATTTTAGTCCTACAATTGCCTGATATTGGAAAATTTGTCGAAAAAATCCATATGTACATATTTCGGCCAAACTCGCTGATGTGGTAACCAATTTTACGGATATAAACATCATTCAAGTGAGCTTTTGTGACGCCCGGGGCCGAAGAGGGCGGGGAGTGATCACCGGTGCAAGAAGGCGCGGACAAAGCGCGCTAGAAAGACTCATGTTGGTTTGTGGGGACGGTCGTCGATCTGGAAGGTGGGCCGTTACAGATCATATCAGAGCGGTACCTCTCCTAGTAAGGTGTGGTTCGGGGACGAACCAAGCGGGAGTTGGTGGGCATGTGACACCCGGGGCCGAAGAGGGCGGGGAGTGGTCGCCAGTGGAAGAAGGCGCGGACAAAGAGCGGCTCCTGGCAGGCTTCTAGGCGGAGGGAAACATGAATGAACCGATTCACACCCAAAGAAGAGGAGATTCTGAGACTGTGTAGGTATGAGACAATACAGTTAAGGGGAATTTAAAAGATTTGATAGGTATTAATCATACCAACAAGATTCATCTTTCTTTTCTGGTGCTCATCTCATAAAAACTCCTAAGTTAAGCGTGATTGGCCCTGAGCAATTGTGGGATGGGTGACCCCCTGGAAAGCTGCTCTCAGAGTGCGCGTGAGTGAAGACAAAACGTGCTAGAAAGACTCGTGTTGGTTTGTGGGGACAGTCGTCGATCTGGAAGGCGGACCGTTACAACTTTTTCTTTCCTAAGTTTTCATTTCAATCAACATGACACCCATGAAAGTATGCATAACCCCATTATGGGGACACGTGCATCCACAATGTTTTTTCTATTATTGTATATTATTTATTTGTAAAAGATGTTGATTAGGTTATAAAAAATAGTGTCACCGTTAACTTTTTGATTTGTGTTTATTTTATTTTATGCAGTTTATAATTGTATTATTTTGTGCCCCAAATTAAAAAAAAAACGGATATATCATTGATGTCAGCTCAATTAGAGGATGTATATACAAACTAAATTAGTTTCCACATCAATGGGTTTGGCCAAATATGGACCTGAGAGTTTTTCTGGGAAGTTTTTCAAAATTTTCGGCAATCAAATGACTAAATTCGAGAGCTTTAAAAATTACACAACTTTTTTGGCGAATTATGATTTTTGCAGAATTATTATTGTCAAGCCCAATGAATTTGGGATTAAAATTGTTGTTTAGCCTAATATGCGTAAATATCAAAGACATGCATGTTTACGGGTTATTTCTTATCTTTTTCATGGTATTCATATATATATATATCTACTAAAAGAATACTTATATTTAATTAATTTGCTTCAAATATATCATTTATTTTAGATAGAAATTTGTGTGAGACTGTCTCACGGGTCCAAATCTATGAGACGAAGCCTCATAATTACCAAATCCAAAATACGCATGCACCTCTCTATATATATACACATGTGATCCCCCTCTCTCACTTTCTCCTCTCTGTATATATACGGTCCTCTCTCTCTCTCTCTCTCTCTATATATATATATATATATATATATATATCACTACAAGAAAACTGTTGTTCAAAAAGTTCAGGCTTTTAACACCAGTGGCTTTAACACTGGTTGTTTTACTAATAGACACCGGTTTAAAATCGGTGTCTATCAGGATTTTTGTAGTAGTGTGTGTGTGTGTATATACAGATTACAAGCTTGTTAATTAATCACACGGGTAAATTGGTCATCCTCTAAAATAGCCCAATATTCACGGGATTCAACTGATTCATTGTGATCACCCAATTATTCCAAATCTCATAGCAAAATCAACGTGAACAATCCTCCTCCTCCTTCTTCAACGCACTATTGTGAGAAATCCTTTCTCCTTCTTCTTCAATGCACTACTGTGTGAAAAAAGTTGCAGACAATTTGCCATAGTTGATAGAACTCGACTACAGTTTGAAGGTTGCTTATGAAGATGTAATTTGTTGCTAGTATAGACGTGTCATGGTGCTTTTATATACCATTAAAGCTACATAAGCAATGAATATATACAATATATGCAACACAGATTCATTAACTACATAAACTAGTCATAAGCAACAAGTCTATACTATATAAACAACGAATATACAATACGTATGCACCATGGATACATTAACTACATAAGTAAGTCATAAGCAACAGACCCATACTACATAAGCAACAAGCCTATACTACATAAGCAACGAATATACACTATGTATGCACAACTGATACATTTACTACATAAGCAAGTCATAAGCAACAAACTCATACTACATAAGCAACAAGCCTATACTACATAAGTAACGAATATACACTATGTATGCACCACGAAAATATTAACTACATAAGCAAGTCATAAGCAATAACATTATTCTATATAAGCAACAAACGTACACTACATATGCAACACAAATATGATTAAATTACACAGGCAATATGGTTATACCACATATGCAATATGATTTTATTACATAATCAGTTAACAACAAAATACGCTGGAGAAAAAAAAATGTGAATATGAGCGAATATGGGTTACTCAAAAACTGAAAGCATGTGTCGCATGAAAGGGGGAAGGAAATTGAACGTCATCAGAACTCAATAACTGATTCTATATTGTAAAATGACCACCCTACCCTTCTTAGTTGCTGAAATAAAAAATAAATATAAAACCTCCCTAATAATCTGGACCACCCAAAAATATTAATCTATGGTTAGGATTGGTCCCTATGGACTTACCCCAAATGGGAGGACCCATTGGATCCAAATCCTATATATATATGATTTGGTTCAAGTGTGACAGCCCTCCCTAGGTGAGACAATGTGGATTCATCTTACCCATTGATCTTAACAAATAAAGGGATGTGACTAATTCAGAATTTTTTTAGGGTTATTTATTTTTTGCAACCTGTACTATAGGGTTATTGCGGTTTTAGTCTTGTACTATTTTTTTGTGAAAGTATTCCCTGAACTAAAAGAATTTGTGGAAGTGCAACCTAATACACACCGGCGATGGAATATTCTACTCGGATTCCATCACGTGACACGCACACCCCTTTTTTTAAGGGTATTTTCGTCAGTTTAGGTTGTCATTATTTATAAATAGACAAATATACCCTGTTATACCAACTAGGATTTATGGTCAGGAAAAATGAAATTCTAGCACGAGAAACAAGCCAAAGAATCCACCACCGCTGCCAAATGACAACCGACAAATGAGAAAATTTTCCAAACTCAAGAAAGCAAAATTTTTGTGAACCAATTGCAGAGAAATTATAACTAGAAATTTACACACAATTTATTAGAATACAGTCCAATGGCTCCAATCAAGCAAATATTCAGGATTGTGGCAACTGAGACTATCTACTGAAAATTCTCGTGACTACATTCCGAAAAACATAAAACTTTCCTCAAAAAAATCACATCCTGCATTATTTCACTTTTAGAAGCTATATTAAAAGTCCTAATGAAGATTAAGGAGTACTATACCCAAAATTAAACGAAAAATAAATTGAATCTAAAACAATTTAAAACTAAAATCAGCTGATCAACCAAGTATCCACACAATTTAACAGCTAAATTTTAAAAAATAAATATAAAAATCAGACCATAGTTTACCAGCACTAAACATTTACAAGCAAAACCCTCGAATCCCGGATATCAAAATTCTCATCTTTTCAAATCCAAAATTATAGAAATCCCAACAACAATTTGGAACTTCAAATCAAAATTCTTGCTCTGTTTTTCAGCTATCTCTGTTTCTCGAACTTCTAATTCCATTCCACCTTCGCTGCTCACCACAACTTCTCCCATATTTTCCAAGATTTTGGTTGCTTAAGAGAGAATGTGCTTACAGAACTTATATAATAATAACTGAAAATGGAGACCCCATTTCTTGAATTTCTGAATGAGAAGGGTAATTTGAGATATTCGAATTAGGGTTTGTATTGTGGAAGAGAATTTTAATTGCAATTATTTTTCACAGGTTAGAGATTTTTCGAGGTTTATTTTGATTTGTTTAGTTTAGGGCTCAACTTGCAATTTGGAAACGCTAAGCCCTTATTTGGGGATTTGTGAATTCTCGTGCAAATCACGTGAGTCTTTGGGTGGGAGATTAATGACAATCTAAACTGACGAAAATACCCTTAAAAAAGGGGCGTGCGTGTCACGTGATGGAATCCCGGTGGAATATTCCATCGCCGGTGTGTATTAGGTTGCACTTCCACATTCATTTAGTTTAGGTACTACTTTCAAAAAAAAAAATAGTACAGGACTAAAACCGCAATAACCCTATAGAACAAGTTGCAAAAAATCAATAACCCTTTTTTTATTTTCCTTTATTTTTGATAACTTAAGGGTAATTTTGTAATCTCACCAGTTACGTTTGACCCAGCGGTTTCACTCTCATATCACATCCCACACTACAACATAAATGATATTAGGTAACACAAATTTTGTAGTATTTTTTACATAAGGTACATATGTAACACATGTTTGTAACACTTCTTACATTATAATATTTATGTAACACTTTTGTAGCACTTTATCAATATGTAATGCTTATATGTAACACTTTTAAATAAGTAACACTTTTTAAGTATCACTTTTTATTTGTTATTTCTTTTGTAATGCAAATAGGTATCACTTTATTTAAGAAACACTCTTGGCAACACTATATTTTATTAATTGTAACACTTTTTAAGCTATATTTTTTTTTTCGAAACGATAGAAATATATTGATTACTCAAAAAAAAAAACTTACACTGCCAACTGGCAAAATGGCCACCTTGAACATACATTGATACATGTCAAGGGGAGAACTCCGTACGAGGGGTATAACCACCGTAATTCGAGGGAGCAAAATAAGACAACTAAAAAAAACACAAAACAAATGAAAGTTAAGCACTCCCTAGGAGACTAAACCACCCCCAAAAGGAGGACTAAGTCACTCTTCAAGGGAGACCCAACTCGAACAAATCCGGGCACGAGCTACATCACGCACTGCAAGACAGAAAATACTGGCCAGCCTACGAGTTTCGCAAATCAACCGGGAAAATAAAGACTCAAAACAAAAATACAACATAACTAAAAAACGAGAATAAAACAAGGTTTTTTTTTACTAGGTCCAATAAAACTTGAACTGTTCGTTGGTTGTCAAGCCCACGACAGTTCCAACTTAAGGTACTCATTGGGCTTGGTGGGTCTCGCAACCAGAGCCCACCGTCTTTGAAATTGTTTGGTCCTTTGACCCAAAAGGAGAAGCCAAAATATGTGCCTCCAGTCCATTTCCCACTTCCTCCGATATAGTACAATTCTCCACACGCCTCCTTTTGTACTCACCTTTTACTATTGCCAATTTATTATTCACATCCACTACACCATGTCCCCTATGTGAGCAATCAGAAAAAGGGGGAATATCTTCTTGGAAAACCACCATTCCACTACCCCCACTCACACTATGAATATTCCCTTGAAACAATGATTTTTCTTTTCCCTTTTTTACGGCTTTCGATTTTTGAGGCCCAAGATCAGGATTAGATGGTTCTGTGTAGGAATCTACACCCGCACCACGAGGTTGACCGGAAAACTCCATTGGAGCGGAGGTGCGCAACCACTGTGAGCCGTCATGAGATAATTGTTTTCGTGGTGGAGCTTTCAACCATGTACCGTATGCCCTCTCATCTTTACTCTCAAGGTTGTTGAATAAATCCATGCAGAATTTATCAGAGTGACCAAGCAAACCACAATAAAAGCAAAACACGGGTAGGCGTTCATACTTAAAGTTGATCCAGACCCAGTCTCCGCCCGGCTTCTTCAACTTCATATGTCGTTTGAGTGGGTTTCGAACATCCATTGCTATACGAATCCTCATATAATTTTTCCAAGAACCCACAAAATTGTTTTGGTCTACCTCCAGAAAGACACCCATGAATTTACCTATCTCTTGGGCTATTCGTTCGGTCATGAACCCCAGGGGTATGTCGTATACTTGAACCCATAATTCCGTATGGAATAATTGTATTTTTGATGGTTGTTCCCCGATGCTCAACCTTTTGATAATCAATATAAGATTGTCAAATGTCCATGGTCCGTTGCTCTGGACTCTTGAGATATCCAACTCATGAAAAAATTGAAACAAGAACAGATTTGGACCCAAGTCCTTTATAGAGACACCTTTGACTGGTCGCCAGATAGAGGCTAGCGTATTCTTCATGGCCTGAAAATTAACAATTCTATCGGATAAAAATCTACTTTTTAAGCTATATTTTAGTAACACAAAAATTATATAGCTATCATTAAATCATGTCAATAATTTATTTAATTAATTGATGTCGCAAAATAGGTGAAGACAAAAAAAATCACCAAAACTAAAACTTGTAGACATCATGTGCTCTATTTTTTTACTGAATTTTTATTTTCTTTTTGTAAAGTATTTTAGTATTGTTTTTTTTACGGAGGTAGTTAATTCCGTCGTAATACTGACGGAAAATGTTCATGTATGAATTTTTTTATTATTATTTATATTTTTTTAATATTTAATAACGGAGACCAATTTCATCGTTAATTTTTTTTTATTTTTTTACTTTTTAGAAAAATTACCAATGAAAATTGATGTTATCGGCAATTACTTAGAAATTTTTTCCATTGGTAAATTATTTTTTTATTATTTAATTTTTTTACTATTAAAACTTTTTTATCTGTCGGTAAATTAATTTTATATTGTTTTATATATTTTTGGTTTTTACCAATTGATCAGTTTATAAATTCATTTTATATATTTTTGATATTTATAATTTTTTGTGTCCTTTAATATATAACATAATATGATTTTCAAAGTATATACTATATGATATAAAAGTTGATACACAGTGTATAATATAATTTAATACATATATTATATAATACAATCTTTATTATATAAAATATATTATATATACATATAATATAATTTTTATACAATTTTAATATATATATAAATATATATATGTGTGTGTGTGTATGTGTGTATGTATATATATAAAACAAAGCAAAAGTTGTAATAAGAATCAACTTAGCTTAGTGGCAAACTGTCACTTCCATATATAAGAGGTCGTGGGTTCGAATCTACTTGGTGGCAAAAAATAGTATTTCTACGAAGTGCTACAAAAAAGTGTTACATAAGTTTCATATGTAGCACTTTAGAAGTATTCTTTTTTTAAACTGTTAAAAATATAAAAAGTGTTACAAAAAGTGTTACATAAGATTCATATATAACACTTTAAAAATATTGCTTCAAAGTGTTACCAATAGAGAACTTAATGTAACACTTAGAAAACGTGTCACTAAAAGCTAATAAAAGTGATACCTTAGACTATAGGTAGCACGAACAAGTGAAACACCATAAAAGTGCTACCTATTGTCTATAGTAACATTTTATGGTCATTAGGTAACATTTTTTTGTGTTATCTAATATCATTTATGTTGTAGTGCCACGTTCTTAGGCTATATATTTTCGATTTTTTTCAACTTTTCACTCATTCTTCTCCAGTTAATTTCTATTCTCATTCGGTCCAGGATCTTCGCACAAATCTCAGACGTAATCTCGACATATATTTGCTTGGCAAGTTCATAGTCTCTGGTCTTTCAACTCTCGAGGTATTTTAGTCAAGGTATTTAGAGTTTTGTTTCAGTATTTAAATTTTGTATAGAATTGTTTGATTTTTTAGGAGTTTTTCGTTTTTATTTTTCAACTGGTTTTATGTTTTTTTGTGTTTAACACAATATTGTGTTTGATTTGTTGTTTTTTTTATACGGTGAGTTTGTTGGGACTAGGGTTTTTGCCATTAGAGTTGCTTGGCTTTTTGGGGCTAGTTTGAGAAAAAGTACTGAGAATCTATTTTTCTTTTTGTATTTTCATGGTGAGTTTGTGTTTTCAGGGTGAGTTTATTGCGATTTTGTTGCATTCAGGTTTTTTTTTATGTGCAGGTGTATCCAAAATTATATATATATATATATATTTAGTTTAGTTCTACTGCTAATGTTTCTAACATATACATAGCTTGGTTTTATTGCTATAATAGAATGTTTCCTGATATATGCTAAGTTAGGTTTTTGTCTTGACATATTGTTTCCTTGTTTTTATTTTCTAGGTTATTGTTGGTAAATGGCCAGGGACAATAAAAAAAGACAGAAGCCTCCACGGTTGGAGGTTGGCAAAGGAAGTGAGCCTCCGGCTGTTAAGAAACAAAAGATAACCAAATTGAAAGTGAAATATACGTTCCTTACGTTAAGCACTAGGTCGACGCCAGAGACTCTAGTTGAGGTGATGAAGGAATTTGAGGCAGCACAGAAGAGTGATGTGGTTGAGATGGGTTTGGTAGGTTGCTGGAATTAAAGGTGGATGAATTGCCATCGTGGCTCGTCTATTGGTTAGTGGACAACTTTAACCCTGTCAGTTGTGAACTTGAATTGCCCAAAGGGAGGTGTATTCATGTTGATGTGAAAGATGTTGAAAGGGTGCTGGGATTTCCAAATGGACCCATTCCTATTGAGAAAAAGACAAAATCTGAGACTTGTGCTATGTATGATGAATGGCACAGTTTTATTAACATGTCCCCTAAGGGTGGTTATAAAATTACTCCCGAGACTATTTGTCAGAGAATGATGATAACTATGGATGGTGTTATGTGGTTTAGGAGACACTTTACTACTTTGGTGAATAGTATTATAGTCGGTACAGTACAATGTGGTTATGTGAATCCCCTGATTATGAAGACCTTGGGTGATGTTACAAACATTAGGAAGCTAAACTGGCGTGAGTATACTTTGAAAACATTGGTTGCGAACAGGGATAGGTGGGAGTCGTCAATCAAGACTCAGTTCAACGGCCCTCTGCTTTTTTTGATTGTGAGTTTTGTGTTTTTTCTATATATTTTTTTGCGAGTTGTTTAATTAACTAATGTGTGTTATATGGATTTATTGTAACAGGGTTTGTACATTGATAGAGTGGTTATTTTCACAAGGGCCGTTCCTAGAATAGTCCCGAGCATGTTGGCTTTGAGTTCTAAGTTATCAAAGGAGATGTGCAAAAGTGAGATTGATCATGGTGGTTTTGATTTGGGATATGTTGACGGGTTGTTTGATGGTGAAGGCCCATCTGAGGTTCTTCCTAAAAGTGTGGCGGGTGGTGTTGACAAGGGAATGGATGTGCCTAGGTCATCTTCCGAGGCTGATGATGTTCAGGTACATTTACATGCACTATGATTGTTTATAAATTTGAATCCAAGGTGTTTTCTATGTTGAATTAATTTACTGCATGTTTATTATGGATATCATGCATATATAGAGAACAGTTATTGCATATCTTATATATAGGCAATAATATTCCAGTGCATATGCTGGCTCAATTTTCTGCATGTTTAGTATTATTATAATGCATATTTATTTAACAATCATTGCGTAGATAATATTGTTTCTTTGTAATAAGAATTATTACACTTTTGTTTCAGATGTTTGCATATTTAGAGTATGTTTGATGTATAATTAGCACACAAACACTGCATATTGAGTATGTTATATTTAGAATTGAAGATGGTATAGCATATAAATTATGATTTACCATTTTATATAGGGGTATACTGGGAAGGTGTTGGCCAAGTTGGCCCGTATGCAACGGATGTTGTTGACACCATTTCCTGGTCAAGAATGCTCCGATGGGCTTTTCAGATAATCCTGATTTTGTAAAATTGAGGAGGTTTCTAAGAAGTTTATTGTTTTAATAGTAGGAAAACAAGTGAAGATCAAGGTGGAGGAAGTGAAACACATCAGAATGAGGCATTTTGGAACAACGCTAAAAACATTTCTGCTTTGGAGAAGGTGGAAAATGGCATTGTTGCAGAGGGAGGAGTTTAAGAAGTGGTATGATGATGCTCCAAGTTTTAGTCTTGGTGTTATACAGGATTTTGATTATCCTGTTAGGGACGCTGTCTTGGAGACATCACGACACTATGATCAGGAAAATTCAGAGGCGGAGGAAGAACAGAATGCAGATGGAGACAATGTTCCAGTTGTAAGTTTTTCATAATTTATGTTATTTAAATATTTTTTCTTTTGTCATTGATAAAATAGAATATAATGTTTGTGTTTTTATTATGCTTGTAGGTGGAAACATCCAAGGCTATTGTCCCTGATGTGGACAATGAAACTGTTGTTCACGGTGTTGTAGGAGATGAACTGGTGGCAAAGTTCAGGCTGTAAGTTTTGTTTTTTTTTTTGGTTGTTGTGTGTCTATTTTTTATGTCATACTTTATGGAATTGTTATTTGTTTTTGGGGGATTTTGTGTGATGGCAGGGGGAAACAAGTAACATTGTCGGTGATGAAGTTGGCAAGAAGCTAAATGCTGAAATTGGTGTTGGTGCTGAGGTTCGTCGAGTTGCTGGTCGTGCTAAAGCTCCAACTTGGAGGGGGCGATCCAAGGTATGCGCGAAGAAGAGTGTCAGGAATCCACGGAAAACAGAGGTTCTGTCATTGCCTTTTTGTGCAAGACAAGTTGACATGACGGAGAAGCTTAACAAGAACCACAATATGATTTCAAAATGGATTTTTAAGAATCCACAGGGAGAAAAGTATGTAATGTTTTATTTTATTTGAGTTTCTTGTTGTCTTTTATATTTTAGTTGACCATTTCTTTTATTTATGTTGCTGTAATATTTTTTATATATGTAGGAATGAGGTCATTTTTAGGTTTGTCGATCATTCTGATGAGGAAAGAGTTTGAATCTATAAGGCCGGGATCTTATATTAGCGTTGCAGTTATTGACATATGGTCCATCTTTTTGAATGGAAAGGAACAACTGAGGGCTGCAGGATCTCCATTGAGGTTCTTTGTGACGATATATTATACGGTACGATTTTATTGCAATATTTATATGTTTTTTTTTATTTTTTTGTGTTTTTTAGTCATTGTTTCCAGTTGAACTAATTTTTTTGTTTTATAGTTGCACACGGTTGTATCACCTTCCCAAGAGTTGGACAATGAAGGTATTCTTGCACTGTTTTCACAAAATTTGGATGCTGAATTTGGAGATTGCAGCGCGACCAGATTGCAGTCGATTTAAATGGTATTGTTGTTTAAGCGTGTTTTATGCTCGTTTGTTATTATTTGTTTTTTTCTTAAATGTAGATTAATTTTTTTTCTAGTTCTTTTTCCCCATCTGAAAGAGTGAGCACATTTATGTGATTTTTTTCGATATGAAGAAAAAGATAAGTCACATTCTGGATAAACTCGTCAGTTGGAGGGGTTGATTGCGATAAATACGAGCATATCCCGAATATATTGGTGAGTTTGTTGTCTGTGTGCAGATTGAATGAATATTTATATTTAATTTGTCGCATTTTTAGTGTTTGTTTATTGCATATGTACTTCATTTTTGTGGGATTGATATGGTCTGGTATGTGAGTGTCTATATATTTAGTGTATTTCTGTTGCATACTTGGTTAAATAATATTGCATATGTAGTTTATTAACTTTATATTTTAAAGCAACGGGTAAGAATACAAAATATTTATAATATTAGTAATGCATATTTACTTTTACTATAATGCATGGATATTTGATTTTTGTTTGTATGTAGATTCAATTATTTTCCCAATACCTTCTAGCCCGTACATGCTATTAATCATCTTATACAGTGGAAAAAACCAAACCTGTTAGGCTAGTAATGTCATGGAGGGACTCAGAGAACAAGATTGATTGTGGTGTATTTGCAATGCGATATATGGAGACATACATGGAGAGAGGTATGAGGAATTGGAATGTTGGCCTTGAGAAGGGGAACACATCTCTGATGACAAAACTAAGGACATTGTATTGTTGTGCTATTGTTCGAGAAGAACTGAACGAGCAAAAGGAGTTAAACATGGCAGAGGCAAAGAAATTCTCGACCGGAAAGAAAAACACTTAGTTTTATTCATTGTCTAATGAAATAATGTATTGGAAAATTTGTACTTTAGGGATTTGTTGTTCTGGATAATTTTATGTTTTGGTGGCTTTTTAATTGTGCAACTTTGTATTGAATGTTTTCATCTAACTGGTACTTAGTATTTAGATATGTAGCAACGTAGTAGGTTTGGTATTAGAATTATGTACCAGTGGATATTTGGTTGTTGTAATCGCCCTGGCACTTTGATAGCGAGCAGGATAATACTCGTAGATCATTTTCACACCAACCAGGGGATAGAAATGATCGCCTTCACGTTCGGAATAATGTGGAAGACTTAAGTATAAATATAGTCGCCTTGAAGTTATACTTTTTTCATAGGAAGTGATACTTTATTTTCTTTATCTTTTTCTTTGTTTCATGCATGGGTGGTGAGAGAGATGGGTTAGCACATTAGGAAAGATAAGAGGGACCATGAGAGTAGTGAGATGTAAGAGAGAGAGCAGACCATGAGAGAAGTGGATGTAAAGAGAGAGAGAATGGAGAACCAATGAGAGGAAAGGGAGGGGGAGAGCGAGAGGAGGGGGGACCTGGAGATGAAAAGAGGGACCATGTGAGGATACATCTCACGGATTTAGATTCTTCAGTGAGACATGTCCATTATTTTATTTTTTTTAAGTTTCAAAAATAAGATCCTATAATGTGATCAAATTTATCATTTATTTTATTTTTGAAGTCTCAATATATGATCCCATTTCCAAAACTAGTTGCACTTTGTTTCTAAAAATATGACGCGACACCGCTAGCTCGCAATTATTATTTATGCTGGTAATAAATACACATTAAATTAATTATACTTTAAAACTCTGCATGGATTCCAAATAGTTAAATAAATACATATATAAGGCACAAAACATACTAATTTGCTATTAAGAAAAGCGAAATGATAGAGATTACTCTACTTTTCCTTCACTTATTTGATCAAAAATCCCAATGATGGTGGGATTTTCTTTATTCTCCGTCTTGTTTCAAAATAATTAATACATCTGAAATCTGATGCAGCAAAACTGCAGAAGTCAATTTGATTAATATTCTGATTAACTTATTATTCTAGTTCTCTCATAATTTCAACATATATTTTCTAAATATAATTACTTATTATCACATACTATTTAATTTATTAGTTCTTTAAAAATAATATTTGGAAAGCTTTAATTTTGGACGAACTGAATCTTTTTGTGCAGATCATATATGATATAAGTCTCATTTTCAATCTCATTAATTAGTTGACAAATCACTAAGTAAGATTATTATTCTTTCGATTGCTAGATATTTTTTTCCTTCATTCTTTTCTATAACTTCCCCAAAGTTATAAGGAATTTTAAATATGAATGGAACCTAGTGGTGGTGGCTGGAATCTATTTCAGTACATTTAACATTCTTCCTAATCTCCTACTATATAATCATATTTTAATACTCAAACTTGGTATGAAATGCGCGACTTTTGTATAAAAAAAGGCTACATCCCAATATTTGTGCTTCCAAGTTAATTCGTCCCTAGAAAGAAGGAATTGATTCAAAGTCATGCAATATTTGTTATGATAATGGTCTTAAATCAATTGTCTATTGTTTTTTATTTTAATAAAAAAAGTGATATCTATTTTCTAACATATGTACTTATTGTATGCATTTGATCAACATCTTATAATATCCCTAGTTTATCAAGGTAACTAAAATCTTAGTATATGATATTTCGTTTCGAAAAACAAACTATAGTCTTAGTATATAAATTTTATACAAGAGTGAAATCTATATATATAAATAGAGAGTAACTTATAAATAGTTAAAAAAAAAAAGATTCCCGCCCATTGCTGATTTCTAAAATTGGACGTCCATTTAATCCTTTAAAAACGTGTGCATTCCTGTCATATTTGTTGTTTTGATTTTATACGCGTTTATTTATTTTTATGGTAAGTTGTAATTGTTTCTTTATAAGTAAAATCATAGCTGGCGGTTTTTATTTTAGGAAGTTGAAATGTGCGAATCTGTATAATACAAAAAATTTATTTACGGCTGAATTATTTAATGGGTGATATAATAAGTTTTTTTTTAATAAGTTGGGAGTACTGGTATTAGGGAAGGGGATAAAATTCAAATAAACTGAGAGATACCGGGTTCGAACCCCGGTCAATACCCTTATAAAGAGTGAGTGATACCGTCTACACGGGTTCGAACCTCTTTTCTTATTAGCTCTCTGTTTTTAATTTTTTTTTATTATAATTTTCTCCGGCTGTCCGCCGTCACCGTCGTCCGCCCGCCGTCCTCCACCGCCGGCAGTGGGGCCCCTTTCGCGATGGAGATCTACTAAAACGTGGGTGAAAACTATAATTTTTTTTTATTTTCAAATGGGTAAAATTAATCATTTTAAAAAGATTTTTTTAAAACCCATGAACATTATTCATTATATTTACATGGGTTAGATTGTTGGTTACATCTCTGTATATTATGTCTGATATTCGATTACTGAGTTAGATTATTAAGCTGTAATTTTTTGTTATATACTTAAATATGTGATTTTCTTGTAATTGTTATGAAAATTATTAATATATATATATATATATATATATATTAATTTGAAGAGAAAGACAGATTTTCTTGTAATTGTTATGAAAATATTAATAATATATATATGTATATATATTAATTTGAAGAGAAAGACAATAATAATCGGATTTAATTTCTGGCACCTACATTAATTTGTTTATTGTACTTTATTGGTTATAAAAAAAAACATAAATGATTATTTGGACAGAAATTGAGACAGGATATTAGCCCCTTACGTTTAATTCAGTTAGATTCTTATTTGATTATTAATATCAGTTTAAAGAATTAGTACATAATATATTAAGTTCTTAATTAGTAACTTGAGATAACAGTTTAAGATATTTCATAGTAAATGGATTCTCATAAATAGATTATTCTAAAATATATAATATATGTTATAAGTTGATTCTTTTAAACCATAGGAGTATATAGAAATTAAAAACTTCAAACCTGGACTATAATTATGCCAACCTTTTAAAATACTATTTTTCAATTAGAAGACTCAATTGACACTGACGTAATTAGCTTAGGAGTAATCTATATATATATAAAAGCAAAATGGTTTCTAAATATGTTTTCCCGCCTAAATGACACTTTCTAAAAAAAATTAGTGAAATTATTATATTTGTTTTAATTATACATCTATATTATATCAAGTAAATGGTCATTAACTGAAAATTAATCTGATATAATCGATTTCGGATTTTGAGTAATCGAATTTTGACTTTATATTTTTGGTAGGAATATTTTTTGATTCTGTGATGGTATTTTTAATTTGGTAAACAAATCAATGCTAACCAATTTAAATTAGTAAAGAATCATTTATTTGTTAATTAAATAAATGCATGATTGATAATATATCAATAATCCTTTATTCATATATATTGATTTTGGGCAATATCTATCTTGATATATTGATTTCAAAAGTCAAACTTATCAATTTTGAATAATTTCCGTCCAAATAGGCAATTTCCAAATTTATTAAAAGTTATAGAGAAATATACAAAGAAAAATAACAATTAATGAGATTACGTCTATTAATTTTGTACTCAATTTACCCTCATTGATGGAATTTCGAAATTGATACAATATTGTACCGAAATATATATGAGATGTAACAAGAAATTATTGCGAATGATAATATTACCTTACGTGTTAAAACATTTGTATGCATATATTCATATTGATTTATTTCCTAATAAACAGAAATGTCTTCTGCCTATAAATATTTGATGACCGACACTTTTTTTTTTACATTCAAAAAAACTGCAAATATATCAAGGCAAAAACTCATATAGGACCGTCTTACGGATCCTATTAAGTTCAATTTTGACTTTATATTTTTAATTTTTGGCACCTACATTAATTTGTTTAATAACGGATCCTCCAAAGAACTCCCCGGATCCTCAAATTGTTGGTCAATTTAAAAAAAAACGAAACCCGCCCTTATTTTAAATAAAAAAGAGCTCCATAGGGAATTGAACCCATGACCTTAATAAATTAATGGTGTTCTACCACTAACATCTGGTTCTTAAATATTTTGTATAACAATGAGTATATCCATGAATATAAAGCTTCATTATCATCCCTTCAATTTAAAAAAAAAAAAAATCCGTAAAACTATGATAGATTTTTATAATAAATATGATACTTTTAAGGTGAACATTGGCCCTCTAATTTTATTTTAAATAAAAAGAGCTCCAGTCTTGTAACTAATGTTTTTCATTGAAAAGCAAAATAGTTTCTAAAGGGAATTGAACCCATGACATTTTAATAAATGTAAGGTGGTATTTCTACCATTGAAGGACAAATAAATATATCAAAGTTAAAAGTAACACCTTTTGAATAAATATATATATTTTTGTGCAAAATATATTTGGTATAACAATGCTTTTTAAATAAAGTATATCCATGAATATAAAGCTTCATTATCATCCCTTCATTTTAAAAATTTAAATTCTTTGAATAGGAAATTATACTTTATCCGAAAATAGTGATACTTTTATAATAAATATGATACTTTTAAGGTGAACATTGATACTTTAATTTTTACATATTCAAAAAATAAATTTTTTTAATGTACTCGTTCTAGTCTTGTAACTAATGTTTTTCATTGAAAAACTGATAATTGTGCTGGAAATAGTGATACATTTTATATTAAATATGATAATTTTATGATATTAAATATTACATTACATTGAAGGACAAATAAATATATCAGAGTTAAAAGTAACACCTTTATGAATAAATATATATATTTTTTGAGGCAAAATATCATGTTTTAAGAGTAAAAATATATGTTTTTTAAATAAAGTATTATATTTTTTAATAATAAATACAAAGAAAGATGAATAATAAATATGATAGAGTTAAAGTAATACTTTTACAAGTAAAAGTATTTGTTTTTTGAGATAAAGTAACATATTTTTTAATATAGTTACAAATTATGAATATATTATAATAAATATATATAACTGAGTTAAAGTAACACTTTTATACGTTAAAGTATCTATTTTTTGAGATAAAGTATCATGTTTGTTAATATAGCCACAAATTATGAATATATTATAATAAATAAATATATATATATATAAAACATATTAAAGTAACACATGTTTTTTTTTATACGTTAAAGTATCTATTTTTTTGAGATCAATAAAGGTATCATTTATTTTTTATTTTTCTTTTTTATAGTCACAAATTAGAAATGAAGGATAAGAAGAAAAATGTGAAAAAATAAATATGATATAGTTAATATCATATTTTTTTTTTAACAATTTTATATTAAAAAATGATATCTATTTTTTGAGATAAAGTATCATGTTTTTTAATATATAATATATTCAAATTAGAAACAAAGAAAAAAGAAAAATAAAAAATAAATATGATATAGTTAAAGTAACATTTTTATAATTTTTAAAAATATGTTATTTACAAAAAAACAAATGAGATAAAGTAAATCGTATTTTAACTGATATCATATTTATTATTCAAAATAGGAACAAAAAAAGAAAAAATAAAAAATAAATATGATGTTTAAAGTAACATTTTTTTTATAAGTATCCATTTATTTATTATAATGTATCATGTTTTTTTAATAGATTTGGGTTCGTAATTCTTATATTTACATTTATAGGTGTTTTTAATTTTTTTTTAATTAATTTTTTCAATGAAAAAACATTAGTTACAAGGTATTTATTATGAATGGGGTACATTAAAAAATTTTATATAAATTGTTATACTAAATTTTATAAAAGTATCACTAATAAAGTATAATTTCCTATTCAAAGAATTTAAATTTTTAAAATGAAGGGATGATAATGAAGCTTTATATTCATGGTGGTAGAATACTAGAACACCACCTTACATTTATTAAGGTTGCGGGTTCAATTCCCTATGGAGCTCTAGAGCGAGTTTTTTATTTAAAATAAGAGGGTGGAGCGGGTAGTTCTTTTTTTTTATAAATTGTTATACTAAATTTGCGGAATAGGAATAAGAGTTTTTGGTGGGGGCGGGCTAGTGGTATAGCGTTCGGTGGGTTGCGGGTGGGATCCGTCTTACGGAATAGGATCCGTAAGACGGTCTTACAAGAGACCTACTCATATATCAAATACATACATTCTCTATTCTGCAGTTCATCCTCGAGAAAAATTACTAGGCCCATTTCTTTACTCTTATTGCAATTTGAATATTTTTGTTTGTGCCGTTGAAATCACATGTGAGGAGTGCGGCGCTGGTTAAAGGGAGAGAAATAAGGTAGTCCTTTACCAACCTAAATTCTAAACTGGATAAATATGTTGCAATTTGTATATTATATATATATATATATATATATATATGTTTTTCATTGCCGTTAATAGTGCACACGGGTCTTCATCTTCCTCAACTTCAAAATGCATATGATATGCCGGCTAACATGTGTCCCTCACCAAATTTTAATGGGCTTGGTTCACTATTTTAATATTTGGAGCACAATTTCATACAATTGGTCTGTGTTCTAAGTTTTGCTGATTAAAACTTTAGAATGACCCATTGTGTATATTAACTTTCATTCATTGTAATTGTATTTGATAACATTAAGAAAATGCTAAAAATGGGTAGTGATTAAATTATTAAAAAATACTGGAAATGTATAGAAATTAAATTCTTAAGCAATAATAATGTATATCCTTTTTTCAAAAATGTATGAAATATTATTCAAAGTATACTAATTAGGCATTTTAAAATATCTATCTATAAATTCGAATTGTGTTGTAATATTGAATATTAAATTCTAATCTTCTAACT
The DNA here is from genome assembly GCA_016081115.2 of Rehmannia glutinosa. Lineage (NCBI taxonomy): Eukaryota > Viridiplantae > Streptophyta > Magnoliopsida > Lamiales > Orobanchaceae > Rehmannia > Rehmannia glutinosa. Next base: position 57,065,901 of record CM071937.1, on the reverse strand, counting down.
ATATAAAGATATTTTTAGTTCTTTTTTAAAATATTTAAAAATACTGAAAATACATTAGCAATTATACAAGTATTATTTGTACAGGTAAAAGTAATAAACATATATTTGCAAATATGATTGATTATCTTATTGTATGTCACTTTTATAATAATAAAAATAAATATATGAAAAATAAGTTCATCAAAAAAGTAATAAAGTATTGCTCTCTTTTATTATTTATTTTTAAACTAAAAACAATAAATTAATTGTATAATCCCGATTATCATTTTTGCCGATAAAACTATGTAATATGACGAAAGTAATCTTTATATTAAATATAGTATAAATGTAAATTTTATTATTAAAATTGACTCTTTATTTAGTCATGGCTAATTGTACGTTTTTGTTTATCGAGTTATACCAATCGTAAGGATTTGAAAATATTAGTTTGTGGTGACGACGGCCAAAAAAATAAACAAAAGGCAAATGTGGTGTACAAAATAGTTTTCCAAAATTTGTAATTGTTAAAATATATTATTTAATTATTTTGTTTGTTGTAATTTTAATTATTTTAATTTGACAAATTAATTTGTTTGAGATATGTTTATATATTTTCTATTTTTATTAAAATCATAATTATAATTTTTATATATGGTTTGACACAAAAAACCCATATAGTCCGACACAACACATGTTATATCATCCAACAAAATACACTCTGTGCATCGCACGGGCAAAATACTAGTTGGTTAAACTCTGAAAAGTTTATCATTGACAAAAATGAGTTAAATTTGTACACTTTCATAATTTGGTCCAAATTTGAGAAGAATATTTTAATACATGAAAACTAGAGCATAATTGGCTCAAAGTCTAATCAACGTCATGCTATAGTAGAACTCCGATGATTTAATATTCGATCAATTAATAGTCTCGCTTAAATAGGTTTTATTAGAATAAGATTTACTAGATAAATGTAACAATTATTTTACCTAGCTTAGCTAAGAACACATTTTCCAAATTTTACGAATTTTACTTGTGAATTTTATCGAATAAATTATAAAACTTGATAAATAGGATATTAAATAACCTTCACATAATAATTAATCAGAGTAGGCGATTTGGAACTAATATGTTAACGTGTTAACTCTTAAGAAATTTTCACTGTAATAAATAGTGACCGCAATTTTTGCCAATTTGGATTGAAATAACATAAGGGTTGCACGATCGTTAAATGACTTGAAAATATTGTACTTTCCGTGAATAAGAATTAACCCTAGTCAAGATAAGATGAATTACCCACGTAGCTTCATCACTTTTACAAAATTAGAGAACTTTTCACATGCGAGATAGACGAATTCTATTTGTAGTCGTTAAGATCGAGAATTTATATTATTGTGTTGTAATGTCAGGTGTGTGGGTATTTTAATTACTTTATACCCGTTTCATTTGCAATAAATTATGATATGTATCATTTACCTGTTTGTATTCATTGATATTTTGCCATTATCGTTTATCATTACGTTCTCGTTTAATTGTCATTGAAATTAGTTTCCTGAGTTTTGTGATAAACCCATTTGGCGTGTGTAGTTCGGGGCAATCAATCGAACAGGTCGCTTGTTGGTGTTTGTGTGAAGCCCCGATTTTTCCGAGCTATTAATTGATCCTTATTGTCGTCTATACTTTTGATCGACTATTTTACCGCGTCATTTTGACGGGTAATTATTAATAATATATTCATTTTGTATTTTATTTCATTTTATTTAATTACTTGTGATCATGATCATCATTAATTCCATTCCTCATTTATGATCACTTGATTGATCACTATTACTATTTTTGTATTTATTAGTCACCTTAGAATTTTAAGAGACAATTTATTTTAGAGACTTTTACCTTATAGAATTAAGATTTTGATTTAGATTAAGTGATCATGAGACTTACAAGTGATCAAGGCAATCACTAAATATTTTGGAGATTGATATATTTCATCTATTATCATCAAATTTGGGACAAAAAAAAAAATATGGAATTACCATATTGCCCTCATAGTGGACGGCCATGGTGATGATTTGGAGTAGAAATATCATCCAACTCTTGTACACTTACACCTTATATTAGTCATCTTGTGTATAATTATACCATTAATTCAAATATTATACACATAATCTCATACATCAATTCTTTATTATTAATTTTGCCAACATGTTGGAAGTCTTCCAACATTCCTTCTCATCCCATACTTTGACTTGCCTTTTGTCTCCATGCAAGAGACAAATTACAAGACACAAATTTAACAAAAAATATCTCCCTCTCTCCCCCCATTTGGACGGCCAAGAGGCCATTTTGCACAAAAAATTTATCAAAAATTTTATCCAACACATTTTAATTCTCAAGCAAATTCTCCTCCTTCTCTCTAACTTCTCTCTAACCTCATTCACATCTTCAAATCTTCAAACAAAATTCATTCATATCTTCAAACCTTCAAACACCAACTCTTCACATCTTCAACATAAGTTCTTCATATCTTCAAGTACCACTTCTTCATATCTTCAAATATTCAAACACAAGTCCTTCACATCTTCAAACCCATCTTCATAAATCCAAGAACATCTTCTTCCTAACATCAAACATACTTCCTTTCTTCAAACATCTAAACCAAAACAAACAATCTTACCACTTAAACACTAAAAATTCGAACACCCCTATCTCAAGGTAAGAAATTTCACTCCTCAATTCAACTTAAATTCTTACTACTCCTCACCTTCCCTTTTTAATATAAGCTTGAATTTTGGATTTTGAGGTACTTAGAAGACCACTTGGAGACATGCATGCATGGTGGTGAAACTTGAAGACTTGAAGAAGAACTAGTAGAGAAAATTGGACTACAAGGTAAGAATTGGACACTAGAACCCTTCTTTCCTCTTCCTTCTATTTTTTTTCAAATTTTAACACCCCTTTTTCATTTTTGAGAAATAGGGGCTGACCTTAAGTGATTTTGGAGTTGAACCAAAATCTCCAAATTTGAAGCTCCAACTAGTTTCAAATCGCCTACTACACAAGGTAAAGTGTAGTCTTTCCAATTTCCTTATCTCCTTCTTTTCTCTTTAATTTTTCTCTCATTTTTCTAACTCCAAATTTTTGTTATTTCTTGACTTAGGGGCTGACCTAAGTGACCTCATCCAAAAAAAATTGTGAAATTATCCTTTTATTTCACAATTTCCAATTTTAAGGTGGGCGGAAAAATACATTCCAACTTCTAGGTGTTTTTATTAAAATGCATGTAGAATTTTGATCATGAGCCCTTGAGATATATAATCTATGTATTGCATGTCAATTTTATGTATCAAATCATGAAAATTCTCAAGAGTTGCTCAAAATTGCCATTTATTGAATTTTAGGTGCATGCATGTGCAATTTAATGTTTTAATTGATGAATTCTTGTATGTATTGGACATGCATGTGTATTATCTTTAAAATCTATGTTTTGGATGACTTATAACCTGGACAAGTCGAGCATAATTGATTAAATTTCAATTTTGGACTTAAAAAATGCAAAAATGGAAAGTTGGTGGACTAAATTGCAAGAAAATGAAAGTTAAAGGACCCTCTGCAAATTTCGAAAATTGGGACTGTACTCAGGTTCAAAAATGACTTTTGGACATTTTAATAAAGTTTTAAGAGTTTTTAGATAAATAAAATCAACCTTTAAAAGCCCAAGGACTAGATTGTAAAATTTTGAAAGTTTAAGGGCTACTTTGCAAAATTTAAAACTGTACCAGACCTTAACTTTAAAATTTGAAATTTTTACTCTTAAGGTACTGGGAATTACATATTTTAAAATTATTCCAAAAATCCAAGTGTTTAGGGCTTGGAAAGTAATTTTACAAAAATTGAGGGACTAATGTGTAAAATATTAAACTTGAGGACCAAATGGAATTTCCAGGACTTATGCAGCCCATGCACCTGGAAATACTAACTTAACTATAACTTAATTATATTTTGGACCCAAGGTTCAAATTACATAACAATTGGACCCCTAAATGCCTTAAAGGCAATTATTTTAAAATGGGACAAAAATGATATTTTCAAAAGTTAAAGGACCTACACATATTTATTTTAAAAACTGCTTTTGTCCCAATATCCTACTAACTTTAGTGACATTTTGCAACTGAAATCACATTAAAAGCCCTTCCGGTTTGTGAGTTCCGAATTTTTAAAACTTAAGGTCCGAATTGGCAATTTTTACAAATTTGGGGCCAATGTGAGAATTTTACAAAATCTCGACTTCAAAATTTTAAAAACCTGAATCTCTGGACAATTTGGAGAATTTAGAAACTGACCTCTTAATTTTTCAAGGTTGAGTTATTTATTTATTCAATTTTTAACCCCAAAATTGTTGGTTTTTACAAAACGGGGCTAGATTACAATTTCTCTTTTATAAAGGACCTAACTCAAATTACTTTCTCTTTTAATAAAATAGCCCTGGACCCTCTGACTTGGAGATTTAATTAAAGTATTTTATTTTTTTAAAACCCTTGACTTATCGGATCAATTTGACCGATTAATACCCGATCGCGGAGCGACTTCCTCGCCTTGCGATTTTGAATCTATAACGGGACTTATGTTCCACCTAATCTTTCAAGATATCGAAGATTGCTTATCCTTCTGATGATCATCTTCATCCAAATACTCCACCAACGCCATAATTGCCACTCGCGTTTTTAAAAATTTTTCCTAAAATCGCTTCCTGAATCAATAATACTCCTTTCGATTGCTGGTTGATCGCTGTAATTGTAATTACTTTCCGCCGAGTCAACTTGGTGTGTCGAGCTCACAATCGGAATGGATACGCCTGGGGGATGGAACCGGCAGCTCGGCCGCTATTCCACTCTTCCGCCCCATCGCCCTAATCCCGCAACCGAGGGACGGAGTTTGTCCAAGGAAGCGGGTCGTAATCGAGGTATAATCATGATTATGACAGATCCGAGCCTTGCAAGCTCCACTGTGGATTTTGTCTTTGCCTACAGAGCGATAAGGTGCGGTCTTGGACCATACCGACCGGGAGTTACAAGGAAGAACGAAGGAATCATTTGCCCCGATCCACACGATTCCGGAGTTATCGGCCCGTTTTGGTTGGCATTACATTTCCGTACGCAACCGCTTCCTGTTTTGCATTGGTTGGCGCTACAAATCCGTACGCAACCATTATTTGCCTTGCATAGGATTGGCGTTACACTTCCGTACGCAATCCTACCTGTCTTGACTGAATCACATAGTGCCTGTGTGACCATGAACTGTTTTCCTGAACTGTATAAGTATATTATTTAAATATTTTATCACGACGCTTGCGAACCGCATTTAAATATTTTATCACGACGCTTGCGAACCGTGTGTAAATCCATGCATCATACTCACGCGTTTTCATATAACTATTTTCTCACATTAACTATATTGCGCCACACTTGCACACGATCACCCCATTCACTGAGATTTCTGTCTCATCCCCACCTGTTTTCTAACCTTTAGATGGGGACTATATTGAAGATTTCGAACCGGCCACAAATTGATGACCTTCGTCCTGCCTGTCGATCTTGCACCTTTTTACTGATGATCGTTCTTATTTCATGTACTTCTATTGATGTTGGACTCCCGTTTATCCTGCTACTCTTCTCTCTCTTTGACTGTAATTTAAGGGCGTAGGACCCTTTGACGTTTAAGATTTGGATGTTGTACTTTACATTTTGTTGTAGTTTTGGCCTGTAAACTTATTCAGGTTATTATGTTGGATGTATTTGGATTTTGCTGGAACTTAAGTAGTAATTCATACTTATGTTTATTTATTTCCGCTGCTATTTAGACTCTGCCTCATTGGGTTCTCGTTGATATTTGTCTGGACTGTTTGGTTATTGTATTTAAGTTGTGGATCGTTCGTCGCGTCCCATTTGGGGCGTGACAGTTTGCTTGACTACACATGGGCCTATTCCCATTTTTCTGGTCGGGCCGAAGACGGCAGCAAAACTTGGGTCGTAGTATTAGTATATTTCGGAATATGACAGACTATGGGTATAAACCCACAGCTAAAGAGTCGTCGAGCCACTTGGAGGAATAAGGTGCTTGGAGGCTTCGGCCTGGTGAGTTGGAGAATGCAATAGGGTTCGGTGTTTGATCAACATCGACCCTGCATTTATTTTGTGTATCTCGATGACTTTCAAAATGGGGCATAAAACCTTGTCCGTTTTAAAATTGGCGTGTGTAGTTCGGGGCAATCAATTGAACAGGTTGCCTGTTGGTGTTTGCTCGACTACACATGGGCCTATTCCCATTTTTCTGGTCGGGCCGGAGACGGCGACAAAATTTGGGTCGTAGTAATGATATATTCTAGAATATGACAAACTCTGGGTATAAACCCATAGCTAAAGAGTCGTCAAGCCACTTGGAGGAATAAAGAGCCGGGAGGCTTCGGCCTGGTGAGTTGGAGAACGCAATAGGGTTCGGTGTTTGATCAACATCGACCCTACGTTCATTGTGTGTATCTTGCTGGTTTTAAAATGGGGCATAGAATCTTGCCCATTTTAAATTTGACTTGAATCCCATAATTTATTTTACCGTATTTGTGTTAATATTGTATTTGATGCAGCAACCTGAACGTCATAAGGTTAGTACAATTTATATTCCATTTCGATACCATTGCAGTATTACTTGTGTATAGTTTGTTTATTCGTATTGTTGCTTACTTGTGTAGCGGTATTTATTTGGTAAGTTTCGTAATTAACATTAGTTTTGACAATTCGCGTCCGTTTGCGTACATGAAATAGTTTTGTTCACTAGGTGATTAACTCAAAGAATTTCTTTCAAGTTTTCATTAATAACTCTTGCATTCCCATTCCCCTAACCACTGAGTTCGTTTAGCTCATCCCACGTTTTCTTAAATAAAAATTTCAAAGATCGACGAATTTCACATCGATACCAGAGTAACGCGAATCCAATTCGTGTTGTGCCTTTTTTTTATCTTTACTCTTAAGTATTTTGAAACATAATTGTATTAGTTTTGGTTTCTATTTGTTTTGATGTATTAATTCTCGTTATAAAGTTTTTGTAAATTAAAACTTCCGCTATAGTATTTATAATGCTTAGTTTATATGATTGAGTTTACTCTATAATTTTTGTTTTTGGTAGACTTAGATCCCTAGTATTATAAGTTTAAATCGTACTTTTGGATAAATACACGAGTGGAGCTTAAGTTAGTAAATATTCGGTGTATGTTATTCGTTAATCAAGACCTTTGTAATTATTTTGGTTTATTAAATTTGGGGCGTTACAGTAAGACAATTTATTTTATAAAATTTTCCAACATTAGCCGAGATTCTGCTGTGTATGCATTTTTTTTGTAAGTTACCATTTTTATTTAATTCTAAAATAGATTACTTACAATTTTTATGGAATATATTTACAGTAAATAAAAAATAAGTCAACAAATAATATTAATTAATATTCAATAATACCAAATTTAAAATGACTGCTAAGATTTCGAATTTGAAATTGCCAAAAAAATTTACAATAAAGTGTTCGGCCAAAAATCTCTATTTCTATAAACCAAATCGAATCAATATAATAACAGAATGTAAATTGGCCAATTTTGGCTGAAGAATTATCCTTAAATAAATATAATCTGACAGTATAAATATGTGTTGACATTCTCCAAACTTGACACTTGCGAATAGAGAATTCGGTATTGGTTTTTTTCTCTCTACATTAAAGCAGAAAATTAAGAATTCAAAGTATGCATCAATGGCACCAATGTTGACTCTCATAAAGGATTTAAACATCACCGAGGCACATTGGGCTATGAAGCTACGACTGGTATGGATTTATCAGAAACCAGCTTTGAAGCCCTCGATTTTTTGAGCGTGTATTTATTTCACTAATCGTCTATGTACTATCTTGACTACCTTATCGCGTCACTTTGACGGATAAATGTTAATAATATATTTTGGCATTTAATTTCAATTTATTTATTTGATCAATTTCTTGTGATTAATGATCATTTATTATTTCTATTTCACATTTAATGATAACTTGATTGATCATTATTATTATTTGTGTATTTAATTGACACCTTAGAATTTTAAGAGACCATTTATTTTAGAAACTTATACCTTATAGAATTAAGAATTTGATTTTGAATAAGTGATCATGAGACTTATAACTGATCAAGGAAATCACTATTAATTTTGGAGATTGATATTATTCACCTATTATCATCAATTTTGGGACAAAAAAAATATGGATACTACAAATACACCTATATATAGTGGACGGCCAAGGTGGAATTTTTGGAGTAGAAATACCTCCCAACTCTTGTACACATACACCTTGTATTATACATTTTGTGTATAATTCTACCATTTTACAAGCCTTATACACATCATCTTATACCTTAATTTTTAATATTATTTTCTCCCAACAATTCCCACTAACCAAACAATTCTCTCAATATTCCCCACACTCTTACACCTTTCAATTAAGCCCATACTTTGACCCCATTTTTGTCCCCATGCAAGCAACAAAATTCAAGTGTACAACAAAAATAATCCCTCTCTCTCTCTCTCTCTCTCTCTCTCTCTCTCTCTCTCTCTCTCTCTCTCTCTCTCTCTCATCAAAATCGGCCATAAGGCCTTATTACCAAAAAAATCACTTTCATTTTCATCAACACAAAATACTCTAAGTCTTGCAAATTCTCCTCCTCTCTAAACTTCTCCTACATGTCTCTACATTTTTTTTTTCTTCACTTAAACACTTAGCAAAAACATGAGAATTTCCTCCTCCTACTCTTCATAAAATTAGAACCATACACCATCAAAGGTAAGAAAAATTTCTTCTTCAATTCATTCTTTATATCTTCTAGATCATCTCTTTCACCTTCTAATTTAAATTTAATTTTTGAGGTATACTTAGAGACAACCTGAAGATACTCTAGTCTTGACATCACCTTAGAAACCTCAAGTTATTGTGAAGATTTGGACTACAAGGTAAGAATTTGGGTTGTAGCACATTTTCTTCTTCTCCCTCTTAATTTTTTAATTTGACTTCTCCATTATTATTTTTGGAAGTTTAGGGGCTGACCTTAAGAGGATTCTTTGAGGGTGAGCAAGATTTTTCATTTTGAAGCTACCACTTGTCTCATTTTGCCCACTACATAAGGTAAGTGTGGTATTTGCCACCCTCTTCATCTCCTTCTTTTTCTTCTTAATTCAAGCTCCATTTTTCTAACCCTTTTTTTTTTATATATTTCATGACTTAGGGGCGGACCTAAGTGAGATTATCACCAAGTTGTGATTTTACACTTTTTTCACCAACAATTCAATTTATAAGGTGGGTGGAAAAACTCTTTCAACTTCTAGGTGCTTTCTTTAAAAATGCATGTAATAATTTTTCTTGAGAGCTTGAGATATATGTATAATGTAATGTATGTTTATTTCAAATATTAAGTTTCAAAAATTCTCAAGTGTTGCTCAAAAATACTATTTAATATTTATTGCAATTTAGGTGCATGCATGTACATTTTAATACTCTATTTGATGAGTTATTGAATGAGGATGTATATGCATGTTTATGATCCTTGAATTCCATATTGTATTTGCCTTATAATCTGGACAAGTCAAGCATAATTGATTAAAATTGAATTTTTTGACTTGAAATGCAAAAATGACAAGTTCGTGGACTTAATTGCAAGAAAATAGAACTTAAAGGACCCCTCTGCAATTTTTGAAATTTAGGACTGTACTCAGGTCCAAAATTCATATTTTGACATTTTAATAAAGTTTTAAGAGTTTGGAGATAAATAAGATCAACCCTTGAAAGCCCAAGGACTAAATTGTAAAATTTTAGAAGTTAAAGGGCTAAATTGCAAATTTTGAAATTGTACCAGCCCCACTTTTAAAATTTTAAAATTTTAATTTTTAAGGGACTAGAAATAACATATTTAAAGGTATTCCAAAAATCCAAGTGTTTAGTAGAGCTTGGAAAGTAATTTTACAAAATTGAGGGACCAAAATGTAAAAGATTAAACTTGAGGACCAAAATGAAATTTCCAGGACTTATACAGTCCATGTACCTGGAAATACACTTTTAACTATAACCTTATGATATTTTGGACCCAAGGTTCAAATTTCATAACAATCGGACCCCTAAAAAGCCTTAAAGGCAATTATTTAAAAATGGGATTAAAATGGGATTTTCAAAAGTTAAAGGACTTACACTTACCTCTTTTTAAAACTACTTCTATCCCAATATCTTACTGTCCTTAGTGATATTTTACAATTAGAATCATATTAAAAGCACTTCTGGTTTGTGAGATTCGATTATTTTAAACTTGGGGCCTAAAATGATAATTTTAACAAATTTAGGGCCAAAATAAGAAATTTATAAAAACTCGACCACAAAATTTTAAAAAACTGAATCTATGAACAATCTAGAGAATGTAGAAACTGACCTTATAATTTTTCAAGGTCGAGACAAAAACTTATTCAATTTTTAGCCTCAAAAGGACTAGTTTTTACAAAACGGGGCTAATTGTAAAATTTTCTTTTAACAAGGACCTTAACTCAAATTATTTTATTTTAAGAACAACCCTGGAACCTCTGAATTATAATTATTATATGTAATATTTTATTTTCTCAAAATTCCTTGACTTATCGGATCGTCTTGACCAATTAATACGCGTTCACGGGGCGACTTCCTCGCCTTGCGATTCCGAATCTACACCGGGACTTATGTCCCACTTAATTCTTCAAGTCATCGAAGATTATTTATCCTCTTGATAATTATCATCATCTAAATTACTCCACCAATGCCAATAAATGCCTTGCGCAAATTTTAGAAAACTTTCCTGAACTGCTTCCCTGAATAAATATACTCGACTATCTGGTTGACATCCTGTACTTGTGATTATTTTCCTGTCTGAGTCAACTTGGTGTATCGAGCTCACAGTCGGAATGGATACATTGGGGATGGAATCGGGCAGCTCGACTACTATTCTACTCTCCGGCCCCATCGTCCTAATCCCGCAATTGAGGGACGGAGTATGTTCAAGAGAAGTGGGTCGTAGTACTTGAGGTATAATACTGATTATGACAATTCGGGCCTAGCTAGCTCCACTGTGGATTTATCTTTGCCGATGAGCGATAAGGTGACAGGTCTTGGACCATCGTGCTCGGGGAGTTACAAGGAAGAACGAAGGAATCGCTGTCTGATCCACACGATTCTTGGATATTCTATTGGGATGTAACTTGTATTTGTACTAGTACTTGTACTTGTAGTTTATTTCCGCTACTTTTGACTATGTTTCATTTGGGATTTTGTTGATATTTGTCTAGATTGTTTGGTTACTTGTATTTAAGTTGTGGATCATCGTCGCGTTTCCGTCTGGGGCATGACACTGACATTCAATGACAAGAGTTAGATTCAGAGCATGGAATGTGTATTCAATGATGCTGAGATATAAAATAGATTTTATTAGTTGAATTTTATTTCAAAGCTTATACTAATTATGTGACATATTTTTTATTAATGCAGGGGGACAGGATACATGGAACAATAAGGAAATTACATATCGAACAGTTCAAAAAGCTGTTTCAAGAAGGAAGAGTTTATGTGATAAGACTTCATAGTTGCAAATTTTACTGACAAATTCAAAACCACTGCTGGAAAGTATAAAATACTGTTTCATGGTAAAACAAATGTGTTTGAGATGTTTGACAAAACTTTTCCCAAATTTATGTACGTTTTCAAGGATTTTAAGGAACTAGTCAGGGTGGAAAACGTTGATGAAACCATGTTTTTCTATAAACATTGTATTCAATTTTAAAATATACATATATACAATTTTAAGTTGATACGTACAGATTCTAATATTAGTTACTTGATCATAAATAAACAGATATCATTGAAATAGTGGTTTCAATGCAGTCTGCACAAATAAAGGAGTTTGGGGGGAGGACAACCCATTTTATTGACATTACTCTGGAGGACTTGGAGTAATATATAAATTATTAATTTGTATATAATTTTTTTTAATTCTATTATTTGTATATTTTATATATTTATTTTTCTTTACAGAAACAATCATATAACATGTACTTTGTGGGAGGACTATGTGGATATGATTCTGCCTTATCTTGAGGATCATGGTTCTGAACCGATTATTTGTTATTCTTCAAATGTGCAGGGCGAAGGTTTTTAGAGGTAAATAATATCATTAAAATTTAATTAATATGTTTATTTGTAATGTGATTGTTGATTTCTGTAAATTGTAGATGAAGTGAAGGTTACAAATAGTTTTGATGTCACCAAAATGATTGTTAATGGAGATGACGAGGAAATTCAGGAATTTAAAAAGAGGTAATGTATTAAATTCAAAATCATTACTTTTTTTAATTCTTACTTTTCTATTATAATTTTTATGTATTACTTAGGATTCAGAACACCAGTAATGCGACCCATTCATTAGCCAAATATCTGTGCCATCTGCGAGGACTGTTGCAGATGATTTGGCTTCTGGAGAAGCGTCGATTAGAATTATAGAATAACTTTTTTCAAGTAAAGAGGTAACTTCATCTCATAGTTAAATTAGTTAAATTTTAATTTATTTTGTAATTATTAAAACTTATATTTATATTTAACTGATATTATTTTTCATTTAGGTTGAAAGTTTTTGGGTTTGTGCTACTGCTATATCGTTTTTTGGAGAATGGTGGTACCTCTCATGAGAAAAGTATCCTAAAAAACTTACAAAAGCAAGAGAAAAGTTCTATTGCAAACGTTGTGACACTTTCTACCAGTTTGGGAATTTTACGTATTTAATAATAATTTATTTTGGAATAAATTGTATTTATAACATTTGTTTATATGATTTTGATATATAAAATTTATTAATTAATTTTGTTGTTTGATTCTGCATTGTAATGTTTAGGTACATGATGCAACTTTAGGTTGTCGACCAAACAGGGAATGCATCCTTACTATATTGGGATAGGGATTGCGAGAAATTGATAGGCATACCATGTTCAGATGTGAGGAATAGCTTGACTGAGGTATTTGTTCTTTTTTTGTTTAATAAACTGAATATTGAACTTGAACACAATATTTTAGTAAAATATTTATATTTATATTTTTTATTTTTAGATAAATGATGGTGATATACCAGATGAACTGACAAATGTGCTTGAGAAATAAGTTTTCTTCAAAGTTCAAGTTACATCTGACCAGATTAATAACTTTGAAGGAGTTTTTTCTGTGGTCAAATTGACAACCAATTCAGATTTAATTAAAGCTTTTGGCAATCCAGCTTTTGATAGGGAGGTATATTCCAAGATTTAACTTTAATTCTAATTTGTTTTAGAATTGTACAATTTGTTAATCTTTTAAGATTTAATATTGGCAAATTTTAAATGCAGGAATCCGATTTTTCTTCTAAACTTCAGGCAGAAGAGTAACATTCTGGAAAAGTAAATATATCTTTAGGTTTTCCTTTATTTTTTTCAATGGTATATTATTTGGGAAACATAACATTTGATTATAACTTTTTTGTTTGAATGAGTCTTCATCAGATAATAAAGTGAGCACTCCAAACAAGTTGACATCGCATCGAGAAGTTATTGTTGGGAGTCCTTCTCTTAAGAGATACATTGTTCGATGACAAAGCATCATGTTCAAATGCGAAGAAACTAAAGGTTGTCATCAAACAAGAAGATGGGCAAAAGAAATAAGTTTTGGCAGATCGATTCTGAAGAGTTTTTTGAGGATTTTGTTTTCCATTGTTTATTTGGAACAAGTTATTGGATTTCATAGTTTTTGTTGGGAATAATTAGTTTTTGAATTTCAGTTTTACTTTGGAACAATTAGGTTTTGGAATTAAGTTTTTATTTGGAACAACTACCCTTTTGAGTCCAGTTTTTTATTTGATAAATACAATTATTTTTTGGATTTCATATTTTGGCTTTCAGTATTTATTTTTAATTTTCATTTGAAATAAGTTCTGAATTTATATCTCAAGATATAATTATTTGTTGCAAAACTCGACTTAGAATTATTTATATATCACAAGATGTTATATACCAATTGCATTTTGGTATAAGAGATAATAATTGTTTTTTTTAGAATTAGAAATGTGTATATAAAAATAAATACTTTGAATCAACTTCAAAAATGTGTATATAAAAAAAAAGATTAATGCATGAGTAATGGTAAATATAATTGATGAAATACCAATAAAAACCCCAAACACAAACATCATTCCCCTACACTCGTGGTATAGGGTCAAGTGATTTTTTATTGAGGAGTTTTTTAAAGTGTAAGTAAAAAACTATGACATACAAACACAAAGTAATATTCATTAATGAATCATTCAAATATACAACTATAAATAAAAAAAATGTACAGAGATCTCATTCAATGCAAAAGAATAATATAGTGCCAACGGAAATAAATTCGAACTTCCACAGAAAAAATAAAGAACAATGAGTTTGTGCTCACAAATTATTGTATTTAATCATTTAGTTAATCATTTATATCTACTGTATTGATCAACGATAATGATTAACATATGACCAAAAACCAGAATGAATATATTACAAACAGATGATTATGGTCATATTTGGTTAACAGATGATCTATAATGAATTATGATATAAAATTTATTTGAGTTAATCATGTAAACTTATTATATCGCTCAACTATTAAAAGCAGAGTACCGACGAATAGATCGAGTGTTACAAAATTTCATATACACTATAGATTACAGTTTGTTGTTTTGTAATGCAGATCCATACCATAAATTGACCCAGCGCATAAAATTACATAGAATATTTTTTACAGTTTGTTATTTTGTGATGCACAATCCTTACCATAAATTGACCCAACGCATAAAATTACATAGAATATTTATTTGATTTCATTCCAAATAAGTTGTAACTGATATTTAATGTAATTGAATCTATATACTTTTTTTAGCCTGATTTAATATACAAAACTTATACCAATATTGCAACATATCATTTCATCGGAATAATTACCATGTAGCTCATGCTCAAAAAAATTATATAAAGGAACTTAAAGCATTTCAAGTCATTTTTCTTAGACTCCAAGAACGAGAGAACAAAAAAAATACCCCACAATTTTATATCATTGTAGAACACGAGATAATTGAAATACATAGGAGAAACATAACTGTAAGTCCAAGCGGCTACAATATTCTAGAGGGAGGTGAATAGATTATCTCCATCTTTTCGATTTCGCCCTCTTTTTCGAACAAAACAAGCGAAAAGGTGCGAGAAGTAAATAACACGCGTCGATTTATAGAGGTTCAACCCACCTAGGGCCTAATCCTCTACCACCCCAGTATATCCGGGATGGATTTCAAAAAGAAAAAAAATATTAATTACCAAAATTAATACAACACCTTACAACATCACCTTGAAGAGCACCACACTCTTCTACCACACCACCTATGAGATTACCACAATCTCTCTTGAAGATTACCACAATCTCCAACGGCACCTTGTGAAGATTACCACAATCTTCAACCTTGAAGAATACCAAATTCTTCAACACCTCAATAAGAAGATCACCACAATCTTCTTGCACCTATCCCCTAGATCATCCAAGTGTGTTCTTACCACAAGAACACTCACAAGGATATCTTGTGTTGAATGATAACCCAAATTAAAGATTACAACTCGATAATGAATAATACAATTTAAGTGAAAGTGTAATCAAGAAATAAGCCTAGACCTCAAGATGTGAAAGTGAAAGACCTTAGGCTATTACAACAAGAATAATAAGAATGAAGTACAAATGTGTTTGCTTGAGTGTATCTTGTTGTGTTGTAGTATTCTCTCTTGTTGTTGTGCTTCAAATCTTCCTCTATTTATAGGAGATGATTGATCATTGATAGGCTCCTCTTGGGAACTGATTTCTACAAAACAATTGCAATTAAAATCAAGATTATAGCTATTAGAAATCAATCCCACAATTTAGGGAAAAGCTGTCTACTGCACAACGGTTAGAATTTTGCTGTCAAACATTATGGCGACCGGTCGCGCACAAATAGGCGTTTGAAAATAAGAATACACATTTACACAGGGCGATCGGTCGACGGGGGGTCCGACCGGTCGACCCTATGCCCAGCCGGTCGACCATCTCGAAAAATGAGTTCAGAACGTTCTGTTTCAGAAAACACTCCTAGACACCGGTCGCCCTATAGGCCGACCGGTCGACGGCACCGGTTGCCCTAAAAGGGTGAAAGGCCCACCCCCTATTTTTCAGCAAACAGGATGTTTTATGTTTTGCAAAACTTTCAGGTACAGGTTGCCCTATAGGGCGACCGGTTGACCTCAAAACCGAGGAGTTGTCCAATTTTAGTCAAAAATGAACTTCAAGAAATACTCTGAAAAAATAGTAAAAATATTTTAGACCGATCGGGAGTATTATGACAACATTTAGAAATATTATTTTTGTATAAAAACACATTAACACAAAATCATCAAAAGTGTTGTCCAATTTTTATCAAAAATAACTTTGAAGAAATACTCTAAGAATTTAGTAAAAACATTATAAATCATTTAGGAGTATTTGGACAACAATTAAAAACATTGTTTTGGTGTAAAAACAAAATCATCAAAATCATGATAAAATCATTTATCAAACAATCTCCCCCTTTTTGATGATTACAAACCAAAACAATTTAACAAGGTCGATTTTGAAAACAAAACAATTTTACCGGTTAAAAATGAACTATCCGTTGTGAGCGACAACATTCCATGCAACATAAACACAAGGATGGGAGTATAGATTTTCAAAAACATTTCTGCAAAAGCTCCCCCTATTAACATGCACAATAAGAGTAATGTAGAAGCAATCAATCACAAGCCAAAAGCTCAGGTTTTACATATTGATCTTAAGTATCAAGAGCTTATAAGCTCCCCCTGTCAACAAAACATCATTAGACAAGTATATAAGTCCATAATACAACAAATGGACTAAGTATGATCCACAACTTATGGCGTTTAATAGCCACAGCTTATAGCTTCTTTCGTTGAGCTTAACTTAGCTTTTATGAGCTAATGAGCTTATAACCTGTTTCTCCCCCTTTGGAATCATCAAAAAGAATGTTAGCACGATAAAAACATCATATATTCATATCAAATTGCGCAATTAAACCGATTTATCGAGCTATTTGAACATTGAAGCTTATAGACCAAATAGGAGGGAAAAGTCGATCATATGACTTGTAGAAGCCTGTAAAAACTCATCTGATTTGCAAAACATGATCTCTATGAATATATAAGACATTTGAAAATGAGAGAATCATGTAGGTGATGAATTTTTCATTGAAACATTTTATCGAATACTTGGCGGGCGTCAAAAATTGAAGGGGATATATATATCCCTTGTAAATATAATCAATCCAAGTTTTTCATCACCAAAAGCAATTTTACAAATATAATCCAACAAAAATCATCATTCACAACACAATTATATAAGAATTCCATCAGTATATCAAGTAGAAGCATTTTCTCAAGGGTTCAACCCAATTGAGATAAAAGGAGTAGAATTCTTACCATTTAATCGGAGAGGATGAGTAAAAATGATGATAAACGAGCAATATAATCCCCAAAATATGTAATTTATGCAACAAAACTCATTTGAATTCATTTGTGTGTGAAATTTGCAAAGAGGACGAAAATAGAGTGAAATGAACCATTTTGGCAGAAAATAGGAACAGAGACGATTTTAACCAAAAATATAGCCATGCCCCTGATCGGTCGAGCTGGTGGGCGATCGGTTGCCCTCTCCCCTGGCAACCCACTGGTTCAGTTTGTTTTGAAAATCCGAAATTTCAACCAAAAATTCGATTTTTTGCCCCTAAGATTTAAAAACGTGCAAAATACAAACGTAAACCTCATTCAATATGCATTATGTCATAATCAAGCTCAAAAAGAGGTAAAAGACTCGGCGGTTAATGAACAAATGTCCGCGAGTTATCTTTGAGACGGAATTAAACACATCTCAAATTTTCCTTTTTTTTAGAAACGCAATCCCTTAGAAAAAGATATCGAATCTCAATATGTTTAGTTCGATTATGATGAACCATATTTTGAAAAATTGTAATCACCGGACTTGTTATCCCGAAAAATATGAACGTTTTAAAATCTTGGATAAACAACCAATAAGAAGAAGTGCCTTTCAAATATTTGAAAATTCCTTTTAACGGCACTTTAATGAGATTCGTTGGGATAGTTTTGAAGTCGAGCATATAGACATAAGGCATAGAGAATGTTGAGTCTAAAAGAGTAATAAACGAAGATAAACATACCTCGAATTTGTTTGTTAACCAATATTCCTTTCTCAACTTTTGTCCATCTTGATATAGTTGCCATAGGAATATAGATTGTTCTTCCTTCTTCAATGCCTAACTTCTTCAAAGGTACTCTTGAATACTTTGATTATGAATTATAACCATCTTCTTGGCATTGTCTAACTTGAAGTTCAATGAAGAAATTGAGCTCCCCCATCATGCTCATCTTAAGTTCACCTTGCATCAACTTAGAAAAATATCTTCTTCTTGACAATACCATTGAGCTACTAACCTTGACTTGGTAATTTATCTTGTTCCAAAATACTAAAAATTCCTGCAAAATCTTATCAAGACATCTTGCACAAGAGCATAGTAATATCGAATAATAGAGACATTATAACAAGTAACACATACTATGCTTTCAAACAAATCATCTAGAGTTTCATAAAACATGTAAGTTCAAATAAGCTTATAGGAAGCTATATAAGGTCTCTTTTAAAATTTGAAAAATTCAAGAGCATATAGTTGAGACCTCATTTAAAAGAAGCATTTGAACAATAGTTTTGACAAGAATGAATATGAGCAATCAAATGCATGCTTTTGAGATAAGGATGAAAATCAAATATTTTATCAAAACAAAATATAATCCTCTACAAGACTCAGATAAAACAAGCTTTATCAAATAGTGCCTTCCAAAAATCGAAAAAAATCCATTTAATGGCACTTATATGAAATACTTTGAAATATCTTGAAAAGTAAGCACATAGGCATATGGCAAAAATATATCAAGTCTATGAGATGAATAACAATAATGAGCGTACCTCGATAGTCTGTCTCTCTTGTCAAATAATGAGTAGATAACTATTGATGAAGATATATAAGTCCTACACAATTCTTAAAACAAATGTTGCCCAAAAACATAGCAATAGAAGTGTAGGCTAAAGATACCACAAGTATATTATGCATTATAAGTCCATAAGAGATAATGAACATACTAGACATTGTAAATACACAAGAGTTTTAAAAACATCATGCAAGGTCTTATTTTTCAAAGAATTTTAAAAACGCAAATATATATTGAAGACCTTAATTTTAAAAAAATATTTGAAAACTCATTTTGAAAATTTAGGCACAAATAAAAACATGCATAATAAAAAAAATACAATGCATATTTAAATAGGGAGATACGGTTTACCAATTACGCCATTTTCATGGGTTGTGCCGTTCCCGTTGTTGATGACATCTTCCCCTTTGAAAATCATCTTGTTGATGATGGCTTCTCCAATTGCTCCATCTCCAAGCATTGTGGCCTTCCCATTTTTGAAAGTGTCTTTCTCTTGGAAATTCATTGTGGTGATGTTTTCTCCTTTGATCAAATGAGACGTTCATTTGATGTCGCCTTGGCGACATGAATTTTCCTTGAATATTATTCCGCCGGGTACCTAATATGACATCGTCTTGTGGTACCCTCAAGTGTTTGGGTCCTTTGGGATTAGCTTTGAGACTTTTAGGTCTCCAACAATAATTAGAGCTATTTCTAGCCCGACAAGTATTTACCGTATGACCCTTTCTACCACAATAGAAGCAAGTAATAATTTTTGGAGCATAATGACCAACATGCATAGGGACTTGATTTCTTTTCACATAATTAACAACACTAGGCTTATGATCAAGTCCTTGTTTCAATTTATCACAACTATGAACATCAATAATATCCGTCATTTTATCGGTACTCAAGTTGGATTTTGATAAATCCTTTTTCATGCAATTAATATCCTCAACAAGAGTACTATTTTCTTTTTCAAGGTTTCTAACCTTATCAAGTGTGGTGGTGTGAGCACATGATAGTGATTCATAGGAAGTAAATAAACTATCCTTATCATTTTTCAAGACATTGAATTCCTTTTTCAAATTTTTGTATTTAACAAGTAAGCTTTGGAATTTATTTTGAAGTTCATCATAATCATTGAGCAAATCACTATAATCATTATGCAATTCATTGTCATAAGAAGTAGAGGGTTTAGAACTTACCTCGTTTTCTTCGAAGCCCATAAGACAATGTTCAATTTCTTCATAGTTGAAAGTTGTAAGAGGCTTGTTCCTTGAATTTGATTTTGTATCCACTTGAGAAGTAGATGCTTTTGAGTTGCTCCTTTCATTTGCATATACTTCATAGATGGCTTCTAATTTTTGCCATACTTCATGTGCCGATCGAATTCCTACGATATGATCAAATTCCAAAGTGGTAAGTGAACAATACAAAATATTAAGAGCTTTACCATTTAAGGAGATGATTTTATTCTCTTCATCATTGAGCTCTTTGAGGCCTTTGGAGGTGTGTGGTGTGTCCATCATCGGAATGGATTCTTCATTTACGACCGTGTTCCAAATATCGAATCCGCAACCTTGTAGATAGCATTCCATTCTTTCTTTCCAAAATGTATAATTTTTGGAATCAAATAGTGGTGGCTTGGTGGTGGAGGCGCCGGTAAGGTAGACTTCATTCGTAGCCGGTGATCGTTCCTCTTTACTCGCAATGTGGAACGAGTTGCCAAAAAGTTTTGCTCTGATACCACTTGTAAGTCCAAGTGGCTATGATAATCTAGAGGGGGGGAGGTGAATAGATTATCTCCATCTTTTCGATTTCGCCCTCTTTTTCGAACAAAACAAGCCAAGACAATAATAAAGGTGCGGGAAGTAAATAACACGCGTCAATTTATAGAGGTTCAACCTACCTAGGGCCTAATCCTCTACCACCCCAGTATATCCGGGATGGATTTCAAAAAGATTTTTTTTTATTAATTACCAAAATTAATACAACACCTTACAACATCACCTTGAAGAGCACCACACTCTTCTACAACACCACCTTTGAGATTATCACAATCTCTTTTGAAGATTACCACAATCTCCAACGGCACCTTGTGAAGATTACCACAATCTTCAACCTTGAAGAATACCAAATTCTTCAACACCTCAATAAGAAGATCACCACAATCTTCTTGCACCTATCACCTAGATCATCCAAGTGTGTTCTTACCACAAGAACACTCACAAGGATATCTTGTGTTGAATGATAACCCAAATTCAAGATTACAACTCGATAATGAATAATACAATTTAAGTGAAAGTGTAATCAAGAAATAAGCCTAGACCTCAAGATGTGAAAGTGAAAGACCTTAGGCTATTACAACAAGAATAATAACAATGAAGTACAAATGTGTTTGCTTGAGTGTATCTTGTTGTGTTGTAGTATTCTCTCTTGTTGTTGTGCTTCAAATCTTCCTCTATTTATAGGAGATGATTGATCATTGATAGGCTCCTCTTGGGAACTGATTTCTACAAAAAATTGCAATTAAAATCAAGATTATAGCTGTTAGAAATCAATCCCACAATTTAGGGAAAAGTTGTCTGCTGCACAACGGTTAGAATTTTGTTGTCAAACATTAGGGCAACCGGTCACGCACAAATAGACGTTTGAAAATAAGAATACACATTTACACAGGGCGACCGGTCGACGGGGGGTCCAACTGGTCGACCCTATGCCCAGCCGGTCGACCATCTCGAAAAATGAGTTCAGAACGTTCTCGCTTTGTAAAAACATTCCCGGCACACCGGTCGCTCTATAAGCCCGACCGATCGACGGCACCGGACACCCTATAGGCCGACCGGTCGACGACAACGGTTGCCCTAAAAGGGTGATAGGTCCGCCCTCTATTTTTGAGCAAACAGGATGTTCTATGTTTTGCAAAACTTTCAAGTACGGGTTGCCCTATAGGGCGACCGATTGACCTCAAAACCGAGGAGTTGTCCAATTTTAGTCGAAAATGAACTTCAAGAAAGACTCCGAAAAAATAGTAAAAACATTTTAGACCGATCGGGAGTATTAGGACAACATTTAGAAACATTGTTTTGGTGTAAAAACACATTAACACAAAATCATCAAAATTGTTGTCCAATTTTTATCGAAAATAACTTTGAAGAAATACTCTGAGAATTTAGTACAAACATTATAAATCATATAGGAGTATTTGGACAACAATTAAAAACATTGTTTTGGTGTAAAAACAAAATCATCAAAATCATGATAAAACCATTTATCAAACAATAACAAGGCAACACAGATAGCATTAAATCATGCGGCAGTTGACAGGTTATACTCTTTTGGGCAATAAACGCACGTGGGATGGGAATGTTGAAGATGGTATTATATTTTTTTGGTTTAAAAAATATAGATTATATTAATTGTATAGAATAAATTAAGATTTAATGATGTTTACCTTACTCATCGATATTTGTTCTTCATACGTATTGTATTACTCTGCCGATATCTGCAAATTATAGAAAAAAACATTACCAGTTTCCGAAACTATCATATGTGGTTATAAAAATTAATTTCATTTTGTGATTAATTTATCTTTTGCCAGTTAATGTTATTAATTGTCCTTTTGTATTTTTATTTTTAAAATATAAAATGGGATATGATATATGCAGCAGGAAAAAGAAAGAAATAAAAAAATCATCTAAAATTTCACACTAATCTATGTTGTCAAACATAGATTAGAGTGATTTTACAAGAATAGTAAAATAACCATATGATGAAAACAAAACACATATTTTAGCCCAAAACAATGACGGAATACATACAGACTGAAAATATTTAACATATCTAATACAAGCACAATTAGGACAGATTTCAACATGAAATATTAATGAATAAATAAACAAATAAAACAGAAATCATTTAAAACTTTTCGTCTTTTTTTTAATAAAAAATCATAATTAAAACAATCATACTAAAAATTAAGACTAACCTTTTTGTCTATTCTAATAAAAAAATTCATATAATGAAAAAAAACATGGAATTCAACAGGAAAGATTACTGAATAAGAAAATGTGAAATATGCCTTATATTATTATTCAATTTAAGTGCTTCTCGATCTGTAAATTTTCAGTGTTCGATCTTTGTTATTTAAAATCCGAATTCATTTTCCTGCAATATAAAGAAAAATATTAGAATATAAAAGATTAACAAGAAAAAAAATTACATTTAAATAAGAAACTTATCTTTTTCCGGAATATTTTCAGATCTGAACCTTGAAAGTTTCAGATGTGAGATCATGGTGCAGTAACTCGAAACAAATCGTCACCATATGAAACGTCGTTTCCTCCATGGGTAAGGAATTTGAAGAAATACAATAAATATACCAGTAATAAACAAAAATATTTCTCAAAAAATAAATTAAATATTTTGGTAAAGAAAAAAGTACAACAAAAATATTTTCAAGATATGTATACAAAAACTGATAACTAGAAATAATAGGTTAGAAAACACATGAAAATGAAAAGACTACTTCTGATTTGCAGATCGAAACACTAAAACCCTAAATTAGACAAGAT
Source organism: Rehmannia glutinosa (assembly GCA_016081115.2). Lineage (NCBI taxonomy): Eukaryota > Viridiplantae > Streptophyta > Magnoliopsida > Lamiales > Orobanchaceae > Rehmannia > Rehmannia glutinosa. Next base: position 57,042,167 of record CM071937.1, on the reverse strand, counting down.
TAAAAGAGATATCTATCATTTTCAACTTATTTACGAAGAAAATACTCAAAAAATTACCGTAAAAACAATTTTAAAACACCAAAACAAATCTAAGCACAAAAATATTATAAAAATTCTAGGTCTGAAAATATTTTTGGATTTGCATTCAAAAGCTGACAATCAGAAATATTTTTTTTAGAAAACATATGATAATGAAAATACTACCTCCGATTTGCATATCGAAACAATAAAACACTAAATCCGACAAAACAAAGGAAAAAAACTTTTACATAGTTTTTTTACCCCAAAAATAAATGTGCACGGCCAAATAATAAAGCGGAAAATAATCTAAAACAATTGAAAATTAAAATTTTTGACAACTTTTTGAAGAAAAATAAAAGATGATGAAGATATGTTATTATGTCGTGCATATTAGATTATTGAAATGAAATACTCAAAGCAAGTGAGAAATGCGGAGAAATGCGAGAGAAATGAGTGTTTTTTTCCAGAGATATCCTGTGCAAAATAGAGTGGGCGGAAATAACAAGTGTATTAGGGTTTGTCATTTTACATTTGGAACGAGCTTGCCAAAAAGTTTTGCTCTGATACCACTTGTAAGTCCAAGTGGCTATGATAATCTAGAGGGGGGGAGGTGAATAGATTATCTCCATCTTTTCGATTTCGCCCTCTTTTTCGAACAAAACAAGCCAAGACAATAATAAAGGTGCGGGAAGTAAATAACACGCGTCAATTTATAGAGATTCAACCTACCTAGGGCCTAATCCTCTACCACCCCAGTATATCCGGGATGGATTTCAAAAAGAATTTTTTTTTTATTAATTACCAAAATTAATACAACACCTTACAACATCACCTTGAATAGCACCACACTCTTCTACAACACCACCTTTGAGATTATCACAATCTCTTTTGAAGATTACCACAATCTCCAACGGCACCTTGTGAAGATTACCACAATCTTCAACCTTGAAGAATACTAAATTCTTCAACACCTCAGTAAGAAGATCACCACAATCTTTTTGCACCTATCACCTAGATCATCCAAGTGTGTTCTTACCACAAGAACACTCACAAGGATATCTTGTGTTGAATGATAACCCAAATTCAAGATTACAACTCGATAATGAATAATACAATTTAAGTGCAAGTGTAATCAAGAAATAAGCCTAGACCTCAAGATGTGAAAGTGAAAGACCTTAGGCTATTACAACAAGAATAATAACAATGAAGTACAAATGTGTTTGCTTGAGTGTATCTTGTTGTGTTGTAGTATTCTCTCTTGTTGTTGTGCTTCAAATCTTCCTCTATTTATAGGAGATGATTGATCATTGATAGGCTCCTCTTGGGAACTGATTTCTACAAAAAAATTGCAATTAAAATCAAGATTATAGCTGTTAGAAATCAATCCCACAATTTAGGGAAAAGTTGTCTGCTGCACAACGGTTAGAATTTTGTTGTCAAACATTAGGGCAACCGGTCACGCACAAATAGACGTTTGAAAATAAGAATACACATTTACACAGGGCGACCGGTCGACGGGGGGTCCAACCGGTCGACCCTATGCCCAGCCGGTCGACCATCTCGAAAAATGAGTTCAGAACGTTCTGTTTCAGAAAACACTCCCAGACACCGGTCGCTCTATAGGCCGACCGATCGACGGCACCGGACACCCTATAGGCCGACCGGTCGACGACACCGGTTGCCCTAAAAGGGTGATAGGTCCGCCCCCTATTTTTGAGCAAACAGGATGTTCTATGTTTTGCAAAACTTTCAAGTACGGGTTGCCCTATAGGGCGACCGGTTGACCTCAAAACCGAGGAGTTGTCCAATTTTAGTCGAAAATGAACTTCAAGAAATACTCCGAAAAAATAGTAAAAATATTTTAGACCGATCGGGAGTATTAGGACAACATTTAGAAACATTGTTTTGGTGTAAAAACACATTAACACAAAATCATCAAAATTGTTGTCCAATTTTTATCGAAAATAACTTTGAAGAAATACTCCGAGAATTTAGTACAAACATTATAAATCATATAGGAGTATTTGGACAACAATTAAAAACATTGTTTTGGTGTAAAAACAAAATCATCAAAATCATGATAAAACCATTTATCAAAGAATAACAAGGCAACACAGATAGCATTAAATCATGCGGCAGTTGACAAGTTATATTCTTTTGGGCAATAAACGCACGTGGGATGGGAATGTTGAAGATGGTATTATATTTTTTTGGTTTAAAAAATATAGATTATATTAATTGTATAGAATAAATTAAGATTTAATGATGTTTACCTTACTCATCGATATTTGTTCTTCATACGTATTGTATTACTATGCCGATATCTGCAAATTATAGAAAAAAACATTACCAGTTTCCGAAACTATCATATGTGGTTATAAAAATTAATTTCATTTTGTGATTAATTTATCTTTTGCCAGTTAATGTTATTAATTGTCCTTTTGTATTTTTATTTTTAAAATATAAAATGGGATATGATATATGCAGCAGGAAAAAGAAAGAAATAAAAAAATCATCTAAAATTTCACACTAATCTATGTTGTCAAACATAGATTAGAGTGATTTTACAAGAATAGTAAAATAACCATATGATGAAAACAAAACACATATTTTAGCCCAAAACAATGACGGAATACATACAGACTGAAAATATTTAACATATCTAATACAAGCACAACTAGGACAGATTTCAACATGAAATATTAATGAATAAATAAACAAATAAAACAGAAATCATTTAAAACTTTTCGTTTTTTTTTTAATAAAAAAATCATAATTAAAACAATCATACTAAAAATTAAGACTAACCTTTTTGTCTATTCTAATAAAAAAATTCATATAATGAAAAAAAAACATGGAATTCAACAGGAAAGATTACTGAATAAGAAAATGTGAAATATGCCTTATATTATTATTCAATTTAAGTGCTTCTCGATCTGTAAATTTTCAGTGTTCGATCTTCGTTATTTAAAATCCGAATTCATTTTCCTGCAATATAAAGAAAAATATTAGAATATAAAAGATTAACAAGAAAAAAAATTACATCTAAATAAGAAACTTATCTTTTTTCGGAATATCTTCAGATCTGAACCTTGAAAGTTTCAGATGTGAGATCATGGTGCAGTAACTCGAAACAAATCGTCACCATATGAAACGTCGTTTCCTCCATGGGTAAGGAATTTGAAGAAATACAATAAATATATCAGTAATAAACAAAAATATTTCTCAAAAAATATATTAAATATTTTGGTAAAGAAAAAAGTACAACAAAAATATTTTCAAGATATGTATACAAAAACTGATAACTAGAAATAATAGGTTAGAAAACACATGAAAATGAAAAGACTACTCGATTGCGCAGATCGAAACACTAAAACCCTAAATTAGACAAGATTAAAAGAGATATCTATCATTTTCAACTTATTTACGAAGAAAATACTCAAAAAATTACCGTAAAAACAATTTTAAAACACCAAAACAAATCTAAGCACAAAAATATTATAAAAATTCTAGGTCTGAAAATATTTTTGGATTTGCATTCAAAAGGTGACAATCAGAAATATTTTTTTTAGAAAACACATGATAATGAAAATACTACCTCCGATTTGCATATCGAAATAATAAAACACTAAATCGGACAAAACAAAGGAAAAAAACTTTAACATAGTTTTTTTACCCCAAAAATAAATGTGCACGGCCAAATAATAAAGCGGAAAATAATCTAAAACAATTGAAAATTAAAATTTTTGACAGCTTTTTGAAGAAAAATAAAAGATGATGAAGATATGTTATTATGTCGTGCATATTAGATTATTGAAATGAAATACTCAAAGCAAGTGAGAAATGCAGAGAAATGCGAGAGAAATGAGTGTTTTTTTCCAGAGATATCCTGTGCAAAATAGAGTGGGCGGAAATAACAAGTGTATTAGGGTTTGTCATTTTACATTTGGTTTTTTTGTGTTTTCTTTTGTTAAATATGTACCCTTCATTTTGTACATGTATCCCGATATGTAGAGTACAAAAGGAACACGTGAAAGTAGACATGGATTGTTGATGTGACTCGATCTGGAGTGTTCGCGATGGACATGTGATGTGTCTCGATCTGGAGTGTTCGCAATGGTAGAAACCAACAAATTTTAGTTATTTTTTTGTTTTTTTTAAAACCAAGCAAATATGTTAATAGATAAATTTTAGGGGAGCGCTATTAACACCCCCAAAAACTATTAATACACCCCCTTTTTTAATTAAAAAATATCATCAACTAAAATGACTAAAATGCACTTAATACCCTACCAAATTTCTAATACACCTTTTTAAATCTTATAATCTTCTTCCCTACCCTACAAACATTCTTCATTTCTTCTCACATTTTTGTAAATAAAAAGACGAGATCTTAAAGGATTTAACAAATCTGAAAATTGAACCAAATTTCTTTTGTAAATTCAAAGCATAAACAATAAATACCCCCCCAAAAAAAAACAATTTTATCAAACACAAGATCAAATTATCCTCCATAACACCAAAATTATTACCCACGATAAAACAGATGAATTATAGTAAAATTGAAGATTGCGTCTCTTGGAATCATCCAATGCTTTAAAATGACATTGAGTTCTTACTTTTTAAAATTACAGTAACATATTTAAGTTTTTTTAAAATATGTTCTAATCTGTTTTTGCCTTTTCCTTGATTTCTTTTCTCTTTATTATTTGGATAGTGGCATTATTTTAATCCTCTCTTGTGTTAAATAATTGCTCCATTTACCATTATTAACTCTAACTTTTGGATTTTAGCAGAGTAGCAGACCATTGCTGCATATGTTTTCATCGTCTGTGATAGCCATTTGAGGGAAGAATTAGGGTTTAGTTAATGGAAGGGTAAATTGGGAAATATTAGTGGTGAATTAAGTAAATTAATTGTTTTGAAAAATAATATTGGGGGTGTATTAAGAAGGGGGATGTATTGATAAGTTTTGGGGGTGTTAATAGTACTACCCTAAATTTTATTGGGCTTCGTATTGGCTTTTTAAAAACAAGGTTAACTTATTTATTGGGGTTGCTATGTACTAATGGTCTTTCGTTTTTTTAAATTTTTATTGTAACTTAATTATATATTGACTTTTTTAAATCTTTATTTTTTAAATTGATAAACCTTTTAAAAATTATATAATAACGTAATTAGTGTATATGCATTTAATCTATACTAACGTAATTAACATTTTAAAAATTATATACTAACGTAATTAATATTTTATATGTAAAAAGTTATTGTATATATTTAAATCTAAACAAAAATTATGAATTATTAATTATTATATAATGATATATATTATTGTATCATAAAAATAAATGTATTTTCAAGAAATTTTAAATATATATAAAATCGATTTTTACACTATACAATAATATATATCGTTATATAATAATTAATAATTCATAATTTTTGTTTAGATTTAAATATATACAATAACTTTTTACATATAAAATATTAATTACGTTAGTATATAATTTTTAAAATGTTAATTACGTTAGTATACATTAAATGCATAGACACTAATTACGTTATTATATAATTTTTAAAAGGTTTATCAATTTAAAAAAATAAAGATTTAAAAAAGTAAATATATAATTAAGTTACAATAAAAATTATGAGTAAAGTTTCATTTATTAGTATATAATAATAATAATATATAGATTATAACATAAAGTGTTAAAAAATTGATTAATTGTACTGTACACTTTAAATGATTTATAATTGATATCATTCTGTAATTAATATAGTAATTGTTTTTTGGAGATTTTTTTATTATATTTTTAATCTTTAGTTTAGTGTAGTTTATTTTTTATTTATCTGACTTTGGAATTTTTTTATTCTTTTTATTTGTTTTGTAGAAAATGGGAAAAATTCTATGAATAGATCGTCAAAACCATCTACAAGAGTGGCCACTCATATTTCGTCGGGTAATAAACGGTATATATATTTTATGTTTATGTGGATATGGATGTGGATGTTTATTTTAATAGTATTGTAATTGTAATTGTAATAAAGTAAATAATTAATGTTAGTCACACTTTCAACGATATTGTTTATTCTTTTTTTATCGACCAGAGAAGGATATCTGGGATCGGAACTCTGGCACTATCTGTTAGTCCAAGTAGCTACTATAATCTAGAGGGGGGGTGAATAGGTTATGCCGATTTTTCGCAAATCGCCCTCTTTTTCGAATGAATAAGTAAATGACAAGAATGTAAATGCGGAAATTAAACAACACTCGATGATTTATAGTTGTTCAACCCACCTAGGGCCTAATCTACTACCACCCCAGTATCTCCGGGATGGATTTCAAAAAGAAAAAAGATTTTATTAATTACCACAATTAATACAACATCACCTTACAATGCCTCTTTGGAGATTACCTCAATCTCCCTTGAAGATTTCCACAATCTTCTACGACACCTTGTGAAGATTACCAAATTCTTCAACACCTCAAAGAGCAGCAAACTCTTCAATAAGAAGATTATCACAATCTTCTTGCACCTAGCACCTAGATATCCCAAGTGTGTTCTTACCACAAGAACACTCACAAGGATATCTTGTGTTGAATGATGAACCCAAAAATTCAAGATTACAACTCGATAATGAATAATACAATTTTGAGTGCAAGTGTAATCAAGAATCAAGCCTAGACCTCAAGATGTGAAAGTGAAATACTTAGGCTATAAATACAACAAGAATGTTGACTATGAAAGCTTAGAGAAATTTGCAGATTTTCTTGTTGTGTATTGGCTTGTGTTGTTCTTATCTTGTGTCTTCAAATCATCCTCTATTTATATGAGAACTTCACAAACATAGGCTCCTCCTTCTTCACTTTTGTCTACAAAAAGAAGATCACAAGATGTAGAAATATTGTCTAAAAATGGTAAAGTAAATCTTGATGATATGGATGTCCAACGGTATTATTCTGCTGTCAAAAATAACACAGCGCGACCGGTCGCTATATAGGAAATTTCGAACGTTAAAAGAAAATAGTGTGATCCATGTACCAGACGGAGAGGGGTCTGACCGGTCAAGGGGGGTCCGACCGGTCGCCCTAGGGGTCGACCGGTCGGCTCTTGCTTGGACCGGTCCCTCTCTTCAAAATTTCAAGTCCAGAATGTTCTGTTCTCAGTTTTCATTCTTCAGGTATCGGTCGACTGTTTGCTCGACCGGTCGACCTCCAAATTGAAGTGTTATCCGATTTTTGTCAAAAATAAACTTCAAAAAATACTCCAAAAAATTAGTAAACATATTTTAAATCAATTGGGAGTATTTGGAGAACATTTAAAAATATTGTTTTGGTATAAAAATTCATTTAAACAAAATCATCAAAATCTTGATAAAAACATTTATCTAACACTATCTACGAATAAATTTTCCACAAGTTCGTCGAGCATCAATGTTATTCCTATTTCAAAATTTTCACTCAGTGACATTACAAACGGTATATTTAGTTTTATAATAGATTTGAAATAGTATTGTTATGAAAAAGCTAATACTTCATGATAAATAACACATTTAAATTGTTCTTTTTTCTTTAGAAAATAGTAGAATATCTGCGAGCAGAAGTCTGATGTTATCTACAAAAATAAATTCAATAAATCTATTGAGCATGAATGTTATTCCTCTTTCGAACATCTCTCTTAGTGACATAACAAATGGTATATTTTTTTAACTTTAATATGTTAAAATAGTGTTGTTAAAAAAGTGAATACTTCATGTTATTTAATATATTTAATTGGATAATTCCTATTGTCGTACATCAATGATCTCTTACGCGATTAATTTTACGCAGGAATGGTAACTGACATAAACATGGATGACTCAGTTGATGCCAATATTAATAGGAGTAACATTGAAAGCAGTGATGATATTTTGAATTTAAATCACAGTCTCAATCATCTGAATGATACATCTACGGTAATAAACAATAGTGAGCTTATCGTAATTTCGAATAAATTTAATTACAATTTGAATTTGATTAATGTATTTTACATGAGAATTACTTAGCAAAATGAAAATTAATCGATTGCTTTGTTTGTTTATAAGATTATTGAGATGCTGGTGATGCAACTTATAGATGTCGATTTTGTGCTGCCATGTTTTGGTACGAGGAAATAATGCGGTCCCACGTGAAATCTAGCAATCCTCAGTATTTTTTATGTTGCAGTCATGGGATTATCCAACTTCCTCAACTAAAACAAACCTGTTTTCCTTCGTGATTTAGTGTTTGGAATAAGTGATAAAAGCAAACACTTTCAAGAGAATATACGATCATATAATAATATATTCTGTTTTACATCGATGAGAGGCAAAATCGACACTTATATAAACAGAGGTAGTGGACCTCCAGTCTTTAGGATGTACGGGCAAAACTATCACCTAATTGAAAGTTTAATGACGACTGATGGTTCAACCCCTAAATTTGCACAGCTCTACATATATGATACGGAAAATGAAGTATCTCACATATTAAATGATGTTAGGTTTGTTGTTATTTCAATTATATTAGTTAAATAAATACTATTATTATTATTATTGTTTATGTATGTCATGCTATAATTTGAAATAATAATTTATTTTGCAATATAGGCAGGGAAGTAAAAATAATAATCTACACAGAGATATATGGATGGGCTGAAAAAAATGCTTGATGAACATAATGTATTGGTAAAAACCTTCAGAATAGCGAGAAAGAAGATCCAAGAATGTTGACATTCAGATGTTAGAATGCGTTTGATTGGTAAAAAAAACAGTGATGCTAGAAGATATAATCTTCCATCGAGTTCTGAAGTAGCAGCTTTGATTGTTGGTGATTTCGATCAGGCTTTAGGAGACCGAGATATTTTGATCGAAACAAGAACGGACAATTGCAATGGATAAATGAATTAAATACCTCGTACTTGGCCTTACAATATCCTTTGTTGTTGCCTTATGGTGAAGATGGTTTTAGAGAAGGTATCCCATTCTCGGACCTAAAGAAAAAAGCGGAAGGGGAAGTAAAACAGTTAGCGTTCGAGAACTTTTTGCTTATCGGATGCATGAAAGGGAGCATGAAGCTTCTACTATTCTTTCATCAAGAAGATTGTTCCAACAATTTGTTGTCGATGCTTATACGATGGTTGAATCAGCCAGATTAAAGTATGTTCATTTACATCAAAAACAGTTACGTTGTGATATATATAAGGGTCTTGCAGATGTTGTGTTGAATAGAGACACTGATCCCAACACTCGAGGAAAACGAATTATACTACCTTCGAGTTTTACTGGAGGTTTTCAATTCATGATACAAAATTATCAAGATGCAATGACTATATGTCGATGGGCGGGTTATCCAGATTTATTTATAACATTCACCTCAAATCCAAAGTGGCCAGAAATCGTTCATTTCCTTGAGAATAGGAACTTGAACGCCGAGGACCGTCCCAATATTATTTGCAGGATTTTCAAGGTGAAGATAGATGCGCTTATCAAGGATCTTCATCAAAATCAAATATTTGGTAAAGTCGTAGCAGGTTGTATATATTTCTAGATTGTTTTATTTATTTCTGTAATTCATCATGCATTTATTGCTAATGAATGTCTTTATTTTTCTTTGTTTATCACTATACAGTAATATACACTATAGAATTCCAGAAACGTGGATAGCCACATGCTCACATTCTGCTATTTTCTGGCAAAGAAGACAAATTCCCAAATGCAGACGATATACATAAAGTTATATCAGTCGAGATACCCGAAGAATCAGAGGATCCATTTTATTATGCTGTGGTAAGAGACTTCATGATTCATGGTCTTGTGGTGATGTGAGGTAAAATTCTCCGTGCAGGCTGATAGTCGCTGCAAGAAGCATTTTCCTAAAAAGTTTGTTGATGCAACGTGTGTTGATGTAGAAGGTTATCCACACTATAGACATAGGAATAATGGAAGAGTTGTTATGAAGAATGGTGTCCCTCTTGACAATAGGTTTGTTGTGCCACACAATCGTCGTTTATTGCTTAAATATGGTGTGCACATCAACGTAGAATGGTGTAATCAGTAGAGATCGATTAAATATTTACTTAAATATGTCAATAAAGGACATGATCGTGTGACCGCATCATTCTATCAAAGCAGTGGCGATGATGAATTAGGAAAGCATGTTGATGAAGTGAGCATGTATTATGATTGTAGATATGTTTCATCATGTGAAGCAACATGGAGGTTATTAGGATATGAAATACAATATAATTATCCTCCTGTTGAACGTCTTAGTTTCCATCTTGAGAATGAGCAACCAGCTATTTTTCATGATTCCGAAAGACTTGATGATGTTCTGCTGAGAAACACTATTAAAGAAAGCATGTTTCTTGCTTGGATGGAAGCCAATAAGTTATATCTTGAAGCTCGAGATCTGACTTATGCTGAAGCTCCTACAAAATTCACATAGAAATAAAAAATTATGAAGTGGGTTCCAAGAAAGTGTGGAAATACCATAGGACGTGTTTACTACATCCCTCCTAGTTGTGGTGACATGCACTACCTGAGGTGTCTTATCAATGTAATCCATGGTGCTACATGTTATGATGATTACAAGAAAACGCAAGGTGTCCAACATTCATTATATCGTGAAGCTTGCTTTGCTTTGGGTTTGTTAGAAGACGATAGGGAGTATATTGATGGAATCACTGAAGCGAGTCATTAGGCATATGCAGAGACTCTTAGGAGTTTGTTTGCATCATTATTGTCATCGAATTCTTTGAGCAGGCTTGAAGTGGTATGGGAGAAATGTTGGGAATATCTTCCGGATGATATTTTATATAAACAACGACTCCTTGTACAACATCAAGGTAGAAAAACTACTACTATATATACACTTTCTTCAATAATTATTAAATTTATATATATACTCCTTCTTCATTAATTATTAAATTTATATAGATATAGATTCGTTATTCCTAAATTTTATTTATAGTTGTTTTCTTTGTTAATGTTTTTTTATGTTTTGGTATTTTCTAATAGAATTGGTACTGAGTGAGGACCAAATCAAGAATCTGGCCCTGTCAGAGATTGAAAAATCATTGCGTAGTCGTGGTAGGAGTCTACGTGAGTTTGATACTATGCCTTTTCCAGATGTTGACAGTACTGACACATGCCAGAATAGATTGGTATACGATGAGTTACGATACGATCGTAAGGCTTTGGTCATAGAGCAAAGAAATCTTATTTCAAACCTAACTGATGAACAATGTCATGTATATACTGAAATTATGCGTGTCGTTGAATCAAATCAAGGCCTTAGGCTATGGAGGGACATGTAAAACATATTTGTGGAGAGCTTTATCTTCGGGGTTAAGGTCAAAAGGACAAATTGTCTTGAACGTTGCATCGAGCGGCATAGCGTCTCTTCTCTTGCTTGGTGGAAGGATTGCACATTCTATATTTGTTATTCCATTAAACCTAAAAGAGGGTTCGACTTGCAAAGTAAAATTTGGGAGTCCACTTGCTGAATGGATTTTTCGTTGCAAACTCATAATATGGGATGAAGCTCCAATGATGAACAAATATTGTTTTGAGGCAGTGGACCAAACTTTAAGAGACATTATGAAAGTCGACGACCTGCATAATGGTGACATCCCATTTGGAGGTAAAACAGTTGTGTTTGGTGGGGACTTTAGACAGATATTGCCTGTTGTTCCTAAGGGAAGTCGGCAGGACATCGTGAATGCCACGATAAATTCTTCCTATTTGTGGAAAAATTGTACTGTTCTCAGACTGACTAAAAAACATGCGTCTTCGAAGACTAGGCGAAACTGATGAAATTGCTGATTTGGTGAGGTTTTCAGAATGGATAGCAAGCATTGGAGATGGAACGCTTGGAGGAGCTAATGATGGTTGTGCAACTATTGATATTCCTGAAGATATTTTGCTCGAAGCATCTGGTGATCCAATCTCGACTATTGTCGAAAATACTTATCCAATGTTCAAAGATGCCACCGATGATCCGACATACTTGAAAGATAGAGCTATCCTAGCGCCAACCCTTGATGTCGTTGAGTTCATAAATCAATATATGACTTTGTTAAACTCATCCGAGGGTCACACTTATTTGAGTTCTGATAGCACTTGCAAATCAGACGCTAATGTTGACTTCTTGCATGATCTGCACATGCCAGAGTTCCTAAGTAGTATAAGATGTTCCGGTGTTCCTAATCACGAATTACATTTGAAAGTTGAGACTCCTGCTATGCTTCTGAGGAACATAGATCGTTCAATTGAATTGTGTAACGGTACGAGGTTGGTGATCACAAGACTTGGTGCACACGTGCTTGAATCTAAAATTCTCACAGGTGCCAATGAAGGCCATAAAGTGTTGATTCCACAAATGATACTAACCCCTTGTGACCTGAGAATACCTTTCAAGTTCCAGCGAAGACAGTTTCTTTTGATTTTTTTCATATGTTATGACGATAAATAAGAGCCAAGGACAGTCTCTTTCTAACATGGGGTTGTACTTAAAGAATATGGTTTTTAGTCATGGCCAATTATACATTGCAGTTTCTCGAGTTACCAATCGAAAGGATTTGAAAATATTAGTTTGCGGCGTTGATGCATCTAAAAACAAACAGACAGTTAACGTTGTGCACAAAGAAGTATTTCAAAATGTGTAATTTTTGGTGCGCTAATGTTGTTTGCGCTTTATATTTAATCTTTATATATAGATTATATTTCTTATATTGATTCAATTTACCTAGCAACACCACACTATTGTTACGCATCCCGTGCATCGCACGGTGAAACACTAGTTATGGATAATGGACTTGTTAGCAAATATGGGTCGAAACATAAATCACATATTGAACATAATGTGTGGATCGAGTATGCCTGTCTGCAGCAAAACTATCGATTCACGAGCTAGGATTGAGCCCGTCTACAAGCCTCCTTTTGATCCATGATTAAGCCATCTACAAGCCTTCTCTTTGGTTGAACTCCAAACAACGAACGAACCCCGTTGATTGATTGAACCACGAATAAGATCGCGAACCACCTTTCTCGTTGGTGTAAATAACTATAAGAGTTATTCACTTTGGTATGCACACCTTAAACCCTTGAAGAGCTTTGGTGATGCTCCAAGAACAAAAGCATAGAGAAGTTTTAGAAGAGAGATAATTCTTTCTATGTGAATGATACGTTCTAATTACTTAGTCTGATTATAGGGAGAGATATAAATATATATCTCAATCCCCTATATCAGTTAGAGTCCAAATGGGAGAGGTTTCTAGATAAACCTCATCTAAATAGGACTCCCTATTATCTCAAATATGGATGCAACATAATTGTACCCAATAGGACTAAAATTAAGTTCATGATAAAATTAATTAAAGTAAGAGATCTTTAGTTAAAACATCACTAATGTGTCCCAAAATATTAAGAATGTGATTGTTTTATTCGGACCATCAATGTAGAGACATCTTAGTGGGGATATTTCTATGTAATTTTATCATATAAGATTGACCAATGTAATTTAATTATTCATATAAATCCATTATTGAAATGCAAATCAAAGTAAAATCACAAGATGATCATATATAGAAAAACTTTAATACTGAGTAATTATAGAATCATGCTTATTTCAATGAGATTTTTTATTAGCTTGTTAAATTTTTTTTGCAAATATTCCCAACACTTGCATTTTAGAATCATGTTTAAAATAAATGGTTTTATAAATTCAAAGACATGAATTCATTCCTTCTTGCAAGTTAGAAACATGATTCTCTCATTTGTGAATTATAGAACTAAGTTATTTGAGATTTCTAATTTATAATTCGATTATAAATTAACAACACATTAATGAATTAATTGTAAATGAATGAAAGATGTAATTTAAGAGGTTAATGAAAATTGTCTAGCTTCATTAATCAATTGTTTATGGATGATTAATCTATATGAAATAATCAAATCAACAAACTACTCAAATTTGTAGAGTAAGAAACTCTATAAATGTTGTAAAAGTGCAATCCTGTATAATATCCAAATTGATAAGTTGGATTAATTAATTAAGTAATTTAATTATTTTTCCAATTTATTGGAACTTATAATACAGATTCATGGTCCCCAATTAATCTTTCAAATTTAAACTCGGATGAAAATGATATATTTGGTTCCTACGAGTTGATGTAAATTAGATATCCATATGTTTGGGCTAATATGACAAAAACAAACAATCTAGAAACACAAAAAATAAATACAAAAATTATTACGCTTAAAGCCTTCCTTGACAGCGCTGCCAAAATTTTGTTCAACTGATAAACACCTAAATCAACCTAGTGATGCTTGCAAGAGTACGTGACCAATTATTGGGTAGCAAGTTAACCACAAGTCGTCTCTTAAGAAAGACTTACGGTGATTCCGCAACCAAGATTATATGTTTGCGAAAAAGGGTCATTCCTTGGCCATTGTTGGAATCCTTGAATAACATTGACTTATGTCTGTCCATCAACTGCCTGCTCAGGAACGATATTACAAACATTGGCACCATGACCATAACCACCACAAATCGTACAAGACTCAGCCGATGGGGTGTTTGGAGATCCACAGACTGTAAGTTATTGAACCTTCTTATTGAGTTCCATTAAGTGCTTGGCGATTTCATAGGATGGAGTCACCTCATTCGCTGCAGCCCATCTACTCCTTGTGCTCTGTTGCTGTGAATTACTACCCATCATCTCGAAGAGGTCATAGATGTATGGTGCTATGTTTGCACCCATATCACCTCCCGCTGCACTGTCAACTATGTACTGATATTTATCTCCCAACACATTATAGAAAAATTGATTCAATAACTCCAAGCGATAATGATGGTCTGGGCACTGAATCAATAAGTCCTTTAAGTATCCCTAGCTTCGTCAAAGGGTTCACCATTCAATTAGCTAAAAGTAGCGATCTTAGTCCGTAGATTTACAGTCTTCTGCTGAGAATAATATATTCACATGAATTTGTTGTAGATCGTCTCCCAATTAGTCAGAGAATTATGCGGCAAAGACATAAGCCATCATTTGGCTCGATCTTTCATTGTGTAAAGGAAACATCCCATACGCAACTCATCTTCATTCAAACATTGTAGAGGGAAAGTCTGAATGACAACATAAAACTCCTAAATCAAATTGAGCAGATCTTCGCTTGGCTTCCCATAAAAATATGGCAGTTGATTGAAGCAGATTGTTTTAAGCTCATAATTTTGGGCTGCCTCTCCTAATTGAATACACGAAGTCCAATGACTGGTCTAGCAAAATCCATCATCAAATGTTGTGGTTGCGCTTGATAGTTTTCAATTCTTGGTGCTTGTTCTTTCTTCCTTTGGAACTTGTCCTTGAAATTCCTTAGTGCTTTTGCTACTTTCGGAAGAATCATTGACTTTTCCCCTTGGGCATTCATGCATTTTAATTTATAAAGCATTTAAGTTGAAAACTAATATTATGGTACATAGAAATGACTGTGTCGGGTTATTGATGTCCAATCGCTATGGCCCATATTAGTTTATACTTAATTATGACATTATGGTTTGACCAATGAATTCAAAACTTGTCTTTATATTATGCACATTATTTTTTATTATTTAAACCATGAAGACTTATTCTGTCACTTGGGCAAAGTGGGAGAATGTAAGGTATTATGTGGGGTCCACATGCCACATAATCAAGAATTAGAAATTTAGTAATTAGTTTTTAAATCTTATTTTATGATTTACATATTTATTAGGTAAGTTTCTTGTAAGTTAAAATAAACTAATTTCTCTCTGACACGTTGATAGAATGTGAGTTCAGAGTAGTTTCGTTCGAAATAATTTTTGGGGAAGAACAATTATCAGAAATTAGTTCTATCTCTTCCTATAAAGGAACCCATTTAGAATTTATTATCTATCGCTGAAGAAACAAACATTATGTGGGATTAACGAAAGTCAAGAGAGAGAAATTAATTTTTCCATCTTCAAGAAAAGAAAACATGCTTGCTCAAGGTTAGTGCCTAATTCTAGATAATTATAGATTTGGACTGTGAAATCATGATTTTTGAGATCCGAAATACAAATTTTGTTTTATGATTCTCTGATAAATTCTATTTACATACTCCACTAATTTAGGATGTCAGGATATCGTGATTAAAAATAATACAAGAATGACGGAATGATGCATGTTAGAGAGCTTCTGCAATGAGAATTGAGAAGTGTTTGCCTTTAAAATCCAAAGTTTCAAGATTAATAAACATATAAATAAACCAACATTCAATTCTATACGATAAATAGAATATCAAAACCAATATATAATATATTAGACTATTACTAATATGTTTAAGAAGTTATGAACTAAAGATTGAATCGAATTGTCGACTCAATTTTGATTTATACTAAAATTTTGGTTTCATTACAATTTGTTTGGTGCATCAAGTTATGCACACCTCTATTCCACTAAGGGTCAGGTACAAGTTGTTAATGGGTCGAGTTCAGACCCAGGCCCAAATAAGACCTCTCCATTCAGGATGGGTTTAAATCAGATCAAATGGGTCTTAGGGCGAATCACGAGTCTACTTTTTTTTAAACCAAATTGGTCGGGTTGAGTTAGAAATGGTCCAGTTAGACCTACTCGTTATATTTAATATAAATTTTCTTAAATATAATTTTTTAAATTGTTTTAGTTTTCAAAAGCTAAGGTACATTTTACTTATGCCTTTAATCTAATTTTATGGCCGACTTCGCTCTATCCTCTTCCACCGCATCATGGTTGATAAATGTCTTATCATGCACTTTTTTTTTGGTTCTATTGAATATGTTTTATGGTGTTTTTGTCTTAAATTTCATAGTATTTGCATATGTTTTGTTCATATTACTGCAGAATATTGCTAATGTTGTAGGTTGAGCATTTCAAACGATTGTTGGGGAATTTCGAGCTGATGGATACGTATCATACATGAGCAAAGTTATATGGATGTGAAGACGCTTGAGAACTGTTGGGAAATTTATTTTATAGATTTTGATGAATGCCATGTAAAACTTAAACTAGAAAGTTGGCACACCATTTTCCTTGTAATTTTCATTGTAATAGATAAGACTGGAAAAGCTGAGTCAAGTCAGCTATGCCTGGAAATACAAGAAGTCAACTGTAGACTGAAGTGAAGACTCCGCTATGGAACAACTAAGTATGGCCAAGATAGAAGATCAAGAACTCGACTGAAGGTGTATCAGCTGAGGAACAACTGTGTAAAGAGTCAGTCAAAGTCAATTCAAGAAGCCAAGTCTCAAGTTGAAGTGACATATGAGTCTTCCAATGATTGGAGCAGACTCAAGTCACCTGGGGAAAAAGGCAGCAGCCAAGAGGAGTTAACTGAAATGAATTCGTTGCACAGAAGTCAAGAACATTACTTAAATAAGTAATACTTCTATGATGTCAGGTCTTAAAGTGCTTATCCCAGAAGCGTGTTGATAAACGTTAAAAAAAATATACAATTACTTTTGGTCTGTAATAATATTTTACCTTATTAATTTTAATAATAATATAAATTTATAGTGTTATTATGTGTTATAAATAAAATAAGAAATCCATACAAAATTGTAGTAGGAAGCATTTTTAATGCAGGTCCAGATCAACGCGCATAACTTTCAATTCCGGCATGATTTAGGGTTGATTCTTGAAGATATGGATTCACAATCCATTGTTTTACATATATTCAGATATATTAAAGCCTAAATCAAAGTTTGGGATGATATTTTCTTGGATCAAAAGTTCATCACAATTTCATGTTTCAAGAGACTTATTTTCTGTCAAGACTTGACCAAGGTCTGTATTTTGGGCATAACTCGAAGACCACATGTGCTGTGGTGCTGAAATTGTTACCGTGTATTCCCAACTAATTTGGCTACAACTTTCATTAAGACTCCAAAGTCATCAACTATCGGCAAGGATTTTAAAAAAATACAACAAGCAGCTGCAGTCATAATCCCGCAGGCCAACCACTCTACACTTATTACACCATATCTTGGCCTATAGTGCTTGAAATTCATTCAAACCAGCTGGAGAATGCAACCAAGTCATGTGAGAATGGATTTGTTAAAGCAAATAATGACGATTCAGCAAAAATCCTTTCCAAAAAGACCAGCCAAATGAAGTAATGGAGTTGGTTTCAAATTTTCAGCATTTTCTCAATTGTCTTGAAATTAAAGAATAAAATAATTCCAATAGGAATTATTGTGTTGCCTATAAATAGTGGTCATTTGCACTTGCCAAAGACACAAGTTTATATAGCAACTTAGAGTTTCAAAGAAAGTTTCATTCTTGTTTTCCTATATTATAATAGATTTTCTAGTATTTCATAAAAATGCTTTCCTTAGTTTTCATACAATATCTTGTTTTCTCTACTGTCTTTATGTATTTCTAAGTTTATTTTGTTGAGGAATAGAGTGAAAATCTTGATGGAGGAAAAGGAATGATTGTAGCTTTACACTAAATTTTATTGTTTTTCCTTCTTGTTTTATGGTATTCTTGATTTATGCATTCTATTGGCACAATAAATACTTGGTTCCATTTAGTTAAATGTCTGATTTTACTTCAACCGACTACTAACGTGGATACCTTGATTTGTTGTAGACAAGAGAATGCATGAATATTTGATTGGCGTTATAAGATGAATTATAATTGGTAATAAAACATGTTCACCTTATTACATGATTTATATTTAGAATATCTTTCTATTGGAACCTTCGTTGTGTATGGATTCCAATAGTAGTAATTGAAGAGGTAAGAAAATATAATCATTCTTTTATCCAAAATCAAGAGTAGATCTCTATCCTCAACAATTTTATTAATCAAATTTATCGTAAAAAAAATATATTTCTTACTAGTTTAAAAAATATCTATTTATTTCTCAAAGAAAAATATTCTCTGTAAACTTACATAATCTTCCCGGTGGATCGACCTCGGACTCACGATAAAATTATTACTTGAGACAACCTGCACTTGGGTTTGCAACCTTAAAGTTGTAGCAAGTTTTTGGCGTCGTTGCCGGGGAAGGCAAGGTAGGTTTTCAGGTTTGTATATATATCACTGTAAATATTGTGTGTTTGTATGCTTACATGATGTCGTAGTCCAAATTCTCATCGTTTAGTTAGATATAATTTAGAAAATTTGATAGAAAATTTCGATTCACCTCCACACACACCAATTATGGCTGAAGAAGAAATTGTTCAAAATGAAATGGAAAGAGTGAAAAATCAAGAAGTGCATAATATGCGTTATTATTTGCAACCTCCTCGAAATTCTACTCCTTCTTGTTTCATTTTTCCACTAAATGCAAACAACTTTCGATTTAAGCCAGGGATGATTCCTTACTTCCTAATTTTCATGGTATGGATTCTGAAAGCCCATATTTACATTTAAAGGAGTTTGAAGAAATATGTGCCACATTTGATGATCAAAATTGCACGAATAAAATTGTTAAGCTCAAATTATTTGCTTTTTCTTTAAAAGATAAAGCAAAAACTTGGCTTAGCTCATTAAAACCTAGATCAATTGGTACATGGCAAGAAATGCAAACTGAATTTCTAAAAAAATTCTTCCAACTCATAAAACTAATGCTTTGAAAAGACAAATTAAAATTTTTTCTCAAAATCCTAAAGATGTTTTCTTTGAATGTTCTGAAAAGTTTAAAGAGTTGTTGAATTCATGTCCACATCATGGTTTTGAAAATTGGCATATAATCAGTTTCTTTTATGAAGGTTTAACTCCTGAAACAAAGTAATTTATTGAATCGATGTGTAATGGTAAATTTCTTGATAAAGAACCCGATGAAGCGCTAGAATATCTTGACTATTTGGCAGAAAATTCTCAATATTGGCATAGTGTTGATGAAAATAAAGGAAAACTGCATCTTAATCAAGAAGATAGTTTAAGTGCTAGGCTTGCGCTTTTGGCTAAAAGACTTGATGACATTGAAGTTAAAAAAGTAAAAGAAGTTAAATCTGTGCAAGATAAAAAAGTTTGTGAAATTTGTAGACTTAAAGAACATTCCACTAATGATTGTCCTCACATTCCTGTTGAAGCAAATGTCATGAATGGATTTAGAAAACCTTTTCAATCTCCATATTCTGAAACTTACAACCCACAATGGAGAAATCATCCTAATTTCAGTTGGTGTGATAATAATCAAGCTCAACCAATAAATTCACAAAAACCACCAAATATTCCTTCATATCCAGCCCCACATGTAAAATCCCTTGAGGAGACTTTGCAAGCATTTATGAATGAACAAACAAACATCAATAATAAAACTTCACAGGCTATCAATGATATCAAGAACTCACTTTCAACACTCACAGCTTCTTTGCGAACTCAAGAAAAGGGTAAGTTTCCTGCTCAACCTCAACCTAATCCTTCTACGCAATGTTGTGTTTCTACTTCAGGTGAAAATCCAATCAATGAGGCTAATTTAGTCACAACACTTCGAAGTGGAAAAATTGTTGATAAAACAATTCATCCTAAAAATGTTCTAAATTCAAATTTTGAAATGAAGAATGAAAATAGTGATGATGAAGAAGGTAAGTTTAATGGAGGTAAGTTTGAAAATGATGAAACATATTCACCCCATGCCCCTTTTCCTCAAAGAGTGCAACCAACTCAAAAATTAAACTCAAATTCTAAAAATTTTGAACTTTTTAAACAAGTCAAAATTAACATTCCTTTGTTAGATGCAATCAAACAAGTCCCACCTTATGCAAAATTTTTGAAAGATTTGTGCACAATTAAAAGGAAACATCATGTGAAGAAAAAAGTATTTTTAACTGAAAGTGCGAGTTCAATTATACAACAATTTGCTCCACCTAAGTACAAAGATCCAGGTTGTCCAACAATTTCATGCATCATAGGAGACACTATAATTGAACGTGCTTTACTTGATCTTGGTGCTAGCGTAAATCTTTTACCTTTTTCCGTCTATGAACAACTAGGTTTGGGAGAACTTAAAGAAACTCCAATTGTACTCCAACTAGTTGATCGATCAATTTAAGTTCCAAAAGGAATAGTAGAATATGTGTTGGTACAAATTGACAAGTTTTATTTTCCTGTTGATTTTATTGTTTTGGATACTCAGCCGGTTATAGATACAAAAACACAAATTCCTGTCATTTTAGGTCGTCCATTTCTTGCAACTTCAAATGCATTGATTAACTGTAGAAATGGTATTTTGAAGTTATCTTTTGGAAATATGACTTTGGAATTAAATGTGTTTAATGTTTGCAAACAACCTGCTGATGATACCGAACTACATGAAGTGGATTTAATTGAAGAAATTGTTCATGAAAATTTCAATATCAATAATTCTTTTGAATTTACTAAATCATGTTTTGAAAGTGAAAGAATTTGTGATAAGAAATGTTTTGATGTCTCCACTGAATTTTTGCAAGAACTAGAAAACAATTTTCGGAAACCAAAAATTGAGGAGTTGTTATCATCAGAAACGCAACCTATTCCTTCAAGCATAAAAGCTCCAAAAATCGATCTGAAACCTTTACCATCTGATTTGAAATACTCTTTTCTTGGTGAGAATGATACTTTTCCTGTAATAATTTCTTCCAAACTTGATGCATCTCAGGAAAGTAAGTTGATCGAGATTTTGAAAATGCATAAAAATGCCTTACGGTGGACCATTGCTGACATAAAAGGTATTAGTCATCTAATTTGTACACATAATATTTATTTAGAGGAAAATGCAAAACCATCTAGAGAAATGCAGTGAAGACTAAATCCTAATGTGATAGAAATAGTGAGAGATGATATTATTAAACTCTTAGATAATGAAATCATTTATCCTATTTCTGACAGTAAATGGGTAAGTCCTATTCATGTTGTGCGTAAGAAGTCAGGAGTTACAGTGGTTAAAAATGAAAATAATGAATTGATTCCAACTAGAACCATTACTGGTTGGCGTGTGTGCATTGACTATAGAAAACTTAACTCGGTTACTCAAAAAGATCATTTTCCATTGCCTTTTATGGATCAAATTTTAGAAAGAGTTGCAGGTCATAAGTTCTATTGTTTCTTAGATGGATATTCTGGGTATAATCAAATTGAAATGACACTTGGAGATCAAGAGAAAACAACATTTACATATCCTTTTGGTACATTTGCATATAGAAGGATGCCTTTTGGATTATGTAATGTACCAGCTACATTCCAACGATGCATGCTTTGCATTTTCAGTGACATGGTTGAATGTTTTCTTGAAGTCTTTATGGATGATTTTTTAGTTTTTGGTCAGTCATTTGAAGATTGTTTGTTGAACTTAGAAAAAGTGTTAATAAGATGTGAAGAAAAGAACCTTGTGCTTAATTGGGAAAAATGTCATTTCATGGTAACAACTGGTATTGTTTTTGGACACATTATTTCAGTAAAAGGTATTGAGGTAGACAAATCCAAAGTTGAGTTAATTGCTAATCTACCAGCACCCAAATCTGTGAAGGAGGTAAGATCATTTTTAGGGTGTGCAGGTTTTTACAGAAGGTTTATCAAAGATTTTAGCATAATTTCTAAACCATTGTGTAATCTTCTTACAAAAGATGTTAGTTTTGAATGGACTGAAAATTGTAAAAATGCATTTGTCAAACTTAAAAACATGCTTACATCTGCCCCAATAATCCAACCTCCTGATTGGACTTTACCTTTTGAAATAATGTGTGGTGCTAGTGATTATGCCGTTTGAGCTGTTTTAGGGCAAAGAAAAGAAAAGAAACCATATGTGATATACTATGCAAGTAAAACTTTGAATGGTGCTCAAATCAATTATTCAACTACTGAAAAAGAATTACTTGCTGTAGTATTTGCATTAGAAAATTTTCGATCCTATCTTGTTGGTTCACCAATTGTTGTTTTCAGTGATCATGCAGCTTTGAAATATCTTTTGTCAAAAAAAGATTCCAAACAAAGATTAATTAGGTGGATTCTCTTACTCCAAGAGTTTAATATTACCATTCGTGATAAGAAAGGAGTAGAGAATGTGGTATTTGTACATTTATCAAGACTTATTTGTGATGACTCATTTCAAACTCCACCTATCAATGATACTTTTCCTGATGAACAACTATTCAATGTTACTGTAGTACCTTGGTTTGCAGATATTGTTAATTTTCTTGTGACAGGAATGATGTCATCAAATTGGAATTCACAAGATAAAAAGAAAATTTTGAATAGGTAAAAAAGTTTTACTGGGATGATCCCTACCTTTTCAAATATTGTCCAGATCAAATCTTTCGTAGATGTGTACCCGACAATGAGGTATGTAGCATTATTAAATTTTGTCATTCAGAAGCATGTGGTGGTCACTTTTCAGTAAAGAAAACTAGTGCAAAGATCTTACAATGTGGATTTTATTGGCCAAATCTTTTCAAAGATACTTACACTTTTTGCAAAAGTTGTGAAAATTGTCAAAAGTTAGGATCAATTTCAAAACGAAACATGATGCCTTTGAATCCTATTTTGGTGATTGAAATCTTTGACTGTTGGGGTATTGATTTTATGGGGCCATTTCCAGTATCATTTGGTTTTATTTACATTTTAGTCTCAATAGATTATGTTTCAAAACGGATCAAGGCAATTCCTTTTCGAAACAATGATCATAAAACTGTGATAAACTTTCTAAAGGAAAATATTTTGAGTCGATTTGGAATTCCTCGAGTCATTATTAGTGATGGAGGAACACATTTTTGCAACAAAGTTTTTGCATCTCTAATGAAAAAATATGAAATCACACATAAAGTTGCAACACCTTATCACCCACAGACAAATGGACAGGTTGAACTTGCAAATAAGGAGATAAAACAAATTTTAGAAAAAATTGTTAACCCTAATCGTAACGATTGGTCTTTTAGACTTATCGATACACTTTGGGCATACAGAATTGCTTTTAAAATGTCATTGGGAATGTCTCCTTATAGAATAGTTTATGGAAAACCTTGCCATTTACCAGTGGAACTTGAACATAAAGCTTATTGGGCAATTAAAATGTTTAACTTCAACCTTGATGATGCTTCGAAATTGCGAAAATTACAAATCAATGAGCTTGAAGAATTGAATAATGATGCATATGAGAATTCAAAAATTCATAAAGCAAGAATCAAAGAATTTCATGATAGTAAAATTACAAGAAAAACATTTGAAATTGGTCAAAAGGTTTTGCTTTATAATTCTCGATAGCATTTATTTCCTGGAAAATTAAGGTCAAGGTGGAGTGGTCCTTTTATTGTGATAAATATATATCCTTATTGAGCTGTTGACATTGAGAATCCTAGAAATGGTAATGTATTCAAAGTAAATGGATAAAGACTTAAACTATTTCTAGATAATCAATTCCTTCCAGAGGAAGTTCTTTTTCTTTATAATCATTGTTATAATTAGTGTACATATTTGTTTCTTATAAATGTGTGTGTTTTGTATGGTTTAATTATTTGTTTTCCCGGTTAAATGGCGGATAACAGTACTCTGTGACTATTAGTTCGGACTCATCAGTTTCCCACAAACACTGATATTTGTACATAACTTTGTTTTCTCATTCTCTTTCATTTAAATTTTTTTAAAAAAATGGATAAAAAATTCCCCCTACTCTCAAAAACAGATTTTATTTTCTTCCTAAAACTGAAATTTTAGAAATATATAAAGCCATGCTTGAAAGGTTACGATTGTTTATGATCAAAGGTATTCCAGAAGATATACGTTGGATAATTGAAGCAAAGGTAAGATTAGCAGGTGAATTTTCATTTCTCCTACTAAATGCATGCCTGGTGTTGGTAAAAGTTCATATTAAAAAAAACGAAGGGCCAAAAGAATGCAAGTGTGTCACAAATGTGCTAGATGGACTTGTGACACACGATGTCGTTCTTTAGGTATGGCTTCTAGAAATCGAGATGATAAACTTCACTTCATAAAGGATGGCCTGAGTAAGGAGTCTTTAGATAACATTCTATGGGCTCGTGATACGCATCCTTGTGGATTTGTGCATCATGAAATTCTCCGATTATGGATCCAATTTTGAGAAGAACGTGAACTTAGTCTTGGGAATCTGACGTTAAAAGACCCCGTTTGCCAATTTATAAGAAAATTGGATGGGAAGCATATCCCGACCCATAGAGGACGTTTAAGCCGTTTCTGGACGTAAAACCAGAGGAAGATGTGAGCCACAATCACAACTACTTTACTGTTCATTCACACGTTAGCATTTAATTGTTTGTCTTCACTTTCTTGTCTTTATTTCAAAGTTTTTCAAAAAAAAAAAAAGAAAAAAGATAGTTGTTTTATTGAGGAAGCCAATAATCTTGGTAAAGTTCTTGCTAAAAAACAGATTCACTTAGTATACGGGGGTGGTTGTCAGGGGTTAATGGGGCGTATTGCTGGTTCTGCGTATTTGGGAGGAGTCAAAGTCTTAGGAGTTATCCCAAAATCTTTAAGTCGACATATCATTGGCGAAACCATTGAAGATGAGTTAAGAGTATTAAACATGCAATATAGAAGGGTAAATATGATGAATAATGCTGATGCCTTTATCACCCTACCTGGTGGTTTTGGTACACTGGAAGAGTTATTCCAAATGGTCTCCTGGGCATAACTCAACATTCACCAGAAGCCTATAGGCATTCTTAATGTTAATGGTTTCTTTGATGGTTTGTTATCTTTCTTAGATTATGCTGTCGAGAAAGGTTTTATTTCACGATCGGCCTGATTTAATCATAATTTGTGCGCCAACTCCAAGCGAATTAATCGACAAACTCCAAGCATACATTCACAAGCCAGATCCAACAGTTGCTCATATTGTTTGGCCTGAAGATTCAAGTCAAAAACGCAAATTGGATTTATCTCTGACGTTGTGAAATTTACCCGTCATGGTTACAAATGCTATTATGTTTATTTCAGCTTCAATAAGCCATACATCAGATGATATCTTCTAAACTTTACTTTCCTAATTATTTTCGATATTGAGGACAATGTTTCAAATAAATTGGGGGGGAAGGGATAATTGATATTTTCTTTTAAATGGTAAATGTGTGTTTTCTATTTATAATGTGTGATTTTATTTTGGGATTTAAAAAAAAATTGATGGCAGAGTAAAGAATGTCATTTTGATGTTCTTGAGACGCATCTCTATTATGATGTTGTTGTGTTCTTTTCTTTTCAAAAAAACGTGGCATGTTGTATTTGGTTTAAAAAAATTTGTGAATTATCAAGCATGAAAATAGCTTTATTTTTGAATTCAATGATGCTATCTTGTAGGTCCCAAGGGGTGTGAGTAAGGTTTAGAAGGGGGGGTTGAATAAACCTTACCAACTATTCGATTTTAGTCCTTTTCAAATATTACAAAGTTAATTACACAGCTATGTCCTTGAGGAACAACTAAGTTAGTTAATCAGCAGAGTTAGCCACTCAACAGACTCGATAGAGCTGTTGATAGAATAACTCAGCTGTTTAGTCTAAACTTTAACTTGGTTGTGATGAGTTTTTCAGCGGAAGACTTAACACCCTTGAATTTGATTTAGCTTTGTTTTAACACTTGATTTTAGTACTTAGTTATTTATCATTTGGATGGCAAATTATCAGCGGATATGAGATAAATATGCATAAATGTAAATATGTTGAAATGTAAATGACACAAGTAAATTTTATAGAGGTTCGAAGATGGGGTAATTATTCTAATCCTCTCTTCTCCAACTCCTGGAGGAATCCACTAAGTAATGATCAGTTCACAAAGTGGTTATCAGTCTAGAGACAAGTCTTGATCACACAGCTGACTTGCTCCTTGGACTCAGTCTGGAGATGCCTTAGTCACACAATTGGCTTCTCGTCCGACTCAGCTTTTTCACAGGGCAGCTGTCTTGCTACTTCAGCTCACATTCTCAAGCTTCTTGGATTTGATCACGAAGCCCTCCAATAACTTGAGATTGGTTCGACCTTGAACCTTCCTACAATCCTCCTTGGAATGTAGACCCCTTTGATTCTTCAGA
This sequence comes from Rehmannia glutinosa, assembly GCA_016081115.2. Lineage (NCBI taxonomy): Eukaryota > Viridiplantae > Streptophyta > Magnoliopsida > Lamiales > Orobanchaceae > Rehmannia > Rehmannia glutinosa. Next base: position 57,015,106 of record CM071937.1, on the reverse strand, counting down.
AAATTTCCTCTTCAACAGTTTGAAGTTATCTTTCCTTCACAGGTGTGTGTTGGATTGATGTCCTTCGAGATTTAGACTTGAGGATTTTTGCTTGAATATTTTGAGAATATTTTGTAGGTTAGAGTTTGAATAATGCTTGCACGTTCGTGGTTCAGGTACCCCTTTCTCAAAGAAATTCCTCAGCCTTTTATAGTGAACTTTCAAAAATCTGCCCGTTGAAGAGATAAGCTGATTTTCAAAAATTACTTGTGTTCATTGGATTGTCTTTTCTTGGTCTTCATTCTTGAGATGTAGACCTTTCCTCGTATTAAATGAATGTTCAGCTTTTCAGGTTCTGACACGAGGTGTAATGATTCCCATTGGTTCATTCTTTTTGCACGCTTTTGGGACCGAGGACTTTAAGACATGGCAGCATGGGTGTATTACTTATTTAGGTAATGTTCTTGACTTCTGTGCAACGGATTCTTTTCAGTTAACTCCTCTTTGCAGTTGCCTTTTTCCCCAGGTGACTTGACTCTGCTCCAATCATTTGAAGACTCATCTGTCACTTTCAACTTGTGACTTGTCTCCTCAAGTTGACTTAACTGACTCTCCACACAGCTGTCCCTCAGCTGTTATATCTTCAGTCGAGTCATTGATCTTGTATCTTGGCCATACTCAGTTGTTCCACACGGAGTCTTCACTTCATTTCTTTAGTTGACTTCTTGTATTTCCAGGCATAGCTGACTTGACTCAGCTCGATCAGCCCTATCTATTACAATGAGAATTACAAGGGAAATGGGGTGCCAACATTCTAATCTAAGTTTTACATGGAATTCATCAAAATCTACAAAAATAATTTCCCAACATATCTTGATTAAATAAAAACAAAAACAAAAAAAAGGAGAAGAAATTGTTTTATGCACATTCTATGCTTTGTGGAGAGATTGGTTGTGATACATATAACTGAAAATTTGATCATGATAAACTGTTTTATTTTTATTATTCACACATCTTTTGTGAATGAGTGGTGAGTTTGAGAAAATAAGCATTCTGAACTTTAATTGGTCATTTAAAATGGTTATGTTGTGATCTGAAATACTTAAATATGTCTACCTACCATGTGGAGAAACGATTTGGTTAATATCTACATTTTCAATTTCCATTACAATACTCCATTACAAAGTTTGTGATGAGTATTTCTCATTGTTATATTATCATGTGAAGTCATGTTGTACAAATGAAGAAAAAAAAAGTGAAAAATGAAAAAAAAAGAGAAAAAAAATGGATAGAAAAAAAACAGAAAAAAAAAAAAAAAAGAGGAAATAAAAAAGAAAAGAAGAAAAAAATTCATATTATTACTTAGTTTGCCATTCTAAACCAATGAAATTTTGAAACATATTTTGGGTATAAAAATTTAGGTATTTCAAATTTTATAACTACCTATCTCATGCTCAATTTTGGTTTGAATGCTTGTCCTAAATTTTATTGACCATTTTCTTGATAGTTTTAACTGTTTTCTAACTCCATGAGTGAACACCTTACCAGCTTAAATGATAAACACTAACCCATGAAGATATGGAGTTGAGGCTTTTTCATGATTAAATTTGATGTTTATGTATCTTGGTTTGCGGAATGCAACAGTGGTTTTGTGCATATATACAATATTTCTTCTCTATAAAAAAATATATATAAAAAATTATATTTATTCTCGATAGCATCTATGATGATTGACAATAAACTTTTTGATTGTTAGACATTTTCACAAGTTTTTGTTAAAAAGATAATATCATGCATGTTCATAAAAATTTCTTTTGTATTTGTGCGCTTTAATTACTAGGGACTAATAATAAGCTGATTGGGGGTGTGATAAACGTTAAAAAAATATACAATTACTTTCGGTTTGTAATAATATTCTACCGTATTAATTTTAATAATAATATACATTTATAGTTTTATTATGTGTTATAAATAAAATAACAAATCAATACAAAATTGTAGTAGGAAACATTTTTAATGCAGGTCCGGATCAACGCGCATAACTTTCAATTTCGGTATGATTTAGGGATGATTCTTGAAGATATGGATTCACAATCCATTCTTTTACAAATATTCAAATATATTAAAGCCTAAATCAAAGTTTGGGATGATATTTTCTTGGATCAAAAGTTCATCACAATTTCATGTTTCAAGAGACTCATTTTCTGTCAAGACTTGACCAAGGTATGCATTTTGGCATAACTCGAAGATCACATGTGCTATGGTGCTGAAATTGTTATCGTGTATTCCCAACTCATTTAGCTACAACTTTCATTAAGACTCCAAAGTCAAATTCTATCGGCAATGATTTTTAAAAATACAACAAGCAGTTGCAGTCATAATCCCGCAGGCCAACCACTCCACACTTATTACACCATATCTTGGCCTATAGTGCTTGAAATTCATTCAAACCAGCTGGAGAATGCAGCCAAGTCATGTGAGAATGGATTTGTTAAAGCAAATCATGATGATTCAGCAAAAATCCTTTCCAAAAAGACCAGCCAAATGAAGTAATGGAGTTGGTTTCAAATTTTCAGCATTTTCTCAATTGTCTTGAAATTAAAGAATAAAATAATTCCAATAGGAATTATTGTGTTGCCTATAAATAGAGGTCATTTGCACTTGCCAAAGACACAAGTTTTTATAGAAATTTAGAGTTTCAAAGAAAGTTTCATTCTTGTTTTTCTATATTATAGTAGATTTTCTAGTATTTCATAAAAATGCTTTCCTTAGTTTTCATACAATATCTTGTTTTCTCTACTTTCTTTATGTCTTTCTAAATTTATTTTGTTGAGGAATAGAGTGAAACTCTTGGAGGAAAAGGAATGATTGTAGCTTTACACTAAATTTTATTGTTTTGATCATCAATTTATTTTTTAGATTATACCCTTCTTGTTTTATGGTATTCTTGATTTATGCATTCTATATTGGCACAATAAATATTTGGTTCCATTTAGTTAAATGTCTTGTTTTACTTCAACCGACTACTAACTTGGATGCCTTGATTTGTTGTAGACAAGAGAATGCATGAATACTTGAGTCCATAAACAAGTATTGGCGTTATAAGATGAATTATAATTGGTAATAAAACATGTTCACCTTATTACATGATTTATATTTAGAATATCTTTCTATTGGAACCTTCGTTGTGTATGGATTTCAATAGTAGTAATTGAAGAGGTAAGAAAATATAGTCATTTTTTATCCAAAATCAAGAGTAGATCTCTATCCTTAATAATTTTATTAATCAAATTTTATCGTAAATAAAAAAATATATTTCTTACTAGTTTAAAAAATATCTATTTATTTCTCGAAGAAAAATATTCTCTATAAACTTACATAATCTTCCCTGTGGATCGACCTCGGACTCACGAGGAAATTATTACTTGAGACAACCTGCACTTGGGTTTGCAACCTTAAAGTTGTAGCACGTGCAAAAGGAATAAACCAATGGGAAGCACTGCACCTTGTGTCAAATCCTGAAAAGCTGCACATTCATTTAATACGAGGAAAGGTCTACATCTCAAGATTGATGACCAAGAAAAGACAAGGCAATGAACACAAGTGACTTTTGAAAATCAGCCTATCTCTTCAACGGGCAGATTTTTGAAAGTTCACTATAAAAGGCTGAGGAAATTCATTGAGAAAATGTTACCTGAACCACGAACAAGCAAGCATTATTCAAGCTATTAACCTGCAAATATTCTCAAAGATATTCTAGCAAATCCTCAAGCCTGAAACTCGAAAGAAATCGATCCAACACAAGCTTTGAAGGAAAGACAACTTCAAACTTGTTGAAGAGGAAACTTTTGAAGAATCAAAAGAGGTCTACTTTCCAAGGATGATTGTAGGAAGGTTCAAGGTCGAACCAGTATCAAGTTATTGGAGGGCTTCGTGATCAAATCCAAGATCTTGAGAAAGTGAGCGGAAGTAGCAAGGCAACTGCCCTGTGAAGAAGCTGAGTCGGAAGATAAGCCAGCTGTGTGATCAAGGCTGTCTCTAGACTGTTGACCACTTTTGTAAACAGATCTTTTGCATAGTGGTTTCCTCTAGGAGTTGGAGAAGAGAGGATTAGAAGAATTACCCCATCTTCGAACCTCTATAAAAATTAACTGTGTCATTTATTTTTCAGTACATTTATATTTCTGCATATTTACTCTATATCTACTGATAAACTTATTTTCTATACTGATAAATAACCAAGATATAATATCAAGTGTTAAAACAAGTTTAAAACTAATCAAATGGTGTTAAGTCTTCCGCTTATAAAACCAACACAGCCAAGTTAAGGTTTAGGTTAAACAACTGAGTTATTCTATCAACAGCTCTATCAAGTCTGCTGAGTGGCTAACTCTGCTGAATAACAAACTTAGTTGTCCCTCAAGGACTTAGCTGTTTGTGTTAACTCTGTTATATTTTAAAAGGACTAAAATCAAAAAGTTGTTAAGGTTTATTCAACCCCCCCTTCTAAACCTTACTCACACCCTTGGGACCTACAAGTGGTATCAGAGTGGTTGGTTCATTGAGCCTTCTGCACTGGTTACTGAACTAGATCTCTAATCTTTCAAAGAAACTTTTAACACTTGCTCTTTCAAAATCTTTCATTCTTAGCAAAGTTATTATCATGGAAGCAAATTTGACACGCATTCCTATGTTTACTGTTGAGGAATTTGATGGCTGGAAAATTCATATGCAGGCCCATCTATCTTCTCTACACGATTAAATGTGGCTTGTGATAGAGGATGGGCCACTGCAAATATTGAAAGTGAACACAGCTGTAAGGAGAGCAGTTGCAGCTGAAGGGGAAGAAGCTGCTGTTGAGGAAAGACCAACCCAGGTTGAAAAACCAAGGACTGAGTGGACAAACGATGATAGAAAGAGATACAACTTGGACAATGTGGTCAAGGACATACTCTACAAGACTTTGGACAACGCAATGTTCAATAAAGTCAAATCCTGCAAAACAGCAAGAGAAATATGGGATAAACTAACTTTAATTTGTGAAGGATCAGAGCAAATTAAAGAAAATAAATTATCTGTTGCTGTTCAAAAATTTGAAAATTTCAAAATGTTTGCAGGAGAATCTATGGATCAGCATGATGCAAGATTCACTGAGATCACAAATGAGCTTTCAGCTCTTGGGAAGGAATACACACAAAAGGAGATGTGTATGAAGATCTTAAGAGCCTCCCAGTTGAATGGGAAATGAAGACTATGGCTCTAAGATATTCAATGGACCTATCAAAAACATCCAATCATGAGTTATTCTCAGACCTCAAAGCCTATGAGTTTGAGCTGAGAAGAAAAAATCAAGAAGAGACAGTTGTACCTAAGACAGCTGCATTGATAGTCAAGGATGGGAAGAGAGATGAACCCAAGGAAGTCATAGACTAGGAGGAAATAGCCCTAATGGTTAAGAGATTCAACAAGTTCTTCAACAAGAACTATAAGAGAAATAAGGGTGAAACCTCCAGGAGACATTCAGCTCCTTCTAAGTCAAGGAAAGATAGGCCACCCAAGAGGGCTGAGCATCAAATGGTTGAATATCAGAGAGCTGATAACCCAAGGACAGAAAGAGCTGATCAAAGGGTTGAGAACCTGTGTTGGAATTGCAGACAACCAGGACATTTTGCTATTGACTGTTCCTATCCACCAGTCAATAAATATAGGAATGAAGAAGAAAGAAAGGTCTTCAGAGAAAGAAGACAGGAAAAGAAAAAAGGTATGTTAGGTGCAGAGACTGTTGAGACAGTCAAGTCTAAAGAAGCAGCAGACTCATAAAGTAGTGAAGCTGACTACTCAAGTGATTCTGAAGAAGAAGCCTTGATTTATCTTATGGCTAAAGAACAAGATCAACCAGACCAAGATGATGAAGTACACTCTAACTCATCTCATACAGATTCAGGTGATAGTGATTGTGATACACACACTTCATCACCTACTGATCTTTACGATTCATTAGGCAAAATGATGAAAGACTTCAAGCACATTAAATCCTCACACACACTTCTAAATGAGGAAAACAGCCAACTCAAAAGCCAAAACTCACAGCTGACTAAGGAGCTGAGTACTCTAAGTCACATAGCTGATGAGAACACCGAGCTGAAGGCTGAGAATGCAAAACTATTAGCAGAGGTAGCTGCTATAGAAAATAGAGAAAATGATCTTAAAAATGTGATTGACTCATTTACAAAGGCATCCAAATCATTGGATGATCTAATCATGAGTCAAAAAGAATGTGGAGATAAGACAGGCAAATGATTCAACTCCCTTGTGCACAGTCAAACTCTTAGAGTGATTTTGGAAAAGGGATCTTCAAGCAATGAAGCATCTCAGAAATCCAAAACACCAAATGTTGCACCCACATTCATCCCAAAGCACAATCACAAACAAACTGGCATTGGATATAAAGGGAAAGGGAAACAGCCAGTTGAGTATGCTGAGAGGACAACTGAGAAGAAATCCAGCAAAGTTCCTCAGCAAACTCCAAATAGAAAGTACTCTGTGAAAAATAAACAGAGCTAGCAAAAACCCCAGAAGTTTCATCAGAGAAACACACATGTTGGGAATGGTAGAAACTACCCAAGCCAAGCTGATTGGAACAATGTGAAATATCAGCAAAAACCAATGGAATACAAGCCTAGCTGGCAAAGACCTAAACCTTAGCAAAGGTCATTTCAAAGGCAAAAAAGCTATTATCAGCACACATATGCACCCAGGCACTACACTCTGAAATATCACAACTACCCAAAGAAGACAATTGCTAATACACACACAGAGGCATACAGACAAAAGAGACAGATGTATGAACCTAAAACACCCAAGCAATTTGCTAATGTGCACTATGATTATGGCACAGATAGATGGCAAGTGCTTACAGTCAAGTCATTTGGCTATAGGTTGGTTGGATCATCTTACAACACTAACCCTTAAGGACCCAGGCAAGTATGGGTACCTAAAAACTAATTTCCTTGTTTGCAGGTTCAAGGAAGGAACAGCTGAGTGCCAAGGAACCTGGTACATGGATAGTGGTTGTTCCAGACACATGACAGGGAACAAGAAGAACCTGTCAAGATTCAAGGAGATTAGAGGTGCAAAAGTCATATTTGGAGAAAATGAAGCTCCAGGGGAAATCAAGGGCACAAAATCTATCAAGAAAAATGGATTGGAGATCACAGATGTTGCTTATGTTGAAGGCCTCAACTTCAACCTGTTAAGCATCAGCCAACTCTGTGACAAGGGCTACAATGTTGGATTCAATATGGGAATGTGACAGATCAAAGATGATCAATCAAATGAAATAGTGCTGCAAGGATCAAGAAAAAAGAATATGTATGTGGTAGATTGGTCTACTGCTACACCGAGCACTTGTCTGCTAGCAAAAACCTCAGCCGAATCAAGTTGGCTGTGGCACAAGAAACTGAGTCATCTGAATTTCAAGACAATCAACAAGCTTGCAAGGAGTCATCTGGTGGAAGGATTGCCAGACTCAGTGTACAAGAAGGAAAGTGTATGTGATGCATGCCAGATGGGAAAGCAAATCAAATCTTCATTCAAGGATAAGCCCAGTCCTTCTTCAACAAGGATATTGCATCTGTTGCATATGGATCTATTTGGTCCAGTTGAACCAGCCAGCATAAGTGGAATGAAATACACCCTGGCAGTGGTGGATGATTACTCAAGATATACATGGATAATCTTCATGTGCAAAAAGAAGAAAACTTTGCAGAAGTTACCTCAGCTGATGAAAAGAGTTCAAAATGAAAAGAGTCAAAACATTATAAAGATAAGGTCTGATAGAGGAACTAAGTTTGTCAATGGAAATAATAACTCAGTATTGTGTTGAAAATGGCATTGCTCATGAGTTATCAGCAGCAAGAACTCCACAACAGAATGGAGTAGCTGAAAGAAGGAACAAAACTCTCAAGGAAGCTGCAAGGACCATGTTAGCTGAAGCTGGATTGCCTAAGAGATTTTAGGGTGAAGACATCAACACTGCATGCTATACTCAAAATAGATGCATGATTAACAGGCAATTGACCAAGACTCTCTATGAGATTTGGATAGGGAGAAAGCCAAATGTTGGATATTTTAGGATATTTGGATGTAAATGCTTCATCCACAACAATAGCAAAGATAATCTTAAGGCTTTCGATGCTAAAGCTGATGAAGGTATATTTTTGGGATACTCGGCTGAGAGCAAAGCCTATAGAGTGTTGAACAAGAGGACTATGGTCACAGAAGAGTCTATCCATGTGGTATTTGATGAACCTAATGTGAGTGGAGAAGGCATTGAAGAGTTAGCTGATAAGCTGAATCAACCAACTATGCAGAAGAGTCCTTATGTTGAAGCTGAAGTACGAGCAATCAACCCAGATGAAGATGAGATAGTTGAATCTTAAAGACAGCTAGAAAGTCTACAGTTTGAATGATGATGAAAAAGCTGTTCAAGAAAACTTAGCTGCGAGACGGTTCAATCCAGCTAACTTGCTCCAACCTGATGTGAGATGGCTGAGAGACCATTCACCAAAGTTAGTCATTGGAGATGTTAGAGATGGTGTTAGAACCAGATCCAGAGCTCAGCAAGAAGCAATGTTCACTTATTTTATCTCCCAAATAGAGCCAAAAGACGTGTCTCAAGCATTGGATGACACACATTGGATTCAAGCCATGCAAGAAGAGATGAATCCGTTTGAATGGAACAAAGTATGGGAATTGGTGCAGAGACCAACCCATCAAAATGTTATTGGCACAAAATGGGTTTTCAGAAACAAGATGAATGAGGAAGGATCTTTGGTAAGAAACAAAGCAAGATTGGTAGCCAAAGGGTATTGCTAAGAAGAAGGAATAGATTTTGATGAAACATTTGCTCCCGTTGCAAGATTAGAAGCAATAAAGATGTTTCGTGCCTATGTTGCACACAAGAACTTCACTGTATATCAAATGGATGTGAAAAGTGCATTGCTAAATGGACTGTTAGAGGAAGAAGTATATGTTGAACAACCTCCAGGTTTTGAGCAGAAGACTATTGGAAATAAGATGTACAAGCTCAAGAAAGCACTATATGGATTGAAACAATCACCAAGAGCATGGTATGATACATTGTCTCAATTTCTGACTGGCAATGGATTCACCAATGGTAAGGTGGACAGAACACTCTTCAGAATTCAAAATGGAGAGAGTATACTGCTTGTTCAAATATATGTGGATGACATCATATTTGGATCCACAAATAAAGAGATGTGTGATAAGTTCTCAAATCTCATGCAAGGAAAATTTGAAATGAGCATGATGGGAGAGCTGACTTTCTTCCTAGGACTTCAAGTTAAGCAACTGAAGGATGGAACCTTCATAAGTCAAACAAAGTACACCAGAGATTTAATGAAGAAATTTGGTATGGAAGAGAAGTCTTCTGTGTAAATACCAATGAACACATCAGTCAAGATGGACATGGATACAGATGGAAAGGCTATAGATCAAACCAGATATAGAGCACTTATTAGATCATTGCTTTTCTTAACAGCCAGTAGACCAGACATCACCTTTGCAGTAGGTGTATGTGCAAGATTTCAATCTGCACCAAAAGAGAGCCACATGACTGCAGCTAAGAGAATCCTAAGGTATTTGAAGGGATGCCAGGAAGTTGGTTTATGGTATCCAAAGGAAGGTGGATTCAAGCTCAATGGTTATTCAGACTCTGACTATGCTGGATGTAGAGTTGACAGGAAGAGCACTTCAGGTACATGTCAAATGCTTGGAAATAGATTGGTTTCCTGGTTTAGCAAGAAGCAAAACTCAATAGCGACATCCACAACTGAAGCAGAGTACATAGCTGCGGGCAACTGTTGTGCCCAAGTCTTATGGATGACAGCAACTAAGAGATTATGAGATTGAACAGAAAGAGATTCCAATTATGTGTGATAACACTAGTGCTATTGCAATCACTCAGAATCCTGTGTTGCATTCAAGAACAAAGCACATTGATGTCAGATATCATTTTATAAGAGATCATGTTGAAAAGAAAGACATGACTTTGGAATATATCTCAAATGATAAGCAGTTAGCTGATATATTCACTAAGCTCTATGTGAATCAAGATTTGAAGAGCTTAAGCATGAGCTAGGGTTAATTGAGATGATTTGACACTCAGAAGACTCAATCAGAAGAGATGGAAGATGAGAAGAATGAAAATTGAACAAGTTTCATGAAACAACCATGTAAAACAACTATATCGGAAAGTCAGCTGTATCGAGTTAGCTGACAGCTGACTCACTTAATGAAAGGAGAGAAGCAGAGTTAAGTCATTTTTGATATAAGTCGAGTCATTTATGAGCTAATTAAAAAAAATGCAGTCGTATTTAATGAGCGGTAATGTTTTTAAGGATGACGTCAGCATAATAATAACGGGTACAGTCAAAAGCTGCACAGTAAGCATATGATTGGATATAAATGTTGCCGCATAAAATGCGAGATTAAATGCAGTTTGACGTGCTAAATCTGAGCCATTGATCTTGATCAAAATTTCAAAAACCAAATACATGTCCTTTCATAAACCGTATATATATTTTTCCAGCCTTCTCTCTCTCTCACTCGGAAACTGGTCATCTTCAAGCAAAAAGAAAGCAAGCTATTTTCTCTCTCGAAAACCCTAAGTGTTCTCAAGCAAGTTTGTCAAGTTTTAATCGGTGAAAATCTCTAAAAATGGCACCTAAGTTTGATTTCGTCAACCTATCGAAGCAAATCCACTTAGGATCATCAGTGGATTTCGAAAGCATGGTGAAGCAGGGTTCGGATGAAACCCTAGTGAAGAAAATTGCAGAGATGTTGGAAAAGTCAGGTCTTAAGGCTTTTCTGACTTTGGAATACTCACATACATATCTCGAGGAGGTAGCGCAGCTCTATGTTAATGCATAAGTGCAGGACGAAGGAATCAAGTCTTCTGTCCACCTCAAGGATATTTTGATAAATGATAAGGACCTTGCGGAGCACTGTTTATTGCCCATCGATGGCATGAAGGAGATAAATGAAGCCGATGTTCATTTGGCTGTTGCATGGAAAGAGGTAGCCAAACCAGAATGTGCTGCTAAGGTGATCTACACAGCTGATAAGAAGCTGCTGAAGGACGACTATCATAAGTTGATGGATGTCGTCTCAAAGTGTGTAGACATGAAGTTTGGAAGCTTTAATCAGCTGTCCAAAACAAAGCTGATCATCATGGCTGCGATCATGCAGGGCAAGAAAGTAAACTGGGCTGAGTTCGTGTACAACAGACTCTGCTAGAATGTTGTAAATAAATCGTTCAAGGAAGACGGATCCTTTGGAGGATCTCTTGGTAATGGCCTGGTGATTGGCCACTTGATGGAATTGTAGGGCATTCCCCTTCGACATGGAAAATCCTTCCATGTCAATAAGAAAATCTTCAGGGCTAACCTCTTTGGAGCCTAGAAGAGAGCCCATGCGAAGAGAGCGGACACCAGTGAGGGGAAATTAGTTGAACCCGAGTACACAGCTGCTACCCCTCCTCCAAAGAAGAAAGCTGCCCATGCAGCTGCAAAGAAGAAGGCTGCCCCTGCAGCTAAGAAAAAGGATGCACCTGCCCCTGCAGCCGAGTCACCTAGCCATGCATCCGTATCTCCTGCCCCTGCAGCCGAGCCTGAGAAGGAAACCCAAATCCCTTCTCCATCCATAAGGAAGAAGAGGACTGCCAAGACAAGAAAAGCAGCTGCCTCTAAGGAAATTTAGAAAGCTTTCACGTTTGAGGAACCTGAGGATAATGAACCAGAGGTTCCTCTGCTACCCAAGAGAAGAAGAGTGGTTAGGCGGTCTGAATTAGAGAAAACAGCTGAGTCTGCCACTCAACTGGAGAAAACATCCAAGACTGCTGAAACTCAGGAAGTGCAGTCTCCTGAGGTGATTAATGATCCTGCCAAGACTGCTGAAGGTAATCAGCAGAGTCACGATGAAGACTCAGCTAGGCGTCAGACAGCTGAGGATAGTGAAGCAGCTGAGACAACTGAACATCCTGTTGAAAAATTTGTCTCTCCACTGCATCGATCTTCTTGAAGGAGAAGAGCAGCAGAGTATCTTGCCTTCAATCCCAGAAAAGGAAGGACAAGAAGAAGATGATGACGATGATGTTATCATGTACTCTCCATTATACCCAGATATTCAGCGCCATCTTAGAGAATGGAGAGCATGGAAGCTTGATCACTCAAGGGTGCAGTTCACTCACCCTGAGTATATTGAAGAAGAGGAAGAATTGCTCCGTCTTTTGAGCATTACTACTGTCCAAAAGGCCCTCGACGAAGACAACTGTCTAGATCTCCTCCGCATCATGAAGGCGGATGAGAAACACAAAGCTGAAGAGCAAGCCCGTGCATTGGAAAAGGCCAAGATGTGTTACTTACTGGTGATCACGATCACACACTTCTCGATGTGTTATCTGAGAGTGATGAGGATCCCACTGCTGCAGCAGAGAAGTCAGACATGCAGCAGGCTCTAAAGGAATCCAAGCAGTTCCATGAGCAACAACTACTTCAAGGACCAGGAGAATCGTCTCAATCTCTCCTGCAGATCGAACCGTTGGGAGTAGTGCAGCAAATTGCCATAGACATCGCTGCAGCTACATCCTCGGTAATCTCGGAGGATGGGTCCAATGGACTTGGCAATGAAATTGGGATCTTGGGCACCCAAGTTGAGCCAACCCCTACTGAAGGTGTTTTACCACCTGCCCCGGTGGCTGAGCACTCAATGGAAGAAGCGGCGAGTCTGGAGAAAAGTGACCCCATCATCAGTCACTTAGCTGGTGTGCCAGCTAAGGGGGAAACTTACTCCACTGCAGTAGGGTCGGAGGATGTTGCAGATGACTCTATACTGAAGAAAGGTGGCAAAGCTGAAACTGCGAAAGAATTACAGTAGAGTGACATTGACGAAGCTCGGATAATTGAGTCTGTCCCAGCTGAAATGTCAGCTGCTTTGAAGACTGATGACACTGTTGTTGCAGTCGAGACATAGGATGGAAATGCCCTGGGAGTTAACACTCGGGGCAATGAAAGTGCAATCCAAGGGGTTTAGACTCCTATGGATGCCAATGCTGAAGACCCTAAGACAGCTGCGACTGTCGAAGGGAATGTTGAAGGCCTTGCTGTAGTTGAGACTGCTGGAGGTATTGAAGGCCCAAGGGAAGTTGAGACCTCACTGGGTAAAGCTCAAGAGATTCAGAACATTCCACCTGTTCAAAGCGCTTAGTCTGAGAAGGAGATAAGCGCACTTCATGACTCCCAGGAATATCCAGACATATCATTTTTGGGATCTGAAGATGAAGCTGAGTCCACACCCATTGCACATCAAAAGGACCCAGCTGAGGATGTTCTCAAGAATATGAGTCAGTCGAGTTACAAAGCTGCTCATCAAACGTTCAATTTCGATGATGAACCAAGCCCCCAGGTTTCACCATCATCCAATGACGCTGATGTTGCAGCAGAAGATCTGGTAATTCATTTAGAAAAATCCACTGATGCCGAAGAAACTGTTAAGACAGCTGAGGCTCAGTCAGATGGGTAACATATTCCAATCGCTCCAGCTGAAACTAAGTCATCTGCGCAGGCTCCCATAGTTGCAGCAGTAACGACTCCACCAGAACATCACAGGCACAAACCGTACAATCAATCCCATATGTGCGAGATGATGTTTTTGAAAAAGTATTTCCCTTTTCTATCGAATTGCCTGAGCTAGAAAAAGAGACCGCTAGAGAGACACGACAATACACTGTACGAGATGATCCCGTAATCCCTACCGACTCTATTGTGCCAGCAGATTTTGACGTCGATGCAGAATGGCCTGCAGCTGAATCAAGTAGGACAGCTGAGATTCGTGAAGTCTTCAAGAAGATCTGTGAAGAGATTGAGAAGATCAAACGGCCCCAAGCCTCACTAGACTTACGATTGGACAATAGAGATGCCACCCAAATAGCAGTTTTAAGAGGGTTAGTGGTAAGGATCAGGGAATGGTCTCAACAGCAGAGTGTCATGCGTCTCGAGTAAGTTCGTTACTTCAAGGCACTATACAATAGAATGCTTGTTTGGAGCACTGACAATGCTGATTTGAAGCAGAGGATGCAGGCGTGTATTGAGAGGTTGCACGCCTCTCACAAAACAAAAATGGAGCTAATGCGTGAATTCCAAAGAAAATAAGTTCTGCATCTTGACGAGACCATGAATGCAAAATTTAACCTTCTCATGGCTGAAATGGAACTAGTGGCAGCCGAGTCCGAAGCCACTCGTTCAGAATTTCGGACAGCTTATACCGCAACAGACTCCAAGCAGAACTCGGCTCTCAACAAACTCGACTTCATTCTCGCAGGCATGTTCCCTGGGGTCCTCTTTCCTTTGATGATGCCAAAAAGGGGGGAAGAGGAGTCCCTAAAGAGTTTAAAAGAAGAAAAGTTGAAAGAGTCTGAAGCCAAGATGACGGGAGCTGAGAAGAAGAAGGGAAAAGCAGCTGATGGGGAACATTCGAAGGACTTGACATTAATGATTGCTGAAACCCCTCCGTAGGGTCATGTTACGACCTCAATTATCAGCAAACTTCCAGTGACTCTGCCAATCAAGCACTCTGATGTGCCAATGTCGGAGAAAAGGCGAATCGTAGAAGCAGGGATGGTAGAGTTCGACAAGAAGACAGATGCCCGCATAGAAGAAGTGTTGAAACAATATGGTGACATTCCGGCAGGGAAGGATCAAGATGCCATTCCTGACAATGGATCCGAGCCAAGATCAGTTAAAGAATTCAAGACGCTCGAATCCGAAGACTATTTCCAAAAGATGTCACTAGCCCAAGCCTGGGATCTGTACTGGGAGAAGGGTCTTAAATTGTGCGAAGAAGCTGATAAGCAGCAGATTACCAGCAGCCATTCAGCTGGTAAGCAGAAGACTCCCGTACAGTACACACCCAGAGAAGGAGAAAGAAGTGGTGGAGGAAGAGGTTATCGACCCCGTCCAAGACCCAAGAACATCGAATATGTGGATCCCGGAAAGAAAGGGAGACTCTACAGGGTTGGCTATGATGAAGTGGCAAATCTGGAGGTGACTAGGAAGAATGTTGAGGCCGTAAGAAGACAAGAAGAGGAAAATGAAAGATAAACTCAGCTATGGCTCGAGAGGAAGCATAGGTATGATGCCGCGAAGAGAGCCTATGAGAAGAAGAAGAAAGCTGAGGAAGAAGAAAGAAAGAGAAGAAGAGCTGATGACTTCGACATAGCTGAAGAGGAAAGAAGCAATCATCGAAGGCGATGAAGTGTTGTTGTGAACCCTTCATGTATTTTACTTATATAAATACATTTTTGTAAGTCATTTGTATACTTAGTGAAGTGTTCTGTAACTTTTTACTTTTTATTTATATCCTAGCATAGATGTCTGTATTCTGCTTTGATATAGAGTGCTTTGATACTAAATGTAAACAGCTGTGTAAAGGACAAGAATGCTATGATCAATAAAACGATCAATTCTACGCATACATTCTTCGTTACTACATTGTCTGTATGTATCTTTGTTGTTTATGTTATATTTAATGTTTTTAAGTTTTGGCATCATCAAAAAGGGGGAAACTATTGGGAAATTTATTTTATAGATTTTGATGAATGCCATGTAAAACTTAAACTAGAAAGTTGGCACCCCATTTTCCTTGTAATTTTCATTGTAATAGATAGGGCTGGAAAAGCTGAGTCAAGTCAGTTATGCTGTAAATAAAAGAAGTCAACTGAAGACTGAAGTGAAGACTCCGCTGTGGAACAGCTGAGTATGGCCAACATAGAAGATCAAGAACTCGACTGAAGGTGTATCAGCTGAGGAACAACTGTGTAAAGAGTCAATCAAAGTCAACTCAAGAAGCCAAGTCTCAAGTTGAAGCGACAGATGAGTCTTCCAAAGATTGGAGCAGACTCAAGTCACCTGGGAAAAAAAGGCAGCAGCCAAGAGGAGTTAACTGAAATGAATCCGTTGCACAGAAGTCAACAACATTACTTAAATAAGTAATACTTCCATGCTGCCAGGTCTTAAAGGGCTTATCCCAGAAGCGTGCAAAAAGGAATAAACCAATGGGAAACACTGCATCTCGTGTCAGATCCTAAAAAGTTGCACATTCATTTAATACGAGGAAATGTCTACATCTCAATATTGATGACCAAGAAAAGACAAGCCAACGAACACAAGTGACTTTTGAAAATCAGCCTATCTCTTCAATGGGCAGATTTTTGAAAGTTCACTATAAAAGGCTGAGGAAATTCATTGAGAAAAGGTTACCTGAACCACGAACAAGAAAGCATTATTCAAGCGATTAACCTGCAAATATTCTAGCAAATCCTCAAGCCTAAAACTCGAAGGAAATCGATCCAACACAAGCTGTGCAGGAAAGACAACTTCAAACTTGTTGAAGAGGAAACTTTTGAAGAATCAAAAGGGGTCTACTTTCCAAGGAGGATTGTAGGAAGGTTCAAGGTCGAACCAGTATCAAGTTATTGGAGGGCTTTGTGATCAAATCTAAGAGCTTGAGAAAGTGAGCAGAAGTAGCAAGGCAGCTGCCCGGTAAAGAAGTTGAGTCGGAAGAGAAGCCAGCTGTGGCATCAAGGCTGTCTCTAGACTGTTGACCACTTTGTAAACAGATCTTTTGCATAGTGGATTCCTCCAGGTGTTGGAGAAGAGAGGATTAGAAGAATTACCCCATCTTCGAACCTCTATAAAAATTTACTGTGTCATTTATTTTTCTGCATATTTATATTTCTGCATATTTACTCTATATCTGCTGATAAACTTATTTTCTATCCAACTGATAAATAACCAAGAGCTAAAATCAAGTGTTAAAACAAGTTTAAAACTAATCAAAGGGTGTTAAATCTTCCGCTGATAAAACCAACACAGCCAAGTTAAGGTTTAGGTTAAACAACTGAGTTATTCTATCAATAGCTCTATCGAGTCTGTTGAGTGGCTAACTCTGCTAAATAACAAACTTAGCTGTCCCTCAAGGACTTAGCTGTTTGTGTTAACTCTGTTATATTTTAAAAGGAGTAAAATCGAAAAGTTGGTGAGGTTTATTCAACCCCCCCTCCCTTCTAAACCTTACTCACACCCCTTGGGACCTACAAGAACCTACGCCATACTCATCAAACTAGAGCAATTCGTATAGATCACGACCAGGATATGATCGGGAACACACCCATGCCGAAGAGGTCAAGTTGGAGTGGACAATAGAAAAGGCTGTGCACTGCACGACCAGGTCGCGTTGGAGAACATGATCATGTTTGGCCATAACTTTGCGAACATGGCCATGCTACACCGTTTGTGTGATGAAAATTCAATTTTGGCAGTTTTGGAATGGTATTTTTATCAAAATGGATGGAAATCAGACAAAAAGAACCCTATGATATGCAAATATGCCCTTACAATCTATCATTTGGAATCTTGGATATCACATCTTAGATCATCTTTCACAAGGAGGAAGCCTTAAGACCCAAAGATTGAAGAACACTCAGAGAGGAAGATGAACACCACAACACCATCACCAACATCCATTTATGTAGTCTTCTCGTGTTTTTGAGGTACTTAACTCTGGTAATCATGTTTTTTCATTAGAGATTTTATGTTTTATTATTGTTTTTGTTATCAATACCATCATGAGCTAAATCACTAGTGTTTGAATGCGATGAACCCTAGAAGTAATTTGGGATTTTGGTTTGAATGTTTTAACATAGTTTCTTATATTTTCATGCAATTCACTTATGTTATACTTTTTTATTTAGATTGGTATATTCACAATATTGATTTAAAGTTTATTTTCTCATTTGGTATTCAAGAGATTCACGATGGGATAGAAGAAACATAAGTGAAAGGAGTTGCATGCAATCCTAGAGATATGACGACATAAATCTTCCGGATTAGGGTCAAGCATATTATGGGAATTCTTAAATTATTAATGCCATCTTAGGGGTTTTAATTAGAAAGAGATTTCAGTCAATCAACTTAAGGTTAGTAGTAATTCACCTTGAGAAAAGGTTCAACTTAATTAGGAATTCATGTGGTCCATGAAGTGGGGATTTGTATTAAAGGGATGGTTATAACTTAAGGATTTAAGGTTGAATTTATTTTGTTAAGCTCACAAAGACCTTCTAGGGGATTCACATTCGAACACGATTTCATCTATAATTTTTCTACTCGAATTTTGTGCAATTCTTTGTAATGTTAGTAGTTAAATCCATTGTTTACTTTATTTTTTATAAATCAACAAAAATTCTTGTTAGAATTTGTAGGTTAAATAATAAAAACACGTTAATACCAGTACTCGTACTTTTCATGGGATCAACCCACGATACTCGCCTAGCTAAATTATAAACAATATATGCACTTGTCTAGGCTTTTTAAAGTAGCTTTTGAGCCATCAACGGTCTACCACAATCATGCCTTTTCAAATTGAGAGTCTTTCGCTATTGGTCAGACAACGGCTTCCACCCACTGTAGTCACTTCGTTATTTCCACTATTAGTTTCAAGACTCGCACGACATACATAATCTTCACCAAAATCCATCCTAGATTCAATACAACCAAGTGAATAAAAAAATGCATACAAGTGAATTTTTAGAAAACATGAGAATTATATTAACATCATTCAATCCTACTCACAAATCCATCACAGGGTTTATTACACTCAAACAGAAAGCATGATTCATTACACCTAAACACAAGTTCATGATAGAATTGATGACAAGAACAAAAATTAAATAAGAGTTCCAAGAAGAGATAAACATGACGAACATTTATTTTTTGTCTTTAAAAACTAAAATTAAACTTCCCTAACAATGTCTTCAATAGCTTCACAGATCTTTTTCTAAGTTCTTCCAATTTTCGAGGATACTAGAGCTTTTTCTGCATTTGTTGTCAAATGATGTGTAAACAATATCCCAACTAAAACCTAGTAATCCCATTTATATCCTCTCTTGTTCTTCCAGAAACAACCCTCTCAAAATAAGAAACAAAATAGGAAAATAGAAAAATCGTGCATCTGGGTCACACAGTACAACCGTGTTTTTTTGTTGTCTCCCAATCCACGGAACACCATCGTGTTATGGAACATGGAAAGGCCGTGTTCTATTCTAGAAAAAAAATCTAGTAATTTTTTAAAGAAACAAATAAACATTAAAATAACGACTAAATACACTAAATACTAAGCAAAATAGACACCTTAAATTTATATAAAATGGCACTTTTACATGAGCATCTTTCTCTTCTTGGTTCTGAAGACCTTTGAGAGGATTTCTTCTTCTTCTTCTTCTTCTTCTTCTTCTTCTTCTTCCTCCTAAAAGAATTCTCTTCAACTATTTGCATGCCCAAAAAATCCTTGTAATAATCTCAGCTCTGAAGATGGTTTTCTAGAAAAAGGGTGTATTCATAAAGTGTTCTTTTTTCCTTTCAAGCTCAATATGATCACAGATTCAGCGAGTCAAATTTTTTATACATCATCTTGATCCCCTAAATTATAGATATGGCCTAGGAATCTGCTCGTTGAAGGGAGAAATGTCATTTTCCATATGTAGCCATTGGATCTTCGTACTTATTCTGCATCAATCACTATATATTTTGATATCCTAAGGCTAGTGGCCATCCTTCGCTGGTACGAGATATATGAAATTTGTCTCTCTCTCATTTAGATTTGATTTAAGAGATTTCAAATTTCTATGAGGGTTGAGTTCTTTAGAATTATTTGGATATTTAAATACTCTGTAGTCATCTATGTAATCTGCAGTTACGTTATTGAGTCTAAAGGAAGTCTTCGACTCATTTGTCTTGATATACATTAAAGACTCTTGTTGGTCCCAGATAGGTGAAGAGGAAAAGTCACAAGTGGGGTGAATGGACTTTTCAACCTTCTCCAGAATCCTGTGCACGACACTTACTTTCTGGTGCTGAGTGGAATTTAGTACCAAGTTAACCAGTGCTCGAGGTAAGAACCAAATACTTATTAGCTGTACACTTCATCCATGTTGGAATGTTGAAAGGCTAAATACTTAGTTCATTTGATCGTTAAGAGTTAATGTAACGGAAATATTTTGGACAAGTTTTTATTTAAATGTTTTAAGAACCAATCAAGATTCTAATCACTGATAGGTTCAGTTCAAAGTTTTGAAATTTCAGTTTCAGTGTTCGTTGAATATGCAGTTTGAATGTATGACAATTATGAGCATATAAACAAGAAAATAAATAAATCAATGTAAAAAAAACGTGATGTAAAAGACATATCAATTATAGTGGTTTTAGAGGTGGCATAATAAACTACTATTCCCTTATTCTCCTAACATCCATGAGAAAAAACACTAAATAGTTGTGACACGTGATACAGTGAATAATGAGTCATTGAGGCTCCCTCAATGACAAAAGTTTTTTTTATAACTATATTCTTCTTCATTACTACTGTAACCACATGATTTTCACAAGACTCCTCGAGCTTACTACTGCTCTTAATAGAATCTTCACAACCTCTTCGAAATTGCTACTACACGCAACAACTTATTCTCAAACTCATTGAGGTTTAATACTACAACCAATACACCACACCTAGTGTTGTTTTGCTGCTGAAGGTTTGATTCTTTCTTCAACTTTTAAATCTCCCAAAGTCTGAATCAACTTGAGTTTCTTGGAGATTTAAGTGGTGTAAATACGAATAATTGAACAAATGATTAAATGTTCTTTGATCTTTTATTCTAGTGTGTTTATTTCTATTGCTTGAATATTCTCTTGATTTTGCCTTATTGATCTTGAGTAACTTCCATCGTAATTGTATGTGTGCATCTCTTTAAATAGTGTTGGAACTTGTATTACAGGAGTTTTGACTCTGCCCATTGAATAATGATAGATTTTGAAAACTTCCCATTTGTTTGCAACCTTATACTTGATTTCCGAACTGTCGCTTTCCATAAGTTGATTTCTAGATACTTTTACATACTTCCTTGTGCATTGTGCATTTATCCTAGTATGAGTCAAACAGTTATATTTTGACTCCAAAATATTTTAGACTCACTCTTCAGTATAATATCGAGCCAATGGTGATCATTCACTTAGCAAATGTACACCTTGAAAACCTATTCACCATTTAGTTCAAAGTTAATATGTCTTTCTGTGCACTATCCAAAATGTGTTTTCCCCGAAACTCAGTTTCCCGTCAATTTCAGATACGCTGACTCTGATGTTGCCTTCGGTTCTTCCATGATGATCTTCTTCAAATCCACGTCTTGAAATGGAGCCTTTAAAAATAATATAAATTTAGTTATAAGGCTCAATAAATCTGCACTTAAGTGTAAGGGGTCTAAGATCCTAATACATATTCATAATCAAAATATGTACAACTAACCAACAACTCTGCGACTTTTCTACCATACTATTGTCTCCTTGACTTATTTGCTGATTCTTTGTCCTGTCGACTCTTTGGCTTCTTCTGGCTTAACAATATCTTCATTCTTAAATCGATAGTACATAGTTTACTTAATCCAATTCCCCCTCAATACTTCACTCTGCCGCTTCTTTAGTAGTATAGGATAATGAATTCATGCCCTTACATAAAAACATAACAAATACAATTATATTAATAAAAGGGAACTCTATTTCCTATTACATCATATTTTGTCATGATTAACATCTAAATAATATTTTCCTAACAAAGCTGATTTTCTATCTCCTTTTTATTGGGGATGGTGACTTATTTATAACTATAGTTCAGATAGTCTTCCCGTACAAATATGTCTTCCATTCTATATTCAGATTTCTACAAATTCTAAATGGATACTAATCCTGATTAATAATAATCCAACATAAATATTAATATGATTAATATAGCAAACTCTACTTCGCAAATTCATCAGCCCGAGTAACCAATACGACCTACAATAGAAGAGAGCTTGAATTCCTTTATTAAGTTATTTAACAAACACAAGAGGGTAATAATAGGCGATTTGAATCCTTGGAGGATTCTGTTAAGCGGATTGAGACTGATCAATTCGGCCAATTGGCTATCAAGTCAGCAAGGTAGCTCGACAAGAAGGAGACATTGGCTAATCAACCGATGCAAGTTCAAGCCATCATTATATAATGAAATTGAGTTTCCATAAGCTAGTGTATTGTCTGACTCTGCAGGTGATATTGAAGTTGTAAAGAAGAAAGATGAAAGAGATGAAAACATGAATAAGGAAGTAAGTAAGGGATCATTCTTACACAAAACTAATAATCCCTACAAACCTCCTAAGCCATCCTCAAGTCCACTCCAAAACAACAAGATCCAGGTAATTTCCTTATTAATATTATTTTTGGTAATAGTAAGAAAGTCACAGGTATGCTTGGTCTTGGAGTTGGAATTAACCTTCTGCCCCTTACTCTATATTTAAACAACTTAGTTTAGTGAAATCGAAGTTCACCATATTATGTTCGCAACTTGTTGATAAGTCCCTTAGGTACCCTAAATGCATTATTGAAGATAATTTGGTCCAAATAACTGGTCTTAAAATTCTCATGGATTTTGTTGTCTTAGATATGGGGAAGGATAAAGCTAATATTAAGGATTATACCATTTTGATGGGTAACCTGTTCATGTCCACCACCAACACTACAATTGATATCAAAACTAGAAAATTAAGTATGAATGTCTTGGAAAAAGTGTAACATTTTTAATTTTTGATGTAGCTCATAGTCCTGCATTATGCCTTGCATGATAATTTTATTATTGGCTCTGTCAATTCTGCTGAGAAAGATGTCCTATGGCAGGAACATGATTTGGTTCAAAGCTTGGTTCAGCCGGATTATAATTTCAAGGTGGTGAGAGATGTCTTGCTCAATGACCCACCATGATTTTCTCAGCAGATACCATCAAGCTAATGACGCTAAAAGATCACTTCTTGGGAGGCAACCAAAGCATTCATGGGTAAAGTCCCCTTGATTCAGAGACAACTGTTCTTAGCCACAGGAGGAGCGTTAATAGATGAACAAAAAAGAGAGCTTACAGTAAGGGTGAATGACAAGCACATGATGTTTTCCATTTTATAAAGCTATGCAATTTCACATGGATATCGAGCACTGCAACATGATAGATGTCATAACACCATACATTGAAGCCTAGTGCGAGGGAGTCGTGATGAAGGATGCATTGGAATGGTGTTTAACTCATTCGAATGGGTCACAAGGTATGTGTTTGATATTACTGACAATGATATACTTGAATACGTGTGTATGCCTGGACCATGCGAGCAACTTTATAAAACATAGGAGATGATGCACACGGTCGTGTGGATGCAAATGACACACCCGTGCGGACAGAGTTTGAAAATCCAATTGAATACGCACACAGGCGTGTGCATGCGTACAAACCCAATTGTGCGAGAGCCTTCTCCATACACGAATTTGACAAACGATATCCTTACTTTGCAAGAATGTAAGGCCCTTCTAGATCACCTTCGCTATGTATTCTTGGGAGCAAATGAGACCTATCTAGTAGTAGATTTTGTTTCTCTTACTTTGATTCAGTTGGATAAACTGCTTAGACTTTTGAGGGAACATAAATATGCTATCGGTTGATCGATTTCTGATATTAAAGGCATAAGCCCTTCCATTTGCATGTATAAAAATTATATGGAGGATGAATGTAAACCATATGTACAACACCAACATAGATTAAACCCAATTAGGCAAGATGTCGTTAAGAAAGAAGTTTTAAAATTGCTAGATAAGAGGATAATATTTGCTATATCTGATAGGAATTGGGTTAGTCCGGTGTAGGTTGTGCCTAAGAACAGGGGGATGACCATTATTAAAACTGAGACTGATGAAAAAATAGAGACTAGGGTTATCACGGGTTGGCGTATTTGTATTAATTATAAGAAGTTAAATGTCGCCCCTCGTAAAGATCGCTTTCCCCTCCCTTTCATGGATCAGATGCTAGATCATCTCACAGGATATGAGTATTATTAGTTTTTAGATTGTTACTCAGGGTATAATCAAATTGCAATCGCACCCAAGGACCAAGAGAAGACTGCATTCACATGCCCATGTGATGTATTTACATTCCGTAGATTACCATTTGAACTTGTAATGCACTAGACTTTTCAAAGATGCATGAGCACATTCTCATGGCATGATTCAGAATATTATGGAAGTCTTCATGGATGACTTCTCGGTTATTGGTAATTCATTGGATCATTACTTGCATAATGTAACCCTTGTCTTTCAAAGATGTAAGGAGACGAACTTGGTCCTGAATTTGGAAAGTGCCATTTCATGGTTTTGATATGACTACTGCTGGAGAAAAAAAGGAAGCTAGAAATCAATGAATTGGAAGAATTTTGATAAGTTGCATATGAAAATGCTCAGATTTACAAAGACTGCACGACAAGAGGACTTACGAAGGGAGTTCTTACCGCGACAAGTAGTGTTGTTGTAAAATTCTCATCTAAAACTTTTTTCAGGATAAGCACAAGTCACAATGGTTGGGTCCATTCGTAATCAAAAAGGTACTACCTCTTGGGGCCATTGAATTGTTAGCACGAGATGGGATAAAATTCCTAGTTAATGGGTAACGAGCCAATCAATACAATGAGCATAAGTAGAAGAATGATGTGGCAACCATCACCTTGATTGAACCACTATAAAATCAAGTGTCTGGCTGAAGACGTAAAATTTAGCGCGATTTTTGGGAGGTAACCCAATTTTTAATTTTCTTTGTTTATATGAATTTTCTTCTAACTTTGGTGTTTTTATTTTGTTTGTTTTTGTTGTGAGTTTGTTTGTAGGAGGCTTCATGACAAACTCCAGATTATATGAAATAAAAAAATAACTGAGAGAGCAAAAGCACACAACCTTGTCGTGCCCGTGCACACGGTCGTGAGCCTGTGCAAAAATTACAAAATAGAGAGCAGGGCTTGGACACATGACCAGGTTGTGCTTGTGCACACAATGTGTGCAGAAACACAAAAATAGAGACTGGGAGAAGCGTATACGACCATGTCATGCACATGCGTACGGGTCATGCGCATTCGTAGGGGTCGTGCGTGGGGTTTTCCCTTTTCAAATCCAACACTCCCAAATTTTTCGTCACTTTTCATTTTTGCAAACTCTAGGAACGAATCTTCCTCTCTACAAAATATCTTCAACCTCAAAATTCGCCCAAATTCTTTCTTCAATTCATAAGAGAGGTTCCACATCTCTACTCCCATCCAAGAATTTCACCATATACACTTTGAATTTCTATTTTGGAGGAAGGATTTTCTTATTTTTTTTCTTGAGAAATTTTCTTGTAAACATGTGTTCAAGAGCCGGGAGGAACACTAGAAGGCGAAGGGAGCCATCACCAGACATTAATCCGAGTATGCCAAAATACTACAATCTCGAATTTCTGGAGGAAGTGCAATGGGTTCGATAAGATTATCTATATCTCCACGAACAAGTCGCAACAAGGTACCTCGATAACCATCGTTTTTACTTTGAGGCTCCTAGAGGATTTTCGTATGCTTCTTGGTGGATAGTTTGGGACACCACAAAAAAAGCATTTTTAGTGCCATTTTTTTCTCACTATATATATTAAAGTCATCACTAAAATCAACTAGTGATGAAATCGGATGTTGTCACTAGTCATCACTACAAGTAGTGTCACTAAAAGTTTTTGTGACAACTATTGTAAATGTCAAAATACCATAGGTTTGTAGTCTCAAAAATTTGTTGTCACTAGAAGCCCATGCTTTGGTCACATGTATTTTTTATCACTATAACTTGTTACTTTAGTCACATATGCTTGTTTGTCACTAGAACTCAATGTTTTAGTCACACAAAATTTTGTCACTAAATCCCTATATTATTGTCAAATGCAATTGTTGTCATTAAAAGCTAATGCTTATAGTCACATTCAATTGGTGTCACTAATTTCTGATAATATAGTCACATAAAACTATCGTCACTGTATTTAATTCTTTAGTCACAAATAGATCTTGTCATTAAATAATTTTTAGTTTCAAAACAATTTTATCATTAGAACTTATTATTACTAGTCACAATAAGTAATTTTTAGAAAAAAAATATTTTAACTGAAATTTGTATTTAAATAATAATAAGTATTATTGTGACAATAGTTATCATGGATAAGTCCTCTACAATGATTGTTTTTGTGCTTTTTGTTTTTAGTTTTTTTTTGTACAGTTATTGTACTTTTAAGTATATTCATATAATTTGCAACAAGCATTAGAAACAATGTCATCTCATCCAACAAATACCAATCAAAAATCAAAAGAAAATTCATTTCCATGAGTATCAAACTAAATAATGTGAGATTAAACAAATACCCAACATAGAAAAGTCCTAGTCAAACGATTGAATAAGCAACTAAAAAAATCCAACAAATACCTAACATAGAAAAGTCGTAGTCAAACGATTGAATAAACAACTAAAAAAATCCAACATTAGGCTCAACTTGATTAAAATGCTTCATAATGTGCCAATTTCTTCAGAGCAAAATAGCTTGCATACCTGCAGTGAATTAAAGAAAAATTAGCAACCATTACAAGAAATATACAAGAATAAACATAATAATATGAGAAAAATTAAACGAAATTAAAAGAGTAAAGCCAAAATAACTAAAATTTAAGAAAAACAACAATATATAATAAATAATAATATACAATAAATCATAAATATAAATATACTCACATGGGATGATGGAACTTGATTAGTTTGGCTTAAATTTTGAAGTATTGCAGGAAGTTGAGCCTTCAAAATAGCTTGCACTTGAGCTTGCACTAGGAATTCTTGGTTGCTAAGTTGGGTTTCCAGATGTTGCAATCGGAAACTAGTTTCTTCACTTTACCTTCTTAGTTCTTCATTTTTCTTTTGTAGTTCATCATTAATTCTTTGTCTTCTTTTTGAAGGTAGTTTCAATCCATCTCCACAACCACGTAGTCGGCTAGGTTTCTCTTGCCCAAGCACCTTAATAAAAGCTTAATCTTCACTCATAGGATATTGACTATCTTCAATAGGTTCGCTTTGCAATCGAATAATCTCCTCCTGAAATATTAATTATTTAGTGTTAGTAATTTAAAAATAAATATTTTTAATTATTTGACAAACTTACATAAGCTTCCCGAGATGCTTGGTCAACCCAATCTTTCTTCTCATTACTGTATCGAGTTTATATCCATGTAAATATTCGTGAGGGTTCTTCCCCCAATTTCAGGATCACGCTTAAATGTGTTAGAGTATTTAAAACCACGAACCTCTTCATAGCAATATTGAGCAATAGATTTTGTCCCACATGTACGGGCCATTACCAACTTTCCTCGATTTTGTTTGTTTCGCCCACTAACTTTCTGCATATATAAACATAAAAGCATTAAATAAGAAGTCATGTATAATTTATTTTGTATAGGTAAAATGATTGAGTTTCAGTATTATCATGGTGTTCTTTGCTTAAGTACTGTATCCATGTGTGGGTATTTATTAACCTCTAATCACTGATACTACCTATAGACAGGGATTTATAGAGACTAAATAACACGTAATGTATTTAGTCTTGCTCTACTATTTTTAGATTCTCCCTGTCCCAAATTCATTTCTTTTCAGTTCATTTGCCAAACTTCCACAATGCAAGACATTTAAAACTATCAATGTGTAAAAGATGTCGTCTGCTGAAGCACCTAATGAAGCAATTCCCATAATATTTTGTTTACTTGAGTTGACCTTCAATCTTATCGTTTATGCTTTCATAACATCAAGTGAATTTGATAAGTGCTCGAAAATATTTCTCAATTTTTTAGGAGTAATATTCTGAAGTGGTTACTTTTCATATCGACTATATCAGTTAGTGATGACTTCAAATTTTGTTACTATTTCAATTAGAAAATAGTAACAACTTTTATTTCCACCAACACAAAAACTGGCATGAAAGTTTTAATGACAACATATACTGACAATAGAAATATGCAGTGACAACATTTATTGACAATAGTAAAATTGTCACTAATACTCAATACTTTTAGTCATTAGTGACATTGGAAAATGTTGTCACATAATTTTCTTATATTTAGTGATGATGTGACATGTTGTCACTATTTTATATGGCAATTGTGACATTTTTTATTTCCCGCCAACACAAAAAATGGTGCCAATAGTCTAGTGACAATATGTAGTGACAAAAAAATAAAGTATTGTTAAGTTGGTTTTATACCAACGTATTGAGTATTCTAGACTAGGATTTTGCGTTGTTTTCGAGTATTTTAATGTCGTTTGAGTCGAGTTTGTGTCATTTGTTGTCATTTGAGAGTCGGGACTAATCTTGGTAGCCGAAATTGATCAAGAACGATAAAAAATGTGTTGGAAGGTGAAAATCGCATTTTAGACGCGGAAAAGCGGAGAAATATGTTCAACGGTCAAGCACCGCAGCGTCAAAACCCCCACGCCGCAGCGCGGGGGATTGAAACGGTACAGGGGCAGAGTTTTAGTGGGCGCTGCAGCACCCAGAAGCAAGGGTTGCAATGCCCGAACGTAAGGCAATTGTGCAGACTGCGCTGCGGTGCGCGATTCCAAGTGCTATAGTGTGTGGTTCCAAGCGGTGCAGCACACGGTGCCCAGCAGGCATGGAAGCAGGCACGATCAGAGAGCGGTGCTGCGTGCGGCAAAGGCTGCAGCGCGGCGACGGGCCTGAACGTGGGCTGAGCTATTTTTGGGCCTTTTGGAGATTTTGAGGGTTTTAAGGATATAAATGCAACAAAGCACGTACGTAACAGGGGGGTGGACATTATTTTGAGCATAACGCAATGCAAAAAACACAGAGCTAGGGTTCGGGACGACAATTGAAGGCACTTCTCGTCTAGACACAGAGAGAATTCCTTCTCTTTTCTTCTCGATTCATTCTTTGCTTTTCTTTGTCAATTTTTGAGATGTATAATTATTTCTTTACGAGTTTTTGTACATCCATCACGAGCTAAACCCATCTTTATAGGGTATTGATGTAACTTACGTTTGAACCTATGTTTTGATATCCAATTTATGAAATTCGCATGTTTTATTAATCTATTTGTGCTATGTGATTTGATTGCATCTGAATTATCCGATCAATAGTTTAGATTGTTTGGCGTGTTTGATTTGACACATGAGAGAGGTAATTGAATGTCTGTCTATAGAATAGAACAACCTAGGGTTCTATAGATCCGAGAGGTTTATGAATCTTTTGAAGCCTGTGATAGAATATTCATTGAGCGTATTAGGGTTTAATTTATGATTTTTATAGAAATATCGAAATCAGAAATTGGAACCTAGAATCACTTGACACTCGAGAGAGGAAGTGATAAACGGTAGGAATATTGGCTTATAGATAATAATTTGTGATTAATAAACTGGATTGAGAACATAGGGGATAACTAGGTGAAATCAACCCTCTAGAATTCATATCTTAAGTGTTTGATTAATTGTCTGAACCAATTGTTTGCTCATTTTTAGTTTTCTTTTTAGTTTAAAAATAATTCATCTCTTTTCCGAATACAAATCTGGCCACATTCTTGGAAATTTGTAACACAATCAAGATGAATGGTGTGACTAAAGAGGCCATTAGATTGAGACTTTCCCGTTTTCACTCTGGGATAAGGCCAGACAGTGGTTGCAGACGTTCGCCCCTGGGAGTATTACGAGCTGGGATGATCTGACTCAAAAATTCTTAACAAAATTTTTCCCTCCCAGCAAGACACTCCAACTGAAGAGCGAGACAGGCCCAATTCCGATAGATTGATTTTGATCCATTATACGAAGCTTGGGAGCGATTTAAATATCTGTTGCGAAGATGCCCACAGCATGGCTATGCAGACTGGCAGAGGGTTTAATATTTTTACAATGGGCTGAATGGGCATACAAGGACGATACTAGATGCGGCATTAGGAGGTACATTGATGGCTAAAAATCCGACTGAGGCCTGACTTCTACTTGAAGAAATGGCCACAAACAGCTATCAATGGCCCTTCGAGAGGTCAGCACCGAAGCCGGTTAACGGTGTTCTTGAGTTGGATACAATGTTAGCTTTGGCAGCTCAAATCTCGAGACTAACAAAGCAATTAGCAATCATGAATACTGGCAGCACACCACATCAAGCTGCACTCCTACCTGTAGCCGTTCACGGAGCTGCCACTCATGAGGCCGAGCAAGTCAACTATGTGAATAACCGGGATTTTAATAATAGAGGTAATTCATTACCAACTCACTACCACCCGGGACTTCGCAATCATGAGAATCTCTCTTAGAGCAACAACAAGAATGTATTGAACCCACCTCCGGGTTACCCCAATCCATCAAGTTCCAATGCATTCGGAGGTGAAAAGAAGCAGTCGCTAGAGGAGATACTTGGCTCATTCATCAGAGAGATTAGGAATCGGATGAATAGAAGTGATGCGCAGATTGATAGTCTGAGTACTAAGATGAGCACAATAGAGACGCATATTAGGTCGATTGAGACACAAATGGGTCAGTTGGCTACAACAGTGAATTCATTGCAGCAGAAGGGAAAGTTCCGGAGTGATACAGAGGTTAATCCGAGAGAGCACTGCAAAGCGATTTATGTGAAAAAGAAAGCAAAAATCCAGCCTGTCCTTGAAAAATTGCCTATTTATGCGAAACCAGTGGAATCCAAGAAAATGAAGTTGGAAGAGTTTGAGATTGTCTATTTGACAGAGGAATGTAGTGCAATAGTCCAGTATAAACTACCTCAGAAAATGAAGGATCCAGGGAGTTTTACTATTCCTTGTACTATTGGAGGAGTTTTCTTTGAGAAACCACTTTGTGATCTTGGGTCCAGTGTGAATCTTATATCTGTTTCTGATGTGACGAAATTTGGGCTCGGGGAGGTGAAACCGTCCAACATCACATTGCAGTTTGTTGATCGATCCATTGCCTATCCGTGGGGAATCATTGAAGATGTGTTGGTAAGAATTGATAAATTTGTTTTTCCTATGGATTTTGTAGTGTTGGACATGAACGAGGACAAGAAAATACCTATAATCTTTGGGCGGTTGTTTTTAGCTACAGCAAGGGCTTTGATCAATGTAGAAACGGGGGAGCTAACTCTGCGGGTAAATTAGGAAAAAGTCGTATGCACCATCCATCCAACCAACAGTCTAAGATTTGAATCAAATGATGGTAAGCAGATGGTTGGGAATATAGCTGAAGACATTGGAGGTGGGAAGTTTCTAAGGGAAACGTGGATAACATGCCTATTGGAGCCCCAACTTGAGAATAATCTGACAAAGTCTAGCTGAAGACTGTAAACTTAGTGCTTCTTGGGAGGCAACCCAAGCCCCTTTTATTGCTTTCATAGTATTAATATTATTCAGTAGTTGTTTTTGATTTTCTGAATTTTTGCATTCTTAGGAGTAGTAAGTTGCATCATACCCCACCCGTCTTAGTTGTGCAAATCCTACTCATTATTTGGTAAGTTTGCAACTTCCAAACCCCACCCCATGGTTTTCCCCATCTTGTGATTTTTGTGTGATTGGATTGTAGTAGTACTAGGATAATTGTTGTTGATTTGTGGATTGTGGAGTGGTTGATCATGCTAGATTTAGGCTTGGTGTTGAATTTTGGGATTGAACTGAGTTATCCACTGTATTTACTATCTTTTCCCAAATTCATGCACACGAGGTGTTGGATTAAATGCCCCAATGATAGTTTAACATTATTGATTGATATCTTGCATATCGATGCTTATCTCCTTGACACAACACTATATTTTCCACTTGGGTGCATTGTGTACATACTTTGATTTTTGATTTCTCACCCATAATCGAATTTTGTGGTTCCACGAGTTTTCTTATCTACCTTGCTAGGTTATAAAATGCGAAACCAAAGAGGGCTCGGGCCAAGGCGAAGGGGACGAACAAGACCACACCTCGGAGGCATACAACACCCGCGAGCTTGTGCGCTAGGATGCGTAGTGAGCTTATACGAGGTACCTCATACACGTAGTAGTACCATATGACATCGATAAGGAGCCCCAGCTCCTCGGCTATCAGGAAAGTCTTTTTTCCCACCTCTCCATTGAGGACAATGTCGTTTTAAGTTTGGGGGGTGCAGTCTGTTTTTATTCATCAAGTCGAGTCTTTAGTCAAAAAAAAGTCTAGAGTCGAGTCTGGTTGTCTGTAAAACTGTGAAGTTGCATGACTATGTGAATTTTTTGAATATGAGTTGAACGGTCAAGAGAACATGTGTTTGAACTGTGATTTATTCTTCCTTCCATTAATTCCATCTATGTGCTTAACTCTGTTGATTTATTCGGGGATGATTTATGCGATTGAATGTTTCTTTTATGATCCCACCGGATTCTAGAACTTGTCTGATCACTAGTCGAGGCGAAATCCTAGGTGAAGTAACACTAAGGAAGTGATTTAGGCCATCTTTGAACAAGATAGAGCCTAAAATGCCTGCCATTGTATTATATTTTCCCTAGTATCCCCATTTGAGCCTTATAAATCCGTTTCTTTGGCAACCAAACTGATACCGAGAGCCTAAATGTGAATATCCTAATTACCCATCACTTATACACACAAAGTATAGAAAAATATTGAAGGTTGAGGAGGGTATGATGAGATGGGTATGTGTTTAATTGCATGAAGTTGCCCGAGAAAAGAAAATATGAAACCCCATGTATGCAAAAGAATAAGTTTGGGGGTATCGAAAAAAAAAGAGAAAAATCAGCGGGATTGAAGGTTCATGAACATTGGGGATGTCAAAAAAAGTGAAGGGTAGTTGGTAATTGGTGATTCGAAGTGATAATTGTGTGTTTGGGTGATTTGAGCCACTTAATCCTATATTTTCCTACCTTTCCCTAAGCCCACATTACAAGCCTTGAAAGTCCCATTGATCATTGTGTTACATTAGCCTACATTAGTGGAGATTAGTGTGAAAGACAAGCCTATGGAGTCCCGTAAACATCCTATCTTTATATTCAGAAAGGGGATCAATTTGAAAACACTTGATTGCGTGAATCTATCTGGATAATGAAAACGGAGTTTGCATGAACATTCCACCTCCATGATCACATTGTGAAAACTCGTGCTTGATTGATAGTGAAACGAATTTTGAGACGAATGAGTTTGGTTGTGAATTGCATTTAGTATGTTGAGTCAGTCGTCTTTATTTTTGTTTCCTTCATGTTTGTTGATTTTTAGAGTTTGTAATTGCTTGAGGACAAGCAAACGTCTAAGTTTTGGGGTATTTGTTAAGTTGGTTTTATACCAACATATTGAGTATTCTAAAAAGGAGTATACACACTTGGGGAGATAAATTTGTGTTAGTCAAATTATGATAGGTGCTAGGAAATACTCGGGGTATTTTTCTCTCGAATAACACAAAGGGGTTGGGGAGAGTGTTCTTTGATAACTAGTAAAGTGGTTGTACGAGAGTCTTTTATTCTTGGGTTTGGTCTATAAAACTCAAGGGGTGTATTTTCTTGTACCGAAAAAATTTTTATTAGTAAAGAACGGAAACTCTCATGGATGTATGCGGATTTTGCCGAACCACGTAAAATCTCTGTGTGCATTTTATATTTTCTGTCGGTGTCATTTATTTTTGCCATCATCTTGTTGGTGTGATTTATCGGGTATTCCGGATAAATCAAATCTTTGATCACGACACGCCTCCGATGCGCCCAACAGTTTGATAATTATAGTAATTGGATATTTTAGTTTAATAATTTTAGGGTTAATTGGATATACTTCTTGTTTTACGAATACTTCAATAAAATTGGAATACAAGATTTGATATAACTTATGTGCTTTAAATAAATCCCCGAGGAATACAATATTGCTTGCCACTGTCTAGTATAAACTACACCGAACACTTGCGATTTAGCATAAAAGATTTTAGCGATCAAGTTTTTGGCGCTGTTGCCGGGGATTGAAAAATTAAACATAAATATATGATAAGTAATTCAATCTTAATTGAAGCAACAACTACTATCGATGTTAACATTGTCCTTGTTGAGTGCATATAGTGTATGATCACACGTTCATCAGCAGTTGAGCCAGAACCCATCGGCTTGGAAATAGAAAAAATCGCCAAACAGTTAAGAAGCGAGAAAAGAGACAGTTGAGAGCAATGGCGAAAGATGTGAACCATGGGAACAACAGTAATAACAGGAACAATGAAGATTGTCCGTTGATACCACCGGGTAATGTTAATGGACATAAGTTAGATGTAGATAAGCCGGTGAGACGGGCTATGAGAGATTATTATCTGCCAAAAGTTATTCTTAGATATGGAGGAGTTTCACGCCAGCCAATCAATGAAAACAACTTTGAACTGAAACCGGTGTTGATTTAGATGGTGTCATAGAACTAGTCCATTTTTCTTTATGGATCATGTGCCTTTGATCTTCCCTGGAGCTTCATTTTCTCCAAATATGACTTTTGCACCTTTGATTTTCTCGATCTTTGACATATTTTTTTTATTTCCTGTCATATGTTTGGAACAACCACTATCCATGTACCAGGTTCCTTGGCACGCAGCTGTTCCTTGAACCTGCAATCAAGAAAATTAATTTTTAGGTACTCATACTTGTCTGGGTCCTGGGGGTTAGTGCTATAATATGTTCCAACCAACCAATAGCCAGATGACCTGACTCTAAGAGGTTGCCATCCATCAGTTCCATAATCATAGTGCACATTAGCAAATTTCTTGGGGGTTTTAGGATCATAAAGTTGGCTCTTTTATCTATATGCATGTGTGTTTGTTTGAGCATTTGCTTTCTTGGAGTGATAGTGGAATTTTTGTGCTTGATGGGTTTTGTGTCCGGGTGCATATGTCTGCTAATAATAGCTCTTTTGCCTAGGAAGTGACCTTTGATGAGGTTGAGATCTTTGCCATTTTGGCTTGTATCCCATATGTCTTTGCTGATATCTCACTTGGTTGTTCCGATCAGCTTGGTTTGGATAGTTTCTACCATTTCCATCATATGAATTTATTTGTTGAAATATCTGGGGCTTTTGGTAGCTCTGCTTAGCTTTCATAGAGTATTTTTTATTTGGAGTTTGCTGATGGATTTTTCTAAATTTTATTTCAGATGTCCTTTCAGCATACTCTACTGGCTTCTTTCCTTTACCCTTATATCCAAGACCAGTATGATTGTGATTGTGTTTTGGTGTGGGTGTTGGTGCAACATATGGTGTTTTGGAGTTTTGGACTCCCTCATTACTTGAGAATCCTTTTTCCAAAATCACTCTTGGAGCTTGAGAATGCACAAAGGAATTGAATCCTACGCATGTTTTGTCTCTACACTCTTTTTGAGTCATTATAAGTTCATCCAATGATTTGGATGCCTTTGTAAATGAAACAATCACATTTTTTAGATCTTTTTCTCTCTTTTTAGTAGCAGCTAAGTCTGCTTGGATTTTGGCATTTTCAGCCGCCAGCTTTGTATTCTCATCAGCTATGAGACTTCGAGTACTTAGCTCTTTAGTCAGTTGTGAGTTTTGGCATTTAAGTTGGTTGTTTTCCTCATTTAAAAGTGTGTGAGGTTTTGATGTGCTCAAAATCTTTCATCATTTCGCCAATTCAATCATAAAGATCTGTGGGTGAGGAAGTGTTTGTGTCACTATCACTATCACTAGAATCTGAGTGAGATGATTTAAAGTGTACCTCATCTTCTTGATCTTGTTCTTTGGCCATTAGGTAGATCAAGGCCTCTTCCTCAGTTTCACTTGAGTAGTTTGTTTCACTACTATCCGAGTCTGGTGGTTCTTTGCACTTGGCTGGCTCGGCATTCTCAGTAGCCAACATGGATTTCTTCTTTTCTTGTCTTCTCTCTCTGAAGACTCTTTTATCCTCTTCATTTCTGTATTTGTTGACTAGTGGATAGGAACAGTCAACAGCAAAGTGTCATGGTTGTCTATAGTTCCAACACAGGTTTTCTGCTCACTACAAGTCAGCTCTCTCAGCTCTCTGATAGTCAGCTCTTTGATGTTCAACTCTCTTGGGTGGTCTGTCCTCCCTTGCTTTGGAGAGTACGAAGTGTCTTTTAGAGGTTACACCCTTGTTTCTCTTATAGTTCTTATTGAAGAACTTGTTGAACCTTTTCACCATAAGAGCAATTTCCTCCTAGTCAATTGTTTCCTTTGGCTCAACTTTCTTCCCTTCACTGGCCAACAATGCAGCTGTCTTGGGCACATCTATTTTCTCTTGCTATTTTCTTCTCTGCTCAAACTCATAAGCTTTGAGGTCTAAGAACAGCTCATGATTTGATGTTTTGGGGAGGTCCATAAAGTTTCAGGGCCATGACCTTCATTTCCCACTCAGTTGGGAGGGATCTTAAGATTTTCATGAAATCTCCTTTTGAGTGTACTCTTTTCCCAGAGCTGAAAGCTCATTTGTAATTCCTGTGAATCTGGCATCCAACTGATCTAGACTCTCACCTGCAAGCATTTTAAAATTTTCAAATTATTGAACTGCAAAAGTTAATTTATTCTCTTTAATCTGTTCAGATCCTTCACAAATCAGGGTTAATTTATCCCAGATTTCTTTGGCTGATTTGCATGCTTTGACTTTGTTGAACATAGTCTTGTCCAAGGACTTGTATAGGATGTCCTTGGGAACATTATCAAGGTTGTATCTTTTTCTATCTTCATCGGTCCATTCACAGCGTAGTTTTTCAACCATGACAGGTCTGGGATCTGCTGCAGCATCTTCTCCTTTAGCTGGAGGTGCTCTTCTTACAGTAGTGTTGACCTTTAGGATTTGTAGTGGCCAATCTTCTATCACTAGCCACATCTCATCGTGTAAAGCTGATATGTGAACCAACATACGAATTTTCCCATCATCAAACTCTTCCACAGTAAACATGGGAATGCGAGTTAGATTTGCTTCCAGGATAATAACCTTGCTTTTGAAATAAAAGCTTTAAAAACTCAAGTGTTATATCTTTTGAAAAGATTGAGATCTATTCCAGTAACCAGTGCAGAAGACTCAATGAATCAACCACTCTGATACCACTTGTAGGTCCCAAGGGGTGAGTTGTAAGGTTTAGAAGGGGGGGTTGAATAAACCTTAACAAATTTTTGAATTTAGTCCTTTTAAATAATTTTACAGAGTTAACTCAAATCAGCTAAGTCCTTGAGAGACAGCTAGGTTGGCTTACTTCAGCAAAGTTGCCCACTCAACAGACTCGACTGAGTTGTTGATAGTATTACTCAGCTAGGTCAGCTAACACTTAACTTTACAATTGATTTGGTTTTGTTCAGCGGAAGACTTTTCACTCTTGATGTTATAAACTTGTTTTTAACACTTGTTTTTAGCAAGGTTATTATCAGTTAGGTTTAGCAATTTTAACTTAACCGCAGATATCAATAATATGCAAGAAAGTAAAGTGTTGTAAGTAAAATGACACAAGCAAATTTTATAGTGGTTCGAAGATGGGGTAATTCCTCTAATCCACTCTTCTCCAACTCCTGGAGGAATCCACTAAGTAACAGATCTGGTTACAAAGTAGTTATCAGTCTGAGTCAACCTTGATCACAAAGTTGGTTGCTCATGGGACTCAGCTTCTTCACAAAACAGTTGTCTTGCTACTTCAGCTCCTTCGAACTATTGAAATTGATCACACAGCCTTCCAACAAGCTCAAATCTCCTGGTTCGACCTTGAACTTTACTACAGCTCCTTCAACCTTGGAAAGTAGACCCCTTTAGTTCTTTAAACTGTTTCCACTTCAACTTGATGAAGTATTATTTCCTTCACTGAATGTGTTGGATCGAGTTCCTTCAGATTTAGGCTTGAGGAATATCTTTGAAAGTTTGAGAGTATTTTTGCAGGTTTTACTTGCTTGAATTTCTTGTAAAATCGGTTCAGATTTGTTGTAATTGGTTACCTTCTCTCTCTTGCTTCCTCAGCCTTTTATAGTGTTTATTTGAAAATTTGCCCATCGAAGAGATAAGTAAATTTCAAATAACACTTGTTGGTCGTTGGCTTGTCTTGTCTTGATCTGCAGCTTGCGATGTTGACATTTCCTCGTATTAAATGATGTCTGCAGCTTTTCAGGTCCTGACATAAGCTTAGTCGATCTAGAATGAATAAAATTATATTAGGATTATCATTTTTGATATAAATTTTATTTGGAATTTGCCGAGACTTTTTCGTGACTTCACACAGCTGGGTCTTCACTTCAATTTTCAGTTGACTCTTGTATTCTTCAACATAGCTGACTCTACTCAGCTCATGCAGTCCAATCTATTACTAATAGAAATACGAGAAAAATGGGGTGCCAACTTCCTATTCTAAGTTTTACATGGTATCATCAAAATCTAAACATAAATTTTCCTAACAGTTGTATAGTGATGAATTATTTTGGCTAAGTGTCACTAAACCTATTATATATAAAATGTGGCGCTCATTTAATTATTTCTTCCAACATCAATTACTCCTTTGTTATTTTTAGTAGACTTATCGTGTTTTCCCCTTAAGTATTAAGTCCTTGATCGATTAGTTATGACTTTAATATTGGACCCTCAATAATTTAGGAGCATGTTTCAATCGTTATACAAATATTTCACCTTATTCTATGATACATTTCCAAACAACTTCCTATTTATTTTGAAAAATACACATTTTGTTATTTCACATCCTTATTTTAACCTCATATATATTTATATACGTATACTTATACATTTTATTTTCCCTCAATTTTATAAAAGACAAGAAAACCAAAATTTTTATCATCCCTACACTCAAATTTCGGCTATAAGGGTATAGTAGGAATCAATTCCATTTTTTCTTTATCCTACACCATTTAAAATTATACCTAGTTATATCATTTCCATACTTAACTACAAGAATATCGATCAATAATGACGGGAAATATCATTGTTATATGTCTAAAACCCATCATTAAAGACATTTAATGACGGGAAATTTCCCGTCATGGCCCGTCATTACTGCCCTTCTAGGTAAAAGTCAATAATGACGGTAAATAGATCCCATCATTATTGTATTGATATATTTAATGATGACATTATACCGTCACTAAAAATTAATTTGAATAATAATAAATTTCATCATTATATGTTATTTTCCTCTCATTAAATTGTTATTTAATGACAAAATATTTTCTCATTATATATCATTTTTCCCTCATAATATGTTCCGAACAAAAAAAAGTTTAAGGTCATTATTAGTTTTTAGCCCGTCACTAAAAATCAATTTAGCATTAAATTATCCCTCAAAATTAGCAATTCACCTTATTAAAAAAAACTATTTTATATTCATTTCAACAAAAAGTTTTTTTTACGAAAATTATAATCATTATTACATTGAACTTATCATTGCATAAAACAAATTAGTATATGAATATTGCTAAGTATTCAAAACAGATAAAAAAAAATTAAACAACAAATTCTATATAAACTGCATCCACATTTATTCATTTATTCATTTATTCAAAATATACACAATCATAGTTTGTTCCAAAGTATGAGTTTCATCTTGATGGATAGCTAAAGTATTCTCCAATATATACTCATGGTACAAAAATATTTGAGAAACAAAAAGGTGAATCACTTGGTTGCTTTAGAATTGCATGTACTAATTTCTAATCCATGCTCGAATTCTCCTTTGTGAACCAACCTACAAGAAAGATAAAAAAAGAAAAGTATTATTCTAAATAGAAAAAAATAACATTATAATAAACCAAAGGAGCTTTTCCAATTATAGCACGCACTATAATCAGTGTGCCTACAACTGAAAGAAAATGTCAATTTAAGATCACAAGCACCAAAACATCTTAGTTGGCTTACATGCTATACACCATTTCTTCTAAAAATCAGAGCAATAAAAACATAAGATATTCTTACCATTGACCACAAACTAAACAACTATTCCAGAGTCAAACAATGAATTGCACTAAAAGAATTATCATCTCATGCTTTTTATCTTCAGCCTACACGCTACAACATAAGAAAATGGATTGCAAGATCAAACTATACTAAAATTTTAACACACTAAAACCCAATTGAACCAAATCTTTCACCATGAAACACCAAAAAAAATAGAATAAATTATCCTAGTCCAACAGCAAAACATAAATCACCCACAAAAAAACATTCATGGCAAAACTAGGAATTTGTGAATTATCTTAAAAAAAAACATAGCATGTAGTAGAGGCCACAGAAGAATAACCAGAAGCTAAACAGAAAACCATGAAACCTGAATTAAATTTACCTGCGCTAAATTTTTCAGTAGCTTGATTAAGATCCTCATAGTTAAAGTTCTTCCAAGATGGCATAGGGACCACAAGATCTCCAAAATCAATAGTGTCTACTGTACTGTGATTTTTCCCCAACAACTTTCTCCTGAAAGTTGAAAATTGAACAGTCTGCTTAGTTATTTAGTTCAGTTGAAGCAGATAGCATGGCAACCATATACATATTTATATATGTGTGTGTACTTATTTTCCAGTTTTTTTTTTATATCCATATTTTAATATTAACTTATATAAGAAAAAGAAAACTAAATTATAACATATAAGAATAACATGAACTACCAAAATCCACCATGCATATAGGCTATGACCTCAGAATTTTTTTTCATAATGGTCCATTACTCTAAGCCATATATAGAAGAACTTTCCCAATTTATTAGGCAACATATATAAGTGTTACCCAACTCGACACTTATGATGAAGAATACATGATGTAATGTAATCCTAATCATTCATGCTCCTCAAATATTCTCAAAGCATCAGTCTAGGTTCGTGTGGAATACATCGAGACTTTAGTATAAAACTTGGCAAATAACACATAAATACATAAAAATTAAAAAACGTTTCTCATATTCAATATAGCAGTATAAATACCTTTGATTTCTTCTGATTGTTTGACTACACAGGACTCTTGTGTGTCTAAGTGTGGCGCGTCTGCATCTTCAGAAAGCTTCCCACCATGATCCACTCTGAGTTTATGATGTTCCCTGTCTTACAAATAATGAATTTTTACATTCTAATTACATAATTTCTTATAGTTAGAATACAAAATGATGCTTTTATAATTTTCAGTAACAAAGTGATTACATCTTAATTAAAAAAAATCAATTATATTTACCTCTAACTATTATAAATCATATAGGCATCGGAATGGGATGATGCTAGAAACAACACAAAAAAAAAAAAAAAGATTCACAAACACCATCGTGTAATTAGCTATAATTTGTACATCATTACAAGCTTCAAATAACATTCCTAGGCATTACAAATATAAAATAAAAGCATCAAATATAATAATTGTGTTTCTGCAAACTATCTAAGTCATTCTAATTACTATCTCAAGGCATATTCATTGTGGTCTCAACTCAAGCATGGAAGGACTTTATGTGTGTATGTGTGTGTTTTAGTGTGTTTTTTAATCCCTAAACCCCCGATAACACCTACTCATGATTTTAAATAATTGA
The DNA here is from genome assembly GCA_016081115.2 of Rehmannia glutinosa. Lineage (NCBI taxonomy): Eukaryota > Viridiplantae > Streptophyta > Magnoliopsida > Lamiales > Orobanchaceae > Rehmannia > Rehmannia glutinosa. The sequence goes on along the minus strand of CM071937.1, from coordinate 56,973,619 downwards.
TTGAATAAAATGAAGATAAAGTATAAAAACAAATTGGATGTCACATTTAACTTCCAAATTAGGGATCATAATTTGAAATAGAAATGAAACAAATGAGTTCTAGACGGAAAATAAAGAAAACCTATGTATTGGGACATTGGGATTGGACGACATCGTGCGGTAACCCCAGATCAATTATCTTTTCTCAGACGAAGAGAGAAACAAAAATATTTCCCCTTCCACCGTCTCCTGGTCAACTTAGGAGGAATTTCTTTTCGCTTTCGCCATTAATTGTTGGAATCCCAATCGCCGGTGCTGAGGCATTTGGGAAATTGTAGGTCATCGACTCCGAACGAGAAGGGTTCCTCCTAGAACTCTATAAAGAGAGTATTTTTTATTTTTCTAAAGAAAGAGTATTTTCGATTTGAGGAGGAACAAAAGGAGTTTTCTGGTTTTTGTTTTATAACTTTAACAATTAAAATTTAACTTAATTGGTGAGGATTATGCGCGGGGCGCCTATATTTTATGTAGCAATAATGAGGGGAACTCCATTTTCGTACAAATAATGAGGGGAATAAAAACTGATAGTTAGGGAACATAGTGTTTCTCATTAATAAGTAACTCTTTTAGTGAGAGAATTTTTTACCCTCATTCAAAGCATCAAGATAATATTTTTAATGAGGAAATTTTCATACCTTCATTAGTTTTTTGTCATTAAAAAGCGAATTTCTTCTGTGTAAATCACAAGACAAATAAATAATCTCCCTATCCTTAAATTCGGCCATAGCATGCCTTTTAGGGGGAATCATGTTATTTTTTATTATCCCACACAATATTTTACTTCCCCATAATTTCTCCCTTTCATTAACACCAAAAATTCAAAAAAAATAATCCCCCCCTATCCAATTGCCTTCGGCCATAGCACCCTGGAAGGGTATCAAGTATTTTTTTTATTCCAACCACACCAATTATTTCCCAATAACTCACCTTTCAACACCAAAACACAAAACTTAGCCAACATCCCCCTCATTTTCGGCCATAGTGTAGAAAAGAGAACAAAAATTCATTTCATCCCACTACAACTCACAAACTCTATCAATACTCTCTCATCCAACACTTAGACACATAAAAAAAAAAAAAAGTCTTCTCCATCTTGCACCCCTTGGCCGAAAATTTCACTTAATAGAGGTAAGAATTTTTTTTCTTTCATCTTCATTAAACACCAAGACTCTTTCTTCACCTTCTAATCTTGTTGAATTCTCCCTTATTGAGGTAGTCCTAGTGCATTTTTCTTGAATAATTAAGGAAGACCTAGACTTGACTCCAAGCTTGAAGAAGAAATTTAAGACAACACACATTAAGGTGAGAAATTATGATTTTAGTATTTTTCCTCTTGACAACTTGATGAATTAATTTTTTACTCAAGGATTTGAATTTTTGGATCTTAGGGTCTGACCTATAGAGCTCAAGTTTGAGGCTATAAGCTTGAAAAGAGAAATTCATTTTTGGTGACTACTTGAAGATATTAAGGTAAGAATTATTCCATTTGTTTTAAGATATTTTCCTTGGACTTGAGACCTCAATTTTAACACTAAAATATGGATATGGTGATATTTAGGGGCTGAACTTGGAGTATTAGGACCACGAGTTTGGATTCTTAAGAAGATCTTCATTTTTAACCACAACCCGAAAACTACTACAAGGTGGGTGAAAATGTTTCTACAAAAAAATGCATCATTCTTTCTACTAGTGCATAAAAATACATGATCATGTGATATTATAATATTTTATGAATTTTAAACAAGTATTTATGAGATTCATATTTTAGTGAAATTTTGAGAAATGAAAAGATGAGTATAATTGTAAGTCCAAACGGCTACGATAATCTAGAGGGGAGTGAATAGATTATGCCAATTTTCCGATTTACGTCCTCTTTTTTAAATGTGAAGATTATAGCAAAAATGTAAGTGCGGCAAAATAAACAACACTCGATGATTTATAGTAGTTCAACCCACCTAGGGCCTAATCTACTACCACTCCGGTATATCCGAAGTGGATTTCAAAAAGAAAAAAGAATTTTATTAATAGTCAACAAAACTATTATACCATCATCTTGAAGAGCACCACACTCTTCTTACAACACCACCAAGGAGATTACCACAATCTTTCTTCACCTATGAAAAGTACCACACTCTTCAACACCGAAGATCACCCAAGTGTGCTCTTACCACAAGAACAACAACAAGGACATCTTGTTTTGGATGATTGACACAAATTCAAGATTACAACTCAATAAAGAAGTATACAACTTATGAGTGCAAGTATAATCAATAATAGAAATCCTAGACCTCAAAATGTGCAAGTGAAAAGCTAGGCAAATTACAACAAGAATTTAGAATGTGAAAGCTCAAAAAAATTTGCAGATTTTCTTGTAAAAGCTTATGTTGTAAAAGCTAAGCTTATGTTGTAAAAGATATGTTGTAAAATTCGGATCAACTCGTTTCATGAATGTGAATGTCGAATTTTAAAAGATATGTTGTAAAATTCGGATCCTAAAATTAGCAGATTTTCTTTTGCTAAAAGCTCATGAAATGAATTTAGAATGTGAAAGCTCAGAAAAATTTGCAGGTTTTGTAAAATTATCCGCGAGTTGATCTTGAGACGGAACAAAAGATATCTCAATTTTTCGTTTTGAAACACAATCCCTTAGAAAATGATGTCGAATCTCAATATGTTTAGTACAGTTATGATGAACCGGGTTTTGAGCAACATTTATAGCGGATATGTTATCACAAAAAATAGGAACATTTTCAAAAGAATATTTATAATCCGCTAAGATTTTTTTCATCCAAAGCAATTGAATACAACAAAAGGCCGGAGAAATATATTCGGCTTCGGCCGTTGAAAGTGAAACACAATTTTGTTTCTTTGAAAACCAAGACATAGGCAATCGCCTAAAAATTGACATGATGTAAGTCCAAGCGGCTACGATAATCTAGAGGGGGGGTGAATAGATTATCTCCATCTTTTCGATTTTACCCTCTTTTTCGAACCGAATGCTCAAAGACAATAATAAAGGTGCGGAATGTAAACAACACACGTCGATTTATAGAGGTTCAACCCACTTAGGGCCTAATCCTCTACCACCCCACTATATCCGGGATGGATTTCAAAAAGAAAAAGAATTTTATTAATTACCAAAATTAATACAAACTCAACTTACAACACCTTGAAGAGCACCACACTCTTCTTCAACACCACCTTTGGAGATTACCACAATCTCCCTTTGAAGATTACCACAATCTTCCTTCAATGGCACCTTGTGAAGATTACCACAATCTTCAACCTTGAAGAATACCAAATTCTTCAACACCTCAACAAGAAGATTACCACAATCTTCTCACACCTAGCACCTAGATCACCCAAGTGTATTCTTACCACAAGAATACTCACAAGGATGTCTTGTGTTGAATGATGACCAAAAATCAAGATTACAACTCAATAATGAATATTACAATATGAGTGCAAAGTGTAATCAAGAATAGCCTAGACCTCAAGGATGTGAAAGTGATAAGCTAGGCAAAATTACAACTAGAATAATAACTATGAAGAACAAATATTTGCTTGAAGTGTATCTTGTTGTAATGTATCTCAATTGTTGTGTTGGTTGCTCCAAAAATTCCTCTATTTATAGGAGATGATTGATCAAACATAGGCTACTCTTGGGGATTGAAAATCTACAGAAAAATACAATTAAAATCAAGAATATAGCTGTTAGAAATCAATCCCACAATTTAAGGAAAAGATGTCTGCTGTCAAACGGTCATAATTTGCTGTCAAAAGATAGGGCGACCGGTCGCACAAAAATAGACGTTTGAAGAACACAAAGAAAAATAACACAGGGCGACCGTCAGGGGGGACTTCGACCGGTCGACCTTGACCCTGACCGGTCCCCCTCATTGGTTTTTAGAGATTGCAAGTTCTGTTTCAATTTAAACGTTCAGGTACCGGTCGACAGGGGTGCGACCGGTCGACGTCACCGGCCGACGCCCGACCGGTCGTCGACTCAATTTTCACTTCCGTCTCAATTTTTGTTCCAAAATTCATCTTCAGGTACGGGTTGCCCTACACGGCGACCGGTTGACCTCGAGACAGAAATGTTGTCCAATTTTTGTCGAAAATAAAACTCAAGAAATACTCCGAAAATTTAGTAAAAACATTTTAAACCAATCGGGAGTATTTAGACAACATTTAGGAACCTTGTTTTGAAGTAAAAACTTATAAACATAAAATTATTAAAAGTGTTGTCCAATTTTATCTGAAATAAAACTTGAAGAAATACTCCGAAAAATATTAAAACCATTTTAAAACATTTAGGAGTATTTGGACAACAATTAAAAACATTATTTTGGTGTAAGACTAAAATCATCAAAATTAAGATAAAAACATGTATCAAACAATCTCCCCCTTTTTGATGATTACAAACCAAAATAATTTTTTAGAAATATTAGGAGGACAATTTTAAAAACGATTTTCCGGTAAAAACATCTAACTGTTTGAAAGCAACCAAAATTTCCAAAATACATAAGCAACCAAGTAAGGGAGAAAATATATTCAATAATAAGCGCAAGCTCCCCCTATCAATAAGCACATCAAGAATAATGTAAAAGCATTCAACCACAAGCTAAAAGCTTAGCTTTTACATATTGATCTTAAGTACAAGAGCTTATAAGCTCCCCCTGTCAACGAAACATCATTAGACAAGTATATAAGTCCATCATACAACAATTGGACTAAGTATAATCCACAACTTATGGCTTTAAGAAGCCATAGCTTATAGCTTCTTTCTCGAGCTTACTTTAGCTTCTTTGAGCTAATAAGCTTATAACATGTTTCTCCCCCTTTGGAATCATCAAAAATAATGTTAGCACGATAAAAACATCATATTATCATATCAAAGTGCGCAATTTTACCGATTTATCGAGCTATTTGAACATTAAAGCTTATAGACCAAATAGGAGGAAAAAGTCGATCATATGACTTGTAGAAGCTTATGAAAACTCATTTGATTTGCAAAACATGATCTCTATAAATATATAAGACATTTGGAAACTAGAGAATCATGTAGGTGATGAATTTTTCATTGAAACGTTTTATCGAACACTTTGTGGGCGTAAAAATTAAAAGAAGTTGTATAGAGCCCTTGTAAATGAATCAAGCCAAAAATTTTCATCACCAATTCACATCAAACATCATACAATACAACATAACAACTAAGCTCATCATGATCATAAGATAATTTCATCAAGAAATATACAAGAAAGCCACAAGCTCAAGGGTTCAATCCAATTGAGCAAAGAAAGGAAAATTCTTACCATTTGATCGGTAAAGATGAGCGATGATGATGATAAACATGCTATATAAGGTCCAAGATATGAATTGAATGCATGAAAACAAATTTTGAGTGAAATTTGTGTGAATTTGGCAAAGGGGACGAAAAATGGGTTAAAATGGGTTAAAATGACTAAGGCATGAGACAGAACGGTTTTAATCCAAAAATGCGTCAACGTCGACCTCAACCTCATCAGCCCACTATCTTGCCAGTTTTAATAAAATTCGAATTTTCAACCAAAAATCCAATTTTTCGCCCCTAAATTTTAGAAACATGCAAAATGCAAACGTAGACTTTATTCAATATACATTATGTCATAATCACGCTCGAAATGGATTAAAATACTCGGCGGTGCACGATTAAAAAGTCCACGAGTTATCCTTGAGACGGAATTAAACACATCTCAAGTTTTTGTTAAAACATGCAATCCCAAAAAAATATTGAATCTCAATATTTATAGTTCGATTATGACGAACAATATTTTGAAAGAAAATTATTATCACCGGACTTGTTATCCCGAAAATAAGAACATTTTATGATATTGGATACAACAAGTCATACGAAGAAGTGCCTCACAAATATTTGAAAATTTATTTTAACGGCACTTTAATGAGATTCGTTGGGATAGTTTTTGAAGTCGAGCATATAGACGTAAGGCATATAGAATATCGAGTCTAAGGAGTAATAAACGAATGAACATACCTCGAATTTGTTTGTCAATGCCTACTTCAATCATTTTGTCAATTTTCACATTTGTGGCCATATAGGTTGAAATGGTTCTTTCTTCTTCAATGCCTCACTTCTTCTTTTGAGTGTGGAATATAATCACCTTCTTGGCATTGTTGAACTTGAATTCCAATGATCGAATTTGAGCTTCCCTCATCATGATCATCTTAGGTTCACCTTGCATTGACTTGGAAAAATATCTTGCACAAATATTCATTAGTAGCACCAAAAATATCAACATAAATTTGCACAAGTAAACAATCTTGCCCTTTTTCAAAAAAAAAATGTAGTACCAACTTTACCTCTTGTAAAATCATTTTGCAAAAAAAAAAGCTAAGTCTATCAAACCATATACGGGATACTTGTATCAACCGTACAAGGCCTTTTATAAAAATCATTTGGCCTAAAATTTTAAACTCTGATAGACTTCTATTTGAATAAAACCATTTAGAAAATTGGATTTAACATCCATTTGGTAAAGCTTGAAATTTTCTCAAAACAAGAATGGGCAAGTAAAGTGCAAATAACTTCTAGATGTGCTATGAGTGCAAATATTACATCAAAATCAATACCTTCTTCTTGAAAATACCTTTGAATTACTAACCTTGCTTTGTTCATCAAACTTGTTACGAAATACCAAACATTTCTGCAAAATCTCAACAAAGAATCTTGCACAAAAGCATAGTAATATCGAATAATAGAGATACTATAGCAAGTAACACATACTATGCTTAAGGAAAATCATCAAGAATATAATACAACATGCAAGTTCAAACAAGCTTATAGAAAGCAATATAAGGTCTCTTTTGAAATACGAAAATACGAGAGCACATAGTTGAGACCTCATTTACAAGAATCATATGAACAAGAGCTTTGACATAAGCATCCAAGAATAATGGCATATATATGTGCAATAAAATGCATAACTAAGTAGATCAATTGTTTTATCAAAACAAAATATAATCCTTTACAAATCTTGGATAAAACAAGCTATGTCAAATAATGCCTTCAAAAATCAAAACATCCTTTTAATGGCACCTGTATAAGATAAGCACATAGGCATATGGCATAACATGAATCGAGTTTATGATATGAATAGCAATAATGAGCGTACCTCGATAGTTCATATCTCTCTTGATATATTACGAGTAGATAACCACTGAAGGAAATATGTAAATTCTACACAATTCTTAAACCAAATTTTGCACAAACATAATAATACATGTGTAGGCTAAGCAATAAGAGATATCTCAAGTAAGCTCATGTCATAAAAATTCATAAGAAATGATAAATCAATTAAGTCTAAGTAAATACACAAGAGTTTAATATAAGCATCATACAAGGTCTTCTTTTCAAGGAATTGTTTTTAAAAACACAAATATATATTGAAGACCTTAATTTTAAAAATAAATATTTTGAAAACTCATTTTGAAAATATAGGCACAAATAAAGACATGCATAATAACTAAATAAAATGCACATTTAAATAGGGAGATATGGTTTACCAATTACGCCATTTCTATGGATTGTGTCGTTCCCATTGTTGATGATATCTTCCCGTTTGAAAATCTTCATGTTGATGGTGGTTTCTCCAATTGCTCCATTTCCAAGGATTATGGCTTTCCCATTTTCGAAAGTGTCTTTCTCTTGGAAAATCATCTTGTTGATAATGTCTTTGCCATTTCCAAGGATTTTGTTCATCCCATTTTTGATTATTTCCTCTTCTTGGAAAATGACTTTGTTGAAGGTGTTTTCTCCTTTGATCAAATGAAATGGTCATTTGATGTCTTCTTGGCGGTATGAATTTTCTTCGATTATTATTTCGCTGGGTACCTAATATAACATTGTTTTGTGGTACCCTGAAGTGCTTGGGTCCTTTAGGATTAGCTTTGAGACTTTTAGGTCTCCAACAATAATTAGAGCTATTTCTAGCCCGACAAGTATTTACCGTATGACCCTTTTTACCACAATAAAAGCAAGTAACATCACTAATATGCATAGGAACTTGATTCTTTTTCATATGCTTGACAATATTAGGCTCATGATCAAGTTCACTATCACAATCATTAACATTCACAATATTGGGCAATTTATTGGTACTTAAGTTTGATTTTGATAAATCATTTTTCATGCAATTCATATCCTCAACAAGAGTACTATTTTGTTTTTCAAGGTTTCTAATCTTGTCAAGTGTGGTGGTGTGAGCACATGATAGTAATTCATAGGAAGTAAATAAACTATCCTTTTCATTTTTCAAAACATTGAATTCCTTTTTCAAATTTTTGTACTTAACAAGTAAATTTTGGAGTTCATTTTGAAGATCATCAAAATTATTTTGCAAATCACTATAATTATTTTGAACAACAATATCATAGAAAGTAGAGGGTTTAAGACATACCTCATTTTCTTCTTCGATGCCCATAAGACAATGTTCAACTTCTTCATAGTTGGAAGTTGTAAGAGGCTTGTTCCTTAGATTTGACATTGTATCCCTTTGAGAAGTAGATGCTTTTGAGTTGCTCCTATCATTTGCATATACTTCATGAATGGCTTCTAATTTTTGCCATACTCCATGAGCTGATCGAATTCATATACCAAATTAGTAAATGAACAATACAAAATATTGAGAGCTTTACCGTTTAAGGAGATGATTTTCTTCTCTTCATCATTGAGCTCTTTGAAGCCTTTGGAGGTGTGTGGTGTGTCTATCATCGGAATAGATTCTCCATTTATGACGATGTTCCAAATATCGAACCCGCAACCTTGTAGATAACATTCCATTCTTTCTTTCCAAAATACAAAATTTTTGGAATCAAATGGTGGTGGCTTGGTGGTGGAGGTGCCGGAAAGATGAGCTTCGTTCGTAGCCGACGATCGTTCCTCTTCACTCGCGATGTGAAACGAGCTTGACAAAGAGTTTGGCTTTGATACCACTTGTAAGTCCAAGCGGCTACGATAATCTAGAGGGGGGTGAATAGATTATCTCCATCTTTTCGATTTTACCCTCTTTTTCGAACCGAATGCTCAAAGACAATAATAAAGGCGCGGAATGTAAACAACACACGTCGATTTATAGAGGTTCAACCCACCTAGGGCCTAATCCTCTACCACGCCAGTATATCCGGGATGGATTTCAAAAAGAAAAAGAATTTTATTAATTACCAAAATTAATACAAACTCAACTTACAACACCTTGAAGAGCACCACACTCTTCTTCAACACCACCTTTGGAGATTACCACAATCTCCCTTTGAAGATTACCACAATCTTCCTTCAATGGCACCTTGTGAAGATTACCACAATCTTCAACCTTGAAGAATACCAAATTCTTCAACACCTCAACAAGAAGATTACCACAATCTTCTCACACCTAGCACCTAGATCACCCAAATGTATTCTTACCACAAGAATACTCACAAGGATGTCTTGTGTTGAATGATGACCAAAACTCAAGATTACAACTCAATAATGAATATTACAATATGAGTGCAAAGTGTAATCAAGAATAGCCTAGACCTCAAGGATGTGAAAGTGATAAGCTAGGCAAAATTACAACAAGAATAATAACTATGAAGAACAAATATTTGCTTGAAGTGTATCTTGTTGTATTGTATCTCAATTGTTGTGTTGGTTGCTCCAAAACTTCCTCTATTTATAGGAGATGGTTGATCAAACATAGGCTCCTCTTGGGGATTAAAAATCTACAGAAAAATACAATTAAAATCAAGAATATAGCTGTTAGAAATCAATCCCACAATTTAAGGAAAAGATGTCTGATGTCAAACGGTCAGAATTTGTTGTCAAAATATAGGGCGACCGGTCGCACAAAAATAGACGTTTGAAGAACACAAAGAAAAATAACACAGGGAGACCGGTCAGGGGGGACTTCGACCGGTCGACCTTGACCCTGACCGGTCCCCCTCATTGGTTTTTAGAGATTGCAAGTTCTGTTTCAATTTAAACGTTCAGGTACCGGTCGATAGGGGTGCGACCGATCGACGTCACCGGTCGATGCCCTGGTCAACCGGTCGACCTGTCCATTTTCACTTTCGTCTCAATTTTTGTTCCAAAATTCATCTTCAGGTACGGGTTGCCCTACACAGCGACCGGTTGACCTCGAGACAGAAATGTTGTACAATTTTTGTCGAAAATAAAACTCAAGAAATACTCCGAAAATTTAGTAAAAATATTTTAAACCAACCGGGAGTATTTAGACAACATTTAGGAACCTTGTTTTGAAGTAAAAACTTATAAACATAAAATCATTAAAAGTGTTGTCCAATTTTATCTGAAATAAAACTTGAAGAAATACTCCGGAAAATATTAAAACCATTTTAAAATATTTAGGAGTATTTGGACAACAATTAAAAACATTGTTTTGGTGTAAGAATAAAATCATCAAAATTAAGATAAAAACATGTATCAAACACATGATCCGGAAGTATTTTTGCGATCATCAATATTTCCCGCATAGTCCGATTCACTATATCCTTTAAGAGAAAATTTTTCATTCTTTGGATAAAATAAACCATATTGAATAGTGCCTTTCAAATATCAAAAAATCCTTTTAACGGCACTCATATGAGATTCTTTGGGATTGCTTTAAAAACGAGCACATAGGCATACAGCATGAAGAATATCCGGTCTACTTGTGGTTAAATAAAGTAAACTACCAATCATACATACTTGGATTCATCAACTGATTTGCCTTTTTCATCTTTGTCTAACTTGATATTAGTTGCCATAGGAGTAGTGATGGTTCTTCCTTCTTCAATGCCAAACTTCTTTAGAAGTTCTTTTGTATACTTTGATTGTGAAGTCCAAGGAAGAAATTGAGCTCTCCCATCATCTCATCTCGAATTCACCTTGCATTAACTTAGAATATTTCTTGCACAAGGATTCATTAGTAGCAACAAATATAATATCATAAACATAAATTTGAACTAGTAAGCAATCCTGCCCTTTTTCAAAAACAAAGAGAGTAGTATCAACTTTACCTCTTGTAAATCCATTTTGTAAAAGAAAAGAGCTAAGTCTATCATACCAAGCTCGAGGTGCTTGTTTTAAACCATATAGGGCCTTTTTAAGTTTATAAACATCATTTGGCCTTGAAAACTTTTCAAACCTCGGAGGTTGTTTTACATAGACTTCTTCTTGAATAAAGCCATTTAAAAATGCGGATTTAACATCCATTTGATAAAGCTTGAAATTTTTAAAATAGGAATAGGCAAGTAAAATACAAATAGCTTCTAAACGTGCTACGGGTGCAAAAGTTTCATCATAATCAATACCTTCTTCTTGACAATACCCTTGAGCTACTAACCTTGCTTTGTTTCGAACAATATTGCCTTGCTCATCGAGTTTGTTTCGGAATACCCATTTTGTACCAATAATTATTTGGGATGGAGGACAAGGTACTAATTCCCAAACATCATTTCTGTCAAATTGATTCAACTCTTCTTGCATCTCTAAAACCCAATCCTCATCTTCAATTGCTTCCTTGGCATTTTTAGGATCATTTTGAGAAATTAGAGCTTTCTCAGCAAATTTTCTTCTAGTGATCATTTTATCAAGGTGATCACCAATAATGAGATCTTTTGGGTGATCTCCCTTAAATTTCAATGCCACGGGAAGATCCAAAGTATCCCCTTTGTCTTCTTGAGGAACATTTGAGGTTGATGGTTGATTATTTGAGGTAGAAGATTGATCATTTTGAGCATCATTTTGAACAATTGGTTCAACAACATCCTCTTCATCACTTTCATCATTAGGTATCCTTTCAACACCTGAGGCTTCATTAAATTTGACATGGATAGATTCTTCAACAACCGTACTAGTCTTATTGTAAACCCGATATGCCTTGCTTTTGATTGAGTACCCCATAAATATACCTTCATCGGCCTTAGGATCAAGTTTGTCCAATTGAACCTTAGTATTCAAAATAAAACACTTATATCCAAATATTTTGAAGTAACTAATATTTGGAGTTCTTCCTTTCCAAAGCTCATACGGTGTTTTATTCAATTTAGGATGAAGATAAACATGATTAATAACATAGCAAGTGGTACTTATGGCTTCAGCCCAAAAATATTTTGGAAGTGAAAATTCATTGAGCATGGACCAACTCATTTCTTGAAGTGTTCGATTCTTTCTTTCGGCTACTCCATTTTGTTGTGGTGTCCTTGGAGCCAAAATATTGTGAGCATATCCTTTGGTTTCACATAAAACTCTAAATTCTCCATCAAATTCACCACCTCGATCACTTCGAATAGACTTTATAGTATTTTCTTTTTCATTCTCAATAAGTCTACACAACTTAACAAACTCATTAACGGCATCGCTTTTATTTGCAGAAAAATTGCCCAAGTATATCTAGAAAAATCATCGACTATAACAAAAGTGTAATGTTTTCCACTTAAACTAGCCGTAACAATATCCCCATACAAATCTAGGTGAAGCAATTGTAGGGGTTTGGTTGTGGAAATTTCATTTTTGGGCTTAAAACTACTTTTAACTAATTTGTTCTTTTGACATGTTGGTTAGTACTTTTACATGTTGGTTTTTGTAAATAAGTTTGCAAATTTTTGTACCCAACATGTCCAAGCCGCCTATGCCATAGACTAGTTAAATCACTATTGGCGACAAGACAAGAAACATTTTGACTAACCAAATCACTTGTGCAAATTTTGTAAAGATTACCTTTTCTATTTGCTTCACAAATAATTTCATCATTTTTAACAATAAGACATTTTTCTTTATTGGAAATAACATTACAATTAGAATCACAAAGTTGGCCTACACTTATCAAATTGAACTTAAGCCTTTCAACATAAAAATATTACTAAGAGAGAAAGAAGAGTTACCAATTTCTCCATTTCCAAGAATTATTCCTTTGCTATTCCCGAACATGACCATAACCTCTTCTTGGAGCTTGATATTGGTAAAAAGTTCTCTCCTTCCGGTCATATAGTGTGAACATCCGTTGTCCACGAGCCATTTTAAATCTTTCATTATTGTTATAGCCCCTATTACCTACAAATGAATTATTTTTAGGTACCCTATAATTTTAGGGTCCATGGGGGTTAGCCTTGAGACCTTTGGGTCTCCAATAATAGCTAAAATTATTTTTCAATTTACAATTACTAGCATAGTCTCCAATTTTACCACAATAAAAGCAAATAAGATTATTGGAACTACTAGCACGTATGAAAGTCGGACCTTGGTTATTTTTTCTAGGAAACATGTTGAAAAGGTTTGTAACCAAGTCCTAATTTTGAATGCTCACCTCTTTGTGCATCTAGAATTTTTGTAACTTTATCCGTACTTAAATTAAATCGATGCACATCTTTTTTTAAATGTTCAATATCATTTGTGAGCGATTGTTTTTCGGTTTCAAGAGTACGGACTTTTGTAAGAGTAATAACATGAGCTTTCTCAAGAGATTCACAAGAAGTAAACAATTTATCCTTTTCAAATTTAAGCTATTTATGCTCATTTTTCAAAGTCTTGTATTTAACAATCAAATTTTGAAACTCATTTTGCAATTCATCAAAATCACATTGCAATTCATCAACTAAAGAAGAAGTTGAAGAGTTAGAGCGTACCTCGTTATTTTCATCGTCTATGGCCATGAGACCATGTTCGGTTTCTCCTTCTTCGTCGGATGTAGCAAGAAGTGCATCCCAAGTTTTGACATCCGCATTTAGAGCCTTCTTTTTTGGAAAAGGCTTTTTCTTCTTTTGCTCCACTTCCGCAAGTTTTGGGCAATTGGCTATTTAGTGCCCGGATTTTCCGCATTTGAAACATGAATTGTCTCTCGGCTTTCTTGCTTTATTTTTATTAACAAGCTTTGAAAATTTTTGGACAAGAGCCGTCGTTTCCTCGTCATCTTCATTACTAGCATAATATGAAATATTTGAAGAGGATGCTAAGCCTTTAGGAATATTTTGCATGCCCGGTTTAGCGGTGGATGGTTGGGAATTTTTTTCTCTCTTTAAGAAAGACTTCATAAATGAGGAGGTTTCGCACGAGCTCATCGAACTTGAGTGTTTCGAGATTTTGTGCTTCCGTGATTGCCGTTACTTTTTCGGACCATGAGCCCTGAAGAGCATTCAAGACCTTGGTGACCTTATCTTCTTCGGATATGACTTTCCCGAGTGCCACAAGAGGATTGACAATGTTGTCAAGCCTTTCCACCATTTTTGAAATATTTTCACCATCTAGCATGATGAAGTTTTCAAAATCTTTAACAAGCATAGTTTTTCTAGCTTGTTTAACTTTCTTTGTACCTTCATAAATAGTTTCTAATTTTTTCCTAACTTCATGTGCCGACCTTATGCCTCTTATGTGAATATATTTGGTGGCGGTAAGAGAACAATGCAAAATATTTAATGCCTTACCGTTTAGTGAGAATGACTTCTTGTCTTTTTCATCAAATTCCTTGAGACTTTTGGGAGCCAAGGTGCCATCCTCTAGTTTCTTGGTTGGTTGATCTATTCTTTCAATGACTGCATTCCAAATATCGAACCCGCATCCTTGTAAGAAGCACTCCATTCGGTCTTTCCAAAAGGCATAGTTGTTGGCGTCGAAAAGTGGTGGCTTGTTGGTGGAGGCGCCGGTGGTGAGGTTGCTTTTGTTCATAGCCATGGATCTTTCCTCTTTACTCGTGGTGTGGAACGAGCTTGCCAAAGAGTTTGGCTTTGATACCACTTGTTAGTCCAAGTGGCTACGATAATCTAAAGGGGGGTGAATATATTATGCCAATTTTATGATTTACGCCCTCTTTTTCGAATGTGAAGATGATAGCAAAAATTTTAAGTGCGGGAAAATAAACAACACTCGATGATTTATAGTAGTCAACCCACCTAGGGCCTAATCTACTACCACCCCAGTATATCCGAAGTGGATTTCAAAAAAAAAAAGAATTTTATTAATAGTCACCAAAACTATTAAACCTTCACCTTGAAGAGCACCACACTCTTATTACAACACCACCAAGGAGATTACCATAATCTTCCTTCACCTATGAAGAGTACCACACTCTTCAACACCTAAGATAGCCCAAGTGTGCTCTTACCACAAGAACAACAACAAGGATATCTTGTTTTGGATGATTGACAAAAAATCAAGATTACAACTCAATAAATAAGTATACAACATGAGTGCAAGTGTGATCAAGAATAGAAAGTCTAGACCTCAAAATGTGCAAGTGAAAAGCTAAGCAAATTACAACAAAAATTTAGAATGTGAAAGCTTAGAGAAATTTGCAGATTTTCTTGTTGTGTTGTTTGCTTGTGTTGTTGTGTGTCTTCAAAGTCTCCATCTATTTATAGGAGAGTCTTCAAGATTTGATCTCAAACATAGGCTCCTCTATCTTCACTTTTGTCTACAAAAAGAAGATCACAAGATGCACAAATAATTTACAAAAATGATAAAATAAATCTTGTTGATAATGGATTGTTAACGGTTTGAATCTGCTGTCAAAAATAACATAGGTCGACCGATTGATCTTATGAAATTTCGAACGTTAAAAAGTAAATCAGAGATTTAGACACAGGATGACGGGGGGTCCGACCGGTCGCCCAGGGGTCCGACCGGCCACCCCTCCATTGGACCGGTTGGCCTCCCCCTTTTTTCAATACAAAGAGTTCTGTTTTTAGAATTCTCTCTTTCAGATACCGGTCGACCTATAGTTCGACCGGTCAACCTCCTGGGGGTTTTCAAACATCTCATTTCTATTTCAAAAATCAACTTCAGACATGGGTTGCCCTATAGGGCGACCGGTTGACCTCAAAATAAAAGTGTTGTCCAATTTTTGTCAAAAATAAACTTCAAAAAATAATGCGAAAAATTAGTAAAAATATTTTAAATCAATTGGGAGTATTTGGACAACATTTAGGGACATTGTTTTGGTGTAAACACTCAGTTAAACAAAATCATCAAAATCATGATAAAAATATTTATCGAACAATAATATTCTTTCTATCATAAATTGTTGATAAAATATCATCATTATGTTTTTATGATTTATGAATCTATGCATGTTCAAATATATTTAAAAATATTTATTATGATTTTTTATATACTATTGGAATTCTGGACTTGTAAGTTGTACAAAGAAAATCAAAGCTTAGGTTATTTTTGCAATTATCGTGAAATATGGGGCCAAAAGTGCAAATATGAAAAACAATGAAGGCCTCCACTGAAAATTTGAAATATTGGACTCAAGACTATGTAAATTCCATACATCATGTGACTTGAAAGATTGGGACCTCTTTCACGCAAAAAAACACAATAAGGAATAAGTTTGATATCAAAATGTAAAATTATAAAACTTAAAGGACCAAAACTGTAATTTTCTAAACTTGGGCAGTCAAGGTGCCTCAACAATTTTCTGACTTATGTATTATAGTACTTTGAACCTTTATTTCAAATTTCATAATAATCCGACTTGAAACGAGCCTTTAACGACAAAAAATCAATTTTGGGACAAAATTATAATTTTCAAAAATGAGGCACCTTACTTTCGAATTTTAGAAAAATGGTTTTAACCAAAAATTATTACTTTCCAAAGAAATATTTAAAAATTAGAATCACCTCGAAACCCCTCCCGGTTTAAGAGTTACCTAATTCTAAAATATCAAGCCAAAAACCGTAATTTTTGGAAACTAGAGGGCAAATCTGTAAATTTTATAAACTTTGTCCCGAGTCTCTGAAAAATATAACTCTCTGGGAATTTAGAAAATTTTGAAACTGATCTTACACTTATCCGAGTCCGGAATTACAACTTATCGAATTTTTAGAACCCGGTAAGAAAATATTCTCCTTAGTAAAAATGATTTTTATTTTAAAATTTACTAAGGACCTTGAAATTGATATTTTCTAACTCGGTTACCTTACAAATGTTTTAAGATATATTTTTCATACTTATCTAACAAAAATATCGAGTTTTAACATAATGCACCGAACCAAATATTAAAACCAGCTAGATTATCCGCCCGATAACTAGACCGCGAGTTTTATTTTTTTAAAAATAAATACTGGATATTATGGGATCAAGATCACCCCGGACTTGCTAACTGATTTTATCAATTCTTTCAAATGGGCAAACTTACATAAGTTAAAAGCGTGATTGGAAGAGAAATTATGAAGTGAAAATTTAAGTGAAACGTAAAGTGGAATTAAAAGTGAAGTGAAATTTGAAGTAAAGTGAAATTTAAAGTGAAATGTGAAGTGAAATGATAAGTGGAAGTGCAAATGAGAATGAAAGTGAAAAGTAAAGTGAAAATTTAAAGTGGGATAATGGCTACGGCCCTATCCAAGTGAAGTGGGATATTGGCTACGGTCTTATCCAAATTAAGTGGGATACCGACTACGGTCCTATCCAAGTGAAGTGGGATACTGGCTACGGCCTTATACAAATTAAGTGGGATACCGGCTATAACCCTATCCAAGTGAAGTGAGATACTGACTACGACCTTATCCAAATTAAGTGGGATATCGGCTACGGCCCTATCCAAGTGAAGTGGGATATTGGTTACGGCCTTATCCAAATTTAAGTGGGATACCAGCTACGGTCATATCCAAGTGAAGTGTGATATTGGCTATGGCCTTATTCAATTGAAAGTGGAAGTAAATTTAAAAAAATAATAACAATGCTTAACTGATTCTGACCAATCTAACATAATGGTTAATGGAAATCTTAATACAAATAACGAGATAAAGTCATATGCACTCTCATGCATTGATTACCATGAAACCATCCGTGCATAAAAATGATCCACACCGGCACCCACCCACTGAGAATTTTTGTCTCACCCCATCTCTTTTATCAACCAAAAGATGAAAAGCCATATCAGGACGCTGGTGACGATGGATTGCAAGACGTAGTCTAGTTCCGTATTGTAATGTGGATTGAATAAGATGATGGATTTTTAATTGTAATGGTTTAGACCTTGAACTTATTTGATGTAATAGCAGGGCGTAGGACCCTGAGGTACAATTATTATGTTGTATGATATTTCTTTTGGATTCCACTACAACCATACTCTGACTTAGTTATTCCCTTATTCATACTTAATTGGGATTTTATCATTACTATTGATGTATGTTGGAGGATTATTAGGCCAGCTTGGTAAAGCGGTATAAGTTTTGAAATTTGTGTCATGGCTTCCGTTTTGGGATGTGGCAATTATTACACCGAGCTGACCCAGGATAGGACCCTCCGCCTGTGATGGGAATTACCACTATTGAATCGTTTAAGATAAAACAATTTTGTGATAATTGTGGACTTATAGAATTAATTAGATTATATTAATAATTATCCACTTGTATTGATACCACACATAGAAGACCTGACTGAGTGGTTAATTTCTTACTAAATATTCCACCTTAATTATTATCATATTCTTGAATTTGATAAACGCTAGTTGTGTTTTGTTTAGGAATGGCATCCGAGTTTCCAACGTGGCCAATGGTGTATGAATTAATAACTGAGAGAGACTACCATAAGGAGGCGACATCATCTGGTACGCAAAATTCATGCACACCGACTCCCAATTCTAGCTAGAGTAGCAACGCGCTCGATTATTAGAAGACGGTCTAGCCTACATGCACAATAAGGGAAACACTCGTTAATCAACTCGAGGAACTATGTAGGACTATACGAGCACGCGAGGATCAGATCCAAGTACTTCAGGAGAGACTTGAGCAAAAGACGAGGGACGCATTTTGGGAGAATGAGAAACATCAAAAACAGATATTGGTCAACCATGAACTGCAAGAAAAGATTAACCGATCTGAACGCCTGGCTAATCATAACCGTGATACGATTCAGGACCTTGAGGGATAAATATAACAACACTTGGGAACCATCAACAACTCGGATAGGACAAGAGCATAATTGCAAGCCCAAGTCATGTCCCTACAAATACAAGTAGAGACCCGGGAAGAGCAAATATCTTTAAAAACCAGGCACAAGTCCAATTACTTAGGAACAGGGTTTTGGAGGCCATCAATATTGCTCTAGAGATAGCCCCATAAATAGAAGAAGAACCAGAAGAAGATCCGAAAGAGGATCCTGAAGAGGAATCCATAAGAGGATCCTAAAGAAGATCCAGAAGGTGATCCTCAAATGGACCCAATGGACATTCCACAAGACCCGAAAGAATGGAAAGAAGATCCAGCTCCAGCAAATGATATGGATGGCGATAGTGATGATGATGCTCATAGTGCCATTATCGATTAGATTAGCCCTACTTTGTTGTACCTATTTTTTACATCTAAACTCTGTAATCACAAAGTTTCATCTGTAATGGATTGTAATGCTACTGTTTGACATTTGGCCTATTTATTATAATTCAACTGCAATATTTCGTAATAAAACTTTTGCACTTAACTTAATATGGTTGTTCTTACATTCAACATAATTGCTTCGTCAAATTAGATATCATGCATCATTGATCGTTGTACCATAACTCATATTTTTATTTACATAGTTAAGTGGATGCTAATTATTCTAAACACAGAAGGATGGACAAAGAGGTAGAGGAAGACCACGCAACGTGGACAAGGAGAACCTATAACACTCCGCAAGAGAGAACACTATCGCCCGAACTACCACCATCTCCCCCAACCGCCAGACGCGATCTGACAGCACAGGCTCTTCAGCAAATCTCGCTATTCATGCAACAACAGAATGGACAAAATCGGAACATATTAGGTGTTAGAACGATTCCTTCGTTTCGATCCACCCATCTTTCGGGGGGAACCAGATGATGCCAAGGCTGAGGATCGGGTTGAACAAATGGAATATATTTTTGCTACCCTGCAATATACCAGAGAACATCAAGTCACCTTAGCAGTATTTTGATTGGAGTCCACCGCCCGCGATTGGTGGAAGTCTATTGAAAGAAGGTGGGAACAAGACAGAACCCGAAGGACGTGGGATAACTTTCTGTTAGAATTCAGGGACCAATACATTCCTCAGGTGGTCTGAGAGGCGAGGCATGATGAATTCCATCGTTTGAGGCAGGATAGTATGACTGTGGCCCAGTATGAATCAAAATTTCACTGACTGTCAAAGTACGCTTTGAACTCCATAAGCACCGAGGCGGGCAAATTGTATAAATTTACTCGAAGGCTGAGATTAGAACTACATAAACAGTTATTGACAATGGAAATGGATACATACTCAGTTGTGGTTAGGGCAGTCTCTCGTGTGGAAATGGGTTTGAACGGAATTGGGCAACTTCAACAGAATAAGGCATCGGGATCGAAGAGGCCAGTAATCGAGAAAACAACTGAACCGCCTACAATATTTCAAAAGGGCGGAACTGGACCGGCCAACAATGGGAAGCAACCTATGCAAAGCAAAATTTGCTCTCACTGCCATAAGCCAGGACATACACCGGATCAGTGTTAGCATAAACAGGGGAAATGCCTCAAATGTGGCAGCGCCCAGCATCAACTACGAGACTGCCCGATGATTACCGTCCCTGAGAATAAACCCACACCACCTCAGAAACCTGGGAATGGACCTGACAACCAAGCAAGGGCACCAGCTCGTGGGGTTTGCCTTGGCTGGGCAAGAAGACCCGAATGCAACAAACATGGTGGAAGGTACGCTTTTGGTATCTGACCACCGTTCTAAAGTATTATTTGATCCCGGATCATCATATTCATTTGTCGTACCACAATTTGCTCATAATTTGCATACATGCATGGAATGCATACCTATCTGTTTAGAGGTGTCAGCTCCTATGGGCGCAAGCCAAATAACTGACTCCGTATATAACACATGTGAAGTTAAAATTGAAGATGTGCATTTTCATGCTAATTTGATATTACTGCCCCTATCGGAGTACGATATTATTTTGGGAATAGATTGGCTATCTGAACACTTTGCCCAACTGGACTGCCACAACAAAATGGTTAAGCTATGTAAATCGAGAAAACCTAAGAGTGGAGCTATCAGGAAGAGCACGAACCTCGATAGCCCCAATCATTTTGGCCATCAAGGCTAGAAAAGCAATCACTAGTCGAGCACATGGGTACTTGGCGTTTATAATTAACAAACCTAAGGATGAAACTCAAATTCACGAGGTACCCATAGTGTCAGAATACTTAGACGTGTTTCCACAATAACTCACAGCTATCCCTCCTGATAGGGAAGTTGAGTTTGCCATCAAAATTTTTCCAGGGACCGCACCAATAGAAAGAACACCCTATAGGATGGCCCCTGTGGAATTGCAAGAATTAAAAGCTCTGTTACAGAAACTGATGGAAGTAGTATTTATCAGACCAAGTACGTCACCATGGGGAGCTCCAATGCTTTTTGTCAAGAAAAAAGATGGGACACTGAGGTTGTGCATAGACTATCGTGGCCTTAACAACATGACCATCAAGAATAAGTATCCCCTTCCAAGGATTGATGAACTATTCGACCAACTCCAAGGAGCCATAGTATACTCAAAACTTGATTTACAACAAGGATACTATCAGTTGAAGATTAAGGAAGAAGACATCCCTAAGACAACATTCCAAACTAGGTATGGACACTACGAGTTTATAGTAATGCCGTTTAGATTAACAAATGCTCCCGCAGCATTTATGGACCTAATGCATCGAGTCTTCCGACCTTACTTGGATCAATTTGTAGTGATTTTCATTGATGACATACTTGTGTACTCCAAGTCGAGGGAGGATCATGAACGTCATTCCAGAATGATGTTGGAAGCACTACGAGAACACAAGTTATATGCCAAGTTTAGCAAATGCGAATTCTAGCTTAAGAAAGTTACATTTCTGGGATACATATTGTCTGGTGATGGAATCGCAGTAGACCCGTCAAAGGTACAAACCATTGTTGAGTGGAAACAACCAGAAACAGTGACCGAGATCAGAAGCTTTTTGGGATTGGAAGGATATTACCGAAGATTTATCAATGATTTCTTCAGAATTGCTAAACCACTCTCACGATTGACTCAGAAACAAGTTAAGTTCGAATGGAGTGATGAATGTGAGACCGATTTCCAAGAACTAAATAAATGACTCACAAAATGCTCCTATCTTGGCTCTCCCGAGCGGCACAAAAAGTTTTGTCATTTATAGTAATGCGTCAAAAGAAGGATTGGGAGCAGTACTTATGGAAGAGGGAAAAGTAATTCTTATGCCTCACGGAAACTAAAACCATACGAGGCCAATTACCCGACACATGACCTAGAATTGGCAGCAATAATGTTCGTATTGAAAAAGTGGCAAAACTACTTATCCGGGGCGATGTTCATCGTGTTCATGGATCATAAGAGTTTAAAATATTTATTCTCCCAGAAGGACCTCAATTTGAGACAGAGAAGATGGATGGAATTTATCGAAGATTATCACTTCGATATTCAATACCACCCTGGGAAAGCCAATGTAGTGGCAGATGCCTTGAATAGGAAGGCTAGTGTCGCCAGACTGCTGATTAGGGAATGGAAATACCTGGAAGAGTTGAGCGTATGGAATCCGACAAGAACGGACACCAAAATATTTTGCGCTAATATCTCAGTGAGACCTGAATTGCTAAACGAGATTAAAACAACACATGAGGGAGACCCAAAGATCAGAGAGCTTATGGAAAAGGTTTTGATGGTAGATTGCCCAAAATTCTCCATAGCAGAAGACAAAATCTTGAGGTTTAAGAACCGGGTGTGTGTACCAAATAATGAGGAACTGAAAAATAAGATTTTATGTGAAGCTCATCGTTCAAAGTACACCATACATCCCGGCGGTAATAAGATGTACAAGGATTTCAAACAACACTTTTGGTGGGTAAACATGAAGAATCAAGTAGTTGAGTGTGTGACAAGATGTCAGACGTGCCAATGAGTCAAAGATGAACACCAACGGCTATCAGGGTTACTACAACTGTTACAGATCCCCGAATGGAAATGGGAATATATCACTGTAGATTTCATAATGGATTTACCTAGAACTAAAGGAGGACAAGATATCATATGGGTTGTAGTAGACAGACTCACGAAGTCAACCCATTTCCTACCAATCAAAAAGACGGACAATCTACAGAAACTAGCACAAGTGTATATTCGAGAGATTTTGCGACTACATGAAGTACTGGTGGATATTGTTTCAGACAGAGATCCACGATTTATCTCGAGATTTTGAAAATGCTTACATGAAGAACTAGGAACCTCGTTGAGTTTCAGTATAGTAGCGCACCCACAGACTGATGGATGATAAGAACGGACGATCCAAACTCTCGAAGACATGTTACGAACATGTACACTAGATTTCCAAGGAAGTTGGGACTCTCATTTACCATTGGCTGAATTTGTATACAACAACAGCTATCAGGCCACAATTGGGATTGCGCCTTACGAAGCACTATACGGATGGAAGTGCAGATCCCCGCTACATTGAGAAATTGATGATCAATGGACTCCAAAAGAAAGCAAAAGTCATCAATGATTCCGAAGGTCGACTTAGTCGAGGAGGCCATGGAAAAAGTCAGAATGATCAAGGAGAGGATTTGTACCGCTCAGAGCCGGCAGAAGAACTATGCAGACAAGAGGAGAACAGATTTGGAATCCGAGGTTGGAGATGAAGTATTCCTCAGACTTTCACCATGAAAGGGATTAATACACCCTAAGAAAGATGTGTTCCACGTCTCAGATTAAGGAAATACCAGCCCGACCCAGAGCACATTATCATAGAGCAAATTCCACCCATAATAGAGAATTTATCTTACACTAAGAAACCGATGCAAATCATCGATAGACAAGTGCGCCAACTAAGAAGAACGGAGATCCTAATGGTCAAGGTAGTATGGCAAGCGCATGATCAAGATGAAGATGCCACGTGGGAAATGGAAGACGATATGCGAAGACAATACCCAAAACTATTTTAAAAGAAATTTGGGGACCAAATTCTTTTAAGGAGGGGAGAATGTGAAGCCCCTACTTTTATCAACATAAGATACGATGTTATCTAGTGATGAATTATTTTGGCTAAGTGTCACAAAACCTATTATATATAAAATGTGGCGCTCATTTAATTATTTCTTCCAACATCGATTACTCCTTCGTTATTTTTAGTAGACCTATCGTGTTTCCTCCTTAAATATTAAGTCTTTGATCGATTAGTTATGACTTTAGTAATATTGGACCCTCGATAATTTAGGAGTACATTTCAATCCTTATACAAATATTTCAACTTATTCTATGATACATTTCCAAACAACTTTCTATTTATTTTGAATAATACACATTTTTTTTTTTATTTTACATCCTTATTTTAACCTCCTATATATTTATATACGTATATTTATACATTTTTGTTTTTCCTCAATTTTATAAAAGATAAGAAAACCAAAATTTTTATCATTCCGACACTCAAATTTCGACCATAAGGGTATAGTAGGAATCAATTCTATTTATTCCTTTTCCTACACCATTTAAAATTACACCTAGATATACCATTACCATAATTAAATCACAAGACAAAAAAACTAATAACCCCCTGCCCTTAAATTCGACCATAGCATGCTTTTTAGGGGGAATCATATCATTTTTTTTATCCCACACAATACTTTACTTCCCCCATAATTTCTCCCTTTCATTAAACACCAAAAATTCAAAAAACATTATTCCCTCCCTACCCTTTTGCTTTCGGCCATAGCACCCTAGAAGGGTATCAAATATTTTTTTATTCCAACCACACCAATTATTTCCCAATAACTTATATTTCAACACCAAAACACAAAACTTAGCCAACATCCCCCTCATTTTCGGCCATAGTGTAGAAAAAAGAACAAAAATTCATTTCATCCTAATACAACTCACAAACTCTCTCATCCAACACTTAGATACATAAACACAAAAAAAAGTCATCTCCATCTTGCACCCCTTGGTCGAAAATTTCACTTAATAGAGGTAAGAAATTTTTTTTCTTTCATCTTCAATTCATCTTCATTAAACACTAAGACTCTTCCTTCACCTTCTAATCTTGTTGAATTCTCCCTTATTGAGATACTCCAAGGGCATTTTTCTTGAAGAATTAAGGAAGACCTAGACTTGACTCCAAGCTTGAAGGCAGGGGAAGAAAAGGAAATGGTTTCAATCAACTGACATAATCATATTTAGCTCATCTTGGAAAACTGTGGTCTAAAATATTTGATAACCACTTCACAAACGTATCCCTAGTTGGATGTGTATTGGTGGTGTCAAAATGTAATGGTCATCCCCTCTAAAAATATTTCCTCAATTACTTCATATAAAAAACAATACTGAAATGTAATAAAAAAATGAACACTACATTGTAATATACAAAAAAGCAATGCTCATACTTATTATCATAATCACACATCTAACACACATTAAGGTGAGAAATTGTGATTTTTGTATTTTTCCTCTTGCCATCATGAGGAATTAATTTTTGACTCAAAGATTTGAATTTTTGGAGCTTAGGTGCTGACCTATAGAGCTCAAGTTTGAGGTTAGAAGCTTGAAAAGAGAAATTCATTTTGGAAACTACTTGAGGATATTAAGGTAAGAATTAACCCATTTGTTTTAAGATATTTCCCTTGGACTTGAGACCTCATTTTTAACACCAAAACATGGATATGGTGACATTTAGGGGCTGAACTTGGAGTATTAGGACCAAGAGCTTGGATTCTTAAGGAGATCTTCATTTTTAACCACAACCCGAAAACTACTACGAGGTGGGTGAAAAATATTTCTACAAAAAATGCATCATTCTTTCTACTAGTGCATAAAAATGCATACTCATGTGATAATATGATATTTTATAAATTTTAACAAGTATTTATGAGATTCATGTTTTAATGAAATTTTGTGAAAATGAAAAGATGAGTATAATATTCTTTCTTGCATAAATTGCTGATAAAATGCTCCTCATTATGTTTTTATGATTTATGAAGCTATGCATGTTCAAATATATTTTATAAATATTTATTATGAGTTTTTATATATTATTGGAATTCTGGACTTATAACTTGTATAATGAAAATCGAAGTTTGGATTATTTTTGTAATTATCATGAAATATAGGGCCAAAAGTGCAAATATGGAAACATGTGAAGGCCTCCTCTGAAAATTCAAAATATTGGATCCAAGACTTTGTAAATTACATATATGAAGTGACTTGAAAGATTGGGACTCCTTCCGGGCAAGAAAAACACAATAAGGAATAAGTTTAATATCAAAATGTAAAATTCTAAAACTTAAAGGACCAAAACTATAATTTTTGAAACTTGGGCAGTCAAGGTGCCTCAAATATTTTCTGACTTATTTATTATAGTATTTTGAACTTTTATTTCAAATTTCATAACCATCCAACTTGAAACGAGCCTTTAACGATAAAAAATCACTTTTGGGCCAAAATTATAATTTTGGAAATGAGGTACCTAACTTTAGAATTTTTTAAAAATATTTTTAACCACAACTTATTACTGTCCAAAGAAATATTTGAAAATTGGAATCACCTTGAAACCCCTCCCGGTTTTAAAATATCAAGCCAAAAACTGCAATTTTTGGAAACTAGAGGTCAAATCTGCAAATTTTATAAAATATATCCCGAGTCTCTAAAAAATATAAACCTCTTGGAATTTAGAAATTTTTGAAACATAATTTACCCTTTTCCGAGTCCGGAATTGAAACTTATCGAATTTTTAGAACTCGATAAGGAAATATTCTCCTTAGTAAAAATGATTTTTATTTTAAAATTTGCTAAGGACCTTGAAATTGATATTTTCTAACTTGGTTACCTTATAAATATTTTAAGATATATTTTTCATACTTATCTAACAAAAATATCGAGCTTGAACATAATGCACCGAACCAAATATTAAAACCAGCTAGATTATCCGCCCGATAACCAGACCGCGAGTTTTTTTTTCTTAAAATAAATATCGGATATTGTGTGACCAAGATCACCCTGGACTTGCTAACTGATTTTATCAATTCTTTCTAACGAGCAAACTTACATAAGTTAAAAGCGTGATTGGAAGAGAAATTATGAAGTGAAACATAAAGTGGAATTAAAAGTTAAGTGAAATTTGAAGTGAAATGTGAAGTGAAGTGAAATTTAAAGTGAAATGTTAAGTGGAAGTGCAAATGAGAATGAAAGTGAAAAGTAAAGTGAAAATTTAAAGTGGGATAAGGCTACGGCCCTATCCAAGTGAAGTGGGATACTGGCTATGGCCTTATCCAAATTAAGTGTGATATCGGCTACGACCCTATCCAAGTGAAGTGGGATACTGGCTACGACTCTAACCAAGTGAAGTGGGATACTGGCTACGACCTAATCCAAATTAAGTGGGATACCGGCTACGACCCTATCCAAGTGAATTGGGACACTGGCTACGACCTTAACAAAATTAAGTGGGATACCGGCTAGGACCCTATCCAAGTAAAGTGAGATATTGGCTACGGCCTTATCCAAATTTAAGTGGGATACCGACTACGGCCCTATCCAAGTGAACTGGGATATTGGCTACGACCTTATCCAATTGAAAGTGAAAGTAAATTTAATAAGACAATAACAATGCTTAACTGATTCTGACCAATTTAGCATAATGGTTAATGGAAATCTTAATACAAATAACGAGGCAAAGTCATATGCACTCTCATGCATTGATTTCCATGAAACCATTTTCCATGCATAAAAATGAGCCACGCTCGGACACTGACACCCACCCACTGAGAATTTTTGTCTCATCCCACCTCTTTTATCAACCAGAAGATGAAGAGTCGTATCAGGACGCTGGTGACGACGGATCCCAAGATATAGTCTAGTTCCGTATTGTAATATGGATTGAATAAGACGATGGATTTTTAATTGTAATGGTTTAGACCTTCAACTTATTTGATGTAATAGCAGGGCGTAAGACCATGATGTACACTTATTATGTTGTATGGTATTTTATTTGGATTCCGCTGCAACCATACTCTGACTTAGTTATTCCCTTATTCATACTTAATTGTGATTTTATCGTTACTATTGATGTATGTTGGAAGATTATTAGGCCGGCTTGGTAAACCAGTATAAGTCACGGCTTCCGTTTTAGGGCGTGACAGTCTCACTAGCAGAAATACCATCCGCGCATAAATACTTGTCGCTCAGTTCATAGCCACCACTTCCATTTGGAATTTAATGAAAAATGCAGATGACATGAGAAAGATCAACTCCTTGCTACAAGTTTAATGTCATAGTAATAGAACATAAACGGTAAATGCCACGAAACAAACAAACAAAAAAGAAAATGCAGACAATACATGAAAAATCTGCATAAGCAGCAGCTAGGTAGACTCAAAGCATCAACATTCTTTTAATTGGTCAACTCCATAATTGCAGAAACTATATCTCCATCAGCAGCTTTGAGAGCCTTGACGGCCTTCGACCTGGACACCCCAGCTTGTGTCATAACCAACTCAATATCCTTTGGCTCAACTCCAGTCTCATCAACTTCTTCATCATCCTGAGCCATAGCTGATGGCTCAGGCTTTGAGATCACATTGCTCAAATCAGGTGCTTTAAATTGCTCTGCGGCCTGAGTTTGCAGTTGTGAGCTCAAGTCTTCTATCTTTGCCTCGCCGAAAATAACATATGTATCTGATGTTGGGCTCTTAAAGACATCGGGTTTTGAGATGACAAACAAAATCTGCGAGAAAATAATAAGCCCCAATTCGATGTTAGGTAATCAAACATGTATGGAAAGGGAGAAGAGAATAGTCAGCAAAGTCAAATAAAATGTAAAAGAACCAACATTCTTGCTTTTCTTGACGGTAACACGACTAACACCAGCTATAGCCTTCATTCCGAGCTTTAGCATTGCCTTGCGACTCTTCTTTTCGCTTCTGCTTTGCTTTGACCTACCACTAGCATCTCCATCTTGATGTCCTGAATAAAATAACTAATCATAAGAAGCAAACAGTCTGCTTTTGAATTAGCTTCCAATTACCATCCACATCAATACTCACCTGAGCATTGGAAAAACTAACATTAAAAAGCTACGAAATTACACCAGAGTCACAGGTTAAGCAAACTAAATGTTGGGACAGTAATTTTGAGATTTTAAAGTAAAGGAACGATGACTCATGCATGAGGGGCAAATTGTTTAAATATTTTACTCACTGGAAGATTAATCTCCTACTGCTTCATAAATCATAATGAATTGGTATTTGATAGAGCATTTAATAGAATAAAGAATACTGCTGAAACAAAGGAAATGGATACAACTGTAGTGAGTATGCTTTGGCAATACAAATAAAAAAACAAGTAAAGCTGCTATATGCTTGAGAGAACTGAACTTTTGCTGTGTAGGATATTGAAGGACACTGCTGCAGAATTTAACATTATAAGTCCCGAATAATTGCATGTTTACTGCCTAAATTTTTTGCTTTGCTGAATTATGAGCTGGTAAGTTCCTAATTCCACTCCACAACGTTGCCAAGTTCAAACATAATGATACTTTATTCCTTTTTTTTTCTTTATCTTTTTGATAATATTATCAAATTTTTCCATCCTACAGAGCCAAAGGATCCAACATTCAGCAAAAGAGAAGTGAAAAAAATAACTGTGATCATATGTGATTAAATGGTCAATGATCTATAACAAATAAACGCAGTCAACTCCAGCAAGATTTACAGAATAACTGAACATATATAGCATACAACTGACATTCTACTTTGATATCTTAAGTAGCAAATCAAAGAACACATTTCTGTGGTGAAGGTGGGTTCGCAACAAGCAGCAATAGGCACTCTACCAATAAGGCTGACACTTCTATCCAGCTTGAACGAAACAGAACATATTGGATTAGAAAAAACAGAAGCAATTAAAATAGCTCTCAAGTTCAAACCTGATGAATCCAACTAAACTAAGTACGACAAAGGTAACAGCATATTCCAATGAAATATTTAATAGAGCACCATAAAACAAAATTCTTTCTCAAAAACAATGCAAAAACTATAGTTCAAGAATTCAAAACACTAAAAAACTAAGACATTCACTAATACATTTCCCCAGAACCTAAACATTTTTCCAAAATATCATAAAACAAATCCAAACATTGCATAAGGAGGAAAAGAAAAAACAGCATACTTGCTTTAGACAAATGTCAGACTCAAAGTCACAAAATGACATCTGCAAAACAACACCTACATGTACATTAATAACCAAAGGTTCAGATGGTACATAACTGTCTTGACTCTTGAGCATAACTTACTTTTAAGGTTAAAACCCAAAGTAACACTATAATAAAAGTGAATAACTTAGCTACTTGCAACATTTTCCTTTTTTCCAATACAGTCACCAATAAATCATGATATCCCAATTATAAATATAAATAAAAAACGCAGAATAAACACCAAAATAAACTTTCTGGAGTACGTAAAACTAACCTTCCAAATCATCCTCATCGTCGTCATCCTCGTCATCATCATCGTCTTCATCTTCCACCACCGGTTCGTCAGCCTAGCAAATATAATTTAAAAATGACAACCCATAACAGAACCTACTGTTCGTGCAAGTTCAACAATGTGGGACAAAACAATATTACAAAGAAAGATCTATTTTGCCGCGTTAACCAAATAGAGAAACTATACAAAATTATTAACCAAATAATGGCATTAAGCTAAAGTACTCATAATCTAAACGCAAACATAGCCACAAATCTGGATCTGGAACAATTCTAACCACCTAATAGAGAAACAGAAAAATTACATGAACTTTGTGCTGCTCGAGAAGGGCAGCTAGGAGTTCTTCTTGGGTTTGAGCAGTCATGGCTGTTCGAGAGAGCGCTGTAAAGAAATGAGAAACCCTAAAACCCCAGAACCTCAATTAAGCAATGCTAGTGTACGGGCGACGTAAAATGGAATTATATTGTTGTATCTGGACTCGGACTAGATCCGACCGAATTTAGATCCAGAAAAGTCCGAGAACTTGGATTTGGATATAAATCACTTAGAAAGAATTCATTTAAAAATGGGCAGGTCCAGATTGCCTCAAGTCCCTTCTTCCTACCACGAACCAGAAATTTCCAGACGCTTAACCCTTTATTAGGGTGTTGTTTAAGTTCAACCCTGTATCTTTCAATTTATTTGAAATTTATCCCCTCCCTTCCAACCACTACTCCCAACTTATTAAAAAAAAAAGTCCCTTCTTCCTCTCTCATTGGTCCCCCTTTTTGTCTCTCCTCAAGTATAATTCTCTCATGGTTCTCCCTCTCTCTCCTCACATCTCATCCTCCTAGATCCCCTCACTCTCCTCACGTCCTATCTAGGAATAGCAATTTCGCCTTAACCCCATCCCGCAGTGTTTGGGTCACCCCACCCCGTAAACCACTAAGGTAGGGCGGACGCAGATATTATTTCCGCCACGCGGGAACCCGTCCCACCTAATATTTTTATTTTGAATATATTTAATATATGTTTTACATATATAATATATTTGCCAATGTAATTTTTATATACCTAATATTATAGCATATATATATATTAAACATGATAATTTTTATAAATAATATTATTAACAAAACGAAATACAAGATAAAAAACTTATAAATATATTACAAGTTCATAATAATATATTTTTTTGTTTCTTGTTCCGTTTTATTTCATTTTTATTTGAATTATTGTGAATTTTATGATATAGGGATATTCTTTTTATTCTGCACCCCACCCCGCGACCTGTGGCGAGTCGCCCCCCTACTGCCCCATGAGATGGATGGGGCGGGCATGGGTCTTCAAGTACTCGCGCCCGCCCCATTGTCATCCCTAGTCCTATCGGCCCTCTCTCTCTCTCTACGAATGAAATAAAGGAAAATGATAAAAAAAAAATAAAGTATCACTTCTTATGAAAAAGTACTACTTATAAAAAAACGTATCACTTCAAATAAAAAAAGTATCACATTAGACTCGAAAAATATTGGCCTTGTTTGTTTATGTTTCCAATGCCCCATTTCCAATTTCCAACTATTCATAGAAATGGAATAATGTTTGTTTCTAAAATTTCCAATGGAAATCATCATTTCCACTTTCCACTTTTCACATAAAACATCATCCTAAACCTACAATTTCAATTCTCAACCCTTCCTCAAAAAAAAAAAAAAAAAAAAATCTCAACCCTATACACTACCCTACATCACTTATCAATCATTATTCTTATTTTTTAATCTAATTATATATGTGGGACCCTCCATTACCAACTTTATCTACTTAAAATACTATTATATATCTAATGGGACCCACTAGCCTACAATCTTACAAATATAATATTATATATTCAATTAAAATATTCAACCACTATCAACTTTTCAAATTATTATATACATAAAATACTATTTCAAAACTACTTAACCAAACATAATCTCATTTCCAAACCTACATAAAACTCATTCTCATTCACTCATCCAAACATAATTCCAGTTTTCACACGAAAATCAGTAAATTCTCAAAATTCATTTTCCAACACTAGAAACTAGAAATAGTCCATGGAAACATAACCATACAAGGCCATTTACTTTTTATTAAAATAAAGTATCGATTCTTATAAAAAAATATCACTTTTTATTTAAAAAAATATCATTTCTTATGGAAAAAGTATCATTTCTTATAAAATAAGTATTATGAAAAAAAGTATGGCTTTTTATTTTTAAAAAATAATTATTTTTTATTAAAACAAAGTATCACTTTTTATGGAAAAAGTATCAGTTCTTATTAAAAAAGTATCACTTCCTATTACATATATTACTTTTACTTAAAGGAAAAGTATCACTTATTATTAAATAAAAATATAATTTCTTATTTATAAAATATCATTTCTTATTAAAACAAGATCACTTCTTATTAAAAAAGTACCAGTTTTTATTAAAAAAATTATCACTTCTTATTAAAATAAATATCGTTTCTTATTAAAAAAGTATCAATTCCACTATAAAAGGTATACGTTTTTAAAATATTTACTTGGGTAATTTTTTTCCCCCGAGGATAGAGAGAGGGGGGGACATGTGTGGGATGTGACGAGAGAGAGAGGGGGTTGGACCACATTAGTAAATAGAGATGGGAGTATATATATATATATATATATATATATATGTATATGTTGGATAAACTGGGTTGGTGTATATCAAACGGCTGCAGAAATTTGAGTAGAGTAACAGAAAGAAAGTCGAGGCAAGAGTTGGACTATTTGTCTTTATGTCTTCTAACAGCAACACTACAAATCACAAAACACTTCGAACTTTATAGTGTTTTTGAATTATCAGAACTTATGCAGAATGCTAGATAAATTTCAAAATTTCCAAGTGATGAAATGAGTTTTGGGGACTGCCTTTTATAGAGCTTCATATGCCTTTTCAGACTAGGTGCGACCCCTAGTTCGTATCGACCAGGACTGTCATATCGCGTCCCGTGATCGACAGTTGCGATCTGATGGTCCAAATCGCATCCTGCGGAAGGTACACGCCTCTTTGTACGCACCTCTACACACTGGACAGTCATGTCCAGTCATGGTTCCCTGTCAGCGAACAGACGCGTCCAATTCCAATCAGCGCCACGTGTCACCACCCGTATGACTCTACCAAGTCATGCCACTTGAGCTGTCCTGCCACGTCACCGAGCCATTGGACTGAACCCTGGTTCGATTTTCCAAAACTTCAAGGTTCCTCAAAGATCCTTACGACGATGCGTATGCCTCTAAAGCACTTAATGCGACTATGTGCGATGTGCGCGGGCCTGGGCTCGGCTCTAGCTTCGGCTCGGACGCGTTGCTCCACCATCCTTGATGCTTTTATGCTACTAAAGGCTAGTCAAAATTGACTTGGTGGACTAGGATGTACCATTAGGAGCTCCACATGATTACTACTTATTAGTGGTGAAGCTCTTTATAAACTAGTCAAATATTTAATATATTTCCTATGTGGGATATGACTTTCCATATTCCCACCGTTTTATATTCAATATATAAAATGCATTTTAAGTGGCTAACTACATGCATTTATTTCTCATTCAGGGGTGATTGGTTTTGAGAAATTCAAAATGCTAAACTTATCTACCTGCGGAGTAGATTACGTTTATCCATTTATTTCATACAAGAAATAAATGAACACACTTAAATAATTGGTCAAAATCGGGTCAAAATCAAATTTCTTAAAACCAATTTCAACAATCTCCCACATGAATGAAAATAAATGAATATGAGTATGCAGATACTAAAGAGAGTTCAAACGGAAAGCTATTGCATCGGAGAGGTAGCTTGTGGCTTTGAACCTTCCTTAGTGGAATACTATTGTAAGTCCAAGCGCTACGATAATCTAGAGGGGGGTGAATAGATTATCTCCATTGTCTCGATTACGCCCTCTTTTTCGAATAACACAAGCCAAGACAATAATAAAGGTGTGGGAAGTAAACAACACGCGTCGATTTATAGAGGTTCAACCCACCTAGGGCCTAATCCTCTACCACCCCAGTATCTCTGGGATGGATTTCAAAAAGAAAAAGAAATTTTATTAATTACCAAAATTAATACAACACCTTACAACATCACCTTGAAGAGCACCACACTCTTCTTCAACACCACCTTTGAGATTACCACAATCTCTCTTGAAGATTACCACAATCTCCAACGGCACCTTGTGAAGATTACCACAATCTTCAACCTTGAAGAACACCAAATTCTTCAACACCTCGAAGACCACCACACTCTTCAATAAGAAGATCACCACAATCTTCTTGCACCTATCACCTAGATCATCCAAGTGTGTTCTTACCACAAGAACACTCACAAGGATATCTTGTGTTGAATGATAACCCAAAAATTCAAGATTACAACTCGATAATGAATGATACAAATTTGAGTGCAAGTGTAATCAAGAAATGAGCCTAGACCTCAAGATGTGAAAGTGAAAGACCTTAGGCTATTACAACAAGAATAATAACAATGAAGAACAAATATGTTTGCTTGAGTGTATCTTGTTGTGTTGTTGTATTCTCTATTTTTGTGTAGCTTCAATTCTTCATCTATTTATAGAGGATGTCTTGAACATGGATAGGCTCCTCTTGGGGACAGATTTATACAAAAAAATGCAATTAAAATCAAGATTATAGCTGTTAGAAATCAACCCCATAATTTAGGGAAAAGCTGTCTTTGACAACGGTTAGAATTTTTTTGTCAAACCCAGATAGGCGTCGGTCGCGCGCTGAGATAGAGATTGAAAAGATAACACAACAAAAATCAACAGGGGGACCAGTCCAGGGGGGGTCGGACCGGTCGGCATAGGGTCCGACCGGTCGCCCACCCCTTGGACCGGTCGCCCCTCCCCAAAATATCATTATAGGGCGTTTTGTAATGTTTCCAGGTACCGGTCGCCTTCTTGGTCGACCGGTCGACCTCCGGGGTTTTCTCAAACGTCTCGTTTCTGTTTCAAAACTTAACTCCAGGTATGGGTTGCCCTATAGGGCGACCGGTTGAGCACGAGACACAAGTGTTATCCAATTTTTATCGAAAATAAACTTAAAAAATACTCCGAAAAATTAGTAAAAACATTTTAGACCGATCGGGAGTATTTGGACAACTTTAGAAATATTGTTTTGATGTAAAAACATATTTAACACAAAATCATTAAAAATGTTGTCCAATTTTGTCGAAAATAAACTTGAAGAAATACTCCGGAAAATTAGTAGAAACAATTTAAATCATTTAGGAGTATTTGGACAACAATTAAAACATTGTTTTGGTATAAAAACAAAATCATCAAAATCATGATAAAACCATTTATCAAACAATCTCCCCCTTTTTGATGATTACAAACCAAAATAATTTACCGAGGTCGGTTTTGAAAACAAAACAATTTTACCGGTTAAAAAATGAACTATCCGTTGTGAGCGACAACATTCCATGCAACATAATCACAATGATGGGAGAATAGATTTTCAAAAACAATTTTGCAAAGCTCCCCCTATCAACATGCACAACAAGAGTAATATAGAAGCAATCAATTAAAAGCTAAAAGCTCAGCTTTTACAACTTGAGCTTAAGAATCAAGAGCTTATAAGCTCCCCCTGTCAACAAAACATCATTAGACATGAATATGAGTCCATACTACAACAAATGGACTAAGTATAATCCACAACTTATGGCTTTTAATAGCCACAACTTATAGCTTCTTTCTCGAGCTTATTTTAGCTTCTTTGAGCTAATAAGCTTATAACCTGTTTCTCCCCTTTGGAATCATCAAAAAGAATGTTAGCACGATATAAAAGCATCATATATTCATATCAAAGTGCGCAACTTAACCAATATATCGAGCTATTTGAACATTGAAGCTTATAAACCAAATAGGAGGGAAAAGTTAATCATATGACTAGTAGAAGCTTATGAAAACTCATTTGATTTGCAAAACATGATCTCTATAAATATATAAGACTTTTTGAAATCGAGAGAATCATGTAGGTGATGAATTTTTCATAGAAACGTTTTATCGAACACTTGGTGAGCTTCAAAAATAGAAGAAGATATATATATAGCCCTTGTAAATGTAATCAAGCCAAGTTTTTCATCACCAAAAGCAATTTTACAAATATCATCCATCAACAATCATCATTCACAACACAATTATATACGAATTCCAACAAAAATCAATACATAAGCATTTTCTCAAGGGTTCCACCAAATTGAGATAAAGGAGTAGAATTCTTACCATTTAATCGGTGAGGATGAGTAACAATGATGATAAACGAGCAATATAATCCCCAAAATAAATAATTTATGCAACAAAACTCATTTGAAGTGAATTGTGTGTGAAAATTGCAAAGGGGACGAAGAATGAGTGAAATGAGCCAAAATGGCTAAGTATAAGAACAGAGACGATTTTAACCAAAATCTGGCAGTGGGCGACCGGTCGGGGGTGTGGGCGGCCGATCGAGGTGATGGTCGACCGGTTGGCCTCACCCCAGTCAGCCTACTAGTTCTTTCTATTTTCCAAAATTCGAAGTTTGAACCAAAAATCCGATTTTTCGCCCCTAAGTTTTAAAAACGTGCAAAATGCAAATGTAGACCTCATTCAATATACATTATGTCATAATCAAGCTCGAAATGAGGTAAAAGACTCGGCGATAAATGATTGAAAACAAATGTCCACGAGTTATCTTTGAGACGGAATTAAACACATCTCAATTTTTTCATTTTTAGAAATGCAATCCCTTAAAAAAATCGAATCTCAATATGTTTAGTTCGATTATGATGAACCATATTTTGAGAAATTTTAATCACCGGACTTGTTATCCCAAAAAATGTGAATGTTTAAAAATTTGGATATACAAGCCATAAGAAGAAGTGCCTTTCAAGTATTTGAAAATTTCTTTTAACGACACTTTAATGAGATTTGTTGGGATTGTTTTGAAGTCGAGCATATAGACATAAGGCATAGAAAATGTCGAGTCTAAAGGAGTAAGAAAAGTTAATGAACATACCTCGAATATGTTTGTCAATATGCCTTCCTCAACCTTTGTCAATTGGTAGCCATAGAAGTTGAGATGGTTCTTCCTTCTTCAATGCCTAACTTCTTCAAAGGTTCTATTGTATACTTTGAATGTGAAAGATAACCACCTTCTTGGCATTGTTTAACTTGAATTCCAATGAAGAAATATGAGCTCCCTCATTATGCTCATCTCAAGTTCACCTTGCATTAACTTAGAAAAAATATCTTGCACAAAGATTCATTAGTAGCACCAAATCAACTTAAATTTGTACAAGTAAGCAATCTTGCCCTTTTTCGAAAACAAAGAGAGTAGATAAACTTTACCTCTTGTGAAATCATTTTGCACAAAAAATAGCTAAGTCTATCATACCATACACGGGGTGCTTGTTTTAAACATACAAGGCCTTTTATAAAAATCATTTGGCCTAGAAAAATTTTCAAACCCCGGTTGTTTTACAAAGACTTCTACTTGAATAAAACCATTTAGAAAATTAGATTTAACATCCATTTGGTAAAGCTTGAAATTTTCTTGAAACAAGAATGGGCAAGTAAAATGCGAATAGCTACAAAAACATGCTACGGGTGCAAATGTATCATCAAAATCAATACCTTCTTCTTGGCATTACCTTTGAGCTACTAACCTCCCTTTGGTCATCAAACTTGTTCCAAAAAATCAAACAATTTCTGCAAAATCTTAACAAGATATCTTTGCACAAGAGCATAGTAATATCGAATAATAGAGACACTATAGTAAGCACCACATACTATGCCTTTTAAACAAATCATCAAGAGTTTCATAAAACATGTAAGTTCAACTAAGCTTATAGAAAGCTATATAAGGTTTCTTTTGAAATATGAAAAGCCCAAGAGCATATAGTTGAGACCTCATTTAAAAGAAGCATTTGAACAAGAGTTTTGACAAGAATGAATATGAGCAACCAAATGCATAATTTTGAGATAAGGATGAAAATCAAATGTTTTATCAAAACAAAATATAATCCTTTACAAGTATTGGATAAAACAAGCTTTATCGAATAGTGCCTTTCAAAAATCGAAAAATCCTTTTAGTGGCACTTGTATGAAATACTTTGAAATATCTTGAAAAACAAGCACATAGGCATATGGCAAAAAACATATCGAGTCTATAATATGAATACCAAAGATGAGCGTACCTCGATAGTTTATAGTCCTCTCTTGAGAAAATAACCATTGATGAAAATATACATGTCCTACACAATTCTTAAACACGTCTTGCACAAACATAATGATACAAGTGTAGGCTAAGCAATAAGAGATATCATAAATGTGCTTATGCTATATAAAATCATAAGAGATAATAAAAACACCTTAGCCTATGTAAATGCACAAGAGTTTTAAAAATAACATGCAAGGTCCTCTTTTCAAAAATATTTTAAGAACACACAAATATATTGAAGACCTTAATTTTAAAAATAAATTTTTGAAAACTCATTTTGAAAAATTAGGCACAATTAAAAACATGCATAATAAAATGCATATTTAAATGAGGAGATACGGTTTACCAATTACGCCATTTCCATGGGTTATGTCTTTCCCGTTGTTGATGGCATCTTCCCCTTTGAAAGTCACCTTGTAGATGATAGCTTCTCCAATTGCTCCATTTCCAAGGATTATGTCCTTCCCATTGTTGATAATGTCTTTCTCTTGGAAATTCATTGTGGTGATGTCTTCTCCTTTGATCAAATGAGACGGTCATTTGATGTCTTCTAGGCGGTATTAATTTTCCTTGATTTTTATTCCGTCGGGTACCTAATATGACATCGTTTTGTGGTACCCTCAAGTGTTTGGGTCCTTTGGGATTAGCTTTGAGACTTTTAGGTCTCCAACACTAATTAGAGCTATTTCTAGCCCGACAAGTATTTACCGTATGACCATTTTTACCACAATAGAAGCAAGAAATAATTTTAGGAGCATAATGACCAACATGCATAGGGACTTGATTTCTTTTCACATAATTATCAACACTAGGCTTATGATCAAGTCCTTGTTTCAATTTATCACAACTATGAACATCAACAATATCGGTCATTTTATCGGTACTCAAGTTGGATTTTAATAAATTCTTTTTCATGCAATCAATATCTCAACAAGAGTACTATTTTCTTTTTCAAGGATTCTAACCTTATCAAGAGTGGTGGTGTGAGCACATGATAGTGATTCATAGGAAACAAATAAACAATCCTTATCACTTTTCAAATCATTGAATTCCTTTTTCAAATTTTTTTCAAATTCCTTTTCATGAGGCCTGGGATCGCTTCAAAGATTTACAGACTAAATGCCCACATCATCACTACCTATTGGAATTGTTAAACTAATTTTTCTATAATGGATTATCACATAACTTTCAATATATGGTTGACAATGCTGCTGGGGGTGATATGGGTGTGCACACAGCCCATGAAATTTATGATATTCTAGAAATGATGAGTGATAACTCCCAACAAAAAAGTTCCCGAGGCAAACGGGCTACCGTGAATGAAATAGCACCAAGTTACGATGTGACAAAACAATTGGCTGAGTTGACTAAACAAGTTCAATTTTTGGCTACACGGGGGCATCCATCTAACGCCCCTCTCTTTGCCGAGTCATGCGGAATTTGTGGTGAATTTGGTCATGGGGCTAATGTTTGTAATATGGTGGTTGATCAACAGGTTGAGGACATTAACGCTATCCAGGGTTTTCAGCAAAGGCCTCGTAATGATCCCTACGCTCAGACTTACAATCCAGGTTGGCGGAATCATCCAAACTTTAGTTGGGGAAATTCGCAAAATCCATCTCAAATCCATCCGAGGCCACCTCCTCAAGGTTAGTCATCAAAATCAACCTCGGCCTCCATCGATTGAGGAAAGTTTGAGCTCGTTCATTCAGGTTAGTAAGAAAACTCAAAGGGCCAACATTCAACGGTTTGAGTCTGTGGAAGCTTCAT
Source organism: Rehmannia glutinosa (assembly GCA_016081115.2). Classification (NCBI taxonomy): domain Eukaryota; kingdom Viridiplantae; phylum Streptophyta; class Magnoliopsida; order Lamiales; family Orobanchaceae; genus Rehmannia; species Rehmannia glutinosa. Next base: position 56,933,060 of record CM071937.1, on the reverse strand, counting down.
TCAAATGTCTTAAAACCCAAGTTGGTCAATTAGCCACCCAAATGGGTGAAATTGCTCAACATGTGGTAAATAAAGGAAAGCTACGTAGCCAACCAGAACAAGCCCAAGCCGTCACCGTGTTACGAAGTGGTAAGGTTATGGATAACAAAGTTGAAATTTCATTTTCTACTACTTTGACTAACCCTGTAGGTCACGAGGAGATCGAGAATGCGTCAAATTCAAAAACCATGCACAAGGAAGAAAAGGGGAGTAAGGAATCTGTCTTACACAAAACCAACAATCCTTACTGTTGGGAAATTAATTTTTAGATTTTGATGAATGCCATGTAAAACTTAGACTAGAAAGTTGGCACCCCATTTTCTTTGTAATTTGCATTGTAATAGATAGGGCTGGTCGAGCTGAGTTAAGTCAGCTATGCCTAAATAAGCAAGAAATCAACTGGAGACTAGAAGGAAGACTCCGCTGAGAGGTAGCTGAGTGTGGCAAGGAAGAGAAGACAGGAACTCGACTGGAGATGCAGCTGAGATGCAGCTGAGTGAAGTGTCAGTCAAGTCAACTCAAGATAGCCAAGTCTCAAGTTGAAGTGATAGATGAGTCATCCAATGATTGGGAGCTGACTCAAGTCATCCGGGGAAGTTAAGGAAATGCGTCAAGTCAAGACAATCGAAAGAGATCCGTTGTACGTAAGTCAAGAAAGTTACTTAAACAAGTAATACTTCCATATCGCTTTCTTAAAGTGCTCACCCCGAAGCGTGCAAAAGGAATAAACCAATGGGAAGATCGCACTGTGTCGAACTCGAAAAGTCAAGGTTCATTCAATACGAGGAAATGTCAATTTCAAGGACTGCAACAAGACAAGCCAACGACCACAAGTGTCTTTTGAAAATTAACCTATCTCTTCAACGGGCAAATTTTCAAAAGAACACTATAAAAGGCTGAGGAATCACTTTGAGAAAAGGTTACCTGAACCTTGACTAGAACTACGAACATTAAAGCTATTATTTGAACTGTAACATACAAAAATATTCTCAAGTCATTCAAGCTCAATCCTCAAGCCTACACCACGAAGGAAATCGATCCAACATTTACCTGTGAAGGAATGATGACTTCAATCAGTTGAAGAGGAAACATTTGAAGAATCAAAGGGGTCTACATTCCACGGAGGACTGTAGAAAGGTTCAAGGTCGAACCAGTCTCAAGTTATTGGAGGGCTTCGTGATCAAATCCAAGAAGCTTGAGCAAGTGGGATGTAGTAGCAAGGCAGCTGCCCTGTGAAGAAGCTGAGTCGTACGAGAAGCCAACCGAGTGACCAAGGCATCTCCAGATCGAGTCCCAAAGGATCAAGTGTTTGTGTGTGGTCAAGACTTGCATCTGGACTGATAACCACTTTGTACTCTGATCAATACTTAGTGGATTCCTCCAGGAGTTGGAGAAGAGAGGAGTAGAAGAATTACCCCATCTTCGAACCTCTATAAAATTTATTGTGTCATTTACATTTCAGCACTTTAATTTCTGCATATTATTTTGATATCTGCTGATAAATTTGCTATCCAACTGATAATTAACAAAGTGATTAAAACCAAGTGTTAAAACAAACTTAAACCAAATTCAAGGGTGTTAAGTCTTCCGCTGAAAACATATCACAGTCGAGTTAAGTTTTAGACTAAGCAGCTGAGTTATTCTATCAACATCTCGTCCGAGTCGTTGAGTGGCTAACTCTGATGATTAACTAACTTAGCTGTCCATCAAGGACTTAGCTGTGAAGTATTAACTCTGAACTTTGTAAAAGGACTAAATCGAAAAGTTGGTAAGGTTTACTCAACCCCCCTTCTAAACCTTACACTCACACCCCTTGGGACCTACACTTACAAACCTCCAATTCCTTTTCCAAGTTGCCTTCGGAACGAAAAACAGGATAAGCAGTTCTTGGATTTCTATAACATGTTATCTAAGGTTAATGTTAATTTACCTCTGCTAGATGTTATACGAAATGTGCCAGCTTATGTCAATTTTTTCAAAGAACTAGCATCCAACAAAAGGAAGTTTGGCGACAATGAGAAGGTAATAGTTTCCAAAGTGTTAAGTGTGATTCTTTAGCACCATTGCCTCCTAAACAACGAGATCCAAGTAGTTTTGTTATTAAAATTGCAATGGAAAACGGTAAGGAAACTTCCAGGATGCTGGATTTGGGGGCCAGGATCAATCTAATGCCTTATTCTATTTTTAAACAACTTGATTTAGGGGAACTGAAGCCCACTAGAATGTGTCTTCAACTTGCTGATAGGTCCATTCGGTACCCTAAAGGTATTATTGAAGATATTTTGGTAAAAGTGGGTGGTCTCATTGTCCCTGTTGATTTTGTTGTATTAGAAGTAGGGGAAGTGCAAAATCAAGATAATGAACACACACTTCTGTTAGGCCGCCCATTTATGGCCACCACGCACACACTTATTGATGTTAAAAATGGGCGCATGACTATGACTGTTCTCGGGGAAACTGTGACTTTCTCTATTTCTGATACTAAACCTATCCCCTCGCATGCATCACTTGAAAATTGCTCTTTCGTTGATTTAATTGATGGGGCAGTCGAAAACACCTTCTTACATGATTATAGTCTTGACACTTTATTTCTTGAGCAGGATGATATTTTTGACGTCATGGAAGACGTATGGGCAAGCCTAAAATGAGGGGGGTGATGGAAATATTCGCGTTAGAAGATGTGGATAATAAACCCCAACAAAAACTGGAATTGAAAGAACTCCCTAAACATTTAAAATATGTGTTTTTAGAAGCAAGTGAGCAGAAGCCGGTGATTATTTCTGCTGTACTTTCTAAAGAAGAAGAGGGAGAATTGTTGGTGGTGGTTAGAATATTTAAAAATGCAATTGGATGGGGGTTGAGTGATATCAAAAGGATTAGCCCTGCTACATGCATGCATAGAATTATTCTAGAAGAAGGGGCTAAGCCTAGTAGAGAAGCTCAAAGAAGATTGAACCCCATTATGATGGAAGTAGTGAAAAAAGAGGTATTAAAACTCCTAGCTGAAGGGGTGATATACCCAATTACGGATAGTGAATGAGTGAGTCTGGTGCATGTTGTACCAAAAAAGAGTGGGATAATAGTTGTAGAGAACAAAAAGGGTGAAATTATTCCCACTAAGACCACAACTGGATGGAGGATGTGCATAGATTATAGGAAGTTAAATGCTGCTACTAAAAAAGATCATTTCCCCCTTCCCTTTATTGATCAAATGCTTGACAAACTTGCATGACATAGTTTCTATTGTTCTTTGGATGGTTTGTCAGGTTACTATCAAGTGGCCATCGCACCGGAGGATCAAGCAAAAACTACTTTCACATGCCCGATTGGGACTTTTGCATTTCGACGAATGCCGTTTGGACTTTGCAATGCGTCAACATCTTTCTAAAGGTGCATGTTTTCAATTTTCTCTGACATGGTTGAGGACTTCATTGAGGTATTTATGGATGATTTTTCTGTATTTGGATCCTCTTATTCTGATTGTCTTAATAAATTGGCTAAGGTTCTTGAACGATGCATTGAATGCAATTTAACTTTAAGTTGGGAAAAAAGCCATTTTATGGTGACAAGCGGAATCGTTTTAGGTCATGTGGTTTCAAAAGAGGGATCGAGGTTGATAAAGCTAAATATGATGTTATTGAAAAATTACCTCCTTCCATTAATGTTAAGGGCATTAGGAGTTTTCTTGGGCATGGTGGATTTTATAGAAGGTTTATTAAGGAGTTTTCAAAAATTAGCCAACATCTTTGTAAATTGCTTGCTCAAGATGCCCCTTTTAATTTTGATGAAAAATGTTTGAATGCTTTTAACACATTAAAAGAGAAATTGATAACTGCTCCTGTTGTTGTTGCTCCTGATTGGTCATTGCCTTTTGAAATTATGTATGATGCGTCTAATCATGCTATAGGGGCCGTCTTAGGACAAAGAATTAATAAATTGCTCCATGTGATTTACTATGCTAGTTTGACTCTTAATGATGTACAAGTAAATTACACTACTAATGAAAAAGAACTATTAGCTGTTGTTTTCTCCTTGGATAAATTCAGATCTTACATTGTTGGGTCTAAGGTAATTATTCATAGTGATCACGCAGCCCTGCGTTACTTGTTGAGTAAGACACAAGCTAAACCTAGGTTAATTCGGTGGATTTTGATATTGCAAGAATTTAATGTTGAAATAAAAGATAGAAAATGGTGCGAGAATGTAGTAGAAGATCACTTGTCTCGTCTCACTCTTACTGATGATACTCTTGCTTCTCATAAAAATGAGCATATAATTGATTCTTTCCCCCATGAGCAATTGTTTGAGGTTACTTCAATTCCTTGGTATGGCGACATTGTGAATTATCTTGCATGTGGAATTGTGAGAACTAATCTTTCATTTGAGGAAAAGAAAAGATTTTTATCTACTTGTAGGTTCTACTTTTGGGATGACCCATACCTGTTTAGAATTGTTCAAAGACACGCAAGGATGAAATTATCCGAAGATGTATTCCTAAAGACGATCAGAATGATGTTTTGGCATTTTGTCATGAAATGCACTGTGGTGGGCACTTTGGAGGCCGTAAAACAGCCTTTAAGGTTCTACAGTCAGGACTCTATTGGCCAACATTGTTCAGTTTTATTTTCAACTTTGTTCAAAGACACGCATAATTTTGGGTAATTCTTCTACTCCTCTCTTCTCCATGCGATAGATGCCAAAGAACCGAAATATTAGTAGGAGGAATGAAATGCCCTACGAATAGTAACTTGGTACTTGAGATATTTGATGTGTGGGGTATTGATTTCATGGGCCCATTCCCTAAGTCTTTTGGTTATGAATATATACTTGTTGTTGTTGACTACGTGTCCCGGTGGGTTGAGGCAATCCCCACAAGGACATGCGATGCTAACACTTTGTCGTTGGCTTGTCATAAAGTCTTTCACCGTCGCAGGAAAATATTTTATGCGGTTTGGATTCCAAGAAAGAGCTATCATTAGCGATGGGGGAAAATATTTTTGCAACAAATTATTCGAAAAACTGATGAAGAAAAATGGTATCACACATAAGGTAGCTACACCTTATCATCCTCAAACTTCTGGGCAAGTAGAAACCACCAACAAACAAATAAAGGGGATTCTGGAGATGACAGTAAACCCTACAAGGAAAGACTGGGCTACCAAGTTAAATGATATGCTTTGGGCATACTTTTGGTTATGAATATATACTTATAAAACAGTTTTGGGAATGAGCCCCTATAGACTAGTTTCGGGAAAGCGTGTCATTTACTAGTTGAAGTGGAGCACAAGGCATATTGGGCTATCAAATCATCAAATTTCGACTTGGACAAAGCAGGAGTCGAAAGGAAGTTGCAATTGTCTGAACTTGACGAGCTTCGAAATGACGTATATGAAAATATGTGAATATACAAAGATAAAGTCAAGCGATTGCACGATAAAAGGATTATCCATAAAAAGCTCGAACCAGGTATGAAGGTCCTTTTATTTAACTCACGATTGCGGTTATTTCCAGGGAAACTAAAATCAAGATGGAATGGGCCATTTGAGATCGAAGAGGTATATCCTTACGGAACGGTAAAACTACTTAATCCAAGGACTCATGAATCATTCAAGGTGAATGGTCATCGGGTTAAACCATATTTTGAAGGGATATCTCGGGATGAAAAAATTGAGAGCATAGGCCTCGAAGATGTCACTTAAGAACCGTACTCAGGTATCGTCAAGCTAAAGACGTTAAATAAACGCTTCTTGGGAGGCAACCCAAATTTTTTCCCTTTTTATATTCTTTTTTTTCCTCGACTAACTGTATCTAATGGTTTAATTGAGTTTTCTCCTTTTTGTATAAGTAAAAAAAAAGATGCAGGTGCAGGCGCGCGGGCGCGTGCAACAGCGTCCAGACGGGCGCGCGCAACGCAGCACAAGGAGGCGCGAGGCGCGCGAGGCATGCCAGGCGCGCCAGTGCGTGCGACAGACAACAGACAACCTTAAGTTCGCAAATTGGGGTTTTTCAAACACAAATTTTCACCCCCAATTCGAAAATACTCCCTCCCCTTCCAAATTCTCTCTACCATATCACAAAATTCACCCGTTAAAACCACATTCCACTCCGATTAACCAACTCCACTCGATAAATCATGCATAAGAGGACCAAAGGGCTCAAAATCAACAACCTAGGGTGGAAAAAGATGACCCGATGAATCCGGTGGATTTAGCCGAGCAATTCGACGCCCCCTTTCCAATTTATTCCGAAGAAGAAGGCCAAAGGTATACTAGCCTACTCTCTCGCGAGGTACCTCCATCTACCTTCTTGTCTATATATACCTTGCAAGAATTGGGGTTGCTTGATGAATTTATGGGATTTGTCAAATTTTTTGAATGGAAAAAATTGCCCCACTTGCTTCTAGGGTATTGATTGAATTGGTACTGGAATTTTATACGACATTGCATTTTTCGGATTCACATCTTACGGATTTTACATGTCGTCTATTTGGGGAGAAATGTGAAGTAAATTTTAGAGTAATGAAATCTGTTTTTGGGCTATCTAGGCACGGTGTTCGGGCAGTGCCCAATTCATTTAATCCAACTGAATTTTGGGCAGAATTGACGGGTTATAATAACTTTTCTACAAAGGGAACCCCAAATGGTTTTATTACGGACCCTGCCTTATACTTATTGCACAAATTCGTTACTCACTGTATTTTTGGAAAATTTGAAAGTAGTCGGGTGACTACCCCGGAGTTGTTTTTTATATGGTGCTTTCGTCGTAACACCAAAATTTGCACTACGACATTCATTTTTGACACTTTCTATCGCAACATTCGGAACCGTAAGCATAAGCTGGGTTTGGGACACTTAATTTTGCAACTAGCTGTTCATTTCAATGTGGTCCCCGATCATCTCGACCACCTTGTTGAAATTCCATGTGGGTCCTTGAACACGACTTTGCTAAAAAATACAGATTTTCTAACAAAAGAAGGCACTTTAAAGGATCCTGCCTCCCGGAAATTTTTTCATAGTGATACATGGAACCCGATAGGTATTCCACCACGCCGACAGGAACCAGCAGGGGAACAGATGGGGGACACGGGCGTAGAGCACGAGGCTGATCCCAATATTCATCCTCCACACGAGGGGTTACCACCGCGAGTTGATCCATTTACAACCAGTCCCTCCACTAGCACTAGTCAGGGTGTGATGCCCACCCCTATTACTACTGTTAGTAAATATTTAAATGGCACAACTCAACTACAAAGCCTTTTTAAAACGTGTAATTTTTTTTTCTCCTTTTCCTTGTGTAAATTTAATAACAGATGATCAACGAAAACCTTGTACACTGCAATAAAGATTTTATCATTTAGAGGTAAAAGACCAGTCAACCCTGTTTGTACGTAAACACGATGACCAGATGTACAAACCCAAAACTCGAACCCACACACTATTTACATATTTTTACAATAGAGTTTCAAAAGTTATATACGATACGAGTTCCTACATATAACATAGCAGAAGCCAAACCAAAATGAACGCAAAAATAATCCCAAGCAGTCGTCATCCATATCCATGATCCTCAAAACCCGATGAAGCTCCAAAGATTGCCCGAAAGAAGCTAACAGGCTCAGGTATTGTCAAGCTCGCCTGCAATGCATGAACTACATGAGCTAAAGCTCAGCAAGTAAAAATCATGCATGTCCAAAGAATAATGATGATTTTCCAACATGTAATGCTCGCTTGTAAAATCCATGAATCGAAATACTTTTCTCAAATCATTTTCTTTCATTTGGGCCCCTGACCCAACTACTAAGCACAGGAAAAGAGCTCGCACACATCAATAATCAAATGGCCAATAATATCAAGATGAATCTACGTGTGGACCATCCTCCCGGCCCGACCAAGGTCCTACTTGCGTCCCTTGTGTCCGCCAAGAAGTATCCCACCCCGCAGGTCATACATAGGTACTCACAAATGGACCATCCTCCTGTGACCCACCGAGAGCCCATCTCCCATCTAGCTATGTGTTCACCAGGAAGTATCCCACTTGCTATACCTAAATATATATCATAAGCACGCCCAACGTGCCTCCGCACTAGCTAAAGTGGTCAAGAAATATCTATTTTCTTCCAGAAAATATTTTCATGCATGCGAACATCCTCTTGTAATATGCATGCACATGCAAATGCTGTGAATGACATGTTCAATGGCTCACCAAGCACCATATTGCAACATCATACAAGCCAATTATGCAACATATAATATCCACGTATATTCCACAAGATACCACAATCACATATAATACAATCAATTCAAACAATACTATGTTCATGCATTACTAGTTGCAGATGGATTTTTACTTACCTTGCACTCGTGTATACGCTACTAAAAGCTAGACAATTGTCCTTCTCCCCTAATCTTACATGTAAGGACTCCTGTAATAATATAAAGTATTATTTTATATTCTTAAATTAACAAGATCACTAAACTGAATCTCATGATGGAACTTGAGTCTTAAGTTTGATTAACAATTTAAACTCTGAAATACACAAGTTAGATTTAATTGGGTTTTCCAATACAACATTTTTGATCAAGATGTATTCTAAATCACTTGATTAATATCATAATCTGTATCAAGTTTCAAAACACTTCTATGATTTACTATTAAATTTAAATACTATACACAGCCCCTTACTCAATTATTACTCAATTTTAATATCTAGTTGCTATGTTATTTTCTTATCATTTAATTATTTCAGGGATTTTAGTTTAACGTATTTTATTCATATAAATATTTTTTTTTCTTACTTATTCTACTATTTGAGGGATAGGTTAAGGATAAATTTATTTATTTAAGAACCTCACCATCTTTCTTTTTCTTTTTTATTTCCACTTTTACAAAAATTCAACCAAATTTATTCATTAGACGACAGTGATAAAATCTTATTTCCATTAATCTCAACCATATTTAATTATTCACAATCCTCAACACTAAATTTATTAATAGTACATAATCATACTTCTAGAGGAAGTTAAAACAATTATAGCTAAAGACATAGGATTACCTCGATTATCACTTGAGGACTTGGAATTGGAAGAGCACTTGATCATACTCGAATGTGTGAGTTTTTGTTTCCAAGATAAGCTTATCCCTTCTCAACTTATATCTATCCGTATAAATATAATAACATACGTTTTGGCAAACTTGAGGCGGTGGTACAGCTATTTGATAAACTCTACTTTCCTATTCACATGGATATTATATAATTAATGTTATGTGTATTTAGATACTGAAGTATTATTATTATATATATATATATATATATAGGATATGGATCAAATAGGTCCTCCTACTTGGGGTGAGTCCATGGGGACACATCCTAACCATAGATCAACAATTTTGGGTGGTCCAGATTTTTAGGGCTTTTTTATGTTTATTTTTTTGTTTCAATCAATTAAAAAAGGGTAGGGTGGTAATTTGGCACTTTAGAATCGATTATTAAGATTTCATTCCCTCTTTCACGTGATTTCACCTACTATTCACGCATACTCTCTAGCGTTTCAATTTCAAAAAAATTTCTCTGTTGCTTATGTAGTATATGGATTATTGCTTATGACTTGCTTATATAGTTAATGTATTCGTGATGCATGTGTAGTGTATATTTGTTGCTTATATAGTATATGCTTATCGCTTATGTAGTATGGGTTTGTTGCTTATGACTTACTTATGTAGTTAATGTATTCATGGTGCATACGTAGTGTTATTTTTGCTTATCTAATATAGACTTATTGCTTATGTAGTATGAATTTGTTGCTTATGACTTGCTTATGTAGTTAATGCAATTATGGTGCATACATAGTGTATAGTTAATGTAGTATAGGCTTGTTGCTTATGTAATATGAGGTTGTTGCTTATAGTGTATATTCAATTGTGGTGCTTATGTATATTCGTTGCTTGTGTAGTATGCTTATGTAGTATGAGTTTGTTGCTTATGACTTGCTTATGTAGTTAATATATTCGTGGTGCATACATAGTAGTATATTTGTTGCTTATGTAGTATATGATTGTTGCTTATGTAGTATGGATTTGTTGCTTATGACTTGTTTATGTAGTTAATGGTATATAAAAACACAATGACACATCTACACAAGCAACAAATTACATCTTTATAAGCAACATTCGAATCAAGTCAAGTTTTAGCAACTATGGCAAATTGTTTGCAACTTTTTTTTTCACACAAATGAGTTGAAGAAGAAAAGATGAATGATTTTCTCACAAAGTTAGTTGAAGAAGAAGGAGGATGATTAAGGAAGATGAGATTTGTTCACGTTGATTTTGTTTTGAGATTTGGATAGATTGTGTGATCATAATTGCGTGAATCCCATGAATATTGGGTAAGAGGATGACTAATTTACCCCTTTCTGTTTAATTACCAACATTTAATTTGTAATTTTTAGCTCTAAAATCACAACCATTGAAAAAATTAGATATGTGGCTAGGATTGGTCCCTATGGACTTACCTTATGAAGTGGTCTCATATAACCTTCTTCCTATATATATATATATATATATATATATATATATATATATATATATTATATTAGTCTACTTAGGTTAATAGATTAGCGACGTAGGCACACATCAATTGAATGTTAATTATATATATGTATATTATATTAGTATTGTGTATATATATAAGGTTATTCTGCCACTATATATATGTATATATATCATAATGGTAGTTATATATTAGTTATATACGTATATATATAAGATTAAACTTTTATTAAGTTATATATATAATTAAATATATTTATAAGCATTAGGATTTAATTTAATACTTTCTGTATTATTATTATTATTATTTTAATAAAACTATTAATCTCAAATAATATAACATCTTACTATAAGGTTCTCGATCATAAGTTATATTAATCCGCTCAATCAATTTGTTCGCATTTTGTGTTTTCCGATACTCACATTATTGCCACCTTTTGCACCCCTAAGTTTACCACGTGTAACTTAATAGTTAGTCTCTAATAGTTCGACAGATAAATATTTTTTTTTTTGCCAATTACTTAAATTAGTAATCCGACAAATAACACCATAAGTGAGTTCCAAAATTATGAAACTAGCAATGTCGGATAGGATAATCAGATTATGCAAATAGCACATAATCAACATGTATTGCATGAATTATATTGACAAGATGAGTAGTGAGAGGCTCGGGTATTACACAGGGCCCTACCACCGGTTGGGAGGCCGTTATGGGATGCCTAGATACTATGCATAGCCAGTTTGACCACTTTCAACATCAAATGACTGGGCTCCATGAACTTATGCAAAACATGAACACAAGGGTCAAGTCCATTCACTTGAGTGCAAAACATTGAACAGAACTGGGTGAACATGTCTTTCTCACCATTCCCGCCTCCAGCGCCTTCGGATACACAACAGTGACATTATTAGAGTTTGTTTGTCTTTTTAATTTCCTTTTGTGTGTTTTGCATGCGTATTAGTGTATTTCCATTCCGTGTTGTCATTAATATAGTTTAGTGTTTCTATTTTGGTATTATGTTTCCCTCCACATATGTTTTTGCAAAATTGTAGGCGGATGTATCTATCATGCCATTATTCAATCATCGCATTTTTCAGGGACATTTCTTTTCCTTCTCTTTTACTTTTACGCATTGAGGTCATTGTGTGATGTAAGTGTGGGGGGAAATTTAGTCGCTATAATAATTAGGTGATTGCTTATGGTTAATTTTTTAACTTGCTTATTGATTATCCCAAGTTTAATAAGGGTGCTGTTTAGTCAACTTGAAATAGATGTATTAATTTGAGTTTCAAATATGAAATGACTTTGTAAACTTGATTCGTAGGATTTGACTAAGTCGTGAATTAGCCTTTGGGGTGAACGAATGAGGTGATGATTAATCAATAGCCCGAGTTGTGGGGCTTGAATTACGAGATTTCATTGATGTGAATTAAGTTAAAACCCTATTGTGATTTGTGTGTACACAAAATTGCTAGCCTTGCGGAAAAAAAGCATTATATAGCCAAAAAAAAGGGCATGATAGAGCTATATATAAAAATAGAACAATCGAGATTATACTCCGCTGATTGAGCTGCTTAGTAACTAGGAGCATTCATGAGCCCCATGTTTGAATTTTACGTAAAACGGTGGCTCAAAACATGAGTATGGGAAACCACCCTAGGAGCCTTTGGAAAACATCCAAAGTTTACACCTAGTGGAATAATATCTTGGGAGTTCTAGCACAAAAAAAAAACATGGCTAGTAATTGCATGATTGGTTGTGTGAATAAAAGGGTTGCAACTTTTTACACAAATTTGAAATTTAGTAAGGAAGGTCAAACACTTTGGTTAATGTTTAGCTTGAGCCAAGTGAGTTTATTGTGAAGGTTGGGGATCGATGAGGAATAATCCGAGGTAGATAGAACATTGTGTTATGGATTAATTGATTCTCAAATTGGACATTATATTTCTTGTTGGGTTTGTTGACATTATTATTTGCTTGAGGACAAGCAACAGGTTAAGTGTGGGGAGTTGTTTTGCATATTTTTTGAGTATTATTTTTGTGTGTTTTTGTTTTATTTTGTATGTGATTATGCATATTTCCGTAGCTTTAAGTATTGGTTATAGTGTCGAGTGTTACGTAGGGTGTTTTTTGTCATTTTTATAGGTTTGAGGAAAAGAGGCTCGAAAACGGATGAAAAATGGAGAAAACGGGCACAATGACAAACATCGGCCGGTAGCAGGAGCGTGGGCGCACAAGACACCACGCAGCGCGTGCGGCAGCAAGCGCGTGGGCGCGCAAGGAAGACAGTGAGCGGGCGCGCGAGGAAGGTCGGCTACAGTTGTGCGCGGGCGCGCGCGGTGTCGTGCTGAACACGAAATTTCTGATTTTTTTCTGATTTTTGGCTCTTCCACCTTGTTTAGGACTCTAGGCTTATAAATAGGACATGGGAGCCCCTATTTTCGACACACCATCATTCATAGCACTTTTAGACTTTAGTTTTTGGTATTTTTCTCTTCCATTCAACATTGGGATTGCTTGAATTCTTCCCCTTGAAGTTATTTTTGCTTCTTAATCAAAGAGTAAGATTTCTTCATCTCTTTTGTCTGATTTCAATTGTTGGGTGATTATTATTGTTGCATGATCATGTTTATGATTGTTTTCTTTCCTTCAATTGAGATTATGATCCCATCCCCAAGCACGAACTAATTACCTTGTTTTAGGATTATGAGGATTTGATTCAAATAAACAAGCATGAGTATTGATTAATTGATCTGCTTTCCTGAATAAATTGTTTTACTTGTTGATTGATTGTTTGGACAACTCTTGATTGTTTAAGGGGATAATTGAGATCGATCGAAGATATTATCCCTGGATTAAATTTATTCAGGGGGTTAGATATGAATCAGAAATGTATTATCTAACTCAAGGCTTAATGAAAATAGCAAATTATGTTGGGATAACCCTAATATGTGAATACGAGAGTTATCAGATCTAGACCTAGTCTTTACATGATTGTTATATTTGTTAACCGCATGATCAATTAATAGATATTCTGCTTGCAAGTTTGATGAGATGAATCTGTAATCCTACACTTTCTTCCATATCTTTTTCTCCAAGTTTACTCGTGCTTAGTTTTAATTGTCTTTTTAATTATTTTCTTTTAGTTTAAATAAAACCAACAAATTTAGAGTGTTTAGGATTTATTTTCTGTCTATTGTGATACATAATAATTATTTGCCGGCTAAGTCTTCCTTGAGAGATGACTTGTGGTTAACTTGCTACCCTACAATTGATCTTGTTCTCTTGCGAGGATTGTTAGACTTTTATAGGTGTTTAACGGTCAAACATGGTTCTCACGGTTGTGTCCATTTTGGCCCTGGACAACATCTTGATTCATAAGTGTTTTGTTGAAGTGGCCCATCTTCACACTTATATAGGTGATCTCCTATTAAGAGTATCATTCCATACTCCACTTCTTTCAAGTATATGAATCATTAAAAGTTTATAACTTAACCTCACCACATTCTAAATGTTTTTCCACTTGGATAAGAATGAGTCAGAACTTGTTCCAAGTGTCTATCCGAATATTCATAATTTAGTTGTCCCATTAAACCAAGGTCTTGGGATCTCCAATTCACAAGGTTGGGTTACCGTTATGAACACTCTTATTTTGTGGATTTTAAGCCCATTCCTTTCGATAAGCAATATACTTGATCTCTATTCAAACCTTTAGTTAACAAATCCGCTAGGTTTTCTTTCGATTTCATGTAATCGATTATAATAACCCCATTTGAAATCAACTGCCTAACGGTGTTATGTCTTCGACGTATATGTCGAGACTTACCGTTGTACATACTATTTTGAGCAATTTATATAGCTGACTAACTATCACAATGTATCATGATTGCAGCCACCGGCTTAGGCCAACAAAGAATATCCTCTAAGAAGTGTAAGTCCAAGCGGCTACGATAATCTAGAGGGGGGGTGAATAGATTATCTCCATCTTTTCGATTTTGCCCTCTTTTTCAAACCGAATGCTCAAAGACAATAATAAAGGTGCAGAATGTAAACAACACACGTCGATTTATACAGGTTCAACCCACCTAGGGCCTAATCCTCTACCACCCCAGTATATCCGGGATGGATTTCAAAAAGAAAAAAAGATTTTATTAATTTACCAAAAATTAATACAACACCAACTTACAACAACACCTTGAAGAGCATCACACTCTTCTTCAACACCACCTTTTGTAAGTCCAAGCGGCTACGATAATCTAGAGGGGGGGTGAATAGATTATCTCCATCTTTTCGATTTCGCCCTCTTTTTATAACCGAATGCTCAAACACAATAATAAAGGTGCGGAATGTAAACAATACACGTCAATTTAAAGAGGTTCAACCCACCTAGGGGCTAATCCTCTACCACCCCAAAGATATAGGGATGGATTTCAAAAAGAAATTTTTTTTTATTAATTACCAAAATTAATACAAATTCAACTTACAACACCTTGAAGAGCACCACACTCTTCTTCAACACCACTTTTGAGATTACCACAATCTCTTCTTGAAGATTACCACAATCTCCAACGGCACCATGAAGATTACCACAATCTTCAACCTTGAAGAATACCAAATTCCTCAACACCTCAATAAGAAGATCACCACAATCTTCTTGCACCTATCACCTAGATCATCCAAGTGTGTTCTTACCACAAGAACACTCACAAGGATATCTTGTGTTTGAATGATAACCAAAAGTCAAGATTACAACTCAATAATGAATAATACAATTTGAGTGCAAAGTGTAATCAAGAATAGCACAGACCTCAAGGATGTGAAAGTGATAAGCTAGGCAAATTTACAACAAGAATAATAACAATGAAAGACCAAGTATTTGCTTGAAGTGTATCTTGTTGTGTTGTATCTCAATTGTTGTATTGGTTGCTCCAAAACTTCCTCTATTTATAGGAGATGATTGATCAAGCATAGCTCCTCTTGGGGATTGAAAATCTACTGAGAAAAATACAATTAAAATCAAGAATATAATTTTGTTAGAAATCAATCCCACAATTTAAGGAAATGTGTCTCTTTGTCAAACGGTCATATTTTTTGTCATTAATACACGATAATTCGGCCGCATTTAAATAAGAGAATTAAGAACACTTTGAAATTTTCAACAGGCGTCGGTCGGCCGACATAGGCTTCGACCGGTCGACCTGCTTTCCAACCGGTCCCCTCAAGCAAAAAACAAGACAGGAAGTTCTCAGAACAAAAATGAACTCCCTGTGCGGTCGGCGAGTCGGCGACGGTCGACATCACCGGTCGACCTGATGCACTCGGCCGACCTGACCAATATTACATCCGTCTCATTTTTGTTTCTAAAAACATCTTGGTACGGGTTGCCCATATGGTGGGCGGCCGAATTACCAAGAGACAAAAATATTGTCCAATTTGTTAAAATAAAACTCAAGAAATACTCGAAAATTTAGTAAAAACATTTTAAACCAATCGGGAGTATTTAGACAACATTTAGAAATCTTGTTTTAGGAGTAAAAACCCATAGACATAAAATCATTAAAAGTGTTGTCCATTATTATCAAAAATAAACTTGAGGAAATACTCCTAGGAAAATATTAAAACCATTTTAAATCATTTAGGAGTATTTGGACAACCTTTAAAAACATTGTTTTGGTGACAAAATAAAATAATCAAAATTAAGATAAAAACATGTATCAAACACCTTTGAGATTACCACAATCTCACTTGAAGATTACCACAATCTCCAACGGCACCTTGTGAAGATTACCACAATCTTCAACCTTGAAGAATACCAAATTCTTCAACACCTCAACAAAGAATATTACCACAATCTTCTTACACCTAACACCTAGATCACCCAAGTATGTTCTTACCACAAGAACACTCACAAGGATATCTTGTGTTGAATGATTACCCAAATTCAAGATTACAACTCGATAATTGATAATACAATAGAGTGCAAGTGTAATCAAGAAAAGCCTAGACCTCAAGAATGTGAAAGTGAATAGCTAGGCAAATTACAACAAGAAATAAGACAATGTAAGAACAAGTGTATTCTTGAGTGTATCTTGTTGTGTTGTAGTTTTCTCTCATATTGTGTTACTTCAATTCTTCCTCTATTTATAGAAGATGTCTTGTACATGATAGGCTCCTCTTGGGGACATGAATTCTGTAAAAAATACCAAGACAATTGAATAAAAGAGCTGTTAGAAATCAACCCCTCAAATTAAGGAAAAGCTGTCTGCAAACTCAACGGATAGTTTGCTGTCAAAATAGGGGTTCGACCGGTCGCGCAGAGATAAGTTGAAATTGAAAACTCTGCAATTTTTACACAGGGGGACCGGTCGCAGGGGGGTGCGACCGGTCGCCCTTGACTGTGACCGGTTGGGGTGCTTTAAAACATAAAACAGAGAAGCAGCTTCTTGAGGGGGCATCCCAGGCACCGGTCGCCCTCACCGGTCGACCTCCGGGTCAACCGGTCGCCCCCCTCAGTTTTGTTCCCGTCCCTTTTCCTGTTCCAAAACTCAACACAGGTACGGGTTGCCCTATAGGGCGACCGGTCGAGCCTGAAACATAAGTGTTGTCCAATTTTAAATCGAAAATAAACTACAAGAAATACTCTGAAAAATAGTAAAAATATTTTAAACCGATCGGGAGTATTAGGACAACATTCAGGGACATTGTTTTGATGTAAAAACACATTGACATAAAATCATTAAAAGCGTTGTCCAATTTAGTCGAAAAATAAACTTGAAGAAATACTCCCAGAAATATTAAAACCATTTTAAATCATTTAGAGTATTTGGACAACCTTTAAAAAACATTGTTTTGGTGTAAAAACAACATCATCAAAATCATGATAAAACCATTTATCAAACAATCTCCCCTTTTTGATGATTACAAACCAAAACAATTTAACAAGGTCGATTTTGAAAACAAAACAATTTTTCCTATTAAAAATAAATATCCGTGGAGAGCGACAACATACCACAAGTAATATAAATACAAGGACGGGAGTAGAGATATTCAAACACATATAGCAAATGCTCCCCTATCAACAGATGCACAGCAATACGTAACTGGAACGCCAATACCGATTTGC